>OY997264.1:82298852-83498852 GCA_963921465.1 Triticum timopheevii
TTTTCATTTGTAGATGTCTGTACCCAGACATGTAATGCTTCCGCTTGTTGCTTGTATGCTCTGTATGATGGGTCCTGCGACCCCTGTTTGCAATAAATGCTATGATGGCTCTTCTGAGCCTTTACCTATATGAGTTGTTGAGTTATGTTGTGATGCCATGTTGTACAGCACATACTTGCATGTTATGGGTACGTGTAATGTGTATTGCTATGTGTGGGATCTGACTATCTAGTTGTTTATTCTTAGTAGCCTCTCTTACCGGGAAATGTCTCCTAGTGCTTCCACTGAGCCATGGTAGCGTGCTACTGCTCCGGAACACTTAGGCTGGCCGGCATGTGTCCTTCTTCGTTCCTGTGTCTGTCCCTTCGGGGAAATGTCACGCGATGAATACCGGAGTCCTGTTAGCCCAGCGCTACAGCCTGGATTCACTCGCTGATGACCGACACGTTCAATGCTGGGTCATGGATGCCTGTCCCTGTAAGTTTGTGCCACTTTGGGTTTACGACTAGCCATGTCAGCCCGGGCTCCTTATCATATGGATACTAGCGACACTATCATATACGTGTGCCAAAAGGCGCAAACGGTCCCAGGCAAAGGTAAGGCAACACCCGTGGGGATACCGTGCGTGAGGCCGCAAAGTGATATGAGGTGTTACATGCTAGATCGATGTGACATTGAGTCGGGGTCCTGACAGCTTTGGTATCAGAGCCTGACTGCCTGTAGGATTACCAAGCCAAACTGGTCGAAGTTGAGTCTAGAAATTCTTTAGTTATGTAAGGGAATTGATTGTGGGTTGGAACGTAAGGCTCTTTTTACTCCTTATACCTCATGCCCTCTGATCTGAGTCATCTTATCTTTCCTACGGGGTTAAGGAACTAGGCATTCTCTTCCGTCTATCAGGATCACGTGTTACTACTCCGTAGTCCCATAGGATTGGTTGATCAGAGTCTTACCCCCAGTTTCGAGTATTTCCGGTGTAGCCTGTTTAGTCTGATCTCAGAACCTTGGGCGATGATGTTGAGTATGTTATTACCCCATTTTAGTAGGATGTCTCATTGTGAGTATTTCACTGCCGTTATGCTGCCGAAATTGCCCGAGAAGTTCGAGAGTTACTAATTATCCTATCCTACATTCTATACCCTATAGATGCTGCTGATTCCGTCCTTGGTTTCATTTCTCAGGATGTCATCAGCTAAGCGAAGTTCTGTTGCTCGTAGCCAGAACCACGGATATGGTAGGGATGAGGATCCTCCCGACCAGCCTTCGTTGACAGAGTTCATGCTAGAGTTGGAGAGGAACAAGCATGAGTCTAACCGCTTGTTGGCACGCATCGAGGAGAACACCGCACATCAGTTCAAAGGGTCTGCTACCATTCATGATTTCATTCGTTTGCACCCACCCACCTTTCATCATTCTATTGAGCCACTCGATGCAGATGACTGGCTCCGTAGCATCACTCATAAGCTGCATTCCGCGAACGTAGCTGAAGATGACAAGGTCACCTTTGCCACATACCACCTGGAAGGTCCTGCTAGTCTTTGGTGGCAGAACTATGAGGCTATGCTTCCAGCTAGCCAGATTCCAACCTGGAGGGTTTTCACTGAGGCTTTTCGCGAGCATCACATTCCCCAGGCCCTCCTTGATCGCAAGAGAGAAGAGTTCTGTAGCTTCACCCAGAGTAAGATGGCTGTTGATGCTTACAGCAGAGAGTTTGAGAACCTCGCCCGCTATGCCACAGAAGAAGTGTCCACGAACGCCAAGAAGCAGGCTAGGTTCCGGAAGGGTCTCAACCCCAAGTTGCGTCGTGATCTCCACCTACATCATTGTGATACATTCCAGGCTCTTGTGAACAAGGCCATCAATGCAGAGACAGCTCAACTCACTTACGAGGAGTCTCGTAAGCACACCCGTGAGTTGGGATCTTCTTCCGGTTCAGGCTCGCAGAAGCGCCGGATTTGGGTTCCAAACTCCGCTCTTCCTTCCGGTTATACACCGAGGTCATCTTATGTGGTGCCTCCCCCAGCTCAGTCGTATGTTCCACCCAGGCCTACTGGTAGACCGTTTGTCAGTGCGGGTCCACGTCCAACCTCGGGGACTTGCTTCACATGCGGGAAGCCAGGACACTATGCACGTGACTGTTCTCAAACTAGTTATGCTCCACCCCAGCCCGAGAAGACTGTTGGCTGTGTTAAGCCGCCGAGTAAGACGATCAAAGCCAAGCCAGTTCACACTAAACGTGGACGTGTGCATCACGTCTCAGCTAAAGACGCTCATGATGATCCGGATGTCGTTCTTGGTACACTCCTTGTCAATTGTCATCCAGCATCGGTTCTGTTCGATACTGGAGCATCTCACTCTTTCATTTCTGAGAGCTATGCTAACTTGCACAACATGTCATTTTGTGATATGCCCTCTCCACTAGTCATTCAAACTCCCGGATCCAAATGGCAAACCTCTAGTGTAAGCCATGGTAACGAAATCCTTGTTGATAGACTTGTATTTCTGGCATCACTTGTAGCCCTCAAGTCCTCAGATATTAACATCATCTTGGGTATGGACTGGATGACAGCTCATCATGCCAAGATTGATTGTTACACCAGATCTGTTCAGCTTACACACCCATCCGGCAAGATAGTCACTGTCTCCACTAGAGTTGCAAAGCGTCAGCTCTATTCTCTTAATGCCAGCCCTCTTCCAGACCTGGAAGATATCCCGGTAGTCCGTGACTTTCCGGATGTTTTTCCAGAGGAACTGCCAGGTGTTCCACCTGACAGAGATGTAGAGTTCGTCATAGATCTTATCCCAGGAACAGCTCCGATCTCTAGGAGACCTTACAAGATGGCACCCTTAGAACTAGCCGAGCTTAAGAAACAACTTGATGAGTCCTTGCAAAAGGGTTTCATCCGTCCTAGTTCTTCTCCTTGGGCTTGCCCCGTCCTCTTCGTCAAGAAGAAGGATGGTACGGACCGGATGGTTGTAGATTATCGTCCCGTTAATTTGGTCATGATAAAGAACAAGTATCCGCTCCCCAGGATCAACGACCTGTATGATCAGCTCGCTGGATCCTCAGTCTTCTCCAAGATGGATTTAAGGTTAGGTTACCACCAAATCAAAATCAGAAACGGGGACATTCCCAAGACAGCCTTTGTTACTCGTTATGGTCAGTACGAGTACACCGTCATGTCCTTTGGTCTAACCAACGCTCCAGCTACATTCTCCCGCTTGATGAACTCGATCTTCATGGAGTACTTAGATAAGTTCGTCGTGGTTTACCTCGATGATATTCTTATTTACTCGAAGAACGAAGGAGAGCATGCCGAACATCTTAGACTTGTATTAGAAAACTCAGAGAGCACCGCCTTTGTGCCAAGTTCTCCAAGTGTGAATTTTGGTTGCCAGAAGTGACCTACCTAGGCCACGTAATCTCTGGTAAGGGCATTGCTGTCAATCCCGAGAGAGTTCAGGCTGTTCTCGATTGGACTCCACCTGAAACCGTTAAACAAGTTAGGAGCTTCCTTGGTCTAGCCAGCTATTGTCGCTGCTTTGTTGAAAACTTCTCCAAAGTAGCCAAACCCCTCACGGAACTTCTCAAGAAGGATAAAAAGTTTGAGTGGTCCCCACAGTGTGAGTACAGTTTTCAGGAACTGAAAAGACGCCTGACTTCTGCTCCCATACTTGTGCCACCGGATTTCACAAAGGACTTTGTTATCTATTGTGACGCCTCACGACAGGGACTAGGTTGCATTCTTATGCAGGATCTTCATGTGATTGCCTATGCATCTCGACAGTTGCATCCACATGAGGATAATTATCCTACCCATGATCTAGAGCTTGCAGCCGTAGTCTATGCACTCAAGACCTGGCGACATTACCTTCTTGGTAAACGTTGCGAGATCTACACCGACCACCAGAGTCTCAAGTATATCTTCACCCAACCAGATTTGAACCTTAGGCAAAGACGTTGGTTGGAGTTGATCTCAGATTACGACTTAGGGATTACCTACACTCCAGGCAAAGCCAATGTCATGGCTGATGCTCTAAGCCGTAAATCCTATTGCAACAATCTCATGTTGCAGCAGGGCCAACCACTTCTCCATGAGGAATTCGGTAAGCTTAATCTTCACATTGCTCCTCATGGATTCCTTTCTACCTTGGTGACGAAACCTACCCTCGAGGATCAGATCATTACCGACCAGAAGTTGGTAGGGGTGTTATCCGCATTAAGAGGAACATTAAGAAGGGAGTTGGTGGATGTTTCTCTATGGATGATCGAGGTGTTGTCTTCTTTGTGAATCGCTTGGTGGTTCCCAAGAGTCAACATCTTCGACAATTGATTCTTAAGGAGGCGCATGAATCTCCTCTCACGATTCATCCCGGTAGTACTAAGATGTATCAGGACCTACGCCAGAGGTTCTGGTGGACTAGGATGAAGAGAGAAATCGCCGACTTCGTTGCTAAATGTGATGTTTGTCGTCGTGTTAAGGCAGAGCATCAAAGACCCGCTGGCACCCTTCAGCCTTTAGCTATTCCTGAATGGAAATGGGATAAAGTTGGTATGGACTTCATCACCGGCTTTCCCAGGACCAAGAGAGGGAATAACGCTATCTTCGTAGTCGTTGATCGTCTTTCCAAAGTGGCTCACTTCCTTCCTGTTCGAGAGAGTATCACTGCTAGTCAGCTCGCTGACTTATATATTTCTCGAATAGTATCACTTCATGGTGTTCCACTAGAGATCAATTCAGACCGTGGCAGTCTTTTCACTTCTCATTTCTGGGAGAGTTTTCAAACTGCCATGGGAACCCATCTTTCCTTCAGTACCGCTTTCCACCCTCAGTCGAGTGGTCAGGTGGAACGGGTCAATCAAATTCTCGAAGACATGCTCAGAGCTTGCGTTATCTCATTCGGTATGGATTGGGAGAAATGTCTTCCTTTCGCCGAGTTTGCTTACAACAATGGCTATCAATCCAGTCTCAAGAAAGCTCCTTTTGAGATTCTCTATGGACGAAGATGTCGAACACCTCTGAACTGGTCAGAAACTGGTGAAAGACAATTCTTTGGACCGGACATGATCCAGGAGGCAGAAGAGCAAGTTCGCATCATTCGTGAGAATTTGAAAACAGCCCAATCTCGTCAAAAGAGTCAGTATGACCGTCGTCATAAGGAAGTGGCTTATGAAATTGGCGATAAGGCTTACCTTCGGGTTACTCCTTTGAAGGGTACCCATCGTTTCGGTATCAAGGGCAAGTTGGCTCCTCGTTACATTGGTCCCTTTCGCATTCTCGCTAAACGAGGAGAGGTTGCCTACCAGTTGGAACTACCCCCACATCTTTCTCGAGTTCATGATGTCTTCCACGTCTCTCAACTCAGGCGTTGCTTCTCGGATCCCATCCGCGGAGTGGACCACGAAACGCTTGATCTCCAAGATAACCTCACATACCGAGAGTACCCGGTTTGCATTCTTGATCAAGCAGAGCGTGTTACCCGACGTCAGAACATCAAGTTTCTCAAGGTTCAGTGGTCTCATCATTCCGAGAGAGAAGCTACCTGGGAGCGAGAAGATCGTCTTCGACTGGAGTACCCCACTTTCTTTCCGTCGACCCATGAATCTCGGGACGAGATTCTTCCAAGTGGGGGCGAGTTGTCACATCCCTAGTCTAGTATGACCTAGACTAGCTAGTCATTTGTGCATCATGTTTAAATTCCATTTAATTTTGAAATGAGGATTTGTGAAACCCTCAGAATCATCTCTGAAAATGACCCAATTAAAATTGTTCCAAAAAAGGTCCAAGGAAATGTTCATGTTGCTCTCTGAAAATATTGGTCAGAGGTAAAATTCAAACAAATATTTTAGGAGCTCATGGATATTTAATTTTGGCCATTTGGATTAATCCGATAATTATTTGCTTTGGATATATATTGTTATATATACAAAATATGGTCCAAAAATTATGCCACTTGTTGAGGAGCTCTGGAATAATATAGTTAGCTCCTGCAAAAATTGGCATAAGATAATAAATTGATTTAGTATGTTAATTAAATCAAAACATATGTCAGAAAAATAGAAAGAAAACAGAGATAAAAGAGGGAGACTTACCTGCGGCCCAGCTCCTGTGCGGCCTGGCCGGCCCAGCTGGCCAGCCCGGCCCAGCCGCCCCTCCTCTGTCGTCTTCGTCCTCGACAGGGGGACGGGCGCGTGCACGACGCGCGCGCGCTCCGCCGCGCCACGCCACCTCCCTCTCTGCCTGCCTGGCGCCCTCCTCGTCGCCCTGGAACGCCCGGACGTCGCCCCGCCCCGCCCCGTACCCTCTCACTCCCCCCCGATTCTTCCTCTCCTCTCCTCTCCCTCGCTCTCTCTCTCTCTCTCTCTCTCTCTCGTGTCCGAACGCGCCGGTCGCCGCCGTTCGCCATAGCCGCAGCCACAGCCTCCCCCTCGCCTCTCCGACACGCGCAGAAGCTCCGCCACGACTTCCTCGTCTCCTCCGTCAAGCCACAAGGCGCTGGACGCCCTGGAACGCCGCCACCGCCATCGTCTTCGTCACCGGCTGCCCGAGATCGCCGACGACGCTCCGGCCGCACCAGTGCGTCCCCGAGCCCGCTTCGACGCCCGCTGCAACCGCGGTGAGCTCCGCCACCGTTCCCCCCCCTCTCCGCTTAGTCGCCCGCACGCCGTAGCCCTTTCCCCCACCACGGCCGAAGCTTTCCACCGCCGTTCATGTCGCCGCCGTCACCCTGGCCACCGCAGCCTGCAACCAAGCGCGTCACCGTGCTCCTGGTGACGCCAGGAGGCCGTAGAGCCTCTCTGCTCACCTCCCCCGTGCCTCGCAGCACCCGCGCGCACCTGGCCGAACTCCGGTCGCCGCCCAAGTGGTCGCCGCCGGTGATATAAACCGTCTCTGGTGAAACGGAGGGCGCCACTAGATGCGTGCGAGCCTGGGCCTCGTGTAGGTGCTCTCCGCCGCGCGATTGGTCGCCGGAGCGACGATCCCGCAGCCCTCCGTCGCGTTCAGGCCTCGCCGGCGGCTTAACGCCGGTGGGGTTGACCATTTGACCTCGCCGGGCTGTCAGGTGGGCCCCGTGGGTCAGGTGATTAGCTTAGTGCTAATCACCGCTTAGTTAACCCCCTGACACAGACAGTGGGCCCCAGCGCCACTAATCTTTTTAATTAGGATTAAACTAACCCTGTTTAACCCCCTGTCACTGACGTGTGGACCCCACACGTCAGGTTTGACCCCAGTCAGCCGCAGTTGACTTGCTGACGCAAGCATGACGCAGTGCTGACGCAATTAGTTATTTTCTGGATTTAAAATAAATCAGGAAATTCCAGAAAATGATTTAAACCTCAAAAAATCATAGAAACTCAACCGTAGCTCAGATTGAAATAATTTATATATGAAAAATTATCAGAAAAATGCAACCTTTCCATCTGTACTAGTTTCATGCATGACAAACCAACTTATACATGCTGTATATGAGAAAACACATTATGGCATTTATTAGAGCCTACTTTGGAGATGCATTCGAGCTTCTGGTTCAAATGGACTTCAAACCAAATGAATACTAGTTGCATTAGCTCAAACAACATCACATCTTCATGCCATGTTCATGCATCATATTGTGGCATATGCTTGTGTATTGATTGTTGGCACCGTTCCTTCTCGATAGGTCTTGCTCCGGAGCCGTTCCAGAGTACCTGTCTGTGAAGCGGTGCCTCCTCTGTTGATCTACCAGGCAAGCAAACCCCCTTGTTCATTCCGATACAATCCTACTCTCTCGCTCCTGCTCTCAGTTATTGCACTAGGACAACAACGATTCATCTGCTACTTTGTGCTGCGGTAGTTGAAACCATTCCTCTGCATGACCTGTCATTGCCACAGTAAATAGTTGAAACCCACTAGCATGTGTAGGAGTTGATTGAGCCATGTTGTGTTCCTACCATGCTATGCCTGCTATTGCTTAGAGTTGTGTTAGGTCTGATTCATTGGGAATGAATTGGAGTACTGTGCTCTATGTTCTGATGCTGAGAGTGAACGTGTGAACACGATTTGGTAAAGGTAGCGGTGAGAGGCCATGTAGGAGTACATGGTGGGTTGTCTCACTGGAGCCGTCCTTAAGCACCGAGTTCTATGTATGTTGTCCAATGACTCGATACTACCACACATTGGAATGCTTAAGTGCCCCTCTCGACTTATTAACCAACTTGACCTCTGTCCAGGAGTCGCAACTAGTTTCTGGTGTTTGTAGGTAGTGCTATTTTTCTACCAAGTGGCACCCGGCAGGGTGGGCTTGGGACAGACTAGGCACAGGTGGCACGGTGTACCAAGTGGCACCCGGATGGTGGGCTTGGGAACCCTACTCACATCGTTTGGGGCCGTGAGCGACACCCCGGCCGGATCTCCTTACGGATGGAACCCGAATAGGCGATAAACCTGGGCTAGAGTCTTGTGTGGTTAGTCAGGTCGTGGCCGACACCCTCACTAGGCTTCCGCTTGAAGGTTGCCGAGATACATGACGTGTACATGGCGGTAAGTGGCGAGAGCGTGTGTGAAGAAGTACACCCCTGCAGGGTTAACATGATCTATTCGAATAGCCGGGTCCGCGGTTATGGACTTCTTGGATGCTTACATGGTACATAGACAACTTGAAGTGAATACTCTAAAATGCTCAAGACAAGTGTGAGTGCTATGGATGGCCTTCACGTAGGGAGACGGGGATGAATCCATAGTAGTGTATTGTGTGGTGATTAGTGGACTCGTGTGCGCCATATCACCTCAAAGAAGTTCTGGTAGTCGTAGAACAGGATAGCCACAGAGTCAAAGCTGGCTTGCTGCAACTAAACCCCACATTACCCTCTTGATACAAATGCATGTATGATAGGATCTGATGTAAGTCTTGCTGAGTACCTTTGTACTCATGTTGCTTTATTTATGTTTTTGCAGCGGAGACTTCGGTCTTACTAGTGTTCTCGTGGACTTCGACAAGTAGCTTGTACCTCAGCTACGATCTTGATCGGATGTTGTAGATAGCCAGGCTCTTCAGCCTTTTTCATTTGTAGATGTCTGTACCCAGACATGTAATGCTTCCGCTTGTTGCTTGTATGCTCTGTATGATGGGTCCTGCGACCCATGTTTGCAATAAATGCTATGATGGCTCTTCTGAGCCTTTACCTATATGAGTTGTTGAGTTATGTTGTGATGCCATGTTGTACAGCACATACTTGCATGTTATGCGTACGTGTAATGTGTATTGCTATGTGTGGGATCTGACTATCTAGTTGTTTATTCTTAGTAGCCTCTCTTACCGGGAAATGTCTCCTAGTGCTTCCACTGAGCCATGGTAGCGTGCTACTGCTCCGGAACACTTAGGCTGGCCGGCATGTGTCCTTCTTCGTTCCTGTGTCTGTCCCTTCGGGGAAATGTCATGCGATAAATACCGGAGTCCTGTTAGCCCAGCGCTACAGCCTGGATTCACTCGCTGATGACCGACACGTTCGATGCTGGGTCATGGATGCCTGTCCCTGTAAGTTTGTGCCACTTTGGGTTTACGACTAGCCATGTCAGCCCGGGCTCCTTATCATATGGATACTAGCGACACTATCATATACGTGTGCCAAAAGGCGCAAACGGTCCCGGGCAAAGGTAAGGCGACACCCGTGGGGATACCGTGCATGAGGCCGCAAAGTGATATGAGGTGTTACATGCTAGATCGATGTGACATTGAGTCGGGGTCCTGACACCTGCAGGGTATAATCTTTCAAAAGCCATGCCTGCGGTTATAGGCAGATGGGAATTTGTTAATGTCCGGTTGTAGATAACTTGACACTAGATCCAAATTAAAACGCATCAACCGTGTGTGTAGCCGTGATGGTCTCTTCTCGGCGGAGTCCGGAAAGTGAACACGGTTCCCGTGTTATGATTGACGTAAGTAGGAGTTCAGGATCACCTCTTGATCATTGCTAGTTGATGACCGTTCCTTTGTTTCTCTTCTCGCTCTCATTTGCGTATGTTAGCCACCATATCATGCTTAGTCGCTGCTGCAGCCTCACCACTTTACCCCTTCCTTTCCTATTAAGCTTTGCTAGTCTTGATACCCATGGTAATGGGATTGCTGAGTCCTCGTGGCTCACAGATTACTACAACAACAATTGCAGGTACAGGTTTCGCGATGATCTTGACGCGAGAGCGATGTTTGCTTGCGTTGAGTTCTTCTTCTGCCTCTTCGAGCAGGGGATAGGTTCCAGGTCGGCAGCCTGGGCTAGCAGGGTGGATGTCGTTTGAGTTTCTGTTTGTGTTTCATCCGTAGTCGGATGATGCTCTCATGTATTGTGATGTTGTATTCGTGTGGCACTGTATGCCTCTTGTATGTATCCCCATGTATTATGTAATGTTGATGTAATGATATCCACCTTGCAAAAGCGTTTCAATATGCGGGTCTATCCTTAGTGGGACCTTCGAGTTCCTTTTGGATAGGGTCGCATATTGGGCGTGACACGAGGCAAGTGCAATCATGCAATTCAGTGTTAACAACATGTCTCCTTCCAGTTTTGTTATCTCTAACTTCAGCACCCCAAGGTGAAGATTTTTCAACAAACAAATGTGAAAGACTTCTGCTCCTATTGACCACCTGTTGTACCACTGCTGGAAGCTTATCACCTTGCAGACAATCACCTATCCTTCTTCTCAATTCCCACAACCGCATGAGCATGATCCTGATTTGGTCAACCATGTCATGCACAGGCAAATCTTTTAAATCCTTCACCTTGTTGTTGAAACTCTCTGCCAAATTGTTGTTGATGTGGTCACACTTGATGGCAGTGTTGAATGCCGACCTGTACCATAACAAAGAATGGTAGGTGTTCAGCCATGGACCAAACTCATCACATGCTGCCATTATCTTATCAAGATGATATTTGTGTGTCTGTCTAGTGTAAGATCTTGCTGCTGGCCACATGCGCCCAAATTCTTCTCCTCTAATTTTTTTGATCAAATTCATCCACAAATGACTGAAGCACTCCCTCTGCTCAGCATGTGGGAAAACATTTTTCACTGAATTTTCAAGCCCCTTACATGCATCTGTGTGTATAGCCAAAGGTGACACTGGCCCTAGGCATCTTTTCAACTGGATCATGAACATGTCCATGAAGCCTCTGTTTCTGATTGAAACAAGCCAACAGCAATAGGAAACATCCAGTTGTGTCCATCTAGAGCATTGCATGCTGCCAACTGACCATTCCACTTGCCTGTCAAAAATGATGAGTCTATGCTCAAATATGGACGGCATCCTGCTTTGAAGCCATCTATGCAAGGCTTCAAAGCCATAAAAAACTTGGAGAACTTGACTTCACCTTTGGATGATACCTCCGTATCTATCTCCACAACACTACCAGGTGACCTCTTTTCCACCTCTGCTTTGAAGTTGTAAAGCATCCTAAATGTATTTGCCCAATCACCATATAAATTTTTCATTGTCCTTTGTTTTGCCTTCCACACTGTGGTATATTTCAGTTTAATGGGGTACATCTTTTCCAAGTCTACTTTGAGTTTCTTGGCAGTAGTGTTTGGTGTTTTGGCTAAAATTGGGGTGATCTTTTCTGCAACCAAAGTTGTGATGTCATGGTTGATACTCTCTGTGAACTTGTAATACAAGTATGTTGATTGGGGATTTGGTTAACCCTGACAGTACTTCCATCAGGTTGCAGTCTAGCAGATATGTACCACTTGCAAGGCTTGACACTACCATCAAATCCTCTGCACCTCGCATAAAACTTCTTTCTATCAGTCCAAACAGTCTTGGCATCAAACTCATGTTTCACTGCATAAGTCTTGAAACACATCCTAAACTCCTTCATGCTTGGGAACAACTTGCCTACTTCAATGACAGGGTTTTCTTTGTCATACACATGCACCAGCTCATCATCATGTGCATCATCTACTTCATCTGCAGCTTGTTCCATCAATTGTCCATCTACATCTTCATCAGCATTAGCAGGCAAACTAGATTCGCCCTCTCCTGCTTATCTCTGTCATCGACTGGAATGCCAAAAAGTTTGGCCATCTCAATGTCAGGCATTGGTGCAATGACCAAATCAGTAGACTCATCTAATTCAACTACATTCCAATCAACAATTGCTGCAGTCTCAGTTTCAGTTCCAGTCACCTGTCCCTCTTCGGCTATTACTGTAAGTTCAGTACACATGGGAATCAATGGCCTCTGTGTAGCCCAATCATCATCTACCATCTGCGCAGCCAATTGTGATGGCACATATCCAACCTTCGAATTTTTTTTCAGATCAACCAGCTCAGCAAAAAAATTAGCTCGTTTGCTTGTCCAGCCGTTTTGCCGATCGATTTCATCAACAATCTGTTCACCATCTTCCATTCTCACATACTCTCCTTTCCAATCATCAAACCGCAACAGTGATACTTCTTGCTCTGGACCCCAAACAACATTCTCCCCAAGTTTTTCCACCCATTTCTTCACTGCCTTCTCTCCCATGTTCTGTAGAACTTGTGGATCAATCTCTGTAAACTCAACCTCCCATTTAACAATTGTGTCTCTCTCAATGTTCTGAATGCTACCATCAACTAATTTTGCCTTTGATGGAAAGAAATTGAACGTCAATTCGAAGGTCCGAGCGGCAGCATCCCCTCTGTCAGTGGCGGACAGTGTGAGCCCGTGAGAAAGAGCAGACTAGGCCCTAATTGCATGCAAAATTGGATCGGAGAGACGCGCATTACCTATTCGAAGTTGAATCTGGCGGCTCCATCTCAATATGCCCACGGGCTCTCCTCACAACCTATCGATTCAACAAGCAAAAACAGAGGAAACGAACTGAGATCTACGGGAACGAGAGAGGAATGGGAGGGGGACTAGGGTTCTCACTCACCATTTTTTTCAGGACGAAGGCTCCGCCGCCGTTGAGAACGAGTGCTCCGCCGCCGCCACCGAGAATGCAAGATCCGCCGCCACCGGAGAAGAAGGGGGGAGGGGGCAGAGTGGCGGGCCCGGCACGGTCGGGCGGCAGGGCACGGTCAGCTATTTTGAGGAGCAATTAAGTTGGACCCACATGTCCTAACATAAACGGGCTTCGTTGACGACCAATTTAACCACATTTAACACCCCATGTGGCCCTGGGCTATTTACCTGCTCAAATATGTCGCACAACAGCCATTCGCTCGAACAACGTCGCACACAAGCCAATTCACCTCAAATGTGTCGCACAGGAGCTATTGGCCCATTAATTAGATCGGATGCAGGACATGCTAACGCATGGATCTCGCTAGGTATCTGCCTATCTGGAATTATGCAGTCCGTTAGGGTTTTTAAGGGATATACTCCTATGCAGGCTGTTTGTAATTGGATTTTTTGAGCGATATAATTGGATTATTACGTGAATACAAATAGGAAATTCAATATGATAATTGGATTTTTAGGGATAAATAATACCTTTTTTCCCGAACGGTTAAGGTAACCGCAGAACTAGCGTAGAAAATGTGAGGACGATTGACCTTCAATCAAAAATTTCAGCCTAAATACGTAGCAGCTATATGTATGTATGAAACTAAATTGACACGTACCCTTTAATGGATTATGTACTTTTCTAAAGTAGAGCAAATTAACGATCACGGTTCTAAAGTTAATGCCTATCACGATAACTGGATCTCTCGTAGTGGTAGTTTAGTGCCACTGGTGCTGAATATGTACCACATGTGACAAAGGTAGCTGACCTTTTGAACCAACAGGGCAGTGCTCGGGGTGAAACGAAGCTGCAGCAAGCTTTCTCAGATGATGAAGTGAAGGAAATCAAACAGATCATTGTAGGTGGGCCCGGGACTGAAGATTACCGAGCTTGGAATCACACTAAATCAGGTGTCTTCTCTGTGCGCTCCGGGTACCACATGGGTATGTGCATCAAACGAGCTGGTAAGGCACTGTCCACTAGCTCGAATCCGGCTGCAGATCACAAAAGCTTCCTGGAACTATGGTCCGCATATGTTTCAAACAAGATGAAAGTTCATGCGTGGCGTATTATATCAAATGGACTTGCTGTAGGACATGAGCTGCACAAGCGCAGAATTAAACCAGGCGTTTTTTGCATTGCATGTGGCCGGGAGGAGTCCCTCGTACATAGGTTCTGGAGATGTCCGCATTCGTTGTTCTTTTGGAAGCTGTTGCGTGACTCGATCGGAGCACCGCTACTGGAACTACCAAAGGAGATAGAGACGTACAGAGGGATGCGGACGCGGTTGCTAGAATGGATGGGGCGTACTTGCTCAGAGGAACGTGCGACTGTAATCGCGGCATGGTACGAGCTATGGATGGCTAGGAATAATGAAAGGGATGCATGACATATAGATGATCCGGCTGTTATCAGAGACAGAGTTTTGAGACTAAGAGAGGAATGGAAGTCTATACGAACGACGACGCCGAGACGGCCAGTGCAGCAATACGTTCAGGAGTGGTCTAAGCCGGCTGCTGTCTTGATCAAGGCGAATGTAGACGGTGCCCTATCTAGAGACCAAGGTTCGGGAGCATCTAGTGCTATTCTTCGGGGCAGCTATGGCAAGTTCATTGCATGTGCGAGCCATTTTTTCCGAGTTGCTGCTGATTCCGAAGTGGTCGAGCTCCTAGCGTGTAGACGAGCCATTTGTCTAGCTCCAGAACTCAATGTCCAGAAGGTGATCATAGAGACTGACTCGCAGGTGGCGGCTAGAAAATTTGTGTCTCATCAAAAAGATCTCTCAGCTAATGAGCAACTAGATGAAGAGATCAAAGGGTTGCTTCGGTCTTTTGATGATTTTAAGGTTGCTTGGGTGCAACGGTAACAAATAAGATCGCACATATCTTAGCTAGGAATGGTTGTTGTAATTAAGGACAGTATAACCGCACCTAAACCCTGCCCTCACAACGATTTGTGTTTTAGGCCGTCAATTTTCGCGATCTAATCATTTTTGTCCGTCGGATCTTCGCTGTAGAGGTACTGTGTGAAATCTGGCCCAGCTGTCCTATGGGCTGCTGCTCCAGAGACCAAAACGAAGGCCTACGGTAAACTGGGCCGACCGGCAGCCCATACTATCCTCTGGGCTTCGAGGGATCCATCGAAGGGGACCGTGTCCATCTACCCGATGCGAGGAGTCGCTAAAAAAAACTGCCGATGCGATGTGAGGAGCCGCCGGCTACATCGACTCCCGAGTCCCGACGCAGGCGCACAGAGGAGCGACCGCATCCATCGACGCCCGATGTGACACGCGCGTAGAGGAGCAACCGAGTCCCGATGCAGGCTCACAGAGGAGCGACCGCGTCCATCGACTCCCGGTGCAAGGCGCGCACAGGAGCAGTCGGTGTGCGTCGGTCAGTTCGATCTACCAGAAGTGCGGGATCCAGTGCGGGATCGAGGCAAGTCGATGGGTGCGCTCAGATCGACCGGACGCTGCACTCCAGCGCGCCATTGGATGAGAGGTGCGCAGCGGGATCAGCGGAGGCGCGCGGGTGAAAGGTGGGGGCGACGGCGATAATGGCAGACCCCTCGTCTGCTAGAAACTGCTTTGAAGCTCGCAATCATGGCATTAATGGCTGGTAATGTCACGATCCTTTCCTATGCCCGATGATACTATATAATGCTTCCTCCCCTGCCAGTGTTTGCCCATCCTCTACACTCCGGCAGCCACATCTTTCAGCATCATGCTAGCGTATGTTTTTCCTGTTAATTGCATCAAAAACATTTACATTGTCCTCATATCTTCTCACAGAAAATATCCTCATATCCTCTCATACCAAGAAATTTATGTACAGGTGATGTTCATGGTGCATCTGGTCGATTGATTTGGGCAGATTCTGGAGCTTTGTGGGATTTTTTTGCTCACCAGTTCATAATCTGAGATAGCTTTTGGACAGGTAAGTACACTACACCTTATCCTTCCATGTTTCTGGTTCCAAATTTCTTCCTGGACACAAGCACTATGGTTATTCTTAGTTTGGACGATTGACATTCTGATTTGATTATTTTTAAGGTGGATTCTGGATAACTGATTTGATGTGTGCCTCTTCGGCCAGTTTAATTTTCTCTGTACTGCACAAATGTTTGGTAGCCTACTGCCACTGACAGTCTTGATTTCTCAAGAAAAAAATAACCTGACTGCTATAATAACACATGAACTGGTCCTGATGCGTATAACATGTTAACATGTCTTGCCTTGTTGTTGACTCGGATGCTATGACAACGCCTACTTGCCAAGGTGGGTGAGATCAGCCTGCCAGAGATGAACTACCTCGAGGTGGACCAACTCTTCGGCGTCGGCTTCGAGTTGAACGTGTTGCCGGAGACATTAGACCACCACTGCGCCATCCTTCAGTCTGAGATAATCTGCTTGGCTATTTCCTCCCTGCTCATTTTTGTTTATACTCAATTCTTGTGCCTAACCAACATCCTACACTAAAGACACTAGGAATAGATAAGCAAGCTCATAGTTAGTCTACAAATCTCATATTTTTAGTGAAGGTGAACACTGCACATACTGCCATATCTTTGAATTACAGCTAACCGAGGGAATAAAAACACAAAAATGCTATATGGTGCTCAATATATTGTGTGCAACTGACATATGCTGATTTTTAGTATATTATGATTGGATTATTAAAACATGTTCATTCAGATTGATCCATTGCGTGTGGTGTACTGAAATGTTCAGGCTGCCTAGAATCTCTTCTGAAAATCATGTTTCATACTTAGAAAAAAGTATTGTTGCGTGCCAGTACTATTGTGCTTGCTGTTATTTATGTTCTCTTTACTGTATTATTTTTCATTGAAAGAAAATTACTCCAGTAAACTCCCAGGACCTATTTTATGGTTGTTTGCTATGTTCCTGTATTTTGTCTCCTCTCCTCTGCAGACTAACTTTAAGCAAGTAAAACCAAATCCATGGCTACTTTTTCTGACAGTAGAAGTTTACTTTTGCTCATCATGTGCTCCAGTTTTCAGGTATGAGTACCGATGGAAATGAACTACAAGCTGAAAAAATAACCTTCCACATCCCATTCCTTTTGCAAAACTGCCTGCAAATTCATCACTTGGAACGAGTAAGGAATCACTTCCAACAAATCTGCTGCATATATCGCCACAAATCAATATACGTGCATTTTGTAGTTGCCAATTCTAAATTGAATGCTTACTAACTACTGCAATCTCGCTCATGTACCCATATGTTTAGTCATCCTTTTCTGACACCATACAGCTTTTGATTCCATAAATTTGGTAGCAGCAAAAGCCTATGTTTCTAGACATTTGTTGTTAACACTATCACATGAACACTTTGATTGACTTTCTACTCTACTGGTGCTATACATGTGTCAGTGCAAGAGGAGGCTGGGGCGGCGGCCCCGGGACGAGCTCGCCAGCGGGCCTCCTTGCGGGGCGGGCTGCGGCTTGGGTGATGGTCGGGTGGTTGCGCGCCGGTGGTGGCTGGTGGGAGCGGGCCTTGGGCGGTGCAGCGATGGATGCGTTGGCTTCCGGCGCGGTTGAGAGGTGCGGCGGCAGCTGCTCCACGAGGTGGAGCCGGTGGACGTCGACAATGGGGATTGTGTGCTGTGCAGTGCTTCGGATCTGCTTGGATTCGGAGGTGTGGAGGAGCTTCGGGCGAAAGTCCAGCACTGACTTTGGGTCGGTACCGGCAACGGCGGCGCCATGGCGCCGTTCCCCTTCTTGAAGGCGTTGCTGTGGAGCTCCATTGAACGACCCTCCGGGAGAAATCCCTAGCTTCGGATGGTCGAAGCGGACGATGACGGCGGCTACGTCGTTTCCTTCTTTGAGGCATTGCCTTGGAGAGTCAATATACTGCAGTTTGCATGGATCTCTTCGTCGTCGGGGACAGTGGACGTCGGAGCGGCGGCTCTGGGTGGTTTCTGATTGTGCGCCGAGATGGCGATCCCGGGAACAATATGAGTGGCAGCTCTATGTGGCGGGGCTCTATCTCAGCATTGGTTGGGTGGCATCCTTGTCCCGCTTGGGCGGTAGGGGTGTCCGATCGGTTGATGCGCTCCAGAGGGGGCGATCTGACTTTACGTCGGGGCGGCGGCCCTGGATGTGGTGCGACGTTCGTGGTCTGCGAGCGGTTGCCCTGTGCAGCATGGGCTGCGGGCAGCTGGGTTGTGCGGCGTTGCTGTTCTGGGGGAGCGGTGGTATGTCGGGGCGGCGGCCCCGGAAGGCGGTGCCGGTTGATTGCGCTGGGCGCGACGGAGCGGAACGGAGCGGTGGATGTCGGGGCGGCGGCCCCGAGAGAATCACTGTGGCGACCAAACTTCTGTGGCAACGATGACGGTGGGAGCGATGTCGATAACGCGGCAATGGTTGCGGTAGTCGGCTCTTCTCCGGTGTGTTCACGGTATTGCCTCAGTTTGTTTGTTGCTGTGGAGTCGAAGCTGCGGTGGCAGGGCCCTGTGGTGTACGATGACTGGCTGCAGGTGGTCCGTTCGGTGATCTTGCATGGCGCCAGCCGTGTCTGGTTTTGTTCTTCTGAGTTCTCCGTCAGAGTTGGAACTGCGTTGTCTGGCCGTAGGTCGACATGTCGTTGATTAGGGTGGGCTTTGCCCTGTGTGTTTTAGTCTTTGGGTGTGGGCTTGGCCCTTGTTGTTCCGGTTTTCGCCCGGTTTTCCGTAATTAACTGGGCAATTCTTTTCTGCTTAATTAATAGATGAGGCAATCTTTGCCTTCGTTTCGAAAAAAAAACATGTGTCAGACTCAATATAAGATGTTGTGTTGATATATAAGTACTTCCAAGTAAGGGTAATCTGTACGCAGAAAATAGAGGTGGAGGGACTGCGTGTAACCCAAATCATGCATCGGAAAGTGTATGCCAAGATGCTATCACACAGCTGATGACACAATGTAATGTTGAGGTTGATGACACAAATTACAGTCAAGTTACTGCTCCCCATAGAAAATTACATAGATGTTGTGTTGATGTATATAGCTTCAAAAAACAATCACGCAATATTAAAATGCAGTAAAGTGGACTTGTTCTAGCTATAGAACAAGGAGAGCTTCTTGTCGCACTTGCATATTTAGCATCGATGGAACTTATTGCTGGTATTTTGCCGACCAAACCAGAACATGCAAGTGCACAACATCATACTACATAGCTTTGGGAATCGGGTTTCACACTAAAAACTACTTCAATTGGAAACTTTTCGAGGAACAATATTGAATGTGGCCATTTGGAGCGTTCTTAACTAATATTCAAGATATCTTCTCCAATATATGGCTAATGAAATCCTTCAATATTTTCGTACATGAAAGGTTACACATTGTTTTATTTCTCCAAGTAGTATGCATATTATTTATCTCAATAAAGTGTAATGTTTCAGGCCATATGTTTGTGTTAAGAGTAATGCACATGAATGTCAGACTGACCTAGATGGAAGAGACCGCAAAAATTATAAATCATTCTATTCCTAAATTCCACACTTGGTAACAAGTTTACGCACAGGAAAATGTGCCAGCAGAAGAATGTAATACTAAATCAATACTTAAGGTATGACATCATAGATAATTATATACAATAAAGCAAAATGATATATTGTTTATTTCATGATGTCTCTTCTTTACCTACAAAGTACCAATGAGAAAACATATTCCATCATTCAGCCCTGGTGTTTATCTCTATTAGGTCAGACTTCTCTCATATTTTTCCATTCTATGATCTATCCAATCTTCAGGCAACACACAGTCACCATCAAAAATATTTGATGCCTCCACCTATTTGTACTAAGCACTAACATAACATTACAATAGACGGGCGCAGCAACGCGCGCCATCGATGATCTAGTGCCTTATGTAAAACTTGGCTCCATGTTCCTCCCGAGTGTATTCCCTCGGAGGTAACAGTTGAGGGAGCTGCGAACTATGAATAAATCAGCAATACTTCCCTCTAAAAAAACCATCGTGACTTAATTTTCATTTAGAAGTTGCTTACCAGACATACCATGTGGGAAATGGACACGTACTTGACTCAAAAACAAATTTGACATTACTCAAAATTTCTATCCACTTAACACTGTTATATCGAGAATGAATGAACAATCAAAAAATTCAAGCTAATATGCAACGAGTTACAATGGTATATCTAAGGCTGATAAAGGGTTTTCCCCCGCTTTATATTATAAAGCAAATGGCATGTCTAAGTTATATACAACATTATAAACTGCAACTCGAGTTTCTGAAACTGTACACATTACATGCTAGCAATAGTGATTCGTTAAAAAAATGGAATGGACCGGCTCATAAAAAAATCAGGCAAACATAAATAATGTCGATAGTAATTCAATATATATCTTAACTTAGTTGCCTAAAAAATATAACAACTAAAGACCGACAATAGTAATGTTGGGAAAACAAAAATAAATCAGAAAGAATACAAAAATTCAAGGCAAAAATGAAAAAAAGGAAATCCCAAAATTGCGACCACCTATTCATCAATTGCCTGATACTTTTGAAAACCATTCATATTTTTCATCTGTTGGACTGAAATCCAATGGTTGCATTACTTCTTCCTTCTCTGGATCCTTCCTCACGGTGATCTCCCTCAAGTACCGCCAGGCCAAACCATCGGCTCCTGCCACTGGCAGTGCTGCTGCAACACCCAACTTGATCCGCATCCTCCACCGGTCCAGCGCTGCCCTGGTCATCTCTCTAGCCACGTCTTCCTCCGGTACCGTCTACCAACCCCCTCCGTGCGCTCCCGTAGAGTGAACTTCGTTCTTTTCTTCCGCTGGCGACACCGCAGGAAGCCATGGCGTCTCGATCTCCAACGGCTAGCTTTGTCTGTTGGGGACGCCGCAACATTCCCACCTCTGGCTCGGCACTATGCCTTCTACCGCCTTGTCACGCCCAATATGCGATACTATCCTAAAGAGACTCGAAGGTCCCACCAAGGATAGAATCGCATATTGATACGCTTTTGCAAGGTGGATATCATTACATCAACATTACATAATAGATGGGGATACATACAAAAGGCACAAACGCCCCAAGTATACATCAACATCATACAAGAGATCAATATCCGACTACGGATGGTACACAAACATAAACTCAGACAATATCCACCCTGCTAGCCCAGGCTGCCGACCTGGAACCTATCCCCTGATCGAAGAAGAAGCAGAAAAAGAACTCCAAAACAAGCAAACATCGCTCTCGCGTCAATCATTGCATAACCTGCACCTGCAACTGTTGTTGTAGTAATCTGTGAGCCACGAGAACTCAGCAATCCCATTACCATGGCTATCAAGACTAGCAAAGCTTAATGGGTAAGGAATGGATAAGTGGAGAGGTTGCAGCAGCGACTAAGCATATATGGTGGCTAACGTACGCAAATGAGAGCGAGAAGAGAAACAATGGAACGATCATGATGCTAGCAATGATCAAGAGGTGATCCTGAACTCCTACTTACGTCAAACATAACCCAAAACCGTGTTCACTTCCCGGACTCCGCCGAAAAGAGACCATCACGGCTACACACGCGGTTGATGCGTTTTAATTCGGATCTGGTGTCAAGTTCTCTACAACCGGACATTAACAAATTCCCATCTGCCACATAACCGCGGGCACGACTTTCGAAAGTTTAATACCCTGCAGGGGTGTCCCAACTTAGCCCATGATAAGCTCTCGCGATCAACGAAGGATATACCTTCTCCCAGGAAGACCCGATCAGTCTCGGAATCCCGGCTTACAAGACATTTCGACAATGGTAAAACAAGACCAGCAAAGCCGCCCGATGTGCCGACAAATCCCGATAGGAGCTGCACATATGTCGTTCTCAGGGCACACCGGATTGTCCAAACTTCCGGTAGGCCATCCCAGAGTTGCCCCTGGTGGCCACCGGCGGCTAACAGGTTGGACCAACACTCACGACGAGCACTGGCCCGGGGAGTAAATAAAGATGACCCTCGGGCTCCGGAAACCCAAGGGAAAAAGGGCTAGGTGAGGCAAATGGTAAAACCAAGGTTGGGCCTTGCTGAAGGAGTTTTATTCAAAGCGAACTGTCAAGGGGGTCCCATAAATCACCCAACCGCGTAAGGAACGCAAAATCCGGGAACATAACACCAGTATGACGAAAACTAGGGCGGCAAGAGTGGAACAAAACACTAGGCATAAGGCCGAGCCTTCCACCCTTTACCAAGTATATAGATGTATTAATTAAATAAGAGATATTGTGATATCCCAACATAATCCTGTCCATCATGGAGCAATCTTCAACTTCACCTGCAACTAACAACGCTATAAGAGGGGCTGAGCAAAGCGGTAACATAGCCAAACAACAGTTTGCTAGGAAAGGTGAAAAAGGTTAGAGGCTGACATGGCAATTTGGGGAGGCTTGATCAACAAGTGATAGGTAGCGTAGCATAGAGATAGAACAAAACAACTAGCATAGCAATGATAGTAGTGAGATCCAAGGTGACGGTCATCTTGCCTGAAATCCCGCAAAGAAGAAGAACGAGTCCATGAAGAAGATGAACGGATGAAGCCGAGTCAAGCGTAGACGAACGAATCCTCACGATCGCAACGACATGGGAACTATCGAGAAGAAGCGCACACAACATGGTAAACACGCCACACATATACATGACATGATGCACACTCAAGTATGATGCCTGACAAAAGGCTACATGAAGCTACTCATGGCAAGAGATGATGCAAACAAGAGCAATCAAAGCAAGTTAAATGAGGCCGGAAACAACAAACAACAATTCCGGAAAATCCCCATGTGCATATTATGAATTTGGTACTGTTCTACCCTAAAACATATTTTATTGTAGTTAAACAGGAAAATAAAGTGCACCATGTTAAACTAGGCATTTTTTTCACCCCCATTTACATATAAAGTTTGTTAAATTTGGAGCTACGGTTATTAAGTTATGAAATAAACCATTTTAGCATGTTATTTAAGCAAATTAAATCAAACAGCAAGTTAAACATTTTAAACATGGATGAAAGTTGGATATTGTGAAACTAGATGAAAAACTAAGCATTTTTCATATATAAATTATTTACATATGATGCACCACTTGTGAGTTATTAAATGCATGAACATGAGGGACTTTTCTGTAAAACTGTGAAACAGAGGATAATGCTAAAATCGTAGTGCAGGAAAAAAAACACACTGGGCCGAATCTGGAGCACTGTAGGGCTGAACAGAGAGGAGGGGCTGCTGATTGCTCACCATGGGCCAAGCCTAGTCGGTGGAGAGGGGAAGCAGGAGGCTGGAACGGGGCGATGGGCCTTGGGGAGGCGCTGGCCCACGCGCTGGTCAATGGGTGTGATGCGGGGCGCCGAAGCAGTTGTCTCGTCTCTGCTCCAGCAAAACAGAGGAGCGGCGCGGCGAAGGACTTGCAGCGGCGGGCGCGGCGGAGGAGGCCCAGACGGTGAGGCTGGTTGGGGACGAGGAGGTCCTCGAGGCACAGGCGCACAGGGCTCGTCTGGTTCCTGTCCTGGCGAAGAGAGACAGAGAGAGGTGAGACAGGGAGAGGGAAAGGAAGAGAGGGCGCGAGGGAAGCCCGGCAGCGTGACCTGGAGGTGCTGGTGATCGTCGGCGGTGGGACGAGGCGGCGGGGTCGCGAGGAAGACGGCGGAGCTCTGGATCGAGAGGATCTCGGCTCTCCTCGGGCGTTACACAATGCGAAAGGGATGCAGGGAGCAGTGGGAGGAGGAGGCGTGCACGGGAGGGGCGCCATGGGTCTTGGGTGCGTGCTCGAGCTTGAGCAGCGAGCTCCTCTTGCTCGAACGCGGGCGTTGCGAGGACAAAGTGTTGGGGAACGTAGCAGAAATTCAAAATTTTCCTACGTGTCACCAAGATCTATCTATGGAGAAACCAGCAACGAGGGGAAGGAGAGTGCATCTACATACCCTTGTAGATCGCTAAGCGGAAGCGTTCAAGAGAACGGGGTTGAAGGAGTCGTACTCGTCGTGATCCAAATCACCGGAGATCCTAGTGCCGAACGGACGGCACCTCCGCGTTCAACACACGTACAGCCCGGTGACGTCTCCCATGCCTTGATCCAGCAAGGTGAGAGGGAGAGGTTGAGAAAGACTCCATCCAATAGCAGCACGACGGCGTGGTGGTGGTGGAGGAGCGTGGCAATCCTGCAGGGCTTCGTCAAGCACCTACGGGAGAGGAGGAGGTGTCACGGGAGGGAGGGATGCGCCAGGGACTCAGGTATGGCTGCCCTCCCTCCCCTCCACTATATATAGGGGCAAGGGAGAGGGGGCAGGCGCAGCCTTGCCCCTTCCTCCAAGGAAGGGGTGCGGCCAAGAGGGGGGGAGGAGTGCCTCCCAAGTCAAGTGGAGGCCTCCCCCTTTAGGGTTTTCCCCTCCCATGCGCATGGGACTTGGGGGGGGGGGGGCTGGTTCCCCTGGCCCATTAAGGCTAGGGCGCCCCCTTACAGCCCATGCTGCTGTATTAGACGTGGTGGAACAGTTTCCGGACCTCCGGACCCCTCCGGAATCCTCCGGAACCTTTTGGAAGCTTCCCGGTACAATACCGAAAAAACCCGAACTTTTTTCGGAACCCGAACGACAACTTTCCATATATAAATCTTTACCTCCGGACCATTCCGGAACTCCTCGTGATGTCCGGGATCTCATCTGGGACTCCGAACAACATCCGGTAACCACATACAAACTTCCTTTATAACCCTAGCGTCATCGAACCTTAAGTGTGTAGACCCTACGGGTTCGGGAGCCATGCAGACATGACCGAGACGTTCTCCGGTCAATAACCAACAGCGGGATCTGGATACCCATGTTGGCTCCCACATGTTCCACGATGATCTCATCGGATGAACCACGATGTCAAGGACTCAATCGATCCCGTATACAATTCCCTTTGTCTAGCGGTATTTTACTTGCCCGAGATTCGATCGTCGGTATACCGATACCTTGTTCAATCTCGTTACCGGCAAGTCTCTTTACTCGTTCCGTAACACATCATCCCGTGATCAACCCCTTGGTCACATTGTGCACATTATGATGATGTCCTACTGAGTGGGCCCAGAGATACCTCTCCGTTTACACGGAGTGACAAATCCCAGTCTCGATTCGTGACAACCCAACAGACACTTTCGGAGATACCTGTAATGCACCTTTATAGCCACCCAGTTACGTTGTGACGTTTAGTACACCCAAAGCATTCCTACGGTATCCGGGAGTTGCACAATCTCATGGTCTAAGGAAAAGATACTTGACATTAGAAAAGCTTTAGCATACGAACTACACGATCTCTATGCTAGGCTTAGGATTGGGTCTTGTCCATCACATCATTCTCCTAATGATGTGATCCCGTTATCAACGACATCCAATGTCCATAGCCAGGAAACCATGACTATCTGTTGATCACAATGAGCTAGTCAACTAGAGGCTCACTAGGGACATATTGTGGTCTATGTATTCACACGTGTATTACGATTTCCGGATAATACAGTTATAGCATGAATAAAAGACTATTATCATGAACAAAGAAATATAATAATAACACTTTTATTATTGCCTCTAGGGCATATTTCCAACACAAAGGACGGCGAGGCGAGGATGAAGCTCCTGGGCATCGGGGCTCCATACCCGGCGCTGAACACAGAGAGGGAGAGAGAGAAACATGAGCGGGAGAGAAGAGAGCGGAAGGGAGAGATGGCGGGCAGGGGCGCCACAACCTGGTGGTGCTCGCCGGAGCAGCGGCGACGAGGAGGAAGACCTCGGGTGGCGACTGAGGGAAATGGACAGGACCGAGCGGCTCCACGGGATGTCCGGGGCTGCGGGAGCGGATGAAGACGGTTGCAGGAGCTTTTGCTCCTGAGGCCGCGATGATGAAGACGGCTGCGGTCGCCGGACATCCAGGAGGCAGTGGAGGAAGAGCACACGCGAGCGGTGGCTGGATGGTGGGGAAGACGAGGAACGTGATGGTGGTGGTTGGGTTCGCCGGCGGCAACGACGCCGTGGAGAGAGGAGCAAACGGGAGGAGCTCCCTCTCGGTCGGGGCAGCAGGGATTTCTCGCTGGTTGGATGGCTGCGCAGATCGGGGGAGGAGGCTGCGGGAGCTGGTTGGAGGAAGGTAGCTGGGCTGATTGGGGATGGATCCCGAGGGTGATTCGGTGGAGTGGCGGCGGCGGCGGTTGGAAGGATGGGACAAGAGGCTAGATTTTAGGGATTGGTCTAGGGTTGGACTAATATATAGAGAAATGGAATTAGGTTAGACCCTATGATTTAGATCGGACAGTCGAGAAAATATAGGTTAGGACGTCCAATTAAGAAAATGGAGATGTTTTGTAGATGTCTGGGGATGATCCGGACCCAACGGTGACGACTGCCCGGGTCGGGTTCGGGACAGCTTTCGGATGCGCGTGAGGGGTTTGCGTATTGTGCAAAGAGGGTCAAACGGTCGGGCAACAACAGAATGGTCGGTCTGAGAAAGGTCAACAGAGACAAGGAAGAAGCGACAACTAACAACGGATGCACGTTTTATGAAAACATGTAGATGCAATGCGCATGATGCTATGAGATGAAATGCAAGACATGAACAAAATGCAAAACAAACGACAAAAACCCAACCACGAAAGGAATATCATATCGCATCTCCGGAAAAGGCAAGAGTTGGAGTTACGAATATGGAAAGTTGTATCCGGGGTGTTACAACACTCCACCACTACGAGAGGATCTCGTCCCGAGATCTAGGATGGCACCGGAGAGAAACGGAAGAGGAAGAGAAGAGGTAAAACTAAGTTGCTTCTTTGACGAACGAGTGAAACCACGAATCTTGAGAGGTTGAGCAATTTAAAAGAAAGAGTACAACAGAGATGAACGAGATTGCAAACAATCCCTTAGAAAAGAGGAACAAGGAACATTACGAGAACTTGAAGGTTGCAAAGGCATGAATCAAGAGTTTAATGGACAAGATAGAATTTGAAACCACTCCGGTTAAATGGGTAAGCACGAAAAGAACACGATCCTCACAATTCGAGATGATGAGTGAAGAGAGCAACATCACTATGCCTTCGGAAG
This sequence comes from Triticum timopheevii, assembly GCA_963921465.1. Lineage (NCBI taxonomy): Eukaryota > Viridiplantae > Streptophyta > Magnoliopsida > Poales > Poaceae > Triticum > Triticum timopheevii. The sequence continues at coordinate 82,325,890 of OY997264.1, forward strand.
AAAGAATAGAAGATAGATCATTGGAATAAAAGAATGGAGAAGAAAATGCCAACTTCTGCCACAAATGATCTTGGAAAGCACCCTTCCAAGAAGGTTATAACGGAGTTGTTGGAAAAACCCACAACGAAAAGAATAAGCTTGTAGTGGGCTTATGCAAAACATCTCAAAATTATGAGGTGACAACCGGCCACTAATGGAAACCATTGATTTGATTCAGAGCACCAAAAGATGAAGAATGACGAACGAGACAAGAATTCACCGGTAGAAATAATTGAGGAAATACTGAAGAGGTTCCGCACGAATGAAATTGATGGTCGAAAGAGACTCAAACTCCAGGGAGAAAAAGGGCGAGAGGGCGGGAAAACAAAGGCAACTTGAAAGGGGAAACCGATGAATATCTTGAAGAGAAAACACCGGTTGAAATCATTGAGGAAAGAAAGCAAAGACTTCGCACGAGTAGGATGGATACTCGATTACGGACTCCGGCTCCGAGAAGAAAAAGGGGTGGGTGGGTGGGAAAAAGAAAACAATTGAGGATTGAACTTGGCAAAGATGAAGAGGCTCGAGTCAACTTGACGAGAAATGCACCGGATGAAAAGAGCTGAGAACCAACGATCGAAAAACCAACTACGTGAACCTAAAGAAAAATTTGAAGGGGAAGAGAAGTAATTCAAAACACCTACGTCAAGATTCCTCACCAGAGCGACGAAGGGGCTGAGGAGTAAAAAGAATTCCTACTCTCCGATATAACTAGACTCAGAAATCAGTTTTCTTCTAGACTCAACCACGGCCAAACTACACGATCAAACAAGAGGGCTCCTAGGGTCGGTCGAGTCTCTGATACCAACTTGTCACGCCCAATATGCGATACTATCCTAAAGAGACTCGAAGGTCCCACCAAGGATAGAACCGCATATTGACACGCTTTTGCAAGGTGGATATCATTACATCAACATTACATAATAGATGGGGATACATACAAAAGGCACAAACGCCCCAAGTATACATCGACATCATACAAGAGATCAATATCCGACTACGGATGGTACACAAACAGAAACTCAGACAATATCCACCCTGCTAGCCCAGGCTGCCGACCTGGAACCTATCCCCTGATCGAAGAAGAAGCAAAAGAAGAACTCCAAAACAAGCAAACATCGCTCTCGCGTCAATCATCGCATAACCTGCACCTGCAACTGTTGTTGTAGTAATCTGTGAGCCACGAGGACTCAGCAATCCCATTACCATGGGTATCTAGACTAGCAAAGCTTAATGGGTAAGGAATGGATAAGTGGTGAGGGTGCAGCAGCGACTAAGCATATATGGTGGCTAACATACGCAAATGAGAGCGAGAAGAGAAACAATGGAACGGTCGTGATGCTAGCAATGATCAAGAGGTGATCCTGAACTCCTACTTACGTCAAACATAACCCAAAACCGTGTTCACTTCCCGGACTCCGCCAAAAAGAGACCATCACGGCTACACACGCGGTTGATGCGTTTTAATTCGGATCTGGTGTCAAGTTATCTATAACCGGACATTAACAAATTCCCATCTGCCACATAACCGCAGGCACGGCTTTCGAAAGTTTAATACCCTGCAGGGGTGTCCCAACTTAGCCCATGATAAGCTCTCGCGATCAACAAAGGATATACCTTCTCCCAGCAAGACCCGATCAGTCTCGAAATCCCGGTTTACAAGACATTTCAACAATGGTAAAACAAGACCAGCAAAGCCGCCCGATGTGCCGACAAATCTCGATAGGAGCTGCACATATCTCGTTCTCAGGACACACCGGATTGTCCAAACTTCCGGTAGGCCATCCCAGAGTTGCCCCTAGTGGCCACCGGCGGCTGACAGGTTGGACCAATACTCACGACGAGCACTGGCCCGGGGGGTAAATAAAGATGACCCTCGGGCTCCAGAAACCCAAGGGAAAAAGGGCTAGGTGAGGTAAATGGTAAAACCAAGGTTGGGCCTTGCTGGAGGAGTTTTATTCAAAGCGAACTGTCAAGGGGGTCCCATAAATCACCCAACCGCGTAAGGAACACAAAATCCGAGAACATAACACCGGTATGACGGAAACTAGGGCGGCAAGAGTGGAACAAAATACCAGGCATAAGGCCGAGCCTTCCACCCTTTACCAAGTATATAGATGCATTAATTAAATAAGAGATACTGTGATATCCCAACATAATCCTGTCCATCATGGAGCAATCTTCAACTTCACCTGCAACTAACAACGCTATAAGAGGGGCTGAGCAAAGCGGTAACATAGCCAAACAACGGTTTGCTAGGAAAGGTGAAAAAGGTTAGAGGCTGACATGGCAATTTGGGGAGGCTTGATCAACAAGTGATAGGTAGCGCATCATAGCGATAGAACAAAACAACTAGCATAGCAATGATAGTAGTGAGATCCAAGGTGACGGTCATCTTGCCTGAAATCCCGCAAAGAAGAAGAACGAGTCCATGAAGAAGATGAATGGATGAATCCGAGTCAAGCGTAGACAAACGAATCCTCACGATCGCAACGACACGGGAACTATCGAGAAGAAGCACACAACATGGTAAACACACCACACATATACATGACATGATGCACACTCAAGTATGACGCCTGAAAAAAGGCTACATGAAGCTACTCATGGCAAGAGATGATGCAAACAAGAGCAACACATCAAAGCAAGTTAAATGAGGCCGGAAACAACAAACAACAATTCCGGAAAATCCCCATGTGCATATTATGAATTTGGTACTGTTCTACCCTAAAACATATTTTATTGTAGTTAAACAGGAAAATAAAGTGTACCATGTTAAACTAGGCATTTTTCCACCCCATTTACATATAAAGTTTGTTAAATTTGGAGCTACGGTTATTAAGTTATGAAATAAACCATTTTAGCATGTTATTTAAGCAAATTAAATCAAACAGCAAGTTAAACATTTTAAACATGGATGAACGTTGGATATTGTGAAACTAGATGAAAAACTACGCATTTTTCATATATAAATTATTTACATATGATGCACCACTTGTGAGTTATTAATGCATGAACATGAGGGACTTTTCTGTAAAACTGTGAAACAGAGGATAATGCTAAAATCGTAGTGTAGGGAAAAAACACACTGGGCCGAATCTGGAGCACTGTAGGGCTGAACAGAGAGGAGGGGCTGCTGATTGCTCACCATGGGCCAAGCCCAATCGGTGGAGAGGGGAAGCAGGAGGCTGGAAGGGGGCGCTGGGCCTTGGGGAGGCGCTGGCCCACGCGCTGGTCAACGGGTGCGATGCGGGGCGCTGAAGCAGTCGTCTCGTCTCTGCTCCAGCGAAATAGAGGAGCGGCACGGCGAAGGACTTGCAGCGGCGGGCGCGGCAGAGGAGGCCCGGACGGTGATGCTGGTTGGGGATGAGGAGGTCCTCGAGGCACAGGCGCACGGGGCTCGTCTGGTTCCTGTCCCGGCGAAGAGAGACAGAGAGAGGTGAGACAGGGAGAGGGAAAGGAAGAGAGGGAGCGAGGGAGGCCCGGCGGCGTGACCTGGAGGTGCTGGTGATCGTCGGCGGTGGGACGAGGCGGCGGGGGTCGCGAGGAAGACGGCGGAGCTCTGGATCGAGAGGAGCTCGGCTCTCCTCGGGCGTTACACAATGCGAAAGGGATGCAGGGAGCAGCGGGAGGAGGAGGCGCGCATGGGAGGGGCACCATGGGTCTTGGGTGCGTGCTCGAGCTTGAGCAGCGAGCTCCTCTTGCTCAAACGTGGGTGTTGCAAGGACGAAGGACGGCAAGGCGAGGACGAAGCTCCTGGACAACGGGCCTCCATAACCGGCGCTGAACACGGAGAGGGAGAGAGAGAAACGTGAGCGGGAGAGAAGAGAGCGGAAGGGAGAGATGGCGGGCAGGGGTGCCACAACCTGGTGGTGCTCGCCGGAGCAGCAGCGACGAGGAGGAAGACCTCGGGTGGCGATTGAGGGAATGGACAGGGCCGAGCGGCTCCACAGGACGTCCGCGGCTGCGGGAGCGGATGAAGGCGGCTGCAGGAGCTTCTGCTCCTGAGGTCGCGTGGATGAATACGGCTGCGGTCGCCAGACATCCAGGAGGCAGTGGAGGAAGAGCACACGCGAGCGGCGACTGGATGGTGGGGAAGACGAGGAACGTGATGGTGGTGGTTGGGTTCGCCGGCGGCAACGACGCCGTGGAGAGAGGAGCAAACGGGAGGAGCTCCCTCTCGGTCGGGGCAGCAGGGATTTCTCGCTGGTTGGATGGCTGCGCAGATCGGGGGAGGAGGCTGCGGGAGCTGGTTGGAGGAAGGTAGCTGGGCTGATTGGGGATGGATCCCGAGGGGGCTTCGGTGGAGTGGCGGCGGCGGCGGTTGGGAGGATGGGACAAGAGGCTGGACTTAAGGGATTGGTCTAGGGTTGGACTAATATATAGAGAAATGGAATTAGGTTAGACCCTATGATTTAGATCGGACGGTCGAGAAAATATAGGTTAGGACGTCCAATTAAGAAAATAGAGATGTTTTGTAGATGTCTGGGGATGATCCGGACCCAATGGTGACGACTGCCCGGGTCAGGTTCGGGACAACTTTCGGACGCGGGCGAGGGGTTTGATTATTGTGCAAAGAGGGTCAAACGGTCGGGCAACAACAGAATGGTCGGTCTAAGAAAGGTCAACAGAGACGAGGAAGAAGCGACAACTAACAACAGATGCACGTTTTATGAAAACATGTAGATGCAATGCGCATGATGCTATGAGATGAAATGCAAGACATGAACAAAATGCAAAACAAACGACAAAAACCCAACCACGAAGGGAATATCATATCGCATCTCCGGAAAAGGCAAGAGTTGGAGTTACGAATATGGAAAGTTGTATCTGGGACGTTACACGCCTAAACACATCCGACAGGCGCAAAATGTTATCGGTGTGGCTAGCTCTTAGATGAGTTAATTATGTCTTATTTAAGTGACATCGACACATATTTTTTGTCTTTTCCCATCTTATTTCACTTTTATTTTTGTTTCTTGCTTTATTTTAGTCAAACGGCGGTTACATGTCGACAATGGATATGTAGTTGCACACATATTCAGAGGACGTGCAACTGAAGTTGCACACTGGTGCATGAGTGTGCAATAGTGGTTGCGTTCAGTCGATGGATATGCAGTTGCACATAACAAACGGACGTGAAACTGCAGTTCCACATGGCCGACGGACATGCAGTTGCACACTCTGGCGACATGCAACTATAATTGTGTGTGAATATGAAGGACATGCAAATATAGGCGTGCGCGGGCCGGTGTACGAACGTGTAACTGTTGTCGCATGTGACTGGAGGGCGTGTTAATGAAGTTGTGTGCAGCATGGGCCCTGTTTGGATCATGGGGTTAGAGCTAGTTTGGGTTAGTTGGGGGCTCAAATAACCCAAAAGTATCCAAACACGAAGGGTTAGAGTGGGTTAGTTCCATCTAACCCAACTATCCCGGTGGAGAGGTGCTTATTTGGGTTAGAGTGGGTTAGAAAATAACTCTAACTCTAACTGTGTTAGAGTATCCAAACAGGGCCCAGAAGAAGTATTAAAAATAATAATGAACGTGCTATCGCTGGGCCTAGGCTAGCCTGTAAGGCCTCCTTTGGTTGGTGGGGATAATAAATCCTGGGAAGTAGACCCCCACGGGGGTTTTCCCTGCTCATTAGGGAACCCCGAGGACCACCACGGGAAATCACCCCCTACTGTTTGGGCACCAAGGGAAAAGGGAGGGAATTTGCAAAATTCGAAAATGAACCATTATAATCAAAACTGGCCACAAGTAACTCCATTTTTTTAATAATAATGCCAATCCCAGAATATAAACTGCCAAATTTCTCAGAATTTGAGGAAATCTGAGAATAAAAGTTAATATAGAAATTCAGAGGATAATAGATAACAGTTGGAGGAAAAACTCTTCTTCGGTCTTCAAAATCCGAGAATGACGATGATAAACACCACCATGAATTGTTGAGACACTCCAGAATGAAAATTAGAAAGGTTGAACCAACGACGAAAGAATTTGAAAGATCTTGGAGAAAGATATTTGACTGATGATAATTCATTCTTACATCAAACTTTGAAAAGAATTTGGGAATGGCTCCGAGAAAATTAGAAGAGTTAGATAAGATCCTAGGAAAAGGCCTGTGGGTTAGGCCCACTCAAAAGAAAACACCGTTGAACGATTTTGAAGAGAGATTGCACCGGTTGAATTAAATGACTAGAATGAGATAATAATCTCCAAATAGCTTGAACGGATCTTGAATGAAAAGACGAGCCTTCTGAGATATATTCAACACTCGAGAACGAAGGAATATCGAGAAGTGAATGATTAAGAGGTGCGCCGGCATGAGAAAACATTTGAAACGAGGAAAGGATATGATCGACAAAGCTCGAATTGAATCCACCAGAGAAGAAAAGAGACGAGGAATAATAAACTTGAAGCTCCGTTAGTATCTTCTTGAGAATCACCGGATAAAAACATTGACGGAAAATAATGGAGAGACTTCCCATCAATAAAATGGATACCCGATTAAGAAATCTGAGTCCTTGAAGTTAAGGGTGGGAGGGCGGGAAAACAAAGACAACTTGGGACGGATGACACGTATACCGTCGAGAAAACTTAGAATTAATCTTGCGAATGTTGGAATGATCGGATCCACTTGAAGAGAAGCACGCCGGTAGGAAAAGAATTAACATGACGACCTCGATGATCAAGAAGGATTTAGATTCACATAGCAATATGAGAACACCGCTTAGGAAAGGTATAGAATCAACACTTGACACTGAAGCAACTTGAATACCACAACAAAACAAAACAAGGATTTGGCTTGCAGAATAAGCCGGAACAAACATATGATAGAGATTTCATCCGAAGTTTTCGTGGTGGGGCCCACACAGGCTCGATCGTACAGCATCATCATGTACAAGGCAGTGCACATGACATACGAAGCGTCCCCGAACCAGCATAGCCAAGGGTTCTTTAAGACACAACGAGACCACTGTGAAAACGACCGTGGAAAGGCAGACCACTAGACGTTAAACCCCAATCTCATATCATGCATCTGTCGGAAAAGAAAAAAACTAGAGCTACTTGAATTCCCACCTATAAAATGTTGGAAATATGCCCTAGAGGCAATAATAAAAGTGTTATTATTATATTTCTTTGTTCATGATAATAGTCTTTTATTCCACCTATAACTGTATTATCCGGAAATCGTAATACACGTGTGAATACATAGACCATAATATGTCCCTAGTAAGCCTCTAGTTGACTAGCTCGTTGATCAACTAATAGTCATGGTTTCCTGGCTATGGACATTGGATGTCGTTGATAACAGGATCACATCATTAGGAGAATGATGTGATGGACAAGACCCAATCCTAAGCATAGCACAAGATCGTGTAGTTTGTTTGCTAGAGCTTTTTCAATGTCAAGTATCTCTTCCTTAGACCATGAGATCGTGTAACTCCCGGATACTGTAAGAGTGCTTTGGGTGTACCAAACGTCACAACGTAACTGGGTGACTATAAAGGTGCACTACAGGTATCTCCGAAAGTGTCTGTTGGGTTGACACGGATCGAGATGGATTTGTCACTCCGTATGACGGAGAGGTATCTCTGGGCCCACTCGGTAATGCATCATCATAATGAGCTCAAAGTGACTAAGTGGTTAGTCACGGGATCATGCATTACGGTATGAGTAAAGTGACTTGCCGGTAACGAGACTGAACAAGGTATTGGGATACCGACGATCGAGTCTCGGGCAAGTAACGTACAGATTGACAAAGGGAATTGTATACGGGGTTTGATCGAATCCTCGACATCGTGGTTCATCCGATGACATCATCGAGGAGCATGTGGGAGCCAACATGGGTATCCAGATCCCGCTGTTGGTTATTGACCGGAGAGCAGTCTCGGTCATGTCTGCATGTCTCCCGAACCCGTAGGGTCTACACACTTAAGGTTCGGTGACGCTAGGGTTATTAGGAAGACTTGTATGTGATTACCGAAAGTTGTTCGGAGTCCCGGATGAGATCCCAGACATCACGAGGAGTTCCGGAATGGTCCGGAGGTGAAGATTTATATATGGAAAGTTGTCATACGGACACCGGAAGAATTCGGGGTCATATCGGTATTGTACCAGGGCCACCGGAGGGGTTCCGGGGGTCCACCGGGAGGGGCCACCCCTCTCGGAGGGCCACATGGGCCGCAAGGGGCAGGGAGCCAGCCCCTGGAGGGCTGGGCGCGCCCCCCACCTTGGGCCCATGCGCCTAGGGTTGGGGGGGGGGAACCCTAAAGGGGGCGCCCCCCTTGCTTGGGGGGCATGTCCCCCCTCCCTGGCCGCCGCCCCCCCTCTAGATCCCATCTAGAGGGGTCGGCCCCCCTTGACCCTTCCCCTATAAATAGAGGGGTGAGGGGAGGGCTGCTGGACACAACTCAAGGCGCAGCCCCTCCCCTCCCCAACACCTCTCCTCCTCCGTACGTGCTTGGCGAAGCCCTGTCGGAGTACTGCCGCACCAACAACACCATGCCGCCGTGCTGCCGTTGGAGCAATCTTCCTCAACCTCTCCTTCCTCCTTGCTGGATCAAGACGGAGGAGATGTCGTCCGTCTCGTACGTGTGTTGAACGCGGAGGTGCTGTCCGTTCAGCACTTGGTCATCGGTGATCCGAATCACGGCGAATACGACTCCATCATCACCATCCCCTTGAACGCTTCCGCACTCGATCTACAAGTGGTATGTAGATGCAAACTCACTCCCTTAACTTGTTGCTTAGATGAACTCATAGATGGATCTTGGTGAAACCGTAGGAAAAATTTTAATTTTCTGCAACGTTCCCCATCATAAAACTCCCGAAACTTTCTAGTTATGCAATCTGGTGTTGGGGATACAGGGGAAGCAATATATATCTCACCCAAAACTAACAATCCCTACATCCAAGCTGTATCCATCCGTCAGCACATAACCAAGAAACCTTCGGAAATCGTGTACCTCAACCTTCGAAAAGCATCCGTTATACGAGCTATGGCAATACTCCCGAACTCCCCAGTACTGGGTGGCGTCGAGGTTATCTCACCAACAACTGCATAAAAGAGATTTTCGATGTCGACAAAACTCAGGTATTCCAGAACTGCAACGATAAAATTATGACGACAACACCTCGGAGCTCAACTCCCCGGGACACTGCCACAACCCCTAAATGTCAGGAGGCACCAAGAACAATGTTCTCGTCATAAGAATATCAGAATGATCCCAAGATACCCGCGTGATCCTAAAAAAAATTTAGTGAAATTTGAGGCGAGGAAAGACAAAACATCTACGTCAGGAGGCCTCACCAGAGCGACGAAGGGACTGAGGAGTAAAAATAATCCTACTCTCCGATATATATAATCCTAAGACTCAAAACATTTTGTTCTAGACTCAACAACGCCAGCGATTCGATCAAGCAGGGGGCTCCTAAGTCGGGGATGGCTCTGATTACCAACTTGTAACACCCACGATGCGGCTATATCTCCCACGTGTCGAAGCACGACTTAGAGGCATAACCGCATTGTGGTTTTGTCGCAAGAAGGGTCATCTTCACACAATCCCATGTAATGAACAAGACTAGGATAAAGAGTTGGCTTACAATCGCCACTTCACACAAGTACTTAAATAAATCATACATCATTCAGAGTACACACATAGTCCGACTACGGACGAAGCCAAAAGAAAAGAAGATAACCCAACTGCTAGATCCCCGATCGTCCCAACTGGGCTCCACTACTGATCATCAAGAAACAAAACATAGTAACAACTAAGATCTTCGCTGAGCTCCCATATGAGCTCGGTTGCATCACCTGCACTGGTATCATCGGCACCTGCAACTGTTGTGATAGTATCTGGTGAGTCATGAGGACTCAGCAATCTCAAAACCCGCGAGTTCAAGACTATTTAAGCTTATGGGTAGGAAGTGGTAATGAGGTGGAGCTGCAGCAAGCACTAAGCATGATATGGTGGCTAACATACGCAAATAAGAGTAGGAAGAGAAGCAACGAAACGGTCGTGAAGCTAGCAATGATCAAGAGGTGATCCTGAACTCCTACTTACGTCAAACATAACCCAAAACCGTGTTCACTTCCCGGACTCCGCCGAAAAGAGACCATCATGGCTACACACGCGGTTGATGCATTTTAATTAAGTCAAGTATCAAGTTCTCTACAACCGGATACTAACAAATTCCCATCTGCCACATAACCGCGGGCACGGCTTTCGAAAGATAATACCCTGCAGGGGTGTGCCAACTTAGCCCATCACAAGCTCTCACGGTCAACGAAGGATATTCCTTCTCCCGGGAAGACCCGATCAGTCTCGGAATCCCAGTTTACAAAACATTTCGACAATGGTAAAACAAGACCAGCAAGACCACCCGACTGTGCCGACAAATTCCGATAGGAGCTGCACATATCTCGTTCTCAGGGCACAATGGATGAGCAATCCGTACAACTAAAACCAGACCTCAAGTTTCCTTGAGGGGGCGCTGCAAAGGGCTCTAGTTTGGACCAACACTCGGAGGATCACTGGCCCGGGGGGGTTAAAATAAAGATGACCCTTGAGTCTGCAGAACCCAAGGGGAAAAGGCTCAGGTGGCAAATATTAAAACCAATGTTGGGCCTTGTTGGAGGAGTTTTATTCAAAGCGAACTGTCAAGGGGTCCTATAAATCACCCAACCGCGTAAGGAACGCAAAATCAAGGAACATAACACCGGTACGACGAAAACTAGGGCGGCAAGAGTGGAACAAAACACCAGGCATAAGGCCGAGCCTTCCACCCTTTACCAAGTATATAGGTGCATTAATTAAATAAGAGATATTGTGATATCCCAACATAATCCTATACATCATGGAGCAATCTTCAACTTCACTTGCAACTAGCAACGCTATAAGAGGGGCTGGGAAAAAGCGGTAACATAGCCAAACAACGGTTTGCTAGGAAGGGTGAAAAAGTTAGAGGCTGACATGACAATATGGGAGGCATGGTAAACAAGTGATAGGTAGCGCAACATAGCAATAGAACGAAGCAACTAGCAAGTAAAGATAGAAGTGATATCGAGGGTAATGGTCATCTTGCCTGAAAATCCCGCAAGGAAGAAGAACGAGCCCAAGAAGTAGATGAAGCAACGTAGTCGAACAAATCCTCACAAACGCAACGTTACCGGAACTATCAAGGAGAAGCGCAACCGGAAAGGAGCAAACATAATGGTAAACAACCATCACATAAACATGTCATGATGCACAAACAATTATGATGCATGTCCGATTTAAAGAGGCATGGCATGGCAAAGTGCAACAAACACCACTACAAGTTAAGTGGAGCTCAATATGCAACGAGTTGCATATTGACGAAACACCACATCAATTATTTAGTTTTCTCTCGTTTATGTACCCAACAACATTAAATGTTATTAAACATGGCAAGGGGTGAAGCATGAGCAAACCACCTATTTAGGCAAGTTTAAATGAGGCCGGAAACAACAAACAACAATTCCGGAAATCCTCATATGTTATTTAGCAATTAATAGAAACAACAAATATAAACATTTTAAATGTTGTTATTATGATGCGGACATATGCAAGTCTTAAGCAATTTTTATGAAAATGTTGACATGAACATGTTATGAAGCATTTGGTCACCATGGCGGAACGAAAGGGGTGCCATGGCAACGACAACGGAAATGGTGCCATGGCAACATTTTGATGATCCGACAACTCGTCGAGATGTCGGTGCAAAAGAAAGTGGGCGTGAGCGTGTCATGCAAGGATGGTGGGGTGCTCCCGAATTCTAGGTTCCCACAGGACGGTGGCATGGCAAAAGAGGGGCATCGCAAGGACAATTCGATCATGGTGCAAAACTCGAGCATCTCATACAACCAAGCATGCATTCGGTCCACGGGCGTCGTCTCGGGGTTATACCTTCGAAGCGTGCGTTCGGGGCGGAACGCGTTTCGTAGAGGGAAGTAGACGTTATCGCGATGTAGTGGAAGTAGTTGTTCTCGTGATGGTAGTGGTACACCATTGGAGTCGTACACGTTCCATAGATGAACTTGGCGTATCCATGCGTAGGGGTACTTGGCGATCCGTAGATGCACACGGCAATCGTAGTGGTACTCGGCGGCTCCGCGTAGTCGAACTTGACGATCCGAGGGGGTACTTGGCGCATCACTGTGTAGTTGTACTCGGGGTACACTTGACGGAGAGGAACTTGGCGTCGGTGTCTAACGGGACAAAAAGATCCGGCTGCATCCGAAGGCAGCGGGGCTTGCAGATGCGATGGTCGCAGGGGCACTGCTCGCCGCGGAGGCCTCGGCAAGAAGACTCGAGGTGAGCTCGGGCATGCCAAAAGGAAGAGGCGTCCAACGGAGACATGGACATGCAGCATCTAGCTCGGGCTCGAGCAGGACACGAAGATGGCAGGTCGGACAGCGCAGACGAGGACCTGCCGGATCCAACAAGGAGTCGAACAAGGAGGTTGGGGATGGGTCGAGGGAGGCCATCGTGGTGGAGCAACAACGACGAGCAGGCCGAGCAGCCCACGCCATGGATGGGGTTGGACTGGCAGCGGAGGGAGGCGGCCATGGCGCGGCCGTGAGCACATAGCTCGGGTCACGGGCGAGGAGGAGAAGGAGTCCTGAAGGGGCTTGCCGGCGCAATGCTTGCCAGAGCCAGCGGGCAACGCGAGCGGCGAAGGGTGAGGCGCGGCAGATGCGGGGTGCCATGGAAGGCAAGCAGGAGGCGTCGCGCAGAGGGGCGGCGCTCGGCAGCGGGGCCGACGTCGAGGAGGAGATCGGGCGCAGGAGATATGGGAACGGAGGATGGGGATCGAGCCGAGGCGCGAGGGGATCGGGGCGAAGCCCTTCCTGGCGCTGGCAGCGGGCGTGCGTTGGCGGCGCTGGAGGAGGAACGAGGGGAGGAGAAGGGATCGAGCAGAGCTCTCCCCTGCGGCTAGGGTTAGAGGGGTGTAGCTGGGCCTTGGAGGCCGGCTTAGTTGGTCGGGCCTAAGAGGCCGGCTGAGCTGGCTCCTCTCTCCTCTCTTCTCTTAAAACAGAGAAAAATAAAGGAAAGGGAAGAAAAGAAAAGGTTAGAGAAAGAGTTTGGGCATGGGGATTATTTCCCCGGACTCACAAAATTATGCTTGTTCCGAGAAAATAGAAAAAGTCATGATTGAAAGATGTAAATTCAAACTCATTTGAATTTAATTCGAATGGGTTTGAACTAGGACTCGGTTTTTGAAGTGTCCAAAAATGTTGAGATTTTTGGTGGAGCTCCGGAATATGATGAAAGAATATATGACAAGGTTGGAGACCAAGAATTAAGATAACAAAGGCATTGGGATAATTTGCAAGTGTGTTATGGTGATTTCCAAATTAAAGAAATATTTAATATAGCTCCCTAATATTGGGAGGATATGTTATAAAGAGAAGCCACCCTTCCCTCGATTTAAATAGATCAACCATCTATGCAATTTATTTAGTTGAGTTGAGATGCAAAGGTTAATGACATGATGGCATGATGACATGATGCAATGCAAAAATAAAAGAGCAAGCACAAAAGAAACACACGGTGATCACGAAAATATGGAAGTCTTCTGAAGCGTCGGTCTCGGGGCGTTACAATCACCCCCTACTGTTTGGGCACCAAGGGAAAAGGGAGGGAATTTGCAAAATTCGAAAATGAACCATTATAATCAAAACTGACCACAAGTAACTCCATTTTTTTATAATAATGCCAATCCCAGAATATAAACTGCCAAATTTCTCAGAATTTGAGGAAATCTGAGAATAAAAGTTAATATAGAAATTCGGAGGATAATCAGAATGCAGATACTTCAAAAAAAAACATTCAACTCACATCAACACATGTGTATCAGTCTTACATGTCACATCAAACAAATTATGTGTCATCAAGAACAAGCATAGTATGTTGATCATGCTTCACAAGTGAAAATGGTAATTATAGTTACAGGTCCAAAAAAGATGCAATAATTTTTCCCATTTTTTAAAAATCAGCTACGTAAATTCTCCATACTAAGCTTGGAAACTTCGATCATCAACTTCTCGAACATTTCCATCGATTTGCAGCAAGGAACCTGCATAGAAAAAATAATCATTCTTTTTTTCACTTCTTAATAACATAATCATTGAACAATTTCACTTCAAAAACATGTTTTTTTTACACAAAGCTGAAACCTCTCTGTCTCTACTATATGAAAAGGAAGGCACACATATCATCTACACAAGATAAATCAAGCATGGAAAGGTCCAATTGGTCATGGACATCACTGATCTACCTACAGTTCAACCCAACCTTTTTAGATTAGAGCTGTAACTGCATATTAATTAACATAAACCAAATGGTGATAATGGACTCATGTAAGTTAGTCAATAAAGCATCACTAGGCAGACTTTTTGGCACAATAGGCAAGGTAGGTTTTTCCACTGCAGAATGTAGAATTATACTTTATAAAGACCGAGAAGAAAACATTGATACTATGTACGACCTTTAATCTGTTGTAGTGGTAACAGAACATGCATCTCCAATAAATGGATTAACAGGAAGTAGTACCTGCACATGCATGAGATTACCTCTCCTACAGTTGGCTATAAGAAAACCAATCAGCTCCAAATTAGTCAAGCACTCGAGCAACAAGTTCAATTTCATTTCCATAGGTAAGGAAAATGACGCAATCTGGGTTAAACTTACAGTCAAAGAAGAAGAAAAGATAGGGAGGCATTTGGTCAGCAGAGCAGAACAACAAACATATAACAAGATGAACATGATATTACTACTGCTACTATGTGATAATGATCACGAGGAGCATATATCTACACTATATTATTATTATGACAAACCTTGACTATATATTTTGGAAGAAGCTATATAGATTTTTTTTGTTGGACATAAGTTAGAAGAGAACCTCAATAGCACATCACCACCGCCAACGCCTCCAGATATTTTCTATAAGTATTTTCACTCATTTCTCAAGAAACACACCGCCACCGCCAATCTTTTTCTTAACATTGTTTGTCTCAATCTTCAGTGCAAGCTGCACTATCCTTTGGACCATTTATTAAATAAAGCAAACAGAGGAATATATATTAGGTTAATAATCAAGTCTGAAATTTGAGTTTTTTTTGAAAAGGGGGGACTTCCCGGCCTCTGCATCAAGAGTGATGCATACAATCATCTTATTAACCAAGCAACAAAATGTGCATACAAAGTTCCATAGTCTCAATCTCAAATAAAGAAAACAGTAGCCCACACAGGGCTCAGAAGGCTAGAAACACGAACTAGCCAGAAATAAAAAGCCACAACCGGCTGGCTATAGAAGATAGGTAAACTAATTGCCTATCCTATTACATGACCGCCATCCAAACCGGTCGAATATATCCCGAGCAACCATCTCCCAACGGATAGACCCAGTAACCAAATGCTCCCTGGCCTCCATCGGAGTGAGTAATGACCATGAACGGATCAATGCCGTAGCTCGGAAGATAACCTGCAAAAAATGAATTCGTGATGTTCTGTTAAAAACCAAATCATTTCTGCAAAGCCAGATGGTCCACATGAAAGCACAGACTCCAACCTGAATATGTCTTGCTAATGTAGAGTCAATCCCATTAAGCCAATTCCCAAATAAAGCGTTAGCAGCAGTCGGTGGAGTAATGTTAAAAGCAATGTGGATCGTCTGCCAAAGAACCTTGGCCAGCGGGCAATCAAAAAAGAGATGTTTAATTGTCTCATCCCGATCACAGAAACTACACCTAGTAGGTCCTGTCCAATTACGCTTTATTAAGTTGTCCTTTGTTAGAATAACTTGTTTATGGACAAACCACATAAACACTTTTATTTTCAAAGGAACTTTGACATCCCAGACTTTCTTGGAGGTTGTAATGGAGCTTGAATTAATGACATCCATATACATTGACTTCACTGTAAATACTCCAGACTTAGTCAACTTCCAGCGTAATTCATCAGGTTGGTCAGAAAGTCGAACCTCCATCAGTCTCCTAACTAACTGGAGCCAAACCTCCCAACGATTGCCCGCT
The DNA here is from genome assembly GCA_963921465.1 of Triticum timopheevii. NCBI lineage: Eukaryota > Viridiplantae > Streptophyta > Magnoliopsida > Poales > Poaceae > Triticum > Triticum timopheevii. The sequence continues at coordinate 82,341,997 of OY997264.1, forward strand.
AACGACCGTCTAAACTGAATATTAAGGGGGATAGAAATTTGAGTGAGGATCAGTCTTTAAGCCCATTGCAAAACCATGTTTGGTTGAGCTTCTCTATCAAAACTAACAAAACAAGAGCGGCTCAATCGGTTGAAGTCTGGAAATGCAGAACACGTACACAAGAAACAGAGCAAGGAAACTATCACCTTCGATGAACTGAACAAAATCAAAGAAATCAAACTAGAAGACTGGATCAGCCGCTCACGGGATTATTTGGTTGGACTGAAGATTATATCAAATAATCAAAATTTGTAAGATACATCCCATAGCTACATGACCAATAATCAAACTTGCATACAGATATAAAAAGGGGTAGCAACCTTAGTAAGATACTTGAAAAATAGCATCAAACTGCATGCTCTAATCAAGAATTGGTATTTTTACAATATAGGTTGGTTCCTCACAATTCAACACCACTGGATATACTAGCAATGCAGTTCTGATCTGAATTGAGTTGTAGAGATTCTGGTCTGAACTTAGTTGTATCAAGGCATAAATTAGAGCCCAAAGTTGTATTAACCCCAAATAATGAAAGAGCTCACAAGTTTCTTCTTTATCAGTGCACTAGCTAGTGAATTATAATTGCAGATGACTCCTGGGTAATAATAATTGAGTGCAGTCATGTCATTTTCTACATCTTTTTCTTTCTTGATAGGAACTAGAACTCAATCAAGAATAGTGCCAAATATTACAGAGCGTTCGTTGCAAGATCCAGGATATAGCATTAACGTCTAGGAGAGAGGAGGGGGTTATCCTTACCGGCGATGTAACAGTGGTGGGGAGCAATCCCAATTTTAACAAGCTGATAAAAGGAAAGAGGTGATGCTCACGTTTGTGGATCTGGAGCCACCACTCACCAGAAATGAACCAGAGAAACATGACGAGGTGGTGGTGGACTGGTGGAGGTCAAAGGTCGAGGGGGCTAACCCTTGATCAGATGAGGTGAATACGTTCGCGAAACCATCGTTGTCGTCGTCGCCAGAGTGGAGATCCAGGGAAGGAGAACGGTGACGGCCGCGGTCCGTCGCCGTCGTTGGAGGGGCGGAGATTGGATCCTCAGCACCGGAGGGAGGAGGTCGGGGGCGTCGCTTCTGTCGCCGGCGGAGGAGCTCGGAGGCGGCCAGGGGCGCTGGATCTTGGTTGACGGCGCTGCCGTTCGCTCGTCTCGCTTGAGCCGTGGATTTTCTCCCCGAGCTCTGGGGTCGTGGGTTTTCTCCCCGTGGAAAGGACGTAGGTCGGGTAGGGTTACCCCGAGAACGATGTGGTCCAAATGACCAACTCGATTTCCCTGGGCCAACTCGGCCCGTGGCTCTCCGGCCCGGGGAAACAGCGGGGATCCCGCCGGGAAACCGTGAAACCAAATGAGGCCTAAGTGTAGTAGTGTGGAGTACGAAAAACAAAACAAAAACAAAACTGATCAAACCGACAAAGGAGAAAATAAAAAATCCACACAAATCTCTGCATAAAATAAGTGGCATAGGAGTTTAGATGAGACTCTGATAGTTTTCATCTAGATGAGAATTGACAAATCAGTTTTTTTTATTTCAATCTACTGGGGAATAGCTAATGTGACCAAATATAAACATAACCCAAAATTTACCTCTAGACAAATTATATGTTTTAGAAAGGAAATGATATAACCCGACAAAGAAAAGCTCACCATACAAAAAAATGATGGAAGAGAAATGATATAGCCATGCCAATTTGCGATCGAATGTCCAGAAATTCAAATAAATGCGGAAAGAATTCAGTCAACTCAAAGTTCAACACGAATCACAGTGCGAGATCTAGCGACAAAAAAGAGCGAAGCGAATTGAAATTAGTACTCCCTTGTAAACAAATGTAAGAGCATTTAGAACACTGTTTTAGTGATCTAAACACTCTTATATTTCTTTACTGAAGGAGTATGTGGGCTGATCAAATTCTACTCGGTAGCTATAGATATAAAGGTCGGTTTCGGCCTTGTCTGGATCCATGCCGCGAGACGACATGATCGCATGCATCCGTTTCCAACACAACTATAGACGGAAAACTTGGTGACTTTTACCGTTAATCTGCTTTCGTCGATGACTTGCATTTGGGATTTGAGATGAAGAATGCAGATTCTGTTTCATAAGAAAAGATGCAGGAGTAGAACCCAAACATGTGGTGTGCTGATGGATCCCAGTGTTAACGTACATATGTGTAACTGTGGGTCGGCTCCACGGCACTAGAGGCCTCCAAAACGTGTAGCCAAACGAATGCAGCACGATGTTTGATTAGCCGTCGTGTAAGGATCGTCCCAGCAGATTTCGCTGCGTGAAGTAGTTCGTGTATGTTATTTGGCTTTTGGCACTAGTGCCCACCACTATGCACCCTGATGCCAAGCTACATGCTGATCGGATGCTAAATTGGGCTGGGCATTAAAAAAGGTATATTTTTTGTTCCTCGACTTTCTCAAAAGTATAGAAATGGTCTATCAACTTTAAAACTAGCAAAACTTAGTCCTTCAACTTTTTAAACCGGATAACTTTAGTCCTTGATACCGCTTCGGGTGGTTTCAATGATGACATGGCATGGTTTGACTCTGATGTTCCGAGTTAATTGCCACCTCATCCTTCTCTCTCTCTCTCCCCTATTCTCATCTTTGTTCTGTTTTCCGATGCAATGGGATTTTCATCGAATTGTTGATGTGCACACTTGTGGGCTCCTTCTGCCTGTGCTCGTCGGTGAGTGAATAGCAAAAAACTACCACATTACGGGCTATCGTTCCAAAAAACTACCGCTTTTTTTAATTTTTCAAAAAACTACCACAAAAATGGTGGGCTGTTCCAAAAAACCCAAATTGTCATGTGGTTTAGAATTAATTCAAATTATGACAGGTCGGCCCCACTCCTAACCAAACCATTTGTTGACTGTCTGTTTGACCGTTATCTTACACGTAGGGCCCACACGTAAGCTCTCTCTTCCCTCTCTTCCTCTCCCTCCCTTATCTCTCCCCCTCCCGAGCCATGGCTGCATGGCCGCGGTGGCATAACAACGGCCACCTCCCTTCCGCCGGCGGAGGCAACCGGTTAGCAGCTCCACATCCCATGCCTCCTCCTACCTCCCCATAGCTCCACACGCCCCCTCTCGCGTGGCGGCCAAAGCTGCGTTGCGCACCCTGTGCGTGGCGCTGGTTTCCGGCGAGACGTGGCGGCGCGACGGATTTTAGGCGGCGGCCGAGCAGATCCGGGCAGAGGCGGCGTGGTTCCAAGCGCCGGGCAGGAGATCCGGGCAGAACCAAGACCGGAGCAGCCATGCCCGGCACCACCTTCCCTTCGGGGAACTTCTCCTCCATGCCATGAGCCACCGCGTGGCCGCCACCTCCTGCCACTGACATCGACGAGGACGCGTGCGGCGGGTGGTGCACCGGCAGCCGCCACTGCGTGAAGCTCCGCGACGCCGAGCTAGACGAAGACGGCCCGTGGTCGTTGCAGGGTGCGGCTGACCCACCAGCAGCTGCGGAAGAGCAGGAGGAGCGGGAGCCACCGCGTGCAGCAGCAGGAGTAGCGGCTCCGCCGTGTGCAGCGGCCGGAATGCCCTCGAGTTCCGCCTCCAGAGCAAGGTCGGACGACGTGCACATGGTCCCTTCGTCGGCTCCGGCGATGAGCTCGCCGACAGGGACCCGATTGCTTTTTATACTTTCTTGCAGGGACCCGATTGCTTTTTTAATAAAATTACAGGGACCTGATTGCTTTTATTTTTCCTATAGGGACCTGAATGCACTTAAAAAAAATGTGAGGCCCACCTGTCATAACCTGTTAACGGTCAAAGATAACGGTCAACCTGACGAGTGGACCCGAGCTGTCATAATTTCGTTTAAAACTTAATGGTTCAGTCACTTGGGTTTTTTGGAACAGCCCACCATTTTTGTGGTAGTTTTTTGAAAAATTAAAAAAAACGATAGTTTTTTGGAACGATAGCCTGTAATGTGGTAGTTTTTTGCTATTCACTCCTCGTCGGTGTCTTCATGTTGTCGCCACCTTAGAGCAGAAGATTGGAGAGACATGGAGAGTTGGGAGGACCTGGTGGGTGGCCGGGTCGGGAAGACAAGGTGCGGCGAGGCCAGCAGGGACATGCGGAGCTGTGCATGTGGCCAGCAATGCGTAGGCACGCGGCCGGTGAGATTTTCGGGTACCTCCCCTCCCCTAGCCGTAGACATCTTGAGGCGGCGCTATAGATCGAGAGTGCGCAGCTAGAGGAGCATGACGTGGACATGGAGGACCTTCATGGCTCCCTCCTATGTGCTCGAAGTTGAATAACCACGGCTCCTCGCTCGGCTACGATGTGGGCACACAGGAGCGCGGTGCATGCCGGATGCTCGCATGCATCAGGCAATGCCGAGGCGGCGCGAGAAGGCATGGCATAGCCCAGCGGCAGCGGAGCACGGCAGGGCTGCAGCGGCAAGCCTGCAACACGCATCAACAGGCAGTGGTGACGCACATGGTGAGCAGCCGCGGGGCTGGCGGCGTTTGTGCTAGCGACACACGTAGCGAGCAGTACCATGCAGCGGGCACGATAAGTGGTAGCTCAGTCCTGGGTAGACGCGGCGACCATTGGACGCCGAAGTGCAGCTGGACCAGCAAGCACGAACGGGGTACACATGAGATGGTAATGGAGTTGCAACGTGGTTGCTCGGCATGCTCAAAGAGGACTCGGCTAGGGGCAGTGGACCGCGCTAGGTTAGTGAGAGAGAGAGACCACCCGAAGCAGTAGTTAGGTGAGTGAGAGCATCTCCAACAGACGCCGAACGGGGCGCGCGCAAAAAACAGCTTTAGCGCGCGCCCATCGCCTGGTTTGGCGCGGCGCGCTGCGCCCGCTCCAGCAGCCGCGCTGAAATGCAGCGCGCGCGCGCCGCTTCAGCAGCGCGCGGGACTAGAAATATATGCATTTTTGAAAGTAGAAATTATAAAAAAACTAGATAGATTGCATAGATTAAACGATACAAGGGTATTTTACATCCGAAACATAGATTGCATAAAATAAAAACGACAAAGGATAACATAGATTGCATTAGTAAAAAAAACTAATATAAGTCGCTATCATCATCACCACTATCATCCTCGGCGGTGTCGTCCGAGGTAGTTAGCCAGATGTCCAGCCACCGGTCATCGTTCGGCGTGAAGAACGAATGCCCACCTGCTGCAACGAGGTCGGACTGCGCATTCGCCAACGCCTTCCGCCGACGCCTGTCCAACCGCGTCACGCGGCGCCTTCGCGTGTCCTCCTCGCGGCGCCTTGCCCAGTAGGCCTGCTCGTAGGCGACGTCCTCCGGGTGGCGCTGGCGCCAGTCCGCCATGACCCGCTCGTCCTCCTGGGCGACGAGGAGGCGGCGTTGCCGCTCGGCGTGCTCCGCACGGTCTTCCGCCGTGTTCAGACGAGGCAGAGGGGCGAGGTTGAGCGCTTGCTCGAGCGTGTACACATCTTGGAAGTTCATCTGGCCGCGCGGCCGGCCTAGGCACCACGCCGCCGCGTCATATGCGCGGGCGGCCTGTCGCGCCGTCCCGTACGTGCCGAGGGCGAGCCGGAGTTCGCCGGAGCGTATCTTCACGGTGTAGCTGCCGTTGGGCCGCAGACGGACGCCGCGGTAGCCGGACGCTCCTCGGCGGCGCGGCGGCATGGCGGCGCGGCGGTGGCGGGGCGCTGGAGAGGTGGCGGGGCGCTGGAGCGGCGCGTCGGTGGCGGGCGCTGGAGCGGCGCGTGGCAGAGAGGGAGAGGGGAAGAGATATGGGCAGAGAGGGAGCGGCGCGCGCGAAGCGGCGCGCCAAATCTTGCGCGCGAGCTGGCGCCTTTTCGCGCGCGCGCAAACGGTTCCCGCGCGCGCTTGTTTTCCGCGGCCGCTGGAGCGCGGCAAACCGCCCCGCGCGCGCTAAAAGCTGGGTTTACCGCGTGCGCGCGTCGTTTCGGGCGTCTGTTGGAGATGCTCTGAGAGAGAGGGAGAGAGAGAGGGAGAGAGAGAACCCAAATGCCAGGAGATCAAAAAATTTGGCCACATGGATGCCCGAAGTGTTTTTCTAGTAATGAATACGTTTTGCAGTGCTGAAATATTTAAGTTTTCGTTGTCAATAAAAGAAACCTTAAAGTTTCTGATTCCGAGTAATGAAACTCAGATCTAATTTATGGGTAAAAGAAAGAACTAAATATGGCACAAATTGATTAACTGGGGTAAAAATATGAAAACTTTACTAAATGGGGTAATTGCTGTCACAAACATCAAACCTGTGGGTAAAAAATAGAATCAACTAAAAACTTTAATCTGGACCTCTCAAGCGCCAGAATCAAAGACAAATGCCTTGCTAATATACTCGAAAGCCACCTGCTGTGTCCGTGAGATTTCTTCTCTGGAATGAATCAGATCTCCATCTTGCAAGTTTGAGGTTAAGGTGGTCTGATGAGAACTGGTCCCCATCATCGACTTGCATCTCCTTGAGCACCATGGCGTTCTCCACAAGGAACTTGGCGAGCTGGACCTGGAAGCAGTTAACCTCCATGGCCTTGAACTTGAGCGTCACCTTTCGCAGGCTCTTCTGCAGGCAGCTGAATGCGCAGTTGTTGTTGGTCAAGGAACCCGGGAGCTCTGAGACGCCGCCGAGCTGCACGATGTCGCGATGCGCCGAGGACATGGGGCCGAGCCTATTGAACCTTTCCATGGATTGGGCGAAGGGTCCGCCGCCCATATTCCTGATATTGCATTCATAGTCGTAGTCCCTTTCCATGTTTAGCCTGAGCCGGAGTTCGGACATTGCGGGGCAAGAGTTGAGAAGCCTCGCCATTGCTACTCCCGTGTTTCTGTTCATATACTTGTAGTGTCCTTCTACTTCGAGGAGCTCCAGATTTGGGAACATGGGGAGGATGACGCCAGCGACGATGTCCTCGATGCAGCGGAGGTGCAGTTTCAGAGCCCTCGTGCCAGCGAAGCTTGTCAGAATGCGCGACACGGGCTCATAGTACTGTTGCACGCGGTACTCGTGTCGAGAGACATCAAGGTCGACTCGTTCCAGAGCCGGCGTGGGCGACATCAGTGAGAGCTTGACAGGGAATCCCTTGTAGCGGAAGGAGCGCAGGCTCGGCATGTCGAGCTCGATGCCGGGATTGGCCCAAGGCTCGAGCTCCTCCTTGTGGGGACTGGTCTCGAGCACGAAGGTGGTGACCGTCGGGCACCGGAGACCGAGACGCGCCCTGAAACTGGACCGACAAAATATCCACCCTATGGAGTCCGGCTCCACCGCCGGCTTGTGGCCGACGTCCACCAGCAGGAGGTTGATGAGCGCCGGCGTGGCGTCGACCACGACCTGGAGATACCCCTCCGAGATGACGCAACCGCGCAGTCGCAGATCTGTCAGGCACGGGAAGAAAATGCCGGCGGACAGCGGCGCCGTGGCCGTCGGCGGTGGATGTATGTCGCAGCGGGTGAGCTCCAGCACCCGGAGCGTGGCGGCGCACGGCAGGGATGCCAGCCAGGGGCGATAGCGATAATCGTCCGGCCGGCAGCGGACGCGGAGCTCTTCCAGCTGGGCCGCGGCGGGGTGGGCGAGGACAACGCCGCCGACCCTGTCATGCGCCTCCTCTTTCTGCTTCTCTTTCTCGTCCATAAAGCGGTAAGGTTTGGCTCCGCTGTATGCCGATTTGTCCAGTGACAGCGTGAGGCTCTTGAGGTCCGCCGTGGCGCGGCGGAGGGCGTCGAGGACCTTGACGGCGTCGGGCAAGAAGAACGAATCGGTGTATGAGGTTCTTTGTATGTAGCCGCCATAGGCGTAGGGCTCGAGGTACTTGGTTGCACGTATGGTGGCGGCGTAGGGCTCGCTGTCCAGGCTGAGGGCGCCTGATCGGAGCCATACTGGACGCCACCGTCGCGAGAGGACGGCGGTGGATGCGCCGGTCTTGGGTGGTGTGAAGGATAGGATGTGCTGGAGCAGGTCGTCCGGGAGGGCGGACAGGCGGTCGTCGGGGGCGGCGGCCATGGACGCAAGTTGGATCAGATGTGGTGTTTGGATCTGGCTAGGTTTTGTGGAGTCGGCATGTGTTTGGGAAACGAATGCCCCGAACAGTCCGTTCAGATTTTCAGCGATTTGGGTTCATGTTTTTTTCTCCGGGTCTCTATAGATTTGGGGGTTTTGAAGGACCACATGTATATAGAGATTCACCGGAAATACAAAGCACCTCAAATATAATAAAAAATACATCGAGCTCCATTGACCATTGAACGACCATTGCCGCCGCCTGAACGAGCCGTCGACACGCCGCTGTTGCTGCCCCCATACTAGAGCCGGCATGACCTTGTCAATGATAGTCGAGAAGTCTTCGTGCACATGCCCCTAAGGACCAACGGCCTGGAGCCGCAGTCGTCGTCGTTGAATCCTTGAATCGATCTGAAAAACCTGACACCAAATATCGTCGTTACGTACGCACAACGAGAAACACTAGCCTCCCCGCCCCAAGGAGCTGGCAGGAATCTACGCCGGAGCTCCGTCTAATCCATCTCAACGGACGAACTTGGTGAGGATCGAAGTCCGGAAGACTAACTCGAAGAAGGAGCATCGCCAAACGTCCAAACGCCGCCCCTATGAGAACTAAAACCCTCCTATCTACTAGCGGGAGCCGAGATGCCATGATTCTCCTGCCCGCCATCGGCCGCCGGAGCGGCAGGCCGAGAGTAGGAGAATCCACAGGCTCGCCGACGGAGATCGAAGGGGGGAGAGTAAAGAAAAGCCAGCCGGATATTTGGGTTCAATTTATGGTTATTAAATTGTGCAAACCCTGCTAAAAATTAGCAAAATAAAAAATAAAAGACCTGCATATGCAGCGGACGTCAGATTTTAGCATGGCAAAATAAACATTTTTTATGCAATTTATGTTCGCCGAGGATGAAGTTTAGTTGGTGAGCAAGGCAAATCTACCCCGATTTATTTTTTACCCGGAAGTTATTGTGCTTACAAACTTAATTTTCATCCTCTCGCACATATAAATTGCCATAAAACGTTCGATTTGTCATGTCTAAAACTCTAACTTCAGATTTTTAGCCTTTCCGAAAAATAAAAGGCGGACCAAACATACAATCTAGAATTCATGCTCTATATATCTTAGAGCATCTCCAACCGCGCCCCCAATAGGCCTCCCAAGGTGTTTTTTTAGCGTCGACGGCCGAAAATCAGCCCAGTCGCGCCCCAAGATCTCATTTAGCGCCGGTTTCGACCGAAATAACAGCCGGCGACCCCGAACCGAACCCAAGCGCCCGAGGGTCGCCTGGGGGCGCTGGTAGAAGCGAAAAGGGGTGTGGGGCCGCTCTGTCGGCGAGAGGAGGCCCTTTTCCTGATGTTTCCTCCCACTTTCCCCCCTTGGCTTCCCTCTCATTCTCCATTCCTCCCGCCAATCTCCTCCTCCTCCCCTCCCAGCCGGCCGCCATGCCGATGAAGAAGTACATGGCCCCTCGCGCCGCGACGTATGCCACCGCCGCCGCGACCCAGCCGAAGCAGAGGAAGCAGAGGGCGCCGCCGTCCAAGCCCCCGGGCATGTCTAACGCCGACTGGAGGGCGGAAGTTTAGCATCGGGAGGCTGTCACCACCGACCGGCGGAACAGAGCAAACGCCAAGAAGGCCCGGGATAGGGCGGCGCTTGCGGCTGCGGTGGTGGCGGAGCAGGCGGAGCGCTCGGCCGAACAAACCGAGGCGGCTCGCGCGGGGATGATGAATCCGCCCGGCGGCCACGGCCCATACGCGTCCTGGAGCCAGCAAAGCACCAAGTCTCCGGTCGGCTTCTCGTCGTCGCCACAACCCTGGGGCTGTACGCCGTCGCCGGTCTACGCCGACGGCGACACGCACGACGGGTTCAACCCCAACATCACCTTCCCCCATAAGTCACCCGGCCCAGCTCACGCCCTCACCCACCTTCGCCGGACTGTGCCAAGATGATCGCCAAACTTTGGCGTTGATCGCCGGACTTGTGGCGTTTTGGGGGGAGTGAATGGACCAAGTTTGAATTCGCGAGGCCTTGTGGGCGTGGCTGGGACCTAGATCGCCCCCAGGGCCTAAAAATCGCCGGGCGAGCGCCCGAAAGAGCGCCGCGACGAGTGGAGATGCTCTTACCTTGTTTTCTATGTCCTTGCTCCTCGCCCCACCTCCTTTGTTTTTCATTTTGCTAATTTTACTTGCTCTTTTTTGAAATTGTATTAATTTGCCTACATTTTATTGGCTTACTAAATAAACCAGGTTTCTTTGTTAAGTCAATGGCTAATGATTCAATTGGCGACTTAAGTCCATTTGTATACTTAATCATATTAACAATAATATTACAGGTAAATCATGATGATTATATACAAAAATGTGTGCTCTCATTGTAACACATAGTCAATTATCTATTACTAATAGATAAAATGTATGGACATAGAAAATTACGATAATTTTTCTAGGTTGAATGCAATACAAAACACAAAACAAACCCTTAAGTTTTCTTTCATTTTCTCCTTTTTTCCTTTTGTGACCCAGTCTGTCCACATGTTCTTTGCAAGTATGGGCCAAACTACGGCGCATATGCTATCTGCCGCATGTGGCAGCATATATAGCTGCCAATTTCGCTCGGGCATGGGTCGTGGCCCGGTAGCAACTTTTTGCGGGGTAGCACCTTTTTCTCCTTTCCTATTATGTCTATTTTTATTTTTATTTTATAAATTACGTGGATTTTTTTTTGTAATTACATGAATATTTAAAAACTAGAGTGAAAACTTTTTAAATTACGTGACACCATTTTAAATTTGTGAACACTTTTAATCTTAAATTACATATCTTCTAGAAGTACATTAACATTTTATAAATGTGCGAACGGTTTTTAAAACTATATGAACATTTTTTTTTTCAAAATAGGCGTTAAAATTTTCAAATCACAAAGCCTTTTTTATGACATGGACAATTTTTTTAAATATGTATACACATTTAAAAGAAGATGTGAACACTTCTACAAAAAATAATGAACACGTATTAAATGGATGACGTTGGCACATACCAAAGTCCATTGGCTAGAATCTAAACGTTGCAAAAACAAAAAGACCATTGGCTATAACTGTTCCATCGAACGATTCTTGGATGGCGTTGAATTATCAAAGTCGAAGAAGAATGCGCCTGCTGCGACCATTCCAACAATGACAACATGGATTGTGACGACGCTAAGATCAATGTTGATGCACCCGCAACAAGATCAATGTTGATGCAGGATTGAGCAAAAACAAAGATAGGGCAGCCATAGTGGCGGTTGCCGGCGAAGGCACGGGATGCTATATCTATATGTGTGTGTCGGTGTTGGCGGTGGCTTACTCCAGGACTTCTGCTCCGAAGACTCTTGAACCAATGGCATGCAGAGAAGTGCTGGTACGACTTGAATATTCAGCAAACTATGGTGGCAAGAGAGATTGCCTCGGGGTGATAAAGACTTTCCTGAAGAACCTGAAGCCTTTTTTAGGTTGCGGTCACGGAGGAGATCAAAGCTTGGTCTAATGAATTCTAAGCTATTAGTTTTAGCCATGAAAAGTGATTGTAATGTAGAAGCTCATATACTAGTGAAGAGCTCCAGCTCTCGACCAGATGGCCATCACACGTCTGGTTTGTAAATCCGTCAGAAGGCGTAGGCATTTCCCGTTTACTCGTTTGTGATTAATAAAAGCTGGAATGTCTCTCAAAAGAAAAAAAAAGGATGCCTTAAACAAGAGACGATATTTCGTTCGCCCGAGGTGTCTAGGCAGGTCCGAAATTCGAATAAATCCAGACATGCACAGGGACATGAAGTTTCTGCTCGTGAGCTCATATGGTCCCCATGAACAATAAAATTGGAAATAGTAATAAAAACAAAAAAACTGATATTTTGTGGGAACTAACATTGACGAAATCTCAAATGTATTTTGGAATGTCGTTTCTTCATGAAAATTTGCACATATGTTGAGAATTTGTCAATACTTGTTCAAAAAAAGCAAAAAAAAAAAAATACTATTTGTGAGGGTGCATATGAGCTAGCGAGCAGAAGGGCACTTTGGCATGCACAGGCGCTTCAATCTTCGATTGGATTGCCGCCGACGACATCACATTGTTGCTTGTATAAGAATTTCCGTAGCTCCCAGCCGCCCACGATCAAGTGCTGTGAGCAGAGCAGAGTGATTCGATTCATGTATAAACGACAAGCCATCAATATATAGCTGGAGCAGATCGCTACTGCTGTACTAAAGTTCAGGTTCTTCAGAATTTTAAAAAGGCCTCCATCTTGGGACGCCATTTGGCACTTGCTCCTTGCAGTTCAGAGGGCTAAGCTAAGCCAGAATGGTTGCGGTTTATTCATCGACGTCAGCGGAAACTGCCGGCCTAATCAGATGCCTAACTAATGATTGCGATTGACAAATTTTGATGTTAAAAAAGAGATTGAATAATTTTGGAGCGTGACTTGCTAAAATAGTTAGTTAAAACCACTGGACAATCAATCTCGAAAAGAAAAGAAAATCACTGGATAAGACATGTGTGACCGCCAACTCAATAGGGTTCTACGAACATGTTGATCGGCGAACGGGTTGCGCCTGAATCTCTATCTGATTCAGTATATTATGAAAAGGTCCGCTTAGACTTGATTGACCAATAATCCAGGCCGGCCAAAAACTGTTCATGCAACAGATAAGAAAAATGGTTGAAACATGCGTCCTTTGACGAAGCACTTGTATTTAGTGCATGGTGCTCCTAGCCTCGATATGAACATGGATGCGACGACGGAACGTAGGTCCCATGCGGAGTGCCGCCCGGCCGGCTTCAGTGGAGGGTTCCCAATGGTGCAAAAATGTATTCCTCGGAGGAACCGGACGACGTTACAACTTTTCCACAGGCCTGGACTGCAGGCGTTCCTTTCCTCGTCGCTCTTTCGTGCTGTCCCGCCGCCTGCTCCGCATTCCCAGGTGCCGCCTGCTCCTCACCACATCTACACCCAGGCGGCGGCAAGGGCGGGGCTTCCATGAGCAGGACGGCGGCGGCCTCATGGCGGCGTCGCCCATCGGCGAAGGGAGCCGTGGAGCCGGAGGCCGCTGGAATTCCTCGGACGCTGCAGCTCGGCGCCATGATCCTCGTCTTGTGCGTCCTGAACATCTACTTCAATATTTACAACAAGCCGGTCAGTACTTATCTCCATTTTTCTCCTCCTCTGGGAATCATTTCTTGAACCTATTCCAATATGCATGTGACTGATGATGATGCTACACAGGTTCAGAGAGTATTTCCCTTCCCATACACCATCACCACCTTCCACTTCGCATTCAGCTCCTTCTTCATCACTCTCATCTGGCTGCTAAACCTGCATCCCAAACCAAGGCTCTCCCTTCAACAGGTGACACAAGGATAAACACTGATCTTTCCAATTTGTAGAACGATAGAGAGAGAGAAGAATTGGCGAAATATGATGGTTGTCGTATTCAGCCTCACGTGGCTTGGAGGGCAAGAAGCCTCTTCTAGAGATAAAGCAGGACATGATTACAAATCATATGCTACCAAATACAGAAATATGCCTAGATACTCTAACATCCCCCACAGTCGTAGCCGTAGCATCACACAATAGGAGCGTCGCTGACGATCAGACCGGAGAAACCGACAAGCTGACATCCCCCCACAACTGTAGTGGGAGCACCGTGGATGGTGTCACGTCACAAACACATTGACGGTAGAGGAAGCCATCGAGTTGCTCAAGTGAGATGATAGCCCTTTGTGCCGAAGTCGAGGAAGCCGAGAGCGTGGGTGGCGGAGCCGTGGTCGAGGTAGCCATGCGAGGGGTCTCTGTGGTCGATGACATGGTCGGGTGCCGGTGTCGAGGTAGCCACACATGAAGCCGTAGACACGTACTGCGAAAGAGAGTGACGAAGGCGCATCGAGGCAGTCGTCGAGGAAGACGTTGCCGAAGGAGAAGCAACCCGAGTCGTCACAGACAAGGTGCGGCCATAGTTGTGCCAGAACCAGACGCTCGTCGAGGATGAGGGCATACTCTGGTTTTTCCAGAACCGAGTACGCAAAAAAGAACTCGACGGTGACGCCACCGACGTAGGTGTAGAGGAGGGTGTCGTTCCCGATGCCAATGAAGACGAAGCTCCTATCCAAGCTTGCCAGACTCGGGAACGCGTTGGGGACGAAGGCACGTACGGATGTTGCCAGTGCCGACATGCAAAGGCAGGGACCATCATGACTTGGGCGCCATTGTCGTAGGGACTAGAAGAGGAGGCCTCCGTGACGGTTGCGAGGCACAGAGCGGCTAAGAGAGAGAAGTGCCGGTGCAGTCCGCGGTTGTACGAGTAGACAAAGCAGTCGGGGACGAGATGACGATGGCGAGGAAGTCGTGGTGGACGAAGGCGACAAAACTAGCGACCTGAAGTGGTCATGTTGGACGCCTAAACTAGTGAAGACGTAGTTGGCGAGACCCGCGACGACGAGGAGTGGCCATGCTGGTTGCCTATAGGTGCGGCGGCGGTAACGAAGTAGGCGTGGAAGAACCCAACACGTGATGAAGATCGTGCGTGGACGGTAGCGATCCCACGCCAAGGGAGGCGGCATGGTGGGAGCCGGGGACGGCGAAGATGAACCGCGTGCAACGGCGCCATGGCCCGAAGGGGCAACATAGCAGCAGTGCGCATGTTAGGGCCACAGGTTAGGGAAGATCTCAGGGCGGCGGCGTGGACCAGGTGACGCGGCGCTACAGCCCGAAGGGGTGATGTAATGGCAGCCCGCGGGTCGGTGCAGCCGTGGGGAGGACCTCAGGGCGACGACGTGGACCGCGTGTCGCAGCACGACGACCCGTAGGGTCGACGACAGGGATGGCGCACGGGTCAGGGCGGCCGCGGGGAGGACCTCGGGGCGGCGACGCTGCGGTCCGAAGGGATGACACGGCGGTAGACCGTGGCTTGATTGGTGGTAGGCGCGTGCTCGGAGACATGCTTGGCGAAGACATGTGCAGGGTTGATTGATCAGACTGATGGCGGTGCTGTATGCGTCATGTCATGGACGACGTGCATATCGAAGTCGATGGTGATGTTGTGGGTGATGTCCCGGGCGATGATGACAAAGATGGGTCGGCAATGGAGACCATGCACACAAGAGCGGCTGGCAGCGGCGCATGAAGTTGTCCCTTTGTGTGGCGCGTTGAGCCTTGCTGCGTGGTTGATGACAAACTGGCCGGTGTAGAGTCGACGTCGTTGTCGGAGTAGAGGCGCGGGAGGATTAGGGCAGTGGGCGACGCAATCCGATCTATGATTGGTGAACTAAAAACCGAAGACCGGCCAAGTGCCTAGCGAAGAGAAAACTGATCAAGGGATCAGAAAAACTCACGCGGGCAGCCGATCATAGATCGGCGGATGAATCCTGCTACGGGTTGCGCGGCCACGGTGGAGATCATGGAGATCGACATCTCCGAGGTGGCGCGGTGCGGAAGTGGCGGCTGCTAGGTTTTGGACCAGGATTAGTTTCATACCATGTAAAACGAGCAGCGAGAGAAGAATTGACGGAATATAATGGATTGTATTGAGCCTCTCAGGCGGTTTATATAGAGTACATGACTTAGAGGACAAGAAGTCTCCTAGAGATAAGGCAGTAGATCATTATAAATCATATGCTACCAATACAGAGATATGCATAGATACTCTGACACAATTTACTTGATCGTGTTAAAATTAAAATGTTTCCTTTCGATAAGGCTCCTGCCCACGTGCGAACTCCCATCTAGGGTTTCCTTGCCTCTCGCCGGCGCCGGCGGTCCGACTCATCTCCTATGGTCCTTGGACCATGGAGGCACCGTGGATCCCGGCTCTTGCCGGCGGGAGGGCTCCGTTTTATATGGTTTTCTAAGTTTTGTTAGGGTTTGTGTCATGCTCAAGAAGACGAGGCGGCGGCGGCTTCTTGAAGATGGAATAAGGTCCTCCCCATCTAGCCCCCGTCCCGGTGATGTTTCAAGCATCTTCGAAAGGCGTGTGGAGGTTTGTCTTCGGCGGATCTCGTGGGATCTGGTCGGCGTTTGTCTTCGGTGGATCCAACTGGATCCGGTCTTCATTCGTCTACGTCTATGTGTTTGCAAGTTGGATCCTTCCGATTTATACTTCTCTTCATCGGCGGCGGTTATTGTTCAGGCGCGCTGGTCCTATGGGGCCTTAGCACGACGATTTCCCGACTGTCTATTACAACAATGTTTGCCCGGCCCCAACGAGGGAGGGGCGATGACGCGCCTTCGACTCGCTCCAGTGCTTGTAGTCGTCGCTAGGTGTCTACGTACCTGGATGTAAATTTTACTTCTAGTGCTCTTTGTACTACCTTGACAGTTAATGAATAGATTGGAAGTTTTCGCGCAAAACAAAAAGAAAAAACATGTTCATGAGTCATGTCATGTAAAGTAATGCAAGTTTGCAATGACTGAGTTACTCTTCTAATTATCGGTGCAGTACGCAAAGATCCTTCCTTTGGCGTTAATACACGTGATGTCCATTGTCTTCGCCAACATGAGATTGGGCAAGGTGGCGGTCTCCTTCAGGCACACCATCAAGGCAGGGAACGCCGTTCCACTCTCCGTCTTGTTGCTCAGGCAGGTATTTGATGTCAGGCTTTCTTGTGTTATCTGTCCCAGTAATAAAATGTGCAGAAAGAGATGAATATGTTGTTCTTAATTGTTATGTTCTTGCAGACACCTTCTCTACTTGTATTAGGTTCTCTCGGGTCGGTTGTTGGTGGAGTTGTACTGGCATCTATGACTGAAATTTCTTTCAACTGGTTAGTTGCAATGTTTGACATCTCTTAAATTCTAGTGTCAAAAGATTGGGGAAAAATTGGCTCTGTTATTACCCTCTTCAAATCTTGCAAGCTATATTAGAATGTATATACCACACTGTCCATTAGTTCAGTCAATCTTATTCACTGCCACTCTGGAAAGAAAGAAATAATAGTGGTTCACATTATTGGCAATCGGGTTAGTCTTATACGCATGTATCACTCAAAACATTCTAAAATGGGAAGTAAGGTGTGAACTTTGGATAGACACTTGTTAAGTTGCAACTTAAAGCTCCAATTAGTTTAGCTAAATTAATGCAGGAATTTTTATTCTATATTTTGCAATCCAAAACATTGGTTGTACTTCAGGCTTTGGCAACTGGGTTATTTCTCGTGGTCTTAAGCAGAGCCATCTGCCATCATGTATACTAATTGTGTAAGTACGTTGGGGAAACAGGATAGGATTTTGCAGTGCCAGGGATTCCAATGACCAATCGCGAAATGCTTTCAGCAAGAAAATTCTTGCTGATAAAGAGGTGACTTGCTACTTTATTTTGTTCTATTGGATATTCACATCGTAGAAGCATGAGAAATATCATGAAGCACATTCTCCTCACACATAATTTTTCTTTATAGGAAAATTTGGACTATATAAATCTCTTTTCAATTATGACTATCATGTCATTTTTGTGTTCGGTCCCGTTAACGCTATATCTAGAGGGCATAAAGTTTAGCCCGCTGTTCCTACGGAGCACTGTGAGTATTGCTAGCTTGCAAAAATAGATATCAATTGTTTTGGCACTTTTTTGGCTAACAAAATATTACACATTATGCCTTATTGTAGGGGTTAAATCTTCAAGAACTATGCCTGAAAGCGGGCATTGCGGCCACTTCTTTCCATTTTTACCAACAGGTTTGTCAATCTTCACGAAGGATCAATTAAGACCACATAGCGCATAATTGTACATAACAGTAGTTCATAACACCCACATCATTGTTCATAATTAAAGTAGACAGCACTTGCTTCGAGCTAAACTAAAGATAAAACGGGTCGGAGTCAGGATTTATCAACGCTGGCTTGTCGAATCTGGACGTCTCAGCGTGTGGGTGCCCCGCCATGACACCGGCGCATTGCAGGAGTCATCGCAGTCGGCCGTGGCAACCTCCTCGAAGATTACATCGTGCTCGCGATCCACCTCGGCCAAGTACTGGCGGTTGGCCTCTGCCTCGTGTTCGTCGACGATGGACGGACGCAGATTTTTTGAGCTTAGGCATCCCGGTCGCGTTATCGTGGGCGTTGGTTCAGAGGCTTGTTCTTGAGATGTGAGATGACTCTGTGCAATTTGGCAGCGTCATTACAGGGCTAGGGTACTGTATACTTTGTTTCTTTCCTCAGCCGATGGAATCCAATCTGATCCCTCTCTGTGTCTTTTCTTTTCTCTCTCCCCTCTCACACATGCGCTCTCTCTCATCGAACACAACAGCTCTTTTGTTTGTCTTCTATCTCACAATCTCTCTCACAGGTGGAAGATAGGCTCTCTCTTCTTCCAAAACTCTCAACACCGCTCTCATGGAGCATGGCAGTTCTTTTCTCTCTCTTCTCTCTCACACAACAAGCCGAACAGACTCTCTCTCTCTCTACCCTGCCATTTCTCCTCTTTCTCTCACACACAACTCTCTATCTCAAGAAAAAAAGATCTCTCTCTCCCCTGCCATTTCTCTTCTCTCTCACACAGAACTCTCTATTTTAAGGGGAAAAAAGCTCTCTCCCCTGCCATTTCTCCTCTCTCTCACACATAGAACTCTCTATCTCAAGAAAACAAAGCTCTCTCTCCTCACCTTTCTCGTCTCTCTCCCTCGCAACATCTCTCTCACATATGGGATGCCGTGAGTTTTATGCCCAGAGTACCTCAGTTCGTATTGCCATATAATATAGCATGTGTCCTTGTCTTTTTGTGTTTGGGCAGGCAGCTCACGAGAAGAACAGTGAGCTACGAGTTCCTGTAGCCCCGGGTGTCTTCCATAGACAGATCACAGGCATAGCCTGTTAAACGGGTTGGGATATGGCCCATCAGCTTTGTGAAATGCTTTTGACCACATGACGACAATCGTGATTCAAATGAAACGAGCGGCTAGGATAGAGGCGCCCTGATGCGTAAGCTCTCACAGACGTTTTCGGACGATGGACTGCAAGAATGCTTGTTTGACCTCCACTATCTCGGCGTCGGAGGCGAGCCAGACGGCCGCCTCCGTGTCGGGCGTTCTACTCCTCCGCCTCTAGGTACTCCTCGCCGTCAAGCAACGCACACTCATACTCCCGCTCTGCCACCTCCCATGAGAAGAGGATGTGGTCGCCGGCGCCACCCTCGTATTGGCTTCATCCGTCGCCTGCCCACCCTCCTCCTCCACCTCGCCCCCCTCCTGCTCTTCCTCGGCCTCCTTCTCCCCTTCCTCGAATTCCCTCGACATGGACACCGTGAGCTGTGCCGTCTTCCGCTCATCGTCGGAGTCATCGTCCAACGATGACGAGTTGATGGGAATAGCGTCCACTGCGGTGACACCCCACCTCTTGGCCCACGACCGGCAGCACGCCATGGCGATTTGAGTGGCGGCGGCCAAATTTATAAGGGGTAGAATTTGGCGGCTTGTCCCTGGTTGAGTCATTTTTCGGGTGAGATAAGAGCACAAAGGAGTTTTGAGGAGAAGTGGTGTTGCTCGCTCAAATTTGAGCCAAAAAGAATATTTCGAGACTTAACTCTTCAATTTTTTGAGCTATAAGTTTGAGGCTTCGATTAGGTTTGGTTTAACTCCTCAAAAGATACCAATTTGAGAAGTTAAGAAATTTAAGAATTCGATTAGATATGCTCTTGGTAGTTGTAGAAGCTTTATATCACCATGATCAACCGGTTTCTATGCTCAGTGGTGTTGGACGAGTGGTCGTGCGTATTAAGTTTCATGACCTGAAATTCAACTATTACTACTTTTTAGTTTTTCATGTTTGATATTTACCATCAATTCTATCTAAATTTTCCTTTATTTACTTGTAGTAAAGTTTCTACTTTGTTTTTGTGGCAGGTTTCATATAGTTTATTGGCCAGAATATTACCTGTAACCCGTTCTGTTGCGGACTTCTTCAAACGAGTTGTCATCATATCATATGTTCTCTTCTTCAGAACTCCAATTTCACCTATAAATGTCCTTGGTAACTTTATAACCAACCGATTCTACTTTTTTATATTCTAGTAACTCAGTCTCATGTTTATTTGTGTCTGAAATATATCCTTATCTGCAGGAACTGGTCTGCCTCTACTCGGTGTTTTCATGTACTCTAGATTCAAGAAAACAAAATCAAAGACAAATGCTGCATAAAAATAGTTTATACTAGACGCGTTGTCGGGCTCGTCTATTTTTTGATAGAATAATAGAAATATCCATACCAAATATTGGAGTAAATTTGCATAATCTAACCCATATATTGGTTAGCACTTGAAGAGGAATTTAATCTGATTGAAAGTAGAGCCATTGTAGAGGGGCTAGTATGCACTATCTTTCTTTATGATTATGAGGGCATATGAAGTGCAAAAATCTTTGTGAAGAAAAACACAACTTGTATCATAACTGATCTGATTGTATTATCTAGACATTGTAGGAAAACAAAAAGTATGTTATATAATTTTGAATGACTTGTATCACACAAGTACGTTGAATGAAACGACATGTATGTGTGAAGGTAGAACCAGATATCAACAACCAATATCCATAAAAATCACCTCCACTGGAATTGCAGTTAGGAAATTCATAGCACCTAGCTTGTTGCTCTTGCAAGTATTTTTTTCAAGCATTCTTAACTTAGTCGAGCCTATGATATATAAGCCAACCCAACCCTGTCTAAACCTACATGATTTTTTTAACAAAACAGATTAGCTAAGATCTCAAGGCAGGGAAGAGGAACATAGTTGGGCACCGACTGTGGAGGAGAAGGGTGCATGAGGAGTCACTCGAAGGGATAAAAAAGGTGGCGATAGAGTGCTGACAGCATGGGATCCAACACTGGCCTGCCGTGCAATTGCTTTTGGAATGTCCATGTATCGTTGCCATTGTGAAAACCACAAAGGTGGACGCTGCAACAAAAATTAAATTGCTTGCTTGACATGACCAAAAAAATACGAGAGCTAAAAAAAATGCATTAAGCAATAGTAAAAATAGCGACGAATTTTAAAATAAAAGATTCCTCCAATGGATAATATGATATGATACTTGCAGGGGATCCGGGTCAGCTCATGTTAAAATGACAATGTTCAAAAACGATCATGATAAGCTAACATATACCACTTGAATAGAAATCATATGGTCTCATAGATTATATCTTGCAAAGCATCATGATGCAATGATATAATGGTTGAAAAAACTAATAAGGGTAGCTTCTTACTTCTAATTATGCAACAGAAGAATGAGACACTCAATATGTTCAAATGAAAAATGCAGTACTATATTAATTTCATATACCTATAGTCTTAGGCCTTAGCCGATCAGTTCTTAAAGAGGGAACATCCAACATGAAGTCCTAAATTGCCATGTTGGTAGTTGGCACTTAGTTTACGAATAGGAAGATCCTGCTGGAATTTTGTCTATTTTTGGGCCTAGCCCAATAGCAGTTTCAGAAATTCCTAATAAATCCTAGAGGCCCACGCAGCCCATTCGTGCAAGGCAAGAGGTGGAACTAAAGTTTAGTTCCACATTGCTAGTTTAGAAGGAGTTGGACCTCTTTATAAGGGAGGCTCTTTCCCCACTTGTATGAGCATGAGAACAAGAAGGACATCCACGCGCGCTCCTCCTCCTTCGTCCGCTGTGCCACGGGTTGCGGGTTGCGGGAATGAGCCGAGCCGCTGTCTAAATTTTTGCCACGCACGACGGGTATACGAACGGTCACACGGGAGCTGAAACATTTTGCTACAGTGAAGACTGAATACGAACGGCGCACCTCTTCGCGTGCACCGCGAGTCGGGACAGTACGCCTCCGAAACCGCACCTTTTGAGTCATGTACAGGAGAAGGGTGATAAGGTTTTTGGGGAGCGCTTCGCGCGACTACTGAATTCTTCGTCACGGACGCGCCGGACTCTGACGACTTCTTCCCTGACGTCCACGACCTCCTCGACGATATGGCTGGCGAGGACACCGACCCCAAGTCCAGCACTTCTGCTGCTGCTGTCCCGTACGTGTTCGTCCCCTTTCTATTAGAGGTTCTGCTACAGTTCCTTGTTCTAGTATTTGCCCTACATATGTTAGATTCTATTTCATGTATGCAACTTGCTATACTATTTGCTCTAAATATGTTTAGCTACGGTTCATATATGAAGATGTTGTTCACCTTCTCTTTGTCAAATCGCATGGCTTATTTTATCACTGCTATACTAGCCATGCTTTATCTACTATTTCTGTTAATAAAATTATTAGGTAAATTCCTCATATTTCCAACAATCCAAAAACCTTATTATAAGCAATTTACCCCAAGTGGTTTTGCTGCTTCCATGAGACCTCCTATGTTTGAGGGTATGCAATATAAGAGGTGGCGCGTGAGAGCGGTCTTATGGTTTCAAACCATGAGTTGCTATGACGCTACTCTTGGCAAACCTGAAGGAGAGCAAGATGCTCAACAGGCACAAGCCTTTCAGAAAATAGATACCCTGTTTAAGGCTGCTCTCTTGAGTGTTCTTGGTGAGAACATAGTTGATGCTTATGCATCAATTGATAATGGAAAAGATATGTGGGATGCACTCGAGGCCAAATTTGGGATCTCGGATGCTGGCACTGAGTTGTACATCATGGAGCAATTCTATGACTACAGGATGACTGAAGAGCGCTCCGTGGTTGAGCAAGCTCATGAGATACAGTCATTTGCTAGAGAATTTGAGCACTTCAATTGTATCCTACCGGACAAGTTTATTGCCGGAGGTATCATCACTAAGCTTCCTCCCACGTGGAGGAACTTTGCTACCTCACTGAAGCATAAGAGGCAGGAGTTTTCCGTTCCGGATCTTATTGGTACTCATGATGTGGAAGAAAAGGAGAGAGCAAAGGACAACCGTGCTCGAGGTATTGAGGGAGGCTCTAGTGCCAATCTGGTACAGAAGAAGAACTTCCAGCCCCACAAGTTCAAGAACAAGGGCAAGTTTGATGGTAAAGCAAAGTTTGACGGGAAGAACAAGGCTGTGCAGCACACGAACTTCAAGAAGAGGAATGACAAGAAGAAAGGTGTTTGTCATGTGTGTGGGGATCCTGATCATTGGGCTCCTAGTTGCCCTAATCTCTATGACAAGCGTCATCCTGGGAAAGGCGGCAAGACCGCTAATGTTGTCATTGGAGATACTGACATGAAGGATGCTGTGTATGGTATATTTCCCACTATTCTTTCAGTATGTCATTCTCCTGATTGATTGATTGACACGGGTGCTAATGTGCATGTATGAAGTGATATTTCCATGTTTTTGTCTTTTCAGACCACAAGGACTTCAATCGTGCTGATGGGCAACGGTTCAAGTGCTTCTGTTCGTGGTGTTGGCACGGTCGATCTGAAGTTTACTTCGGGGAAGATCGTGTGGCTGAAGAACGTGCATTATGTCCCCTCCGTCACTAAATATCTTGTTAGCGGATCTCTTCTGTGTAGAGATGGCTACAAGCTTGTCTTTGAGTCGAATAAATTTGTAATTTCCAAGTATGGAACCTTTGTTGGTAAAGGCTATGAGTCAGGAGGCCTGTTTCGTTTATCCTTATCAGACGTTTGCAATAAAGTTGTTAATCACGTTTGCAACAATAGTGAATCAAATGTGTGGCATTCATGTCTCTGTCATGTTAACTTTGGTTGCATGTCGCGACTAGCGAAGCTAAACTTAATCCCTAGTTTCACCACTGTCAAGGGATCTAAGTGTCAAGTGTGTGTGCAAGCTAAGCAACCTCGTAAGTCTCATGTGACTGCGGAAACGAGAAATCTTGCACCATTAGAGCTCATACATTCAGATCTATGTGAAATGAATGGTGTTTGCACAAAAGGTGGAAAGAAGTATTTTATGATGTTGATTGATGACTCTACTAGATACTGCCATGTGTATCTTCTGAAGTCTAAGGATGAGGCTTTGAACTACTTCAAGATCTATAAAGCTGAAGCGGAAAACCAACTTGTTCGAAAGATCAAGAGGCTTAGGTCCGATCGTGGTGGAGAGTATTTCTCAAATGAATTTGATTCTTTTTGTGCGGAACATGGTATGATCCATGAGAGGACGCCTCCCTATTCACCTCAGTCAAATGGGGTGGCCGAACGAAAGAACCGTACTCTAACGGATCTGGTTAACGCCATGTTAGACACATCGGGTCTCTCCAAGGCATGGTGGGGGGAGGCGATATTGACTGCATGTCATGTCCTAAACCGAGTTCCCACAAAGAACAAAGAGATAATCCATTCAAGGAATGGGAGAAGAAAAGGTTAAAGCTCTCTTATCTATGAACCTGGGGTTGTTTGGCGAAAGTCAATGTGCCAATTCCAAAGAAGCGGAAGCTGGGACCAAAAATTGTGGATTGTGTTTTCCTGGGATATGCTTTTCATAGCATTGGTTATAGATTCTTGGTTGTAAAATCTGAGGTACCTGGCATGCATGTCGGTACGATCATGGAGTCGAATGATGCGACTTTTTTTGAAGATATCTTTCTCATGAAGGATATGGATACCTCATCCAATCAAGAGATGCCTAGTTCATCGAATCAGGAACCAGTTACAATTACTGAACTTGCCATTTCAATGGAACACTTTGAAAGTCCTGTGGAGAAGAACAGTGAAGTTCCTACTAGGAGCAAGAGATAGAGGACTGCAAAGTCCTTTGGTGATGATTTTCTTGTGTATCTCATAGATGACACTCCCAGTTCTATTTCAGAGGCCTATGCATCTGAAGATGCTGACTACTGGAAGGAAGCAGTTCGTAGCGAGATGGATTCCATCTTGGCGAATGAAACTTGGGAGATAACTGATCGTCCTTATGGGTGCAAACCTATAGGATGCAAATGGGTATTCAAGAAGAAGCTTAGGCCTGATGGTACTATTGAAAAGTACAAGGATCGGCTCGTGGCTAAGGGTTATACCCAAAAGGAGGGAGAAGACTTCTTTGGTACTTACTCACCTGTGGCTTGACTGACCACTATTCGAGTTCTACTTTCACTAGCTGCCTCACATGGTCTTCTCGTTCATCAAATGGATGTTAAGACTGCTTTCCTAAATGGAGAGTTGGACGAGGAATTTTATATGGAACAACCAGATGGGTTTGTAATAGATGGTCAGGAAGGGAAAGTGTGCAAGTTGCTGAAGTCTTTGTATGGACTCAAGCAAGCACCCAAAAAGTGGCATGAGAAGTTCGAAAGAACTTTAAAGCTGCAGGCTTTGTTGTGAACTAAGCTGACAAATGTGTGTACTATCGCCATGGTGGGGGCGAGGGACTTACGCTTTGCTTGTATGCTGATGACATACTGATTTTTGGAACAAATCTGAATGTTATTAAGGAGGTCAAGGATTTCCCGTCTCGCTGTTTTGAGATGAAGGATTTAGGAGTGGATGATGTCATTCGGAACATCAAGTTGTCGAGAGACGATGATGGTGGGATTACATTGCTTCAACCTCACTATGTGGAAAAGATCTTGAGTCGCTTTGGCTACAGTGACTGCAAGCCCTCTCCAACACCATATGATGCTAGTGTGTTGCTTCGAAAGAGTCGAAGAATTGCTAGAGACCAATTGAAATATTCTCAGATTATTGGCTCGCTTATGTACTTAACCAGTGCTACAAGACCTGACATCTCTTTTGCTGTTAGCAAACTGAGCCGATTTGTCTCAAAACCAGGAGGTGTGCATTGGAAAGCTCTAGAGAGAGTTCTGCATTATTTGAAAGGCACTGCAAATTATGGAATTCACTACATTGGGCACCCAAAGGTGCTTGAAGGGTATAGTGACTCAAACTGGATCTCAGATGCTGATGAGATAAAGGCCACGAGCGGATATGTATTCACTCATGGAGGTGGCGCTGTTTCTTGGAAGTCTTGCAAGCAGACCATCTTAACGAGGTCAACAATGGAAGCAGAACTCACAGCACTAGATACAGCTACGGTCGAAGCATATTGGCTTCGCCGGCTCTTGAATGACTTGCCGGTTGTTGAGAAACCTGTACCGGGTATCCTTATGAACTGTGACAATCAAATTGTGATCACGGAAGTGAACAGCTCAAAGGATAATATGAAGTCATCAAGAAACGTTCAGAGAATGTTAAAGTCTGTCAGAAAAATGAGAAACTCCGGAGTTATTGCATTGGATTATATCCAAATGTCTAAAAATCTGGCAGATCCTTTTACTAAGGGTTTATCACGTAATGTGATAGATAATGCATCGAGGGAGATGGGTATGAGACCCATAATATGTGTTGTTCACAGTGGTAACCTATTCTTTGTGATCGGAGATCCCGTGAATTAGATGTGGAAGACAAACTGTTGGTCAAATGGGAGGAGAGTGCCTTTACTGTTAAAAATACCAATCCATGAAGATGCAATACTCTCCTAATCTGCATGGCAGGTTGATGAATATCTTAATGTGTTCTAAGTGTCTCTTTGAAGCAGAGATGTTGTCCTGCAGAACATCTTTTGAAGAACGCACCTATATGAGTCTGATTGTTAAACGTCGCAATCTATGAGAGTAGGGTTCTCTCTAGTAAACTCATGAAAGGTCTCGGAGTATGACGCATAAGCTCCACCCGCGGGGAAGACCCACGGTAGCCACGTATCGGTCAAGGATTTATGTGAAGCTAGATTCGCAGAAAACTTGCAGTTCAAGGCCTAGTCCACCATTCAAGTTGCTTACTAGTGTAGCATAGAGTTCTAGGTGGAAGTTCAACTTAACAGTCTCCACTGCAGTACCGATATATAAAACAGTGTTTTGGAACCAAAGGCAAATTTTTTCTACCTCTGGGATCTGGTGGGGGATTGCTGGAATTTTGTCTATTTTTGGGCCTAGCCCAATAGCAGTTTCAAAAATTCCTAATAAATCCTAGACGCCCACGCAGCCCATTCGTGCAAGGCAAGAGGTGGAACTAAAGTTTAGTCCCACATTGCTAGTTTAGAGGGAGTTGGACCTCTGAAAGTGCGTTATATCGACTAGAGGGGGGGGGGTGAATAGGCAATTTTTATGAATTCATCACTGAGGAATTTGCTGGTGAGGAAATTTCTAAATGAAGAACTACTTGCAGCGAAATAAGTACTCAAAAGTAAACACAACATAACACAAGCATAGTCATCATAATAAAATGAAGACAAGCATAGAGTACATAAAGCGTAAGCACATGATAACACAGGATGAAGACGGACAGACTGAAAAATTGAACTGAGGAAATTAAGAAAGTCTTCAGTCAAAGTCTTCAAACAAATATGAACAAGCACACAACAACAGAAATGAGGAAATGAAAGAGTTGAGGAAATAGAACCAGTAAGCTTGGTGAAGACAAGATTTGGTAGACCAGTTCCAACTGCTGTCTCAGTTGTACGTCTGGTTGGAGCGGGTGAGTATTTAAACTCGAGGACACACAGTCCCAGACACACAATCCTCACTGTATTCTCCTTGAGCTAAGGTCACACAGACCTCGCCCAATCACTCGTGGTAAGTCTTCAAGTGACTTCCAAACCTTCACAGACTAGGTCACTCGGCGATCCACAATTCCTCTTAGATGCTCTAGACCATGATGCCTAACCGTCTGGAAGAAGCACAATCTCCAAAGGTAACAAGCATCGGATCCATGCAGGATCAATCTCTTCAGTGATGCTCAATCACTTTGGGTTGTAGGTGTGTTTGGTTTGGGTTTTCCTCACTTGATGATTTTCGCTTAAAGTCCTCGGAGGATGGGATGCTCTCAAATGACAAGTGTCAGTTTCTCCCGGAGCAGTTAGCCAACTAGTGGTTGTAGGGGCGGCTATTTATAGCCTAGGGAGTAGCCTGACATGATAAGACATAAATGCCCTTCAATGATATGACCGTTAGGTGGGTAGATATTTTGGGACAGCTGGCGCATAGCACAACAACGGTCGGAATTTCGACTCTCAAATTCATCTGGGCTATCATGTTCCTCACTGTGTAGGCAATCCGCACTGGCGAATTCCTAACTCCTCAGTCAGAACAAATTTCTCAGAGACCAAAAGAACTTCATCTCTGTCACTAAAGAATATGACTGAACTGTATGAGATTTCCAATGGCTTCACTCGAAGGGATTGGTAGGTGTAGGATTTTGAGTTGAGCATGACATGGAAATTTTTCCTTAGTATTTCCTCGACCCCCTTTAATAGTATGGTGTTTCCTATGACTCAATAAAGAGAAAAAGAAACTACAAAAACAAAAGTCTTCACGCTTCATGTTCCTCGAATGATTGCCAAGTCTTCAAGGTCACACCAATTTCTTCACTTTCAAAGTCTTCAAAAATCCAAAGTCTTTAGTTGAAGAACTTCATTTTAGGGGTCGACTTTCTCTGTAAATATCAAACTCCTCATAGACTTATAGACCTGTGTACACTCACAAATGCATCAGTCCCTTAACCTATAAGTCTTCAATACACCAAAATCACTAAGGGGCACTAGATGCACTTACAATCTCCCCCTTTTTGGTGATTGATGACAATATAGGTTAAGTTTTCAATGGGGATAAACATATGAAGTGTAAATACTGATATTGAGGAATTTGATTGCAAGATATAGAAGAACTCCCCCCTGAAGATGCGCATATTGAGGAATTTGCTTTTAAAGCAATGCACACTTGAAGAGTATAATCATGGAGATCTCCCCCTATATCTTGTAATTCATACATGCATTTGACATATAATATGAAGAATTTGAAATGCATGATGAAATTGTTGGAAATATACCCTAGAGGCAATAATAAAAGGATTATTATTATATTTCCTTGTTCATGATAATTGTCTTTTATTCAAGCTTTAATTGTATTATCCGGAAATCATAATACATGTGTGAATACATAGACCACAATATGTCCCTAGTGAGCCTCTAGTTGACTAGCTCATTGATCAACAGATAGTCATGGTTTCCTGACTATGGACATTAGATGTCATTGATAACGGGATCACATCATTAGGAGAATGATGTGATGGACAAGACCCAATCCTAAGCATAGCACAAGATCGTGTAGTTCCTTTTGCTAGAGCTTTTCCAATGTCAAGTATCTTTTCCTTAGACCATGAGATCGTGTAACTCCCGGATACTGTAGGAGTGCTTTGGGTGTACCAAACGTCACAACGTAACTGGGTGACTATAAAGGTGCACTACAGGTATCTCCGAAAGAGCCTGTTGGGTTGACACGGATCGAGACTGGGATTTGTCACTCCGTATGACGGAGAGGTATCTCTGGGCCCACTCGGTAATGCATCATCATGATGAGCTCAAAGTTACCAAGTGTCTAGTCACGGGATCATGCATTACGGTACGAGTAAAGTGACTTGCCGGTAACGAGATTGAACAAGGTATTGGGATACCGACGATCGAATCTCGGGCAAGTAACGTACCGATTGACAAAGGGAATTGTATATGGGGTTGCTTAAATCCTCGACATCGTGGTTCATCCGATGAGATCATCGAGGAGTATGTGGGAGCCAATATGGCTATCCAGATCCCGCTGTTGGTTATTGACCGGGGAGCCGTCTCGGTCATGTCTACATGTCTCCCGAACCCGTAGGTTCTACACACTGAAGGTTCGGTGATGCTAGGGTTGTATGAATATGAGTATGCAGCAAACCGAAAGTTGTTCGGAGTCCGGGATGAGATCCCGGACGTCACGAGGAGTTCCGGAATGGTCCAGAGGTAAAGAATTATATATGGGAAGTCGAGTTTCGGCCATCGGGAAAGTTTCGGGGTTCCCCAGTATTGTACCGGGACCACCGAAAGGGTCCCGGGGGTCCACCGGGTGGGGCCACCCATCCCGGAGGGCCCCATGGGCTGAAGTGGGAGGGGAACCAGCCCCTGGTGAGCTGTCGCGCCCCCCTGGGCCCCCCTCTACACCTAGGGTTGGGAACCCTAGGGAAGGGGGCACCTCCACTTGCCTTGGGGGGCACTCCACCCCCTGGCCGCCGCCCCCCTTGGGAGATCCCATCTCCAGGGCCGGCGCCCCCCCCTTGGGGTCCCTATATAAATAGGGGGGGTGGGAGGGCAGCCGCACCCTGACATCCGGCGCCTCCCTCCCCCCTTGCTACACCTCCTCCTCCCGTAGTCGCTTGGCGAAGCCCTGCCGGAACCCTGCTGCATCCACCACCACGCCGTCGTGCTGCTGGATCTTCATCAACCTCTCCTTCCCCCTTGCTGGATCAAGGAGGAGACGTCATGCTGACCGTACGTGTGTTGAGCGCGGAGGTGCCGTCCGTTCGGCGCTAGGATCTCCGGTGATTTGGATCACGACGAGTACGACTCCCTCAACCCCGTTCCCTTGAACGCTTCCGCTCGCGATCTACAAGGGTATGTAGATGCACTCTCCTCTCTCGTTGCTAGATTAACTCATAGATTGATCTTGGTGAACGTAGGAAATTTTTTATTTTATGCAATGTTCCCCAACAGTGGCATCATGAGCTAGGTCTATGCGTAGTTCTCTATTGCACGAGTAGAACACAAATCTGTTGTGGGCGTAGATGTTTTCAACTTTCTTGCCACTACTAGTCTTATTTTGCTTCAGCGGTATTGTGGGATGAAGCGGCCCGGACCGACCTTACACGTACGCTTACGTGAGACAGGTTCCACCGACTAACATGCACTAGTTGCATAAGGTGGTTAGCGGGTGTGTGTCTCTCCCACTTTAGTTGGAGCGGATTCGATGAAAAGGGTCCTTATGAAGGGTAAATAGAAGTTGACAAATCACGTTGTGGCTTTTTCATAGGTAAGAAAACGTTCTTGGTAGAACCCTATTGCAGCCACGTAAAATATGCAACAATAATTAGATGACGTCTAACTTGTTTTTGCAGCAATTGCTTTGTGATGTGATATGGCCAAAAGTTGTGATGGATGATGAATGATATATTGTGATGTATGAGATCATGTTCTTGTAATAGGAATCACGACTTGCATGTCGATGAGTATGACAACCGGCAAGAGCCATAGGAGTTGTCTTAATTATTGTATGACCTGCGTGTCAATGATTTAACGCCATGTAATTACTTTACTTTATTGCTAAACCATTAGCCATAGTAGTAGAAGTAATAGTTGCCGAGCAACTTCATGGAGACACGATGATGGAGATCATGATGATGGAGATCATGGTGTCATGCCAGTGACGAAGATGATCATGGAGCCCTGAAGATGGAGATCAAAGGAGCTATATGATATTGGCCATATCATGTCACTGCTATATAATTGCATGTGAAGTTTATTATGTTTATGCATCTTGTTTACTTAGAACGATGGTAGTAAATAAGACGATCCCTTATAATAATTTCAAGAAAGTGTTCTCCCAAACTGTGCGCCGTTGCTAAAGTTCGTCGTTTCGAAGCACCACGTGATGATCGGGTGTGATAGATTCCTACGTTCACATACAATGGGTGTGAGACAGTTTTACACATGCAAAACACTTAGGTTAACTTGACGATCCTAGCATGTACAGACATGGCCTCGGAACACAGAGACCGAAAGGTCGAACATGAGTCGTATGGAAGATACGATCAACATGGAGATGTTCACCGATGATGACTAGTCCGTCTCACGTGATGATCGGACACGACCTAGTCGACTCGGATCGTGTAACACTTAGATGACTGGAGGGATGTCTAATCTGAGTGGGAGTTCATTAAATAATTTGATTAGATGAACTTAATTATCATGAACTTATTCTAAAATCTTTGCAAAATATGTCTTGTAGATCAAATGGCCAACGCTCATGTCAACATGAACTTCAACGCGTTCCTAGAGAAAACCAAGCTGAAAGATGATGGCAGCAACTATACGGACTGGGTCCGGAACCTGAGGATCATCCTCATAGCTGCCAAGAAAGCATATGTCCTAGAAGGACCGCTAGGTGAAGCACCCATCCCAGAGAACCAAGACGTTATGAACGCTTGGCAGTCATGTGCTGATGATTACTCCCTCGTTCAGTGCGGCATGCTTTACAGCTTAGAACCGGGGCTCCAAAAGCGTTTTGAGCAACACGGAGCATATGAGATGTTCGAGGAGCTAAAAATGGTTTTCCAACCTCATGCCCGGGTCGAGAGATATGAAGTCTCCGACAGGTTCTATAGTTGTAAGATGGAGGAAAATAGTTCTGTCAGTGAGCACATACTCAAAATGTCTGGGTTGCACAACCGCCTGTCCCAGCTGGACATTAACCTCCCGGACGAGGCGGTCATTGACAGAATCCTTTAGTCGCTCCCGCCGAGCTACAAGAGCTTTATGATGAACTACAATATGCAGGGGATGGTGAAAACTATTCCTGAAGTATTTTCAATGCTGAAGTCGGCAGAGGTAGAAATCAAGAAAGAACATCAAGTGTTGATGGTCAATAAAACTACCAAGTTCAAGAAGGGCAAGGGTAAGAAGAACTTCAAGAAGGACGGCAAAGATGTTGCCGCGCCCGGTAAGCCAGTTGCCGGGAAGAAGTCAAAGAATGGACCCAAGCCTGAGACTGAGTGCTTTTATTGCAAAGGGAAGGGTCACTGGAAGCGGAACTGCCCCAAATACTTAGCGAACAAGAAGGCCGGCAACACTAAAGGTATATGTGATATACATGTAATTGATGTGTACCTTACCAGTACTCGTAGTAGCTCCTGGGTATTTAATACTGGTGCCGTTGCTCATATTTGTAACTCACAGCAGGAGCTACGGAATAAGCGGAGACTAGCAAAGGACGAGGTGACGATGCGCGTCGGGAATGGTTCCAAGGTCGATGTGATCGTTGTCGGCATGCTACCACTACATTTACCTACGGGATTAGTTTTAAACCTCAATAATTGTTATTTAGTGCCAACTTTGAGCATGAACATTGTATCTGGATCTCGTTTAATGCGAGATGGCTACTCATTTAAATCCGAGAATAATGGTTGTTCTATTTATATGAGAGATATGTTTTATGGTCATGCCCCGATGGTCAATGGTTTATTCTTAATGAATCTCGAACGTAATGTTACACATATTCATAGTGTGAGTACCAAAAGATGTAAAGTTGATAACGATAGTCCCACATACTTGTGGCACTTCCGCCTTGGTCACATTGGTGTCATGCGCATGAAGAAGCTCCATGCTGATGGACTTTTAGAGTCTCTCGATTATGAATCATCTGACACATGCGAACCATGCCTCATGGGAAAAATGACCATGACTCCGTTCTCCGGAACAATGGAGCGAGCAACCAACTTATTGGAAATCATACATACCAATGTGTGTGGTCCAATGAGCGTTGGGGCTCGTGGAGGATATCGTTATATTCTCACTCTCACTGATGACTTGAGTAGATATGGGTATGTCTACTTGATGAAACACAAGTCTGAGACCTTTGAAAAGTTCAAGGAATTTCAGAATGAGGTAGAGAATCAACGTGACCGAAAGATAAAGTTCTTACGATGAGATCGTGGAGGAGAATATTTAAGTCACAAATTTGGTACGCACTTAAGAAAATGTGGAATCATTTCACAACTCACGCCGCCTGGAACACCTCAGCGTAACGGTGTGTCCGAACGTCATAATAGCACTCTATTGGATATGGTGCGATCTATGATGTCTCTTACCGATTTACCGCTATCATTTTGAAATACGCTCTAGAGAGAGCTACATTCACTTTAAATAGGGCTCCGTCTAAATCCGTTGAGATGACACCGTATGAATTATGGTTTGGGAAGAAACCTAAGCTGTCATTTCTAAAAGTTTGGGGATGCGATGCTTATGTCAAGAAACTTCAACCTGAAAAGCTCGAACCCAAGTCTGAAAAATGCGTCTTCATAGGATACCTAAGGAAACCATTGGGTATACCTTCTACCTTAGATCCGAAGGCAAGATCTTTGTTTCCAAGAACGGATCCTTTCTGGAAAAAGAGTTTCTTTCGAAAGGAGTAAGTGGGAGGAAAGTAGAACTCGATGAAGTACTACCTCTTGAACCGGAAAGTAGTGCAGCTCAGGAAAATGTTCCCGTGGTTCCTACACCGACTCGAGAGGAAATTAACGATGATGATCAAGGTACTTCGGATCAAGTTGCTACTGAACTTCATAGGTCCACAAGGACACGTTCCACACCAGAGTGGTATGGCAACCCTGTCCTGGAAATCATGTTGTTAGACAACGGTGAACCTTTGAACTATGAAGAAGCGATGGCGGGCCCAGATTCCAACAAATGGCTTGAAGCCATGCAATCCGAGATAGAATCCATGTATGAAAACAAAGTGTGGACTTTGACAGACTTGCCCAATGATCGGCGAGCGATAGAAAACAGATGGATCTTTAAGAAGAAGACAGACGCAGATGGTAATGTTACCATCTATAAAGCTCGACTTGTCGCTAAGGGTTATCGACAAGTTCAAGGGGTTGACTACAATGAGACTTTCTCTCCCGTAGCGAAGCTGAAGTCCGTCCGAATCATGTTAGAAATTGCCGCATACTATGATTATGAGATATGGCAGATGGACGTCAAAACGGCATTCCTTAACGGCCATCTTAAGGAAGAACTGTATATGATGCAGCCGGAGGGTTTTGTCGATCCTAAGAATGCTAACAAGGTATGCAAGCTCCGGCGATCCATTTATGGGCTGGTGCAAGCATCTCGGAGTTTGAACATTCGCTTTGATGAGATGATCAAAGCGTTTGGCTTTATGCAGACTTATGGAGAAGCCTGCGTTTACAAGAAAGTGAGTGGGAGCTCTGTAGCATTTCTCATATTATATGTAGATGACATACTTTTGATGGGAAATGATGTAGAACTTTTGGACAACATTAAGGCCTACTTGAATAACTATTTTTCAATGAAGGACCTTGGAGAAGCTGCTTACATATTAGGCATCAAGATCTATAGGGATAGATCGAGACGCCTCATAGGTCTTTCACAAAGCACATACCTTGATAAGATATTGAAGAAGTTCAAAATGGATCAGTCCAAGAAAGGGTTCTTGCCTGTATTGCAAGGTGTGAGATTGAGCTCGGCTCAATGCCCGACCACGGCAGAAGATAGAGAAGAGATGAGTGTCATCCCCTATGCTTCAGCCATAGGATCTATTATGTATGCCATGCTGTGTACCAGACCTGATGTAAACCTTGCCGTAAGTTTGGTAGGAAGGTACCAAAGTAATCCCGGCAAGGAACACTGGACAGCGGTCAATAATATCCTAAAGTACCTGAAAAGGACAAAGGACATGTTTCTCGTTTATGGAGGTGACGAAGAGCTCGTCGTAAAGGGTTACGTCGACGCTAGCTTCGACACAGATCTGGATGACTCTAAGTCACAAACCGGATACATGTATATGTTGAATCGTGGAGCAGTAAGCTGGTGCAGTTGCAAGCAGAGCGTCGTGGCGGGATCTACATGTGAAGCGGAGTACATGGCAGCCTCGGAGGCAGCACATGAAGCAATATGGATGAAGGAGTTCATCACCGACCTAGGAGTCATACCCAATGCGTCGGGGCCAATCACTCTCTTCTGTGACAACACTAGAGCTATTGCCCTTGCCAAGGAGCCCAGGTTTCACAAGAAGACCAGGCACATCAAGCGTCGTTTCAACTCCATCCGTGAAAATGTTCAAGATGTAGACATAGATATTTGCAAAGTACATACGGATCTGAATGTCGCAGATCCGTTGACTAAACCTCTTCCGCGAGCAAAACATGATCAACACGAGAACTCTATGGGTGTTCGATTCATCACAATGTAACTAGATTATTGACTCTAGTGCAAGTGGGAGGCTGTTGGAAATATGCCCTAGAGGCAATAATAAAAGGATTATTATTATATTTCCTTGTTGATGATAATTGTCTTTTATTCATGCTATAATTGTATTATCCGGAAATCGTAATACACGTGTGAATACATAGACCACAATATGTCCCTAGTGAGCCTCTAGTTGACTAGCTCGTTGATCAACAGATAGTCATGGTTTCCTAACTATGGACATTAGATGTCATTGATAACGGGATCACATCATTAGGAGAATGATGTGATGGACAAGACCCAATCCTAAGCATAGCACAAGATCGTGTAGTTCGTTTTGCTAGAGCTTTTCCAATGTCAAGTATCTTTTCCTTAGACCATGAGATCATGTAACTCCTGGATATTGTAGGAGTGCTTTGGGTGTACCAAACGTCACAACGTAACTGGGTGACTATAAAGGTGCACTACAGGTATCTCCAAAAGTGTCTGTTGGGTTGACACGGATCGAGACTGGGATTTGTCACTCCGTATGATGGAGAGGTATCTCTGGGCCCACTCGGTAATGCATCATCATGATGAGCTCAAAGTGACCAAGTGTCTGGTCATGGGATCATGCATTACGGTACGAGTAAAGTGACTTGCCGGCAACGAGATTGAACAAGGTATTGGGATACCGACGATTGAATCTCGGGCAAGTAACGTACCGATTGACAAAGGGAATTGTATACGGGGTTGCTTAAATCCTTGACATCCTGGTTCATCCGATGAGATCATCGAGGAGTATGTGGGAGCTAACATGGGTATCCAGATCCCGCTATTGGTTATTGACCGGAGAGCCGTCTCGGTCATGTCTACATGTCTCTCGAACCCGTAGGGTCTACACACTTAAGGTTCGGTGACACTGGGGTTGTGTGAATATGAGTATGCAGCAAACCGAAAGTTGTTCGGAGTCCCGGATGAGATCCCGAACATCACGAGGAGTTCCGGAATGGTCCGGAGGTAAAGAATTATATATGGGAAGTCGAGTTTCGGCCATCGGGAAAGTTTCGGGGTTCACTGGTATTGTACCGGGACCACCGAAAGGGTCTTGGGGGTCCACCGGGTGGGGCCACCCATCCTAGAGGGGCCCATGGGCTGAAGTGGGAGGGGATCCAGACCTTGGTGGGCTGGTGCGCCCCCCCTAGGCCCCCTCTGCGCCTAGGGTTGGGAACCCTAGGGGAGGGGGCGCCTCCACTTGCCTTGGGGGGCACTCCACCCCCCTGGCCGCCGCCCCCCTTGGGAGATCCCATCTCCAAGGCCGGCGCCCCCCCTTGGGGTCCCTATATAAAGAGGGGGGTTGGAGGGCAGCCGCACCCTGACATCTGGCGCCTCCCTCCCCTCCTTGCTACACCTCCTCCTCCCGTAGTCGCTTGGTGAAGCCCTGCCAGAACCCTGTTGCATCCACCACCACGCCATCGTGCTGCTGGATCTTCGTCAACCTCTCCTTCCCCCTTGCTGGATCAAGAAGGAAGCGACGTCATGCTGGCCGTACGTGTGTTGAACGCGGAGGTGCTGTCCGTTCGGCGCTAGGATCTCCGGTGATTTGGATCACGACGAGTACGACTCCCTCAACCCCGTTCCCTTGAACGCTTCCGCTCGTGATCTACAAGGGTATGTAGATGCACTCCCCTCTCTCATTGCTAGATGAACTCATAGATTGATCTTGGTGAACGTAGGAATTTTTTTATTTTATGCAACATTCCCCAACAGAAATATGGTGACTGATGTAATCCAGCATGCATGCATAGACATTAATGAGGAATAAGCATGCAGAAGAACTCAGCAAAAGTATCAGGCCACCATAGAGTTTAAGATTACAACTTGATCTAGCAAAGTCATCAAAAGAACGAGAGCTGTAACTTAGAAAAAAAACACCCATATAAGATAGACCCGCTTGAAGACTAACTCAAATTTCTCCCCCTTTGTCATCGAATGACCAAAAGGGTTGAAAATGAGGACTAACGCCCCTGAAGAATATCAAGATTATGGAGGAGCGCCAGCGTTGTTGGGGTCTTGATTCGTTGTAGGGCCTGCCGCAGTGTCATCCAAGTCTTCATACTCGTCCGTGTCGCGTGATGAAGAATATGAACTGGCGACCAAGGAAGGAACCTTGACCTTCTTGAATCTCTTCGGTGGAGGAGCAGACCAGTCAAAATCTTCCATGAAACCCATTTGCTTCAGATCTTCTTCACCATAGAGATGTGATAGAATATCCCAGCTGCGATCGAAGACTTCATGGAGGTAGTAATGGTTTTTATTCACTGCATTATGTGTTGAAGTCATGTTGTGAAGAATAGAGCCAAACTGATGCTTAACCCATTTGTGGTTTCGATCCACCTTCTGGTGAAGACTAAGAAGCAGCTCTCGGTCAGCCATCACACGAGGAGCAGTGGATTGAGGATTTGGCTTAGATGCATTGGCAGCAAAATCATGAGTGGCAGAGTCATCATTGGTGGAATAAGATGCTGCTTTGCGGAACTGACCTTACAATGGTCGGATACCTTCATCGATAACAGCTGGTGCCTGATACGTCTCCAACGTATCTATAATTTTTGATTGCTCCATGCTACTTTATCTACTATTTTGGACTATATTGGGCTTAATTTTCCACTTTTATATTATTTTTGGGACTAACCTATTAACCGGAGGCCCAGCCCAGAATTGCTGTTTTTTTGCCTATTTCAGTATTTCGAAGAAACAGAATATCAAACGGAGTCCAAACGGAATGAAACCTTCGGGAACGTGATTTTCTCATCGAACGTGATCCAGGAGACTTGGACCCTGCTCCAAGGAACAAAAGAGGCGGTCACAAGGGTGGGAGGCGCCCCCCTAGGGCGCGCCCCTGCCTCGTGGGCCCCCTGTTGCTCCACCGACGTACTCCTTCCTCCTATATATACCTACGTACCCCCCTAAGATCAAATACGGAGCCAAAAACCTAATTCCACCGCCGCAACTTTCTGTATCCAGGATATCCCATCTTGGGGCCTGTTCCGGAGCTCCGCCGGAGGGGGCATTGAGGGTGTCCTGGATTAGGGGGTGTCCGGATGGCCGGACTATGACCTTTGGCCGGACTCCCAGACTATGAAGATACAAGATTGAAGACTCCGTCCCGTGTCCAGATGGGAATTTCCTTGGTGTGGAAGGCAATCTTGGCGATACGATATGAACATCTCCTCCCATTGTAACCGACTCTGTGTAACCCTAGCCCTCTCCGGTGTCTATATAAACCGGAGAGTTTTAGTCCGTAGGACGAACAACAATCATACCATAGGCTAGCTTCTAGGGTTTAGCCTCTCTGATCTCGTGGTAGATCAACTCTTGTACTACCCATATCATCAATATTAATCAAGCAGGAGTAGGGTTTTACCTCCATCGAGAGGGCCCGAACCTGGGTAAAAACATCATGTCCCTTGTCTCCTGTTACCATCCGCCTAGACGCACAGTTCGGGACCCCCTACCCGAGATCCGCCGGTTTTGACACCGACATTGGTGCTTTCATTGAGAGTTCCTCTGTGTCGTCACCCTTAGGCCCGATGGCTTCTTCGATCGTCAACCACGACGCGGTCCAGGGTGAGACTTTTCTCCCCGGACAGATCTTCATATTCGGCGGCTTCGCACTGCGGGCTAATTCGCCTGGCCATCTGGAGCAGATCGAAAGCTATGCCCCTGGCCATCAGGTCAGTTTTGGAAGCCTAAACTACATGGCCGACATCCGCGGGGACTTGATCTTCGACGGATTCGAGCCACGGCCGAGCGCGCCGCACTGTCACGATGGTCATGATCTAGCTCTGCCGCCGGACAGCGCCCAGAGCGCCGCTCAGGTGTCCGCTCCGACCGTTAGCTCGGAGCCAACTGCGCCAGTCGGGGACGGACGGTTGGACGCCGCCCCAGGAGCCACAATCTCTATGGCGATAGAGCCGAATGCCAGCCTAGTCCTTTGCAAGGCCCGTGACTTCAAGGTGCCGGACTCCGTTCCGG
This sequence comes from Triticum timopheevii, assembly GCA_963921465.1. Lineage (NCBI taxonomy): Eukaryota > Viridiplantae > Streptophyta > Magnoliopsida > Poales > Poaceae > Triticum > Triticum timopheevii. Next base: position 82,381,719 of record OY997264.1, read on the forward strand.
ACTCCGAATCCGCACCCGTTCCGATTGAACTCGATTGGGCTCCGATCATGGAGTTCACCGTCGTGGACGTCTTTCAGCACTCGCCCTTTGGCGATATCCTGAATTCACTAAAATCTCTCTCTTTGTCAGGAGAGCCCTTGCCGGACTATGGTTAGCACGGTTGGTATGCGGACGACGAAGAAATTTGAAACCCACCCACCACCCACTTTGTAGCCACTGTCGACGATTTAACCGACATGCTCGACTTCGACTTCGAAGACATCGACGGTATGGACGCCAATGAAGGAGACGACCAAGACCCAGCACCTATAGGGCACTGGAAAGCCACCCCATCATACGATGTATACATGGTGGACACACCTAAAAGAAACAACGACGAGGATCAAAAGGGCGCAACCAGGGATCGCTCCCTCGAAAAACAATCAAAGCGGCAGCACAAGCACCGCGCCAAGCCCTACCTCAACAAAGACCCAGCCATAGAGCAGGGCGAATCAACGGATGACGAACATTCCATCGAGCAACCATCCAAACAGGGCAGACAAATCAAACAATCCGTCCCCGGGAAAGATAATAGTCCAGACGACCTCACGCCGGACAAGTTGCTGGAATACCAGAACCTCCACCAAAGGCTCGTTGCCACAGCACGTAGCCTGAAAAAGCAGAAGTGGAAGCTCAAAACAGCGGAGGATGCACTCAGAATCAGATGGGGCAAAGTACTCAATACCGCACACAAGTACGACAACAGTCATCACACAAAGAGCTATCCGGAGCGGAAATTACTACCGAAATTTGATGAAGAGGCCTTAGAGCCCCCACAGTCAAAAAACAAGGAAGCCACCAGGTCGGATAGATGACCCCACGATCGATCTCAAGTGACAAAGGGCGCCGCACTCAATACGGCACGCGATCCGCCCAAGGATTCACATCAAAAAACTGGTCCAACCAGATCCATCTATGGGCCAAGAAAGCAAGCTCCAGCGAGCAATGCAACGCAAAAAATATCCGAACATCGTGGCACACCTACATACAGGGGTGCCGCACATCCCCTATGTTTTATCGATGAGGTACTGGATCATGAATTTCCAGCGGGATTCGAGCCCGTAAACATAGAAGCATACGACGGAACAACAGACCCTGGAGTCTGGATCAAGGATTATATCCTCCACATACACATGGCAGAGGAGATGACCTTCACACCATAAAATACTTACCCCTTAAGCTCAAAGGGCCAGCCCAGCATTGGCTTAAAAGCCTTCCCGAAAACACCATGGGAAGTTGGGAAGCGCTCGAGGATGCTTTACGAGCAAATTTTCAAGGGACCTATGTCCGACCTCCGGATGCAGATGATCTGAGTCATATAACTCAGCAGCTCGGAGAGTCAGCCCGGAAACTCTGGAACAAATTTCTTACTAAAAAGAATCAGATAGTCGACTGTCCGGACGCCGAGGCCCTAGCAGCTTTCAAACATAGCGTCCGAGACGAATGGCTCGCCAGACACCTCGGCCAAGAAAAGCCAAGAACAATGGCCGCATTAACAAGCCTCATGACCCGCTTTTGCGTAGGAGAGGATAGCTGGTTGGCAAGAGCACCAGCGACTCGAGTACATCCGAACTCAGAGATGGAAATGGGAAATCGCGTCGTAACAAAGAACAGCGCCGGATCAAGAATAACAACCCGATGAGCATGACAGTCAACGCCGGATTCAAAAGCTCTCGGCAAAATCAGAAAAAGTCGCCTCCCAAAGATGACAGGGACGAGCTATCTAACCTCAACAAAATCCTGGACAAAATATGTCAAATCCACAGTACCCCCGGGAGACCTGCAAACCATACCCACAGAGATCGTTGGGTCTTCAAGCAGTCAGCAAACTCAACACCGAACACAAGGGGCTCGATGAACCAAGCGAGGAAGACGACGCACCCCACACACAGAACACCGGAGAACAAAAGAAGTTCCCACAAGAAGTCAAAACAGTAAATTCACTTCAGATGACAAAAGGGAAAAACAGAACGGCGCTACGCGCCATACGGCCCGCCCCAGAGGAGCACCACCACTGGTTGTTACAACCAATCACTTTCGATCATCAGGATTACTCCAGAGGGGTCCGGAACGCAGGCTGGACTGCCTTGGTCTTGGATCCAATTATTGACGAACTCCAATTTACACAAGTCCTTATGGACGGCGGCAGTGACCTAAACTTGTTATATCAGGACACAATCCGCAAACTGAGGGGCAACCCAGCAATAATTCACCATGGCAACACTTCCTTTCAAGGAGTCACGCCGGGCCCAGATACCCAGAGTATGGGTTCCCTTTCGTTAGAAGTCACGTTCGGCTCACCGACAACTTCCGAAGCGAAAATCTAACCTTCCACATCTCCCCATTTATAAGTCGCTATCAAGCGCTACTGGGACGTGAAGCTTTCGCCCGCTTTAACGCAATACCGCATTATGCATCCCTCACACTCAAAATGCCCGGTCCACGAGGCATCATATCATTAAAGGGAAATATCAATTGATCCCCAAAGTACGGGCAATGGTGCGGCTGCCTGGACAGCCACACACTAATCCGGCCCTACTATCCCGGACATGGCTCGACGAGTCCGGCGTAAACATACAATGGCTTAATAGCTGCATAACCCTGTACAAGGGGCTCCGCGTGTTTACACCAGGAGACAATATGGCTCAATTTTGCTCATGTCTCTGTACTATATTTTGTTTATTTTAATATAGATTTCTCGCACGATTATTTTTTACTAAGTTCCTCTCTTTCGCAGACGAACACCGTGCTACGCCCGTCCAGGATACGGCACAACAGAGACACAGGCGCAGACGTGCAGTAGGGACCCATTTTAAGGATTCTTTTCAGATTAAGACCCTGCGTAAACCTTTTTTACTGTCTCTTGTTGATAAACATCACCTGGTTTTCGCTATAACCGAGGAGGAGGCTGGCGTCTTGGCATGTGGCCATGCCAGAATCTTGCGCGTACCTGGACACAAGGGCCTTTTTCACCAAGGGCTTTGGTTCGGCCCGTCTTCATAAAGACCGAATACCTTAGGGAGTGTTCGGCGTCGCGAGTTTGGACTTATATGCATAAGCTCCGAATCATGTCTTTGGTCAAATGCTGGGTTTGCCCGGCTCCTGTGTTTTGCTGCCTTACGTTCCTCTCTATTGGCTAAGGCGGCACCAGGAGAACTACTGCGATTGTGCCCCGGTTCGGCCAGGCGAGCACCTCAGTAGAGAAAGCCGAAAACTGACTGTCATGATATAGCGAGAGACTGGTCAACCACTCGATGACTCTCGGAATCTTTAGGATTCCCCCGCATTAACGAAGGGCCGCTTCCCGGTTAGGCACACACGCGCCCCGAATTCGGGCGAGCGCGGTGCCCTTAGGGGCTATTAAGTAGCCCCACTGTCAAACTCCTATGGCTAAGTAAAAGTGATAAAGCATTATAGTCCGGTTGCCTAGTTCACTGCACTATCACCTCCTTTGTAGGACCAAGACGTTGGATTAAGTGTGAAAAGGTGCCTTTTTGCGAACACCCCCGCATTATATGCGTGGGGGCTGAAGCCAACGACTGCCATCTTTCAGGTTATATACACATATACATCAATGGCCGCACAAGAGGTATTATAATTCTTGCAAGCACAAGTATAAAAAGCTTTTATATTCTATCAAACTACTCCTTTTACAATAGCACATGCTATTTGAACACAACATCCTTCGAGCACTGCGCTTCTATTAAACGAGTGCCCGGAAGAACTTCCTCAAAGTAGTGCTTGGCAGGTACTCGGCTTTCGTTCGAATCCCGGGATGCAACAACACTGCCTTCATATCCGCCCAGTATGTCTTGACACGGGCAAGAGCCATTTGTGCACCCTCTATGCACGCCGACTTCTTCATGCATCAACATGTGGCAGCGAACCAAGGAACTGCTGCACCAAGCTAAAATAACTCTTCGGCTCTGGCTCTTCCGGCCACAAACGACTCGCAACATACCTCATGGCGAGTCCGGATAACCTGTTCAGCTCCGCCCAGGCGGCCAAACGGTCGGATACCGAAAGTGGGCGTTCTGGATTGTGGAACTGCGACCAAAAAAGTTCTTCTAACTCATGGTCACCTCGACCTCGGAAGTGTTCGGTTGCGTCTACCGCACTCGCTGCTAAATCCAGATAAGTGTTTTCCGCACTCCACTGCCGGTCTAACGGAGCATACTTAGGATCCCCGAACTTCATCCGCAGCATATAGGGCTTTCCAGCCATGATATCTCCGGCCTGACGTAGCTCCTCCTTCATAGCTCTCATTGCAGAGCGAGTATCCTTGGCCTCGGCAGTGATCTTCGCAAGGTCCTTCTAAGCCGCCCTCTCTTCTTGTTCGAGAAATTTACAGCGGTCAGCAGCATCATTCAATTTTATAGCCATCTCGGCTATTACTTTCTTGCTCTGGCAGTGAGCAGCCTGTTCGGCTTTTAGCTCTTCAGCCGCCTTAACGGCAGCCGCATCACTTTTCCTTGCTTGCTCCTTGGCTCGGGCAAGTTTTGCCTGAATATTCTCCACGACAGCAGCACCATCTACATTAAGCACATATCTTCCAAGGCACGAGCATCAAACCCCTCTTATCAGATGTCTGTGGAGCATACCTTGTGCCTCGTCTAGCCGCTTATTTACAAGCACGATGTCGGCATCCGCCATGTCAAGTTGCCGCTTTAGCTCGGCAGATTCATCAGTCCGGCTAGCAACCGAACGCCTCGCCACCTTCATAAAAAGGTGACATATAACACCTAGGGTTATGATTCTCTGTGCGCCGTCACTTTTGACGACACACAGAGTCTCAGGGGCTACTATTTATACAGGGCGCATTTTATATATGCGGCTCTACCAAAAGGTACACTTTTTCACGTACCTCAAAGCCTGTCAGTAAATTCCTGGCGGCCTCGTACAATCCGCTTTCCACGGATGAAATCCTTCCTATCACCGGGTTCATCAACATACGGTGTTCTTCTGAGATGGACGCCCGCCCGAGCAGATCCCTCAGCCCCTCCGGCCGCGCACCAGAGGGTGCCGGACTAGCCTGACGACCTTTTTTAGGGTCCGGACTTGGAAAAACCCTCCGGGACGACACCTCGGGGTCGCCTGCCTCATAAGACGGTGCAACTAGGGGAGGCGTTTCGCTCTCCATCATCTCCGGACGAAGATCCCCTGAAGATGAGCTCTGCTGAGAAGGGTTGAGATCCGAACTGCAAGGTAATATTTCGGTTATCTTCCTCAGAAATAAAATAGGGATGCCACTCATTTTGGAACCCCTCTCTTTACTTACGGCTCGGAGGAGAGCTGATCCCCTTGTGGGCGCAATACGGCCGGGGCATTCTCCGGCGCCGGATCCTCTGGCGAAGATTTCTCCCCCCGTTTCGAGGCTATCCCCTCCGGGTCTTCAGAGGCAGTCCTTTTCTTTCCCTGGTCGGGGGAATTATCGATTCCTCCCTTCCTGACAGCCTCCTTCGCGGAGGCGGTAGCTCCTTGGTTCCCCTCTTCGCCCTCCACCGAAAGCATAATCTCCAGCATCCTGGTTAACACGGGATCCGGCACGGTCTCGGGCAGGGGGGCTGGACACCTGATAAGCTTTGCCTTTGCTATCCACTCCTGTTCAAAAGATAGCTCTGTTAAAAGGCAATTTTATGATGAAAATACGGATGGCGTGTCCAAATACGGGGCTACTTACCTGAGCATCCGGGCGATTGCAGCTCAGACCTGCGTCCTCGGACAAGTCCGGACACCTTGCTTGTGATCCGAAGAACAATTTGTACATCTCCATGGGTGTCGCGCCCATAAAATGTTGGAGGACTCGCGGTCCCTCCGGATTAAATTCCCACAGGCGGAGAGGGCGACGTTTGCAGGGCAGCGTGCGGCGAATCAGCACAAGTTAATATCTCTTTCTAGGAGATCTCGAATGCGGTCCTGCAGTAGGGGCATGTCTTTGGACGGCCCCCAGATAAGCCCTTCATTGACCCATGACGCTCGCCGTGGTGGGGGACCCGAGCGAAAAGCAGGTGGCGCCACCCATGTGGTGCCCCTAGGGGCTGTGATGTAAAACCAGTCCCGTTTCCATAAGCCGAACTCCTCTTGGAAAGAGCCCTCAGGCCATGGAGCGTCGGCCATCTTGCTTATGATAGCTCCTTCGCACTTAGCGTGCTGCCCCTCGATCATCTTCGGTTCCACCTTGAAGGTTCTAAGCCACAATCCGAAGTGAGGAGTAATATGGAGGAAGGCCTCACACACGACAATGAATGATGATATTTGGAGCATGGACTCCGGAGCTAAGTCGTGGAATTCCAGCTTGTAATAAAACATAAGCCCCCTCATGAAGGGATCAATCGGGAAGTCTAGCCCCCGAAGGAAGTGAGATGTGAACACCACGCTCTCACCGGGCTGGGGAGTGGGAATGGCCTGCCCTTGGGCGGGCAGCCTTTGCGAGATTTCGCCGGTTAGGTACCTGGCATCTCTCAGCTTTCGCACATCTTCTTCCGTAATGGAGGAAGGCATCCACCGGCCTTGAAGGTCGGAGCCGGACATCGTCGAGGGTCCGAAGTGCCTAAAACTAGAGCTTTGGGTGTTGGAACTCGAAGTGAGGGGCGGATTCGATTGGATTGAAAAGAAAGGAGTCAAGCCTTGGTCTCTTTATAAAGGAGTTGAATACCAAGAGCCCTCCCCGTAACCGTTTGGGACTCGCTTTCAATTAGGGAGTCATACCAAAGGCACGGTTGGGTTACCCACGCCCGTATTGATGAGAATCCCGGAATAAGGGGACACGATCTGTGCTTTGACAAGATGTGCCAAGGAAACCGCCTCGCTAAACGCGCTGAGGTGGAACAGTAAAATGATTCAAATAAAGGCTTGGCCGTGGCGTGATGTCACGCTGCGGAATACGTCAGCAGATTAGATTTGTGCAGATATTATTCTCTCTACAGTGGTATGTGGAACTTATTTTGCAGAGCCGGACACTATCCTTGTGTTCATCATCTTCTATGAAGTATTCGGAGGAGGAACCCGCCTTGCAATGCCGAAGACAATTTGCGCGCCGGACTCGTTGTCATTGAAGCTTGGTTCAGGGGCTACTGAGGGAGTCCTGGATTAGGGGGTGTCTGGATGGCCGGACTATGACCTTTGGCCGGACTCCCGGATTATGAATATACAAGATTAAAGACTTCGTCCTGTGTCCGGATGGGACTTTCCTTGGCGTGGAAGGCAAGCTTGGCGATACGATATGAAGATCTCCTCCCATTGTAACCGACTTTGTGTAACCCTAGCCCTCTCCGGTGTCTATATAAACCAGAGAGTTTTAGTCCGTAGGACGAATAACAATCATACCATAGGCTAGCTTCTAGGGTTTAGCCTCTCTGATCTCGTGGTAGATCAACTCTTGTACTACCCATATCATCAATATTAATCAAGAAGGAGTAGGGTTTTATCTCCATCGAGAGGGCCCGAACCTGCGTAAAAACATCATGTCCCTTGTCTCCTGTTACCATCTGCCTAGACGCACAGTTCGGGACCCCCTACCTGAGATCCGCCGGTTTTGACACCGATAGGCATCTACCATGGAGGGCTTCTACATCAACACCATAGCCTCTCCAATGAAGTGTGAGTAGTTTACTTCAGACCTTCGGGTCCATAGCTAGTAGCTAGATGGCTTCTTCTCTCTTTTTGGATCTCAATACAATGTTCTCCCCCTCTATTGTGGAGATCTATTCAATGTAATCTTCTTTTTGCGGTGTGTTTGTTGAGACCGATGAATTGTGGGTTTATGATCCAGCTTATCTATGAATAATATTTGAATCTTCTCTGAATTCTTTTATGTATGATTGAGTTATATTTGCATGTCTCTTCGAATTATCTGTTTGGTTTGGCCAACTAGATTGGTAGTTCTTGCAATGGGAGAAGTGTTTAGCTTTGGGTTCAATCTTGCGGTGTCCTTTCCCAGTGACAGCAAGGGCAGCAAGGCACGTATTGTATTGTTGCCATCGAGGATAACAGGATGGTTTTTTATCATATTGCATGAATTTATCCCTCTACATCATGTCATCTTGCTTAAGGCGTTATTCTGTTTTTAACTTAATACTCTAGATGCATGCTGGATAGCGGTCGATGAGTGGAGTAATAGTAGTAGATGCAGAATCGTTTTGATCTACTTGTCTCGTACGTGATGCCTATACACATGATCATACCTAGATATACTCATAATTATTCGCTTTTCTATCAATTGCTCAACAGTAATTTGTTCACCCACCGTAGAATACTTATGCTCTTGAGAGAAGCCACTAGTGAAACTTATGGCCCCCGGGTCTATTCTCATCATATGAATATCCATTACTTTATTACTTGCTTTTTTTTACTTTGACTTTTCACTTTGCATCTCTATATCAAAAATACCAAAAATATTATTTATCATCTCTATCAGATCTCACCCTCGTAAGTGACCGTGAAGGGATTGACAACCCCTAATCGTGTTGGTTGCGAGTAGCTATCATTTTGTGTAGGTACGAGGGACTCGTGCGTGATCTCCTACTGGATTGATACCTTGGTTCTCAAAAACTGAGGGAAATACTTATGCTACTTTACTGCATTATCCTCTCCTCTTTGGGGAAATCCAACGCAGTGCTCAAGAGGTAGCAGTGCCTTGCCCTTCTCATCAGCTGAGGAATATGTCCGCTTGAGGACTTCAATCGGTGGCAAGTAGATGAGGTGATTCTGAAAGTCAGATTTGTAGCTGAGTGAAGACCTTGTTCTGAGGAATCTCATGATCCAAGGAGCATAAGGCTTCAGCTCAAACGGAGAAAGTGCAACATTTGCGAGAGTCCTCATGAAGAAATCATGATAATTGATAGGGATGCGTGCATGATATTGAATAGCATATTCTTCATGATGCCAACAATTTCCTCATCAGATGAGTCGTTGCCTTTGATAGGACTCATAGTCTTCGTCAGAATGCGATAGACGGTTCTTGGCACATATAGCAATTCCTTCACGAGGAATTTGGTCCTTGGGGCTTGACCAGGCTTCAGAGGCTTCATGAGCACTTGCATGTAATGAGCAGTGAGTTCAGGCTCTTGGTACAGACAACGAGCACCTTCAGGTGGAGGACTGATTGGCAGGGCATGAAGTAATTTAGAGGCTGGTGCCTTGTAATGAGTGTTTTTGGTCATCTAGTCCAACACCCAAGTGTTGATATCATCAGCATCACCTGTGATGTGCAGCATTGCGTAGAACTGAAGAATAAGCTCTTCAATCGAATCAATAATGTCAGAGCAAAAGTTGAGCAGTCCTGCATCACGAAGCATACTGAGGACTTGAGAGAAGCAAGGCATTGATTCCACGTCCACGTGAGGAATATGCTCGTGGTCGAAGACTTTGTCCTTGTTGAAAAATAGTGAAGAATAGAAATTGGCTTGGCTGGCAGTCCAGAAACACTTCCTTCTAAGATGAGCATTGTCATAAGGATTGAATTCAGTGAAGAAAACATGCTCGCCGAAGAAGTCATCAGCCTTGAATTTCTGCTTCTTTAAGAAGGGATCCTTTGGCTTGGGCTGAGGAGTGTCAGTCAGTTGCATCACCACCTCAGGAATCACAATCTCAGGATCCACAGACCGAGGAATTGGAGGTTCTTCTTCAGCTGCAGCCTGGGTCTTCAATTCTTCATTTACATTTTCTTCAGCACTAGTGGCTGGAATTTCTTCATGGACAGATGGGGTTGCATGGGGTTCTTCAGATCCCTGTTGTACTTCAGTAGCAGCGGGGGACTAAGGAATTGCTTGAAGTGGAGTGAACATCGGAGAGTTGGGGTGCTGACTTTCCCAAAAGTTATCATTCAGCACAGGTGTGGTACAACCAATGTCCACATCCTCATCTTCCATTTCTTCAACGCCGGCCTCTTCAGCAGTGAACTGAGGCATAGGCGAGGAGACAACTGGTGTTGAAGGGATTGCATCCACTTCAATTTCTTCATCCAACTGCTCTGACGAAGCAGCAGAAGGATTCTCTTTGTCGGATTCACTTGGAATCACATAATTTCCACCAAAACGAACAAGGTCCTTTGATGGCATGAATGAGATAGGAACGACATCAATTGGGTTGTTAATTGAGCTTGTCAACGGCTTCATCTTCTTCGGAGCTAAAGAATCTGATGAAGTTGATGCCTTCCTTTTCTTCATAGCTGCACGCTCTGCAGCCTTGGTCTTCTCGCATCTGATGTAGCTGGAAGTATTGGAGTTGGTGTAGGCGCAGGAGGAGTAGAGGAATTTGGTTCAGTTTCTTCAGGCGCAACTTATGCAGTTGCCCTGACTTCTTCACTTTCTTCAGGCGTACCAGTAGTGGATGCCCTGGCAATTTCTTCAGCGGCTGGAATGCAGTCATTAACCCTGGTACTTTCATCTTCTTTAGCAGCCTGATTGTCATTAGCGGTGCTGGCATGTTCTTCAGTGGGCTGAGCAGATGCTTCAGTCGGAGTGACTTCAATATGCACAGGAGTAGCTTCACTGGAAGTGAATGTATTCGTCAGCTTGACGAACCGGACCTTGGCGCCCTTCCAGTCAGCATAGTAGCGATTGAATTCATCACTCAGTTGCTTGATCTCAGCTTGCAAGGCAACGAGTTGATCAGGGGTAAGAGTGAGTACATTGTCCTTTAGGTAGCACTGCTTCTTGTACTGCGCTTTCTTCAGTCTTCTTCCTTCTTCAAATTTCCACTTCTCTTCTTCAATGAAGGCTGTCAACACATGACTTTGACCAGGAGTGAGGTTCATCTCCGGCAAAGGCGTGTTTGGGTCCTTGTGCCATAGATCAATGAAGTCTAGGACCAACTTTGGATCCAATAACAGTGGCACATTGCTGCCTTTCGCTCTAGCGGTCCTGGCCTGCCTGTCTCTAATGATTTCGGCAAGTTCTTCATCATCGGCCTCATCATCAGAAGGCACTTGAAAGGTGACCTGCTTCTTATGAGGACTTGGTCGAGGGCCTCGTCCAGCAGTTGCATTTTTCTTCAGCAGAGAGGGGCCATTTGAGGAATTTGGTGCAGCTGAGGAACTCGCAGAAGCTCCTGAGGCAATTGAGATGCCTGTGGTCCTTTGGCACGTGGCGAGATGCACAGGTGCAGAGGATTTAGTCGGAGCAGCTGAAGACTTTGTCGGAGGAGCTGAGGACTTTGAAGGAGGAGCAGATTTAGGAATTGGTCGTGAGGGCATTGTTGAGGAACTTGGCCGTGAGGGCATTGAGGGTGAAGCACTTGGCTTGTGAGCAGGCTTCTTAGCCATGGCCTTCTTCGGCTTACTAGCAGAGGCCTCAGCAGCGGTAGCAGCAGCAGCAGAGTCTTCATTAAGTTTCCTCACTGCTTCCTTTGCTTGTTTGGCCAGTTTGGCCTAGCGCTTTGCCGATTCATCAGGATAATCCTCACCGCACTTGAGGCTGGTGGGATCTGCCAATTGGCGTGGTGCTAATGGAGGTCTTGGGCATGGAGGGTTAAGAGCAAATTTCTTCATATACTTGGGAGTAACATATCTGTACTCCCTCCATTCCCATGCCCATCTCCTCTCAATCTTTTGAATGCGCACCTTACGCTGATTTTTATCTTCCTCAGGGGGTGTGCAGTATCCAGCATAAATGTCATCAGTGATCTCAAATGTTGTGTTGACCTCAGGCCTCTTTCCACCCTTCCGTGGCTTCTTACCGTCAGCCATTTTCTTCAGCTGAGGAATATGAACAACTGAAGTTTCTGAAGAGGTGTGCAACTTTTCTTCAAGGAACGCTGCAAATGAGTTAAGTTGATGAAAACCTAGTTATTCAGCAGCGGACATGTGTACCTGTGAACAGAGTATAGTTGCGAGCAATTTAGAGAGGTCATATGCGTTCTCAGAAGGTTTTTCAAAAAGAATATGTTTGAGGAATTTGACCAGATGAGTCTTTGAAGAATTTCACAAAGCGTTCTTTATCTTAGGTTCCAGAGTTGTATAGATTGAAAATCCACACAATTGAGGAATCTTGAAGAAAATCATTGCTTAGAAAACGAATCAAGAGCAGATGACATGTGAGGTGTTCAATGTGTGAAGATTTGAAGAATAAACACCTTTGAAGATTTTCAAGAAAACAATTGAATCAAAGAGGGCAGTAAAAGTAATTTTTAATTACCCTTTATGAAGAACACGACGAACTGGGAAGTGTAGATGTGAAGTTCGTCAATTCAGATCTTCCACGCCCTAACTCGGCAGAGGAAGATAGCTACGGCAGCGGCGGAGTGAAGAAATCCGCAATCGTCACGAGTATGTCGGCGACCAGGTCGAGGCAGTGAAGCTCTTCCTCACCGGCGGCGATGAAGTAGCGGCGGCGCTAGGGTTTGAGAAGCTCGAGTGGGAGTGAGAACGAGTGGAGTAAGAACGAAGTGAGGAAGAGGCGGGGGTATTTATAGTGGGAGTGAAAAATTGTACGCCCAAGGAAATCGGATGAACGTGCCCCTGGCCCTTCTGATTTGCTTGACATGTGTCACCCACGTACTGAGAGGTGGCGATCGTGTAAGATCGTGGGTGAATAGATAAGTATTGTCGTGGGATGCGGAACGGTTTGAGCGGCAAAGCCGAAAATTTAGATAAAATAAGTTAAAAGTTCTTTTCGCAATTTCTTCAGCTGTCAAGGACAAAGTGAAGATTTTGAACGAGTTTCAAATAGAACGCACATGAAGAATTTGTTAACAGACTGGGTTGAGTTTAGCATAGAGGGGGAAGGGTCCGATCACATTCACTTAGCAGAAGAAATCAACTTGAAGAATTAGCAATAAGTGGATGTTGTAGAGGACATAAACTCATATATATTCAAATGAAGAACAACGCCGGAAAGAATGAAGACAATGCAAAGTTGAAGAATTTGAAAAACTGAGGAATTTCAAAAACGAAGAAAAACTCAAATTGAATATTTTCAACTTTGGTTGGTGGCGTAACCCACCATATAAGAAAGTTGGTTTCATACACCGCGTACAATTGTCGTAGGGCTCTGAGAATCAATTTCTTCATTAATTTCTTCACACTTAGAGGGTTAGTCTTCATTGATTGAAGAAAAACATTACTTTGTGTGTTGCGCATCTAAGTCATCAAGTCCGCATAAGTGTTAGGATGTGTGTCCATTTCAGAGAACATTTGAAGATTCTAGGATATTTAGCTCACACCACAACTTGCTAAATCTCTTCTCATCCAAAATCTTAGTGAAGATATCGGCCAACTGATCTTCAGTGCTTGCGTGGTCGATGGAGATGTCGCCCTTCAACATATAATCATGAAGAAAATGATGATGAATCTGGATGTGCTTGGTCTTCGAGTGCTGAACTGGGTTATGAGAAATCTTGATAGCGCTCTTATTGTCGCAGTCGAGAGGCACATTCTTCACGTTGATGCCATAGTCCTTGAGTGTTTGCTTCATCCATAGTAGTTGAGCACAACACGATCCAGCAGCAATGTACTCAACTTCTGCATTGGAGAGAGATACGTAGTTATGTTTCTTCGAGGACCAATAGACCAAAGATCGTCCGAGGAAATGGCATGTGCCTGACGTTGACTTGCGGTCCACACAATCACCAGCATAGTCAGAGTCTGAATATCCAATGAGATCAAATGAAGAGCCCTTGGGATACCATAATCCAAGTGTTGGTGTGTGAGCTACATATCGAAGAATATGCTTCACAGCTTTATGGTGTGATTCCTTCGGTGTAGCTTGAAATCGGGCACACATGCAAACGCTAAGCATAATATCCGGCCTAGATGCACATAGATACAATAATAAAGAGCCAATCATGGAGCGGTATACCTTTTGATCGAAGTCTTTACCATTTTCATCTGTGCATAGATGGACATTTATGGGCATTGGAATTTTGACCCCTTTGCAATCTTGCATGCCGAATTTCCTCAATACATCTTTGTGGTATTTCTCCTGAGATATGAATATGCCATTGCGCTGTTGACGAATTTGAAGACCTAAAAAAGAATTTCAATTCTCCCATCATAGACATTTGATATTCTTCACTCATCATATAGGAAAATTCATCACTGTAACATTGGTCAGTACAGCCAAAAATGATATCATCAACATAAATTTGGCACACAAACAATTCACCATCATAAGATTTAGTGAAAAGAGTTGGGTCGAGTGAACCGGGTTTGAAGCTTTTCTTCATGAGGAATTCCTTCAGAGTATCATACCATGCCCGAGGGGCCTGCTTGAGGCCATACAGGGCCTTATTGAGTCTGAAGACTTTGTCAGGATGCTTTGGATCTTCAAAACCTGGGGGTTGAGCAACATATACTTCTTCCTCAAGCTTACCATTGAGGAATGCACTTTTCAAATCCATTTGTTGTAAGATAATATCATGATGGTTAGCATAAGCAAGTAATATGCGAATAGCCTCAAGTCTAGCAACAGGTGCAAAAGTTTCATCGAAATCAATTCCTTCAGCCTGTGTGTAGCCTTGAGCTACAAGCCAAGCCTTATTCCTCACCACGAGGCCATTTTCATCTTGCTTGTTCCGGTAGATCCACTTTGTGTCAATGATGTTGTGTTTGTGAGGATCTGGACGTTTGACCAGTTTCCAGACGTTGTTGAGCTCGAACTGATGTAATTCTTCTTGCATAGCTTGAATCCACTCGGGCTCCAGAAATGCTTCATCTACCTTAGTGGGCTCTGAAAGGGCTAGTTATCGACTAGAGGGGGGGTGAATAGGCGATTTTTATGAAAGTCTTCAAAACGTAGGAGTTTCGAAGACAAACAATAACAACGACACTATTCGTATGCAGCAGAAGGTGGACTACACTAGACAAGCCATAGTCAAGTATTCAATGAAGTGAAAGCACGAAGACTAATAGCAGATAGGTAGTAAAGATCAAGATGGAAGATAGTATGAAGCCAATCAGAACAGGTAGTCACACTGTGAAGTCAAACAGATAATGCAAGCAGGCAATGACTTCACGAAGACAAACTGTAAGTAGAGAGAGGTGAGAGATAGAACGAGTAGCTTCAGGAGGATAGGGATTTGTTCGACCAGTTCCAGTTGTTGTGTCAACTGTACGTCTGCTTAGGGAGGCTGAGACTCAACTCAGAAGACCGCGTCTTCACCTTATTCCCCTTGAGCTAAGGACACCTAGTCCCCGCCCAATCACTCTGGTAAGTCTTCAAGGTAGACTTCCTTACCTTCACTGACTTCGTTCACCGGCAATCCACAATGACTCTTGGATGCTCAGAACACGATGCCTAACCGGCTGGAGGATTCACAGTCCTCAAGTGTAACAAGTCTTTAGATCACGCGGATAGAAAGACTTCAGTGATGCCAAACACTCTTTGGGCTCTGGGTGGTTTGGGCTTTGTCCTCACAAGGATTCTCTCTCGAAAGCTTAGGCGGTGGGTTGCTCTCAAACGACAAAAGCCGTGTACTAACTCTGAACAGCCACCAATTTTCGGTGTAGGGGGTGGGCTATTTATAGCCACTGGGCAACCCGACATGATTTGTCTAAAATGACCCTGGCTCACTAAGGAACTGACACGTGTCACAACGGTCAGATTTCAACACACGCGGCGGCTTGACTTGGGCTACAAGTAAAGCTGACTCATCCGACTCTGGATAAGATTTGCTCTCATTGTCTTCGCTCGAAGACATAGGATTTGGTTGAGCATCACTTCAGTCACTCTGGCTTTGTTCACTTGGACCCCACTTAACAGTGCGGTGGTTCCTATGACTCAACAAAGAAGAAAAGGAAACAACAAAACAACTAAGTCTTCGCGCTCCATAGTATTCACTCGATGTCTTCTCATGTCATAGTCTTCAACGTGAATAGCTTCACAGACCACCATTGTCTTCAATGTCTTCACACATTTTTAGTGGTCATCTCCGGTAGGTAAACCAAATCAATGAGGGACTACTACCTGTGTTATCCTGCAATTTTCACATACACATTAGTCCCTCAACCAGGTTTGTCGTCAATACTCCAAAACCAACTAGGGGTGGCACTAGATGCACTTACAATCTCCCCCTTTTTGGTGATTGATGACAAAACTGGTTGAAGTTTTCAACGGGGATAAAAGTATGTGAAATTGTAAAGGATTAAGATATTGTCTTCATAGGTGGCAAAAAGGCTCCCCCTGAAGATGTGCATATAAATGTTTTGCTTTGGAATGCAAATGCACATGGCAGGTTGTACTTGTGGAGATCCTCTTCACCATATGAAGACAATACATCATGCATGAACAGATATACAAGAATAATGACATGCATAATGAAAAATGGACGTCTGCGAAATGATTTCATGCGGAATTTATCATCGCACATGCGGAATTTATCGTTGATACGTCTCCAACGTATCTATAATTTTTTATTGTCCCATGCTATTATATTACCCCTTTTGGATGTTTATGGGCTTTATTTTACACATTTATATCATTTTTGGGACTAACCTACTAACCGGAGGCCCAGCCCATATTGCTGTTTTTTTGCCTATTTCAGTACTTCGAAGAAAAGAATATCAAACGGAGTCCAAACGGAATGAAACCTTCGGGGGCGTGATTTTTGGAATGAACGTGATTCGGAGAGCTTGGAGTGCAAGTCAAGAAGCTACCGAGGACCCCACGAGATAGGGGGCCGCCCCCACCCCCTGTAGGGCACACCCCCTGTCTTGTGGGCCCCTCGGGCGGCCACCGACGTACTTCTTCCTCCTATATATACCTACGTACTCCGAAAACATCCAGGAGCACCACGAAACACAATTTCCACTGCAGTAACCTTCTGTATCCGCGAGATCCCATCTTGGAGCCTTCGCCGGCACTCTGCCGGAGGGGGAATCGACCATGGAGGGCTTCTACATCAACATCCTTGCCCCTACGATGAGTTGTGAGTAGTTTACCATAGACCTACGAGTCCATAGTTATTAGCTAGATGGCTTCTTCTCTCTTTTTGGATCTCAATACAATGTTCTCCCCCTCTCTTGTGGAGATCTATTCGATGTAAACTCTTTTTGCGGTGTGTTTGTCGAGATCCGATGAATTGTGGGTTTATGATCAAGTTTACCTATGAATAATATTTGAATCTTCTCTGAATTCTTCTCTGAATTCTTTTATGTATGATTGAGTTATTTTTGCAAGTCTCTTCAAATTATCAGTTTGGTTTGGCCTACTAGATTGGTCTTTCTTGCCATGGGAGAAGTGCTTAGCTTTGGGTTCAATCTTGCAGTGTTCTTACCCAGTGGCAGAAAGGGTTGCAAGACACGTATTGTATTGTTGCCATCTAGGATAACAAGGTGGGGTTTATATCATATTGCATGAGTTTATCCCTCTACATCATGTCATCTTGCTTAATGCATTACTCTGTTCTTATGAACTTAATACTCTAGATGCAGGCAGGAGTCGGTTGATGTGTGGAGTAATAGTAGTAGATGCAGTCAGGAGTCGGTCTACTTGTTATGGACGTGATGCCTATATACATGATCATGCCTAGATAATCTCATAACTATTCGCTTTTCTATCAATTGCTCGACAGTAATTTGTTCACCCACCGTAATACTTATGCTATCTCGAGAGAAGCCTCTAGTGAAACCTATGGCCCCCAGGTCTATATCTTATCATATTTTCTTTCAATCTACTTTATTTGCATCTTTACTTTTCGCATCTATATTATAAAATACCAAAAATATATTTATCTTATCTTATTATCTCTATCAGATCTCACTTTCGCAAGTGGCGGTGAAGGGATTGACAACCCCTTTATTGCGTTGGTTGCGAGTTCTCAGTTTGTTTGTGTAGGTGCGTGGGACTTTTGAGGAGCCTCCTACTGGATTGATACCTTGGTTCTCAAAACTGAGGGAAATACTTACGCTACACTTGCTACATCACCCTATCCTCTTCGGGGAAAACCAAGGCTAGCTCAACACGTAGCAAGAAGGATTTCTGGCGCCGTTGCCGGGGAGGTCTTCGCTCAAGTCAAGACATACCAAGTACCTATTGGAAATATGCCCTAGAGGCAATAATAAAAGGATTATTGTTATATTTCCTTGTTCGTGATAATTGTCTTTATTCATGCTATAATTGTATTATCCGGAAATCGTAATACACGTGTGAATACATAGACCATAATATGTCCCTAGTAAGCCTCTAGTTGACTAGCTCGTTGATCAACAGATAGTCATGGTTTCCTGACTATGGACATTAGATGTCGTTGATAATGGGATCACATCATTAGGAGAATGATGTGATGGACAAGACCCAATCCTAAGCATAGCACAAGATCGTGTAGTTCCTTTTGCTAGAGCTTTTCCAATGTCAAGTATCTTTTCCTTAGACCATCAGATCGTGTAACTCCCGGATACCGTAGGAGTGCTTTGGGTGTACCAAACGTCACAACGTAACTGGGTGACTATAAAGGTGCACTACAGGTATCTCCGAAAGTGTCTGTTGGGTTGACACGGATCGAGACTGGGATTTGTCACTCCGTATGACGGACAGGTATCACTGGGCCCACTCGGTAGTGCATTATCATAATGAGCTCAAAGTGACCATGTGTCTGGTCACGGGATCATGCATTACGGTAAGAGTAAAGTGACTTGCCGGTAACGAGATTGAACGAGGTATTGGGATACCGACGATCGAATCTCGGGCAAGTAACATACCGATTGACAAAGGGAATTGTATACGGGGTTGCTTAAATCCTCGACATCATGGTTCATCCTATGAGATCATCGAGGAGCATGTGGGAGCCAACATGGGTATCCAGATCTCGCTATTGGTTATTGACCGGAGAGCCATCTCGGTCATGTCTACATGTCTCCCGAACCCGTAGGGTCTACACACTTAAGGTTCGGTGATGCTAGGGTTGTATGAAGATGAGTATGCAGCAAACCGAAAGTTGTTCGGGGTCCCGGATGAGATCCCGGATGTCACGAGGAGTTCCGGAATGGTCCGGAGATAAAGAATTATATATGGGAAGTCGAGTTTTGGCCATCGGGAAAGTTTTGGCCATCAAGAAGGAACATCAAGTGTTGATGGTCAATAAAACCACTAAGTTCAAGAAGGGCAAGGGTAAGAAGAACTTCAAGAAGGACGGCAAGGATGTTGCCGCACCCGGTAAGCCAGTTGCCGGGAAGAATTCAAGGAATGGACCCAAGCCTGAGACTGAGTGCTTTTATTGCAAAGGGAAGGGTCACTGGAAACGGAACTGCCCCAAATACTTAGCGGACAAGAAGGCCGGCAACACTAAAGGTATATTTGATATACATGTAATTGATGTGTACCTTACCAGTACTCGTAGTAACTCCTGGGTATTTGATACCGGTGCCGTTGCTCATATTTGTAACTCACAGCAGGAGCTGCGGAATAAGCGGAGACTGGCGAAGGACGAGGTGACGATGCGCGTCGGGAATGGTTCCAAGGTCGATGTGATCGTCGTCGGCACGCTACCTCTACATTTATCTACGGGATTAGTTTTAAACCTCAATAATTGTTATTTAGTGCCAAGTTTGAACATGAACGTTGTATCTGGATCTCGTTTAATACGAGATGGCTACTCATTTAAATCCGAGAATAATGGTTGTTCTATTTATATGAGAGATATGTTTTATGGTCATGCCCGGATGGTCAATGGTTTATTCTTAATGAATCTCGAACGTAATATTACACATATTCATAGTGTGAATACCAAAAGATGTAAAGTTGATAACGATAGTCCCACATACTTGTGGCACTGCCGCCTTGGTCACATTGGTGTCAAGCGCATGAAGAAGCTCCATGCTGATGGACTTTTAGAGTCTCTCGATTATGAATCATTTGACACATGGGAACCATGCCTCATGGGCAAAATGACCAAGACTCCGTTCTCTGGAACAATGGAGCGAGCAACCAACTTATTGGAAATCATACATACCGATGTGTGCGGTCCAATGAGCGTTGAGGCTCGCGGAGGATATCCTTATGTTTTCACTCTCACAGATGACTTGAGTAGATATGGGTATGTCTACTTGATGAAACACAAGTCTGAGACCTTTGAAAAGTTCAAGGAATTTCAGAATGAGGTAGAGAATCAACGTGACCGAAAGATAAAGTTCCTACGATCAGATCGTGGAGGAGAATACTTAAGTCACGAATTTGGTACACACTTAAGGAAATGTGGAATCGTTTCACAACTCACGCCCCCTGGAACATCTCAGCGTAACGATGTGTCCCAACGTCGTAATCGCACTCTATTGGATATGGTGCGGTCTATGATGTCTCTTACTGATTTACCGCTAGCATTTTGGAGATACGCTCTAGAGACAGCTACATTCACTTTAAATAGGGCTCCGTCTAAATCTGTTGATACGACACCGTATGAATTATGGTTTGGGAAGAAACCTAAGCTGTCGTTTCTAAAAGTTTGGGGATGTGATGCTTATGTCAAGAAACTTCAACCTGAAAAGCTTGAACCCAAGTCGGAAAAATGCGTCTTCATAGGATACCCTAAGGAAACCATTGGGTATACCTTCTACTTAAGATCCAAGGGCAAGATCTTTGTTGCCAAGAACGGATCCTTTCTGGAAAAAGAGTTTCTCTCGAAAGAAGTAAGTGGGAGGAAAGTAGAACTCGATGAAGTACTACCTCTTGAACCGGAAAGTAGTGCAGCTCAGGAAAATGTTCCCGTGGTGCCTACACCAACTGGAGAGGAAATTAATGATGATGATCAAGGTACTTCGGATCAAGTTGCTACTGAACTTCGTAGGTCCACAAGGACACGTTCCAGACCAGAGTGGTATGGCAACCCTGTCCTGGAAATCATGTTGCTAGACAACAGTGAACCTTCGAACTATGAAGAAGCGATGGCGGGCCCAGATTCCAACAAATGGCTTGAGGCCATGCAATCCGAGATAGAATCCATGTATGAAAACAAAGTATGGACTTTGACAGACTTGCCCGATGATCGGCGAGCGATAGAAAACAAATGAATCTTTAAGAAGAAGACAGAGGCGGATGGTTATATTACCATCTATAAAGCTCGACTTGTCGCTAGGGGTTATCGGCAAGTTCAAGGGGTTGACTACGATGGGACTTTCTCTCCCGTAGCGAAGCTGAAGTCCGTCCGAATCATGTTAGCAATTGCCGCATACTATGATTATGAGATATGGCAGATGGACGTCAAAACGACATTCCTTAACGGACATCTTAAGGAAGAACTGTATATCCTAAGAATGCTAACAAGGTATGCAAGCTCAAGTGATCCATTTATGGGATGGTGCAAGCATCTCGGAGTTGGAACATTCGCTTTGAAGAGATGATCAAAGCGTTTGGGTTTATGCAGACTTATGGAGAAGCCTGCGTTTACAAGAAAGTGACTGGGGGCTCTGTAGCATTTCTCATATTATATGTAGATAACATACTTTTGATGGGAAATGATATAGAACTTTTGGACAACATTAAGGCCTACTTGAACAAGTGTTTTTCAATGAAGGACCTTGGAGAAGTTGCTTACATATTAGGCATCAAGATCTATAGGGATAGATCGAGATGCCTCATAGGTCTTTCACAAAGCACATACCTTGATAAGATATTGAAGAATTTCAAAATGGATCAGTCCAAGAAAGTGTTCTTTCCTGTGTTACAAGGTGTGAGATTGAGCTCGGCTCAATGCCCGACCACGGCAAAAGATAAAGAAGAGATGAGTGCCATCCCCTATGCTTCAGCCATAGGATCTGTTATGTATGCCATGCTGTGTACCAGACCTGATGTAAACCTTGCCGTAAGTTTGGTAGGTAGGTACCAAAGTAATCCCAGCAAGGAACACTGGACAGCGATCAAGAATATCCTGAAGTACCTGAAAAGGACAAAGGACATGTTTCTCGTTTATGGAGGTGACGAAGAGCTCACCGTAAAGGGTTACGTCGACGCTAGCTTCGACACAGATCTGGATGACTCTAAGTCACAAACCAGATACGTGTATATGTTGAATCATGGAGCAGTTAGCTGGTGCAGTTGCAAGAAGAGTGTCGTGGCGGGATCTACATGTGAAGCGGAGTACATGGTAGCCTCGAAGGCAGCACATGAAGCAATATGGATGAAGGAGTTCATCACCGACCTAGGAGTCATACCCAATGCGTTGGGGCCAATCACTCTCTTCTGTGACAACACTGGAGCTATTGCCCTTGCCAAGGAGCCCAGGTTTCACAAGAAGACCAGGCACATCAAGCGTCGTTTCAACTCCATCCGTGAAAATGTTCAAGATGGAGACATAGATATTTGCAAAGTACATACGGATCTGAATGTCGTAGATCCAACCTCTTTCGCGAGCAAAACATGATCAACACCAGAACTCTATGGGTGTTCGATTCATCACAATGTAACTAGATTATCAACTCTAGTGCAAGTGGGAGACTGTTGGAAATATGCCCTAGAGGCAATAATAAAAGGATTATTATTATATTTCCTTGTTCGTGATAATTGTCTTTATTCATGCTATAATTGTATTATCCGGAAATCGTAATACACGTGTGAATACATAGACCATAATATGTCCCTAGTAAGCCTCTAGTTGACTAGCTCGTTGATCAACAGATAGTCATGGTTTCCTGACTATGGACATTAGATGTCGTTGATAACGGGATCACATCATTAGGAGAATGATGTGATGGACAAGACCCAATCCTAAGCATAGCACAAGATCGTGTAGTTCGTTTTGCTAGAGCTTTTCCAATGTCAAGTATCTTTTCCTTAGTTCTGGATACCGTAGGAGTGCTTTGGGTGTACCAAACGTCACAACGTAACTGGGTGACTATAAAGGTGCACTACAGGTATCTCCGAAAGTGTCTGTTGGGTTGACACGGATCAAGACTGGGATTTGTCACTTTGTATGAGGGAGAGGTATCATTGGGCCCACTCGGTAGTGCATCATCATAATGAGCTCAAAGTGACCAAGTGTCTGGTCACGAGATCATGCATTACGGTATGAGTAAAGTGACTTGCCGGTAACGAGATTGAATGAGGTATTGGGATACCGACGATCGAATCTCGGGCAAGTAACATACCGATTGACAAAGGGAATTGTATACGGGGTTGCTTAAATCCTCGACATCGTGGTTCATCCAATGAGATAATCGAGGAGCATGTGGGAGCCAACATGGGTATCCAGATCCCGCTGTTGGTTATTAACCGGAGAGGCGTCTTGGTCATGTCTACATGTCTCCCGAACCCGTAGGGTCTACACACTTAAGGTTTGGTGACGCTAGGGTTGTATGAATATGAGTATGCAGCAAACCGAAAGTTGTTCGGGGTCCCGGATGAGATCCCGGACGTCACGAGGAGTTCCGGAATGGTCCGAAGATAAAGAATTATATATGGGAAGTCGAGTTTTGGCCATCGGGAAAGTTTCGGGGTCCACCGGTATTGTACCGGGACCACCGGAAGGTCCCGGGGGTCCACCGGGTGGGGCCACCTATCCCGGAGGGCTCCATGGGCTGAAGTGGGAGGGGAACCAGCCCCTAGTGGGCTGGTGCCCCCCCCCCCCCCCCCCGGGCCCCCTCTGCGCCTAGGGTTGGGAACCCTAGGGGAGGAGGCGCCTCCACTTGCCTTGGGGAGCACTCCAACCCCTTGGCCGCCGCCCCCCCTAGAGATCCCATCTCTAGGGACGGCGCCTCCCATGGGGGTCCCTATATAAAGAGGGGGGAGGGAAGCCGCACCTGAAGTCTTGGCGCCTCCCTCTCCCCTTGCTACACCTCCTCCTCCCGTAGTCACTTGGCGAAGCCCTGCCGGAACCCTGCTGCATCCACCACCACGCCGTCGTGCTGCTGGATCTTCATCAACCTCTCCTTCCCCCTTGCTGGATCAAGAAGGAGGAGACGTCATCCGCTCTGTACGTGTGTTGAACGCGGAGGTGCTGTCCGTTCGGCACTTGGTCATCGGTGATTTGGATCACGACGAGTATGACTCCCTCAACCCCGTTCTCTTGAACGCTTCCGCTCGCGATCTACAAAGGTATGTAGATGCACTACTATCACTCGTTGCTAGATGAACTCATAGATGGATCTTGGTGAAACCGAAGGAAATTTTTTATTTTCTGCAACGTTCCCCAACAGTGCCCATCACAAACCCATCTCCCTCGCATTTACATTATTTGCCATTTGCCTCTCGTTTTCCTCTACCCCACTTCACCCTTTCCGTTTTATTCGCCCTCTCTTTCCCAATCTCCTACTCTCTTTTTGCTTGCCGTTTTTCTGTTTGCTTGTGTGTTCGATTACTTGTTGCCATGGCGCAAGATAATACCAAATTGTGTGATTTATCGAATACCAATAATAATGATTTCCTTATTACTCCAATTGATCCTGTTAATGATGTTGAGTCCTGTGAAATCAATGCTGCTTTGCTGAATCTTGTTATGAAAGATCAATTCGCCGGCCTTCCTAGTGAAGATGCCGCTACTCATCTAAACAATTTTGTTGATTTGTGTGATATGCAAAAGAAAAAAGATACGGATAACAATATTGTCAAATTGAAGTTATTTCCGTTTTCACTTAGAGATCGTTCTAAAGTTTGGTTTTCGTCTTTACCTAAAAATAGTATTGATTCTTGGAACAAGTGCAAAATGCTTTTATCTCTAAGTATTTTCCTCTCGCTAAGATCATCACTCTTAGGAACGATATTATGAATTTTAAACAACTTGATCATGAGCATGTTGCCCAATCTTGGGAAAGAATGAAATTGATGCTTCGCAATTTCTCTACTCATGGTTTGAATTTATGGATGATCATACAAAAAATTTTATGCCGGTTTGAACTTTGCTTCTAGAAATCTTTTAGATTCGGATGCGGGAGACACCTTTATGGAAATCACATTAGGAGATGCTACAAAACTTCTTGATAATATTATGGCTAATTATTCTCAATGGCACGCCGAAAGATCTTCTAGGAAAAAAGTGCATGCTATAGAAGAAATCAATGTTTTGAGTGAAAAGATGGATGAACTTATGAAGATGTTTGCTACTAAAAATAATCCTCTTGATCCTAATGATATGCCTTTTTCTTCCTTGATTGAGAATAATAATGAATCTATGGATGTGACTTTTGTTGGTAGGAATAGTTTTAGAAACAATGCTTATAGAGGAAATTATAATGCTAGACCATTCCCTAGTAATTCCTCTTATAGTTATGGAAATTCCTACAATAATTCTTATGGTAATTTTAATAAGATTCCCTCTGATTTTGAGAATAGTGTGAAAGAATTCATGATTTCTCAAAAGAATTTTAATGCTTTGCTTGAAGAAAAATTGCTCAAAGTTGATGATTTCGCTAGGAACGTTGATAGACTTTCGCTTGACATTGATTCTCTTAAAATTAGATCTCCCCCTCCTAAGCACGATATCAATGAGTCTCTCAAAGTAATGATAATTTCCATTGACGAGTGCAAGGAAAGAACAGCTAGATTGCATGCTAAAAAAGAGAGCTTTATAAAAGCGTGTTCTTCTAGTTTCCGTGAAAATAATGATGAGGATCTTAAAGTTATTAATGCGTCTTCGATTAGATCTATGTTCTGCAATATGAATTTTGATGATTATGGGACTGATGATGAATGAACTTTGCCTAGAAGGCGTCCCAAGAATTCAGAGTCTTTAGATCTTAATGCTAAATTTGGTAAAAGTGAGATTGGAGAATCCTCAACTTCTAGTAATATTGAACCTACTATCTCGAATTTCAAGGAATTTGATTATGATAATTGTTCTTTAAAAGGTTGTATTTCCTTGTTGCAATCTGTTGTTAATTCTCCTCATGCTTATAGTCAAAACAAAGCTTTTACCAAACATATTGTTGATGCCTTGATGCAATCTTGTGATGAAAAACTTAATTTGGAAGTTTCTATACCTAGAAAACTTAATGATGAGTGGGAACCTACTATAAAGATTAGAATTAAAGATTATGAGTGTTTTTCTTTGTGTGATTTGGGTGCTAGTGTTTCCACGATTCCAAAAACTTTATGTGATATTCTAGATTTCCATGATCTTGAAGATTGCTCTTTAAATTTGCACCTTGCGGATTCCACCATTAAAAAGCATATGGGAAGGATCAATGATGCTCTTATTGTTGCAAATAGAAATTTGGTGCCGGTAGATTTTATCGTTCTTGATATAGATTGCAATCTTTCTTGCCCTATTATTCTTGGTAGACCTTTCCTTAGAATGATTGGTGCGATTATTGTATGAAGGAAGGGCACATTAGATTCCAGTTTCCCTTAAAGAAAGGCATGGAGAACTTTCCTAGAAAGAAAATCAAATTACCTTATGAATCTATCATGCGTGCTACTTATGAATTTAGTGCCAAAGATGGCACTCGTTAGATCTATCTTCTCTTTTATGCCTAGCTAGGGGCGTTAAACGATAGCGCTAGTTGGGAGGCAACCCAATTTTCTTTGTTTTTTGTTTTTGTTCCTATTTAGTGTTAAATTTTGTTTTTACTCTCTGTTTAGATGTGTTTTTATCTTTTAGTTAGTGTTTGTGCCAAGTAGAACCTATAGGATAAACTATGATGATAGTTGATTTGATTTTGCTGAAAAACAGAAACTTTACGCTCACGAGAAAAAAAATCAATAAATCACAGAAACGTGTTTTTGCATTTATTCTTTTTGATGCTGATCAATAAACAAATTGTCCAGTACTTCCTATTTTTGTAGGATTTTTATAGTTCCATAAGTTTGCGTTAGCAGATTACTACAGATTGTTCTGTTTTTGACAGATTCTGTTTTGGTGTGTTGTTTGCTTATTTCAATGCATCTATGGCTAGTAAATTAGTTTATAAACCATAAGGAAGTTGGAATAAAGTAGGTTTAACACCAAAATAAATAAAGAATGAGTTCATTGCAGTACTTTATGTGGTGGTTTTGTTTTCTTTCACTAACGGAGCTTATAAGATTTCCTGTTGAGTTTTGTGTTGTGAAGTTTTCAAGTTTTGGGTAAAGCTTTTATGGACTATGGAATAAGGAGTGGCAAGAGCCTAAGCTTGGGGATGTCCAAGGCACCCCAAGATATTTAAGGATAGCCAAAAGCCTAAGCTTTGGGATGCCCCGGGAAGGCATCCCCTCTTTCGCCTTCGTTCATTGGTAACTTTACTTGGAGCTATATTTTTATTCGCCACATGATATGTGTTTTGCTTGGAGTGTCGTGTATTATATTAGTCTTTGCTTTTTGGTTTACCACAATCATACTTGCTGTACACACCTTTTTGGAGAAGCCTATTTTATTAGAATTTTCTAGAATACTCTATGTGCTTCACTTATATCTCTTGAGCTTGATAGTTTTTGCTCTAGTACTTCACTTATATCTTTTAGAGCATGGTGGTGGCTTGATTTTATAGAAATTGCTAGTCTCTCATGCTTCACTTATATTATTTTGAGAGTCTTTTAGAACAGCATGGTATTTTCTTTGGTTACAAATTTGGTCCTAGAATGATGAGCATCCAAGTTGGGTATAATAAAAACTATCATAGAAATTGAATTGGATGCTATGATCAATTTGTTGCTTGATAATTGTTTTGAGATATAAAGGTAGTAATGTTAGGGTCATTCTAGTGGATAATTATGAAATTGAGAAATACTTTTGTTGAAGTTGGCAAGTCCCGTAGCATGCACGTATGGTAAAAGTTGTGTGACAAATTTGTTGCATGAGGTGCTCTTTTGAGTGTCTTCCTTATGAGTGGCAGTCGGGGACGAGCGATGGAATTTTTTCCTACCAATCTATCCCTCTTGGGGCATGCATAGTAGTACTTTGCTTCGAGGTCTAAGTAGACTTTTGCAATAAGTATGTGAGTTCTTTATGACTAATGTGAGTCCATGGATATACGCACACTCATCCTTCCACTTTGCTAGCTTTTCTTATTACCGCGCAACTCTCGCCGGTATTGAACCCATTATTTACCTTCCTCAAAACGGCCACCATACCTACCTATTATGGCATTTCCATAACCATTCCGAGATATATTGCCATGCAACTTTCCACCGTTAAGTTTATTATGACACATTTCATCATTGTCATATTGCTCTTTGCATGATCATGTAGTTGACATCGTATTTGTGGCAAAGCCACCTTCATAATCTTCATACATGTCGCTCTTGATTCATTGCATATCCCGGTACACCTCCGGAGGCATTCACATAGAGTCATATCTTGTTCTAGCTTTGAGTTGTAGTCTTTGAGTTGTAAATCCATAAAAGTGTGTTGATCTTCATTATTAGAGCATTGTCCTAGTGAGGAAAGGATGATGAAGACTATGATTCCCCCACAAGTCGGGATGAGGCTTCGGACTTTATAAAAATAAAAGAGGCCAAAGAAGCCCACCAAAAAGAAAAAAAGGAAAAAAGGAAAAAAGAAAAAAAGAAAAAAGAAAAAAAGAAGAAGAAGAAAAAAAAGAGAAATAAAAAGAGAGAA
Organism: Triticum timopheevii; assembly: GCA_963921465.1. Classification (NCBI taxonomy): domain Eukaryota; kingdom Viridiplantae; phylum Streptophyta; class Magnoliopsida; order Poales; family Poaceae; genus Triticum; species Triticum timopheevii. The sequence continues at coordinate 82,410,150 of OY997264.1, forward strand.
AAAGAGAGAAGGGACAATTGCTACTATCTCTTTTTCCACACTTGTGCTTCAAAATAGCACCATGATCTTCATGATAGAGAGTCTCATATGTTGTCACTTTCATATACTAGTGGGAATTTTTCATTATAGAACTTGGCTTGTATATTCCAATGATGGGCTTCCTCAAAGTGCCCTAGGTCTTCGTGAGCAAGCAAGTTGGATGCACACCCACTTAGTTTCTTTTGTTGAGCTTTCATATATTTATAGCTCTAGTGCATCTGTTGCATGGCAATCCCTACTCACTCACATTGATATCTATTGATGGGCATCTCCATAACCCGTTGATACGCCTAGTTGATGTGAGACTATCTTCTCCCACTTTTTGTCCTTACAACCACCACCATTTACCACCATAGTGCTATGTCCATGGCTTGCGCTCATGTATTGCGTAAGAGTTGAAAAAGCTGAAGCGCGTTAAAAAGTATGAACCAATTGCTCGGCTCATCATCGGGGTTGTGCATGATGGGAGTATTTTGTGTAATGCAAATGAAGCATGGCCTAACTATATGATTTTGTAGGGATAAGCTTTCTTTGGCTATGTTATTTTGATAGGACATGATTATTTGTTAGTATGCTTTGAAGCATTATTATTTTTATGTTTTATAAGCTTTTATTTTGAATCATTTGGATCTGAACATTCATGCCACAATAAAGAAAATTACATTGAGAACTATGCTAGGTAGCATTCCACATCAAAAATTTCTTTTTTATCATTTACCTACTCAAGGACGAGTAGGAATTAAGCTTGGGGATGCTTGATACATCTCCAACGTATCTATAATTTTTGGTTGTTCCATGCTATTATATTACCCCTTTTGGATGTTTATGGGCTTTATTTTACACATTTATATCATTTTTGGGACTAACCTACTAACCGGAGGCCCAGCCCATATTGCTGTTTTTTGGCCTATTTCAGTATTTCGAAGAAAAGGAATATCAAACGGAGTCCAAACGGAATGAAACCTTCGGGAGCGTTATTTTTGGAACAAATCTGATCCGGAGAGCCTGGAGTGCAAGTCAAGAAAGCTCCAAGGGCCCCACGAGTTAGGAGGGCGCCCCCCCCTAGGGCACGCCCCTGTCTCGTGGGCCCCTCGGGCGTCCAACTATGTACTTCTTTCTCCTATATATATCCACGGACCCCGAAAACATCCAGGAGCAGCACGAAACACAATTTCCACCGCCGTAACCTTATGTATCCCCGAGATCCCATCTTGGAGCCTTCGCCGGCACTCTGCCGGAGGGGGAATCGACCACGGAGGGCTTCTACATCAACATCCTTGCCCCTCTAATGAGTTGTGAGTAGTTTACCACAGACCTATGGGTCCATAGTTATTAGCTAGATGGCTTCTTCTCTCTTTTTGGATCTCAATACAATGTTCTCCCCCTCTCTTTTGGAGATCTATTGATGTAAACTCTTTTTGCGGTGTGTTTGTCGAGATCCGATGAATTGTGGGTTTATGATCAATTTTATCTATGAATAATATTTGAATCTTCTCTGAATTCTTTTATGTATGATTGAGTTAGCTTTGCAAGTCTCTTCGAATTATCAGTTTGGTTTGGCCTACTAGATTGGTCTTTGTTGCCATGGGAGAAGTGCTTAGCTTTGGGTTCAATCTTGCGGTGTTCTTACCCAGTGACAGAAAGGGTTGCAAGACACGTATTGTATTGTTGCCATCGAGGATAACAAGATGGGATTTATATCATATTGCATGAGTTTATCCCTCTACATCATGTCATCTTGCTTAATGCGTTACTCTGTTCTTATGAACTTAATACTCTAGATGCAGGCAGGAGTTGGTCGATGTGTGGAGTAATAGTAGTAGATGCAGGCAAGAGTCGGTCTACTTGTTATGGACGTGACGCCTATATACATGATCATGCCTAGATAATCTCATAATTATTCGCTTTTCTATCAATTGCTCGACGGTAATTTGTTCACCCACCGTAATACTTATGCTATCTCGAGAGAAGCCTCTAGTGAAACCTATGGCCCCAGGGTCTATCTCTTATCATATTTGCGTTCAATCTACTTTATTTGCATCTTTACTTTTTGCATCTGTATTATAAAATACCAAAAATATATTTATCATATCTTACTATCTCTATCAGATCTCACTTTCGCAAGTGGCCGTGAAGGGATTGACAACCCCTTTATTGCGTTGGTTGCGAGTTCTCAGTTTGTTTGTGTAGGTGCATGGGACTTTTGAGGAGCCTCCTACTGGATTGATACCCTGGTTCTCAAAACAGAGGGAAATACTTACGCTACACTTGCTGCATCACCATCTCCTCTTCGGGGAAAACCAACGCTAGCTCAAGATGTAGCAATCGTCGCATCACAGAATAGCAGAAAAAGTAGCAGACGACCATCAAGTTTAAGTGTTACAACTCAAAGAACCAAATGTATCAAAATCGAGAGTTGTAAGCACTAGGCAAAAGTATATCAACCACCCATATGGACCCGCTTGAAGACTATCAACATATGCTTCTCCCCGTTTTGTCAGTAAGGACCAAAAAGGTTTGAAGACATAGTCTCTACTCGTTCCCATGAGGAGTAGGTGAAGTAGCAGGGTCGTCGTTAAGGTTTGGTGGTGCAGAAGAACTTGGTGCAGTGTCGAGACGCGCTGAGGTTGGAGGTGGTGAAGTAGCATCATCGGCGTCATCCAGGACTCTGGCATTAATAGTTGTTGTGGAGGAGGAGTACTCTGAATCTTCAAGAGACGGTGTTCGTCGCAAGACAGCATTCCTAGGAGCAGTGGAGTCGAACTTGAATCTCTCGGTGAAGCCATCGTCTTGAAGATCAGCTTCAGCACTGAGCAATGTCAGACTCTTCCAGGACCTCCGTCAGGTTTCATGAGTGACAAAGGCATTCTTGGTTGCAAGGTTGCGAATGCGATTGACATCCACCAAGAGGCTTTGCAATTGATGCTTGAGCCAGTAGTGATGCTTGTCATGTTTCTGATGCAAGGTCACGAGAAGCACTCGGTCATTGATCACACAAGATCGCTTCCGAGGCCTTGGAGCAATAGTGCTTTCCGTGGCTTTAGTGCGTGCACGGAGAGTGTTGCCGGCCAGCGGATAAACACGAGAAGCAACCTGAACACCTTCAACATGCTGAGAGAAACTCTGGCGATCTGCATTGTGAAGATATACTGCTTCCTTGACAGGCTCTGGGTAGATGGCTTCAACGGACATTTCAACCTCTGGCAGAAATATGAGATGATTGCGCGCAGAGGGCTGATAGTCAACAGCAGAGTGAAGCTTTATCAGACGCATAATCCAAGGAGCATAGAATTTCATACCAAATATGTCTGAGCCAGATGCAGCAAATTGGCGAATGAAGAAATCCTGTGCATTGAAGCTGATGCCATTGGCAGTAAATAAGACCAATGTCTTCATTGCGCCTTCTAGCTTGGCTGAGGAAGAATGTCCCTTGATGGGCCATAGAGTTCGCTTGATAATGTGATAGATGGTGCGGGGCAGATATTCTAGGTCTTCAACAAAGAATTACTTGGGATATTCAGCATCCTGGGGCAGTGGCTTCATCATGCTCAGCATTTGGCTCATGTTTGGCTCAGGCTTCTGAAAGATGCTCTCCAATGCATTGCCGTGAAGTTGACAACCAGGTTCATAGAGTTCACCTGGAGTGGATAGGCCAGTAAGCTCAATGAGGTCAAGAACTTTGGCTTCATGATGGAGATTGCCTGTCATCCACTCAAGGACCCTTGTCTTCGGATCCCTGTTGTAGCCGCGAATGTGAAGGATCGCATAGAATTGCAGCATAAGCTCTTCATTCCAATGTTCCTTGTCTGTAACAAACTATAGAAGGCCATCATCTCGAAAACAGTCAAGGGCTTCTTCTAAGCAGGGCAGGCCAGCAATGGCTTCGGAATCCAGACGCATATGAGGAAATATGCGCTCTTGATTGTAGAGAACACAGGAGTAGTAGCTGCACTGCTGATAACTCCAGAACCGATCAGATGATATTCTTGGCTTGGAATATGGGTTCTTGGCTTTATCGAAGAAGGTGTTGTGTGCAATGAAGCCATTGACATTGAACGATCCTAGTGCAGATGCAGTACCTAGAAACCTTGGCAGCCTTGTTTTGGCTTCTGAACCTAAGGCCTGTACTCCACATGATAGTCAAACTGAGGTCCGAGAGCAGGCGGAGGAACCAGAATTGGCCATCTGACAGTGACAAGCTTGCCTTGGTAGAATGCTTGCTCAATGGTGTGTGGCCTTGGAGGCAGAACAGGAGCAGTGGCATTAGCAGAGGCGTCAGGCTGCACATTTGTTGCGGGTGCATCATTGGCTTCATGCACAGGGTTCATTGCAGGCGCCACATTATTTTCAGCCATGACAATGTCATTGGCTTCAGTAGTGTTGTTGGTGGCCGCCTCGAGATTTTCAACCTCCACTTGAGTAGCTGGAGGGTCGGGCACTGACACGTTCTCCTCGAGAACAACTTCTTGGTTGGTAGGGGGAGTAGCAACACGCTCTTCTTCTTGTCTTTCATTGGCTGATGCAGCCGGATTGTCTTCAGCAACATTGGATTCGGACGAAGGAACCGTCACAGAGGGATTTTCTTCAGGGAACACTTGACGTGCCACTGAGCTGGATTGGTTTGAATCTTCTTCTGTGATGGTTGTCATGGAGATTGATGGCCTTAGGCCTTTGTGAAGCCGTTGGAACACGGGCGACGCTTTTGGTGACGGCTTAGTCTCCATGTAGTTGTCGTCATTCACTACTGGGCTTGTGACTTGTGCTGGTGGAGGACGGGGTGTACTTGGTGAGCCTTGACTTGGTGTTGGTGGTTGGGGGCGATCATCCCATGAGGCATCCTGGGAGATTGGCGTCAAAGGACGACCAATACTGATGAGCTTGCTATTTGGGAGAACAGGCGATGATACCGTTGGGCGCTCAATCTGAGGAAGGACTTCATCATCTTCTACATTGTCTTGGGGACCAATGTCTTCAGCCGTAATGGGGTCAATAGCTGGATCTTCTTCAGCTTCAAGAGCCTCTGTGAAAGCAGGCTCATGAACTATCAACTGACGCTCTTGATTGTCAGATGCAGGATGAGCAAAAACAATGGGCTCGACAACTAGGGGCTCTTTGGGAGCAGCCCGATCTCTCTTCTTGGTCTTTCTCTTCTTGGTGGGTGGTGCATCATCAGTGGTGTTCTTTAGCTTGCACTTTCTGGCTTCGGCTTCAGCTGCCTTGGTTTTCTTCTGTTCTGAAGCCACTGTGGGGACCTTAGGCTTCGAGCCAGTCATGCTGGCAGGGAAGACAATGTGAGGTTCTTCCCGTCTTGGAGCTTCAGTTTGGGCCACATTAGGCTTCTTCTTCTTCTTGGCAGCCAGCTTGGGGTCGATGCCAGGATGCCCAAGCGCCTTGCACTTCTCAGCTTTATTGTAAGCTTGAACACACTTGGCAGCTAGATTCTTCATGCGGTCTCTTGAACCTTTGGCTTCTTCGCGCTTCTTGCGAAACACCTCCTTGAGGTCATGCAACATCACCTTGAAGTTTTGAACATCAGCCACGCTGAGCTTGGCCACATGCTTCTTGAACTGCTCTTTCTCATAGTCAATCTTGTTCTTCAATTCAACAATTTACTGAGCCAGAGCCAGCTCAGGAGCAATTGCACCTTGGAAGGCGACACTGATGCCAATCGGGAGTTGAAGATCATCAAAGCTGAGATTTGGGTTGTCAAACCACTCATCAATGAAGTTGTCAAGGATGTTCACATCAAAGAGGGGCAGATCATTGAAGATCTCCACCTCTTGCTTGCTCTTAATCAACTGCTCAAGAGCATCATCACCGCACTCATTGTCTGTTGACAGATCAATGGCTTCAGTCTCGTTCCTCAGAACGGCAGCAGGTGTCAGGGCTTGACCAGAACTTTGAACATCTTTCTTCTGAGTCTTCTCCTTCTTCTTGGAGATGCGAGAGAGATCTTCAGAAGTGTTACTTGGAGCAGGAGGGGCAGTTGCCAATGGCTTCACTCGAGAAGCTTTTGGAGAAGTAGTTGGTTTTGAGGCCTTAGCTTTCTTTTGCTTCTGCGGCTTAGGAGGAGGAGCTGGAGCATCATCAGTGTCAGAATCATCACCAGAATGATCCACTTTTGCACCTTGGACAACACTGTGTGTGATGAGGCCTGCAAGGTTGTAGAAGGGGCCGGTCCTGTTTTCATTGGCTTCATGGGTGCCATCTTCCCATGGAGCAGACGGACCTGGGTTGAAGTCAAGTCTGAATTCCTTCTTGTTCTTTACAACAGAGTCTTTGGTGAACTGGTAGTTGCGCTTGAACAGATTGTCTTCATGGCACCACAGCAGAGAAGAAGGGTCAGCGTTCTCTGGTTGTGGTCCATGCACCATGCATGGATAGAAACCTTGCTCAATAGCTTCAGCCTGGGTCCTGGGAGGTAGATTTTTGTACAGTATATCACCCCAGGGTCCCTTGATGGAATTCTTCTCTGCATACTCTTCTATGACGAAATGGTACTTGAACCATTCCTCTGCCCAATATCTTCGAATCCATTGGATTCGATTCTTGCATCCTGTATAGGTTTCCTCTGGGTCTGTTTTGTACAGTTCGTGCAAATCTAGAGGAAAATCCTTGGAAGTGTTCCCACGGTGCTGTCTGCCACCCTTTCTTGCTAACTTCTCAGAAGCCATGAAGCTTAACTTGAAAGGCTTCAGAACTTGCAAAGGCTTCCATCGGCTGGTCAGACAAGAACTGGCTTCAAGAGAATTTATGTGACTCTGTAAGAATTCTGTAAACGAATGCAGACTATAAGAACCAACGGATTCTCCCACGGACACCTGTGACAGCATTAGAGGTGTGAGGGAAGGGGAAGAGGTCATATGCATTCTCAGAAGATTTTGAAGATAAATCAGTTTGAAGACATTGACCTCATAACGCAAAGACATTCACTTATTTGATGAGAGTTGGTTCCAGATTTGTACGAATCCAAGAATAAGTACAGGTGAGGAATCTAACTTGTAGAAAAGCATAAATGAACAGACTAGGCATAGTATGAGATGCAGAAAGAGATAGATTCAACTTTGGAGATCTAGAAACTACTTTTGGTAAAGAAGGATGAATCCATCAGATCGAAAAGACGGTAAAAGGTTAATTTTAATTACCACATGAAGAACTGCTAGACGGAGTGAAGTTGGAGGCCGAGTAGTTCGATCTTCTGTGCCCTAACTTGGCGACGGAGGACACCTACGGCAACGGTGGAGAGGACGAGGTCCGCGGCCGGTGTGAGGACGGTGTCGGAGAAGTTGCGGCAGCTAAGCGATTCGTTGCCGATGTCGTCGAGAGCTAGCGGAGGCGCTAGGGTTTACGAGAGGTGGCGAGGTGGAAGAAGAATTTTTGACTGAGATGTGACAGGTATTTATAAGGAAAGGGATGACACAGTGCAATTACGCAGGTGCCCCTGGCGGTTCACATCTGAAGGGCACGTGGCAAGCATGCAACACCTTGGAAGTTGTTCCATGTTCCCACGCATGCCTGGATTGTCAGGGTGTTCGTTCCGAATTCTCCGGCTTTCAGGCAATAAGGATATAGCATTAAAAACAGATATAAATGTTTGTCAGATTGACTTCAGCTGACAAGGTCTTAGTGAAGACAATCGACAGTTTTCAATAGAATGCATATGATTTGGACAAATAGAGTTGAGGTAGAAGCATAGATAGGTTAGGGTCCGATCACATTCACTTAGATCAAAAGTTTCAGCAGGAAGTCATAGCTATAAGTGAATGTTGTAGAGGACAAAACACAAATATGTATATAACTAGTATAAGGCCAAATCAACTAAATGAAGATAAACTTGAATATAAGCCAGGGATGAAGATAAATCAAATATGAAGACATTGCAATATGACGCCAAGAGAAACACTTCAAACAAAAGTTTGGTGGTGGCGTTACCCACCGTATAGGAAGTATTAGACCCAGACACGGCGCACAATTATCATGGTGCGCCGAAGTCAAATTCGATATTAATGTATTCACACTTAGAGTGTATGTCTTCATTGATTGAAGATATACATTACTTCGTGTGTTGCACATCTAAGTCATCAAAATGCATAAGTGTTAGGATGTGTGCCTAATTGAGGGAGTCCTGGACTAGGGGGTGTCCGGATAGCTAGACTATCATCATCAGCCGGACTATCATCGTCGGCCGGACTCCAAGACTATGAAGATACAAGATTGAAGACTTCGTCCCGTGTCCGGATGGGACTTTCCTTGGCGTGGAAGGCAAGCTTGGCGATACGGATATGTAGATCTCCTACCATTGTAACCGACTCTATGTAACCCTAGCCCTCTCCGGTGTCTATATAAACCGGATGGCTTTAGTCCGTAGGACACAACAACCATTACAACAATCATACCATAGGATAGCTTCTAGGGTTTAGCCTCCTTGATCTCATGGTAGATCTACTCTTGTAATACCCATATCATCAATATCAATCAAGCAGGACGTAGGGTTTTACCTCCATCAAGAGGGCCCGAACCTGGGTAAAACATCGTGTCCCTTGTCTCCTGTTACCATCCGCCTAGACACACAGTTCGGGACCCCCTACCCGAGATCCGCCGGTTTTGACACCGACATTGGTGCTTTCATTGAGAGTTCCTCTGTGTCGTCACCGATAGGCTTGATGGCTTCTTCAATCAACGACAATGCAGTCCTGGGTGAGACTTTTCTCCCCGGATAGATCTTCGTATTCGGCGGCTTCGCACTGCGGGCCAATTCACTTGGCCATCTGGAGCAGATCGAAAGCTACGCCACTGGCCATCAGGTTAGGTTTGGAAGCCTAAACTTCACGGCCGATATCCGCGGAGACTTGATCTTCGATGGATCTGAGCCGCAGCCGAGCGTGCCGCACTGTCATGATGGGCATGATCTAACTCTGCCACCGGACAGTACCTTGGAGGCTGCACACGAATCCGCTCTGACCCATAGTCCGGAGTTGATCGCGCAGATCGAGGACGGGTGGCTGGACACCGCCTCGGGAGCTGCAACTTCCACGGCGATGGAGCCGAACACTGACCTCGTCCCTTATAAAGCTCATGACTCCGAGGTGCCGGACTCCCTGCCGGACTCCGAACCTCCTGCGCCCCTGCCAATCGAATCTGATCGGGCGCCGATCATGGAGTTCACCGCTGCGGACATCTTTCAGCACTCACCCTTTGGCGACATCCTGAAATCGCTAAAGCATCTCTCGCTATTCGGAGAGCCCTGGCCGGACTACGACCAGGATGGTTGGGATGCGGACGACGAAGAAATTCATAGCCCACCCACCACCCACTTTATAGCCACTGTCGACGATCTAACCGATGTGCTAGACTACGACTCCGAAGACATCGACGGTATGGACGACGATGCCGGAGACGATCAAGAACCAGCGCCTACAGGGCACTGGAAGACCACCTCGTCATACGACATATATATGGTGGATACCCCAAAAGATGGGGACGGCGAAGAAACAGCGGAGCCAGATTCCTTAAAGAAACAGCCCAAGTGCCGACGTCAGTGGCGCCGCTCTAAATCCCGCCACAGCAAGAATGGAGATTCCGGCACAGGAGATAACAACACCCCAGAAAGTGCCAAAGACAACCCCCTCCAGCAAGATTCAGCGCAGGAGGATGCAGAAGCAAGCCCTCACAAGAGAGCGGCCGACGAAGAGGTCGAGGATGATAACTACATACCTCCCTCCGGAGACAAGGCAAGCCTCGACGACGACGAATTCGTCGTGCCTGAGGATCCCGTCGAACAAGAGCGTTTCAGACACAGGCTAATGGCCACAGCAAATAGCCTAAAGAAAAAGCAGCAACAGCTTCAAGCTGATCAAGACCTGCTGGCCGACAGATGGACCTAGGTCCTCGCGGCCGAAGAGTATGAACTCGAACGCCCCTCCAAAAACTACCCAAAACGCAAGTTGCTCCCCCGACTAGAGGAGGAAGCATACAAACCTTCATCACCAGCGCACAATACGGCAGACCGACCACCTCGTGGCTGCGACAGAGAGGCATCTAGGCCCTCCACCAGAACCGTACCCCGGCACTGCTCAAAAAAGTACGAAGCCACGGGGGAATGCGCCGAACTTGCGAGATATATTGGAGGACAAGGCAAGACAATCCATATCTATCTATGGATCACGTGGGCGCCCCACGACCCACGACGAATACCGTCACACTGGATACAACAACGTCGGCCGGGCCGAACACAACAGACAACGCTCTCTTGAGCTACGTCGTGATATTTCTCAATACAGAGGCGCCGCACACCCACTATGCTTCAATGACGAAGTAATGGATCATCAAATCCCTGAAGGGTTTAAACCCGTCAACATTGAATCCTACGATGGCACAACAGACCCCGCAGTTTGGATCGAGGATTATCTCCTTCATATCCATATGGCCCGCGGCGACGATCTTCACGCCATCAAATATCTCCCGCTCAAGCTTAAAGGACCAGCTCGGCATTGGCTCAACAGCCTGCCCGCAGAGTCAATTGGGTGTTGGGAGGACCTGGAAGCCGCATTCCTCGACAACTTCCAGGGCACATATGTGCGACCACCAGACGCCGATGACCTAAGCCACATAATTCAGCAGCCAGACGAATCGGCCAGACAATTCTGGACACGGTTCTTAACAAAGAAAAATCAAATCGTCGACCGTCCGGATGCAGAGGCCCTCGCAGCCTTCAAACATAACATCCGCAACGAGTGGCTGGCCCGGCACCTAGGACAGGAAAAGCCGAAATCCATGGCAGCCCTCACATCACTCATGACCCGCTTCTGTGCGGGAGAGGACAGCTGGCTAGCTCGCAGCAACAACCTCAGTAAAAATGCTGGCAGTCCGGATACCAAGGACCACAATGGCAGGTCGCGTCGAAACAAGGACAAACGCTGCATTAATGGCGACAGCAATGAGGATACGACAGTCAACGCCAGATTCCGAGGCTCTAAACCCGGTCAACGGAAGAAGACATTTAAAAGAACCACTCCGGGCCCGTCCAATTTGGACCGAATACTCGACCGCTCTTGCCAAATACATGGCACCCCCGAAAAGCCAGCTAACCACACCAACAGAGATTGTTGGTATTCAAGCAGGCAGGTAAATTAATTGCCGAAAACAATGACAAGGGGCTGCACAGCGATGACGAGGAAGAGACCCGGCCGCCGCACAATAGAGGACAGAAGGGCTTCCCCCCACAAGTGCGGACAGTAAACATGATATACGCAATGCATATACCCAAGAGGGAGCGGAAGCGTGCACTAAGGGATGTATATGCGATGGAGCCAGTCGCCCCAAAGTTCAATCCATGGTCCTCTTGCCCGATCACTTTCGATCGAAGAGACCATCCAACCAGTATCCGCCATGGCGGATTCGCCGCATTGGTTTCAGACCCAATCGTCGATGGATTTCACCTCACGAGAGTCCTGATGGACGGCGGCAGTAGCCTGAACCTGCTTTATCAGGATACAGTGTGCAAGATGGGCATAGACCCCTCAAGGATTAAACCTACAAAGACGACCTTCAAAGGCGTCATACCAGGTGTTGAGGCCAATTGTACAAGCTCAGTCACACTGGAAGTGGTCTTCGGATCCCCGGATAATTTCCGAAGCGAGGAGTTAATCTTCGACATAGTCCCATTCCGCAGTGGCTATCACGCCCTACTCGGACGAACCGCGTTTGCAAAGTTCAACGCGGTGCCGCATTATGCATACCTCAAGCTCAAGATGCAAGGCCCTCGTGGAGTCATCACGGTCAACGGAAACACGGAACGCTCCCTCCGAACGGAGGAACATACAGCGGCTCTCGCGGCAGAAGTACAGAGCAGCCTTCTAAGGAAATTTTCGAGTCCGGCCGTTAAACGACCAGACACGGCCAAACGCGCCCGGAGCAAAATCAACCAAGACCACCTGGCACGTTCTGAGCACGCGTAGCAATGCGGCCCCAACCCCAACCCTCGCATGATTGCAAGACAAACTCTCCGCGTACATCATTACGCTCTGGAGATACCATGGGCATAGGGGGAGGGGCACGACCACAACAGACCCAGAGTGCGGTTCGACCACACCAGGGGCTCCCAAGTGTGTTGCTCTTTTTATTTTTATTTTTCTTCTTTTTATACACAGGACTCCGTCCACCAGAGGCTCTGTCCGGCGGCGAACCTGCCGAACTCATGATGCAACAACCAGGGAGGGACAAAGGCTGCGACGAACACTCAGGTGGTCTCCATTACGAGCATTAAATTTGTTAAATACACCATTCCGCAGCCTACCCCTGGAGGGAGACACCTTTAATTAGTCCAATCCCTTGCTTACCGCACTATTTGTATCATCCCGCACTCATAGCAGACTTTCTTGAATAAATAATGCAGCACTTTTTGCCTATAATTGCATTACTTTACATATATGTTCATTTATGACATCTTGCATCCGTATATTCTGGTACGGCCGAATACACCAGGGGCTTATGTTCCCCGCATTATGGTGTGATAAGTCTAAACACTTCCACAAGTGCGGCACCCCGAACTTATAGCATTATATGAATCGGCTCCGAATCATGTCGTGGGTCAATAGTTGGGTTTGCCCGGCTCCCACGTTTTGGTACCTTACGTTCCGTTCTGTCGGCTAAGGTGGCACTGGGAGAACCACTGCGATTGCGCCACGGTTGAGCCGGGTTAACGCCTCAGTGGAGAAAGCTAAAACTGACTGACATGATAAGGCGAGAGACTAGTCGCTGTTCGAGAGGTCTTTTCGAGTCCCTAAAGACTTATGCCGCTTCGAGCGAAGAACCGGATAATGTCCGGCCAAGGTGGGGATAGCGCCCCGAACTCGGTCTTCCGAACACTAGGGGCTTCGCCGAAATTTAAAATTATAGAATTCTATGGCTAAGTGAGAGTGTTCAAGCATTATAAGTCCGGTTGCCTTGTTCGTTGTGTTGAGCGCCTCCCTAGATGGACCCAAAAATGGGAACAAGAGTGCTCAAGTTTATCCCGAACACCCCAGCACTCGTGGCATGGGGGTTGAAGCCAACGACTTGCCATCTCTCAGATTTAATAAACGGCCGCACAGAAGGTAATATTTTAAATCAATAAGCGTTGCTTAGCGCATATGAACGAAGTTTTCAGCGCATAGGATAACACATTGCGAGTTTACTCAATAATTACATCTCTAGGGCACTCATCCGCAATCTTGCGGGCACCCTTCAGGACAGTCTTATAGTACATCTCGGGCGTACGATACTCCTTGCCCGCTGGCGGCGCGTCAGTGATAAGCCTCTCCACATCCAGCCTGCCCCAGTGCACCTTTGCGCGGGCAAGGGCCCGACGAGCACCTTCAATACAGGCGGAGCGCTTGATGACCTCTACCCAGGGGCACGCATCCACCAGCTGCCGCACGAGGCCGAAGTAGCTCCCAGGCATGGCCTCTCCAGGCCACAGCCGGACTATGAGGCCCTTCATGGCCTGCTCAGCTACCTTGTGGAGCTCGACCAGCTACTTCAGCTGGTCGCTAGGGGGCACCGGATGGCCGGCCTCAGTGTACTGAGACCAGAAGACCTTCTCCGTTGAGCTCCCCTCCTCTGCTCGATAGAATGCGGCGGCATCGGACACACTGCGAGGCAGATCTGCAAACGCCCCTGGAGAGCTCCGAATTCGGGTAAGTAACAGGTACTTTACATTCACATGCTTGCTTTGCATAAAAAATGCCTTACCCGCCGCTATCTTCTTCACCTCCTCAATCTCCTGAAGGGACTTATGGGCCTCGGCCTTGGCGGCTTTGGCACTTTCGAGAGCCGAGGCAAGCTCGGACTCTCGAGTCTTTGAGTCACGCTCCAAACTCTCATGCTTTTCCATGAGAGCCTGGAGCTCTTGCCGCACCTCCGCCACCCGCGCCTCCTGCTTCTCTCGCTCTGCTCGTTCCGCGGCCGCATTGCTTTCGGCCGCGGACACAGCCTCCTTCAGGGTTGCCACCTCGTTCGTGGCCCCTGCAGTACCCACATTATCCTTGTTATTTTTGTCGCAACCTAAATCCTTTTCTGTAAGGTAAAAATTCAAAGTGGTGTTACACACCTTCTTTGTCCTCGAGCTGCTTCTTGGCACGGCCGAGCTCTTGCTCGGACCGCTCGAGCTCCTGCTTTAAAGCACCGACCTCCGCAGTCAGTGCGGCAGAGGTCAGCAGCGCAGCCTGCAAACCCATATTGACATAATTTTTAGCAACCCTGCGTATATCTTTTTTAGATCCTCAGTCCGGCTTTTCTTTCCGAACACCGAACCGAGCATCAGGGGCTACTGTCTATGCGGTATTACATTGTATATCTAACTTCTTACCTCAAAGCCTGTTAGAAGGCTACTACAGGCTTCGGTCAGCCCGCTCTTGGCGAGCTGAACCTTCTGAATCACCGCACTCATAATAGTGCGGTGTTCTTCCTTGATGGAAGCGCCTTTGAGCGCCTCCAACAAGTTGTCCGGCGCCTCCGGTTGGACGGAGGCCGCCGGCGTCACGGTCTTGCCCTTCTTGCGAAGGGGCCGCCGGCCGGACTCCGGAACCACTGCGGGTTCCGACGTGGAGTCTGGCGCAAAGTCCGGGAGGCTGCCATGTTGCGCCTCCGGAGCCTCCTCCTGATGGGTCCCTTCTCGGGATCCCACCTCAGCGTCCTCGGCGTCGCAAGGGGTGAAGGCAGTCGGGATGGAGTCTACATCGGACGGAGCCAACGACCCGCTCGATGAAGCGGGGAGATCATCATCGGCCGGACTGCAAGCAGCGTGCGGCATTAGAAGGACACTATGTGACACAAAAGAGAAATTATAAGACATTCAGGAATCCGGATACTTACGATCTTGCCGGAGGCCTGGCCCTTGAGGGCCACTCTTCGTCGCCAACGTTGGCGTTGGCGGAGCTTTCCGGGGGAATAGTCCTTCCCCTCTTGGACCCTTCGGCCTCCCCTGTTGGGGAAGCCTTCCTCTTCCTCTCTCCTTCCTTTGGGAGAGAGTCCTCTTTCTCCTCCTCGTCTTCGGGGGAGGAGCCCGCCTCGGAGTCGTCAAACACCTGAAAACGGGAACTCTTTCGAGTACCCGTGGCCTCCTTCTTCGCCTTCTTCTCCGGCACCACATGCGGTGCCAGAACCAGCAGCCCCGCTAGACGGGCGTCTACTGGGTTTTCTAGCATGGGAGCCGGACAGATGATCTGCTCCGCCTTCTTCATCCAGTCCTGTCAAAGGAAAAGGGAGATTGAAACCCGTGTAGGGTCAAATTATTAAAAACAAGTGTCCCGTAAAGGGGTAGAATCACTTACCTCGTCATCTTGACGCTGCGAGCGAAATCCGCGATCTTTAGTGGCGGATGCGGGAGCTTCGGCGCCCTTGAAGAGCACCTTCCAGGCATCTTCGTACCTAGTGTCGAAGAGCCTGCTCAGGGTTTGGTGTTGTGCCGAATTGAACTCCCACAACTTAAATGTCCGTTCTTGGCACGGGAGAATCCAGCGGATGAGCATGACCTGGACCATGTTAACAAGCTTGAGCTTCTTGTTCACCACCTTCTAGATACAGGCTTGGAGTCCGGTCAGCTCCTCCGAATCCCCCTAGGTCAGGCCACTCTCCTTCCATGAGGTGAGCCGCGTGGGGATTCCAGATCTAAATTCGGGGGCCGCTACCCATTTAGGGTCACGCGGCTCGGTGATGTAGAACCACCCCGATTGCCATCCCTTGATGGTTTCCACGAAGGCACCCTCGAGCCAGACGACGTTGGGTATCTTACCCAGCATGGCGCCTCCGCACTCCGCCTGATTCCCCTTCACAACCTTCGGCTTGACATTGAAGGTCTTGAGCCACAAGCTGAAGTGGGGCTGGATGCAGAGGAAGGCCTCGCACACGACGATAAATGTCGAGATGTTGAGGATGAAGTTTGGCGCCAGATCATGGAAATCTAGGCCGTAGTAGAACATGAGCCCCCGGACAAAGGGATGCAATGGGAAGCCCAGTCCGCGGAGGAAGTGGGGAAGGAATACGACCCTCTCATGGGGCCTGGGGGTGGGGATGAGCTGCCCCTCGTCGGGCAGTCGGTGCGCGATGTCGCCGGATAGATATCCGGCGCTGCGCAGTCTTTCGATGTGCCCCTCCGTAACGGCGGAGGTCATCCACTTGCCTCCCGCTCCAGACATGACTGGGGAAGGTTGAGACGAGATGTGCGGGCTTGGGCGCTGGAGCTCGAGTGCGCGGAGATGGATAAGCAAAGGAGGAAGGAGTAGGTGAAAGGGTGGATCCTTATCCCCTTATATATGGGCGGACGAAAACTATGCGTCCCCACTGGCCTGGTAAAACTCGCTTATCTCCCAAGCGCCACCATCAATGGCGCGGTTGGGTTACCCACGTCCGTATTGACGAGAATCCCAGAATAAGGGGAACACGATCTCTGCTTTGACAAGACGTGCCAAGGAAACCGCTTCGCTAAACGCGCTGAGGTGGTATAGTAAAAAACGATTCAAGTAAAGGCTTGGTAGTGGTGTGACGTCATGCCACAAAATACGTTAGCAGATTGAACTTGTGTACATATTATTCTCTCTATGGTGGAATGTGGAATTTATTTTGCAGAGCCGGACACTATCCTAGTGTTCACAATCTTCTATAAATTATTCGGAGGAGGAACCCGCCTTGCAATGCCGAAGACAACATGCGCGCCGGACTCGTCGTCATTGAAGCCTGGTTCAGGGGCTACTGAGGGAGTCCTGGACTAGGGGGTGTCCGGATAGCCGGACTATCATCATCAGCCGCTATCATCGTCGGCCGGACTCCAAGACTATGAAGATACAAGATTGAAGACTTCGTCCCATGTCCGGATGGGACTTTCCTTGGCGTGGAAGGCAAGCTTGGCGATACAGATATGTAGATCTCCTACCATTGTAACCGACTCTATGTAACCCTAGCCCTCTCCGGTGTCTATATAAACCGGATGGCTTTAATCCGTAGGACACAACAACCATTACAACAATCATACCATAGGCTAGCTTCTAGGGTTTAGCCTCCTTGATCTCGTGGTAGATCTACTCTTGTAATACCCATATCATCAATATCAATCAAGCAGGACGTAGGGTTTTACCTCCATCAAGAGGGCCCGAACCTGGGTAAAACATCGTGTCCCTTGTCTCCTGTTACCATCCGCCTAGACACATAGTTCGGGACCCCCTACCCGAGATCCGCCGGTTTTGACACCGACACTAATCATAGGACATTTGAGGATTCCAAGATATTTAGCTCACACCACAACTTGCAAAACCTTTTCTCATCCAAGGGCTTTGTGAAGATATCAGCCAGCTGCTCTTTTGTCTTGACGTAAATGATATCAATATCTTCCTTCATAACATGATCTCTAAGAAAGTGATGACGAATTTCAATGTGCTTTGTCTTCGAGTGCTGAACTGGGTTATTGGAAATCTTGATGGCACTCTCATTGTCGCAGTAGAGAGGCACATTCTTCAGATGGATACCATAGTCCTTGAGAGTTTGCTTCATCCAGAGAAGCTGAGCACAGCAAGAACCAGCAGCAATGTATTCGGATTCAGCAGTGGAGAGAGATACACAGTTCTGCTTCTTTGAAGACCAACAGGCAAGAGATCATCCCAGAAAGTGACATGTGCCTGATGTGGACTTGCGATCAACCTTGTCACCAGCATAATCAGCATCTGAGAATCCAACTAGATCAAACTCTAAGCCCTTTGGATACCATAATCCTAATGTTGGGGTGTAAGCCAAATATCGAAGAATTCGCTTCACAGCTAAGTGATGTGATTCCTTTGGTGTCGCTTGGAATAGGGCACACATGCAAACACTAAGCATTATATCTGGCCTAGATGCACATAAATAAAGCAAAGAACCAATCATGGAGCGGTATACCTTTTTATCGAACTCTTTACCATTGTCGTCGGGATCCAGATGACTTTTGGTTGGCATTGGCGTCATGTATCCTTTGCAGTCTTGCATTCCAAACTTCTTCAGGCAATCTTTGAGGTATTTTTCTTGAGATATCAAGATGTCGTTGCGTTGCTGACAGATTTGGAGACCCAGAAAGAACTTCAGCTCGCCCATCATGGACATCTGATATTGCTCTTGCATCATGTGACCAAACTCATCACTGTATTTCTTGTTGGTGCAGCCGAAGATAATGTCATCCACATAGATTTGGCGCACAAACAGTTCACCATCATATGTCTTTGTGAAGAGTGTAGGATCTAGTGAACCAGGTTTGAAGACTTTGCTCTTCAGGAAGTCTTTGAGCGTATCATACCAAGCACGAGGGGCTTGTTTGAGGCCATACAACACCTTGTTGAGCTTGTATACCATATCAGGATGTTTTGGATCTTCAAAGCCAGGAGGTTGTGCGACATATAATTCTTCTTCTATCTTTCCATTGAGAAAAGCACTCTTCACATCCATTTGATACAGAAGGATGTTGTGATGATTTGCATAGGCTAGCAGTATGCGAATGGCTTCAAGCCTTGCCACCGGAGCAAATGTTTCATCGAAGTCAATTCCTTCCACTTGAGTGTAACCTTGCGCAACTAGACGAGCCTTGTTTCTGACCACTTGACCATGCTCATCTTGCCTGTTGTGATATATCCATTTGGTGCCAATGATATTGTGCTTCCGAGGATCAGGACGCTTGACCAATTCCCACACATTATTCAGCTCGAACTGTGGAAGCTCTTCTTGCATAGCTTGAATCCATTCAGGTTCCATGAAGGCTTCATCGAATTTCTTGGGTTCAGAGATTGAGACGGATGCAAAATGCCCACAGAAATTAGTTAGTTGTGTTTCTCTTTGAGTTGCTTTTGAACGAGTGAGTGGACCAGGTGCATTCAAGCTATCAATTATCTTCTCAGTCTGAACTTCATTTGCAACACGAGGATGAACAGGACGAAGATTTTGCTCTTGCTGATCAATGTCATCATTTGGGGGATTGTCTTCAGGCTGAGCATTGTCTTCACGTTGATTAGGTGCAGAAATGATAAGCTCTTCTTCAGTCTGATTCTCAGAAGGTATGATCTCTCCAATTCCCATCTGCTTGATTGATTCACTTGGAGGTACTTCATCTAGCACATTTGGCAGGTGCTCTTTTTGCGAGCCGTTAGTCTCATCGAACCGCACATCCACAGTTTCAACCACTTTATAGTGAAAGAGATTGAAGACTCTGTAGGAGTGCGAATCCTTTCCATAACCAAGCATAAAACCTTCATGTGCTTTCGGTGCAAACTTTGACGTGTGATGTGGATCCTTGATCCAGCACCTAGCACCAAATACTCTGAATTAGCTTACATTTGGCTTCTTACCAGTTAGGAGTTCATAGGATGTTTTCTTTAGAAGCTTGTGAAGATAAACATGGTTGATGATGTGGCAAGCAGTGTCAATGGCTTCAGGCCAGAACTTCCGTGGAGTCTTGCACTCATCAAGCATCGTTCGGGCCATCTCAATGAGAGTTCTGTTCTTGCGCTCTGCGATGCCATTCTGCTGAGGTGTGTAAGGAGCAGAGAACTCGTGAGTGATACCCAGAGTATCCAGATAAAGGTCGAGGCTGGTGTTCTTGAACTCAGTGCCGTTGTCGCTTCTGATGTGCTTGATATTGATGACATAGTTCGTCATGGCACGATTGGCAAAGTGTCTGAAGACATCCTGCACTTCAGTCTTGTAGAGGATTATATGCTCCCAATTATATCTAGAGTAATCATCAACAATGACAAAACCATGGAGGCAAGCAGTAGCAGTGAGAGTAGAGTAGTGAGTAGGGCCAAATAAGTCCATGTGTAGCAGCTCGAAGGGTTGAGATGTAATCATGGTTGTCTTCGAGGGATGCTTGGCCCTGGTCATCTTTCCAGCTTCGCAGGCGCCACACAGATGGTCCTTTTTGAACTTGACGCCTTCGATGCCCATGACATGCTTCTTCTTCGCGAGAGTGTGCAAGTTCTTCATGCTAGCATGTCCTAGCCTTCGATGCCAAAGCCAGCATTCTGAAGCTTTTGCTAGAAGACATAAGGCCATCTGTGGTCCTACTGAGAAATCTACCATATACATATCATCTTTCCGATACCCTTCAAAGACTAGAGACTTGTCAGATTCCATTAGCACAAAGCATCGATATTTTCCAAATAGCACAATCATGTTTAAGTCACAAAGCATTGAGACAGACATTAAGTTGAAACCAAGGGACTCAACAAGCATCACTTTATCCATGTGCTGATCCCTTGATATTGCAACTCTACCTAGACCCAATACCTTGCTTTTACCAGTGTCAGCAAATGTAATGTGACTCTTGTCTGATGGACGTAGTGTTGAATCCATCAGAAGACTTCGATCGCCAGTCATGTGGTTAGTGCATCCACTGTCCATAATCCATTCTGAAGTACGAGGTGTCATAGCCTACAATGCAGTTTGGGGGACAGGCTTCACCAAGCGAGTTGTGAAGCATAAACATTTGACGAACAAGTGGAACATGAAAATTCAGATCTTGGTTAGGATAGATAGGATGAGTGTCAAGGAATCCTGGAACGAAGTACATAGTAAGACCATTTGGGCATTTTATCTTGTGCCCCACAAGATGTTTAAGGTCCCCAGCATTAGTTTTGGACGCCTTTGATTTCCGGCTGGAGACCTTTCCCTGCAAAATAGAGTTAAGTTTTCTTAACCACCCACATTTTCAGGGGTGGCTTAGAAGCAATGAGTCTAAGTGCAGCATCTGAGAATTTCAGCTTTGGAGCCCTAGTAAATAGCCTTGCAGGAGGTGAATAATACTCATAGGAATAAGCAGAAAAGTTCTTTGTTCTATGAACATAGCGGTGTGAGGAAACACACTCATATTCATGGGTCTGAGTATGATTTCCCTGCAAAACATTGACGTTAGGGTGACTCAGATGAGTCCTCGGTCTGTATGAAGCTTTTGGACCATATGAAGCCTTTGGTATGGGATTTGTCTTCTTCACAGGTGGTGTCTTGATGGCATTCACTGGAATATTCTCAAGGCAACTTTTGGGAACCCATATCTTCTTCATAGGTGGCCCATTCCTGTAGTTAGTACCAATATATCTGGCAAACACTTCACCATTCTGATTCTTAAACAGTTTATAGTTTGCATCAAAGGACTCATCAATGATAATGGGGTTAGCACAAGTGAAACCAGACAAGGTGGATGGATCTACTGAAGGTTCCTTTGCAGCAACCCATGTGGTTTTGGGGTACTGCTCAGGCTTCCAGTATGACCCATCAACATTCATTTTCTTCTCGAACCCAACACCCTCTTTCCTAGGCTTTCGGTTCAGAATCTGCTTTTTGAGGACATCACATAATGTCTGATGCCCTTTGAGACTTTTGTACATCCCTGTCTCAAGCAGTGTCTTCAACCTAGCATTCTCATCAGCAATAGTAGTGGTATCCTCAGCAGAGGGGTTAGTTACCACATCAGCAGTTGAAGATATTGCAACAGTAGCAGCAGTAGAACATTCAGCAATATAGGCAGCATTATCACGCTCAATGCATTTTAGGCATGGTGGTTCAAATCCTTCGTGAGCGGGACTGATCTGTTGAGCGTGAAGTGACTCGTTCTCCTTTTGAAGATCTTCATGAGCCGATCTCAATTTCTCAAGTTCCTACTTCCTTTGAAGATAATCATAGGAAAGCTTTTCATGAGAAGTTGAGAGCGATTCATGTCGACCTTCAAGTTCCTGGTACTTAACATGAAGATTTTTTATGTCTTCAATTAAGGACTGAGACTTGGTCATTTCCGTGTCCAACAGGTCATCGCTTTTGTCTAATAGTTTTTGAGTATGTTCCATAGCTTTCTGTTGTTCAGTTGCAATTTTAGCAAGTGTTTTGTAACTAGGTTTGGATTCACCATCAGAGTCATCTTCACTTAATGTTTGAAAGTAAGCATTGCGTGATTTTACCTTGGCACCACGTGCCATGAAGCAGTAGGTGGGAGGCGAGCCGTCCTTGTCATTATTATCAGCGTTGGTGACGAAGCCATTGTCTTCAGTGTTGAAGATGGACTTGGCGACGTAGGCTGTAGCTAGAGCCAGACTCGCAACTCCAGAGTGAGACTCCTCCTCGGACTCCACCTCTGCCTCCTCAGAAGCAGATTCCTCCTCTAAATCCATTTCCTTGCCAACAAAAGCACGAGCCTTGCCAGATGAGCTCTTCTTGTGTGATGAAGACTTGGAAGAAGACTTGGAAGAAGACTTTGAGGATTTCTTCTTCTTCTTGTCATCAGAATCATATTCTTTGCTCTTCTTCTTCTTCTTCTTCTTCTCATTGTCCCACTGTGGACACTCAGAGATGTAGTGACCATGTTTCTTGCACTTGTGACAGGTTCTCTTCTTGTGGTCATAGGCAGAAGCTTCATCATTCCTTGAGCTGGATCGTGAAGACTTTCTGAAGCCTTTCTTCTTGGTGAATTTCTGGAACTTCTTCACAAGCATAGCAAGCTCCTTTCCAATGTCTTCAGGATCACCAAAACTGCAGTCAGATTCTTCTTCAGATGAGGAAGCAACAGCCTTTGCCTTCAAGGCGCGAGTTCGGCCATAGTTGGGGCCATAGATATCTCATTTCTCAGATAGCTGGTACTCATGTGTGTTGAGCCTCTCAAGTATGTCAGACGGATCGAGTTTCTTGAAGTCAGGGCATTCTTGCATCATCAGGGCTAAGGTGTCAAATGAGCTGTCAAGAGATCTCAGTAGTGTCTTCACTATTTCATGCTTCGTAATCTCAGTGGCGCCGAGTGCTTCGAGCTCATTTGTGATATCGGTGAGGCGATCAAATGTGAGATGGACATTCTCATTATCGTGTCTCTTGAAGCGGTTGAACAGGTTGCGGAGAGTACTAATCCGTTGATCTCGCTAAGTTGAGACGCCTTCATTAACCTTGTAGTGCCAGTCCCAGACTAGCTTCGATGTTTCCAGAGCACTCACACGGCCATATTGTCCTTTGGTCAAATGACCACAGATGATGTTCTTGGCGGTAGAGTCCAGTTGTATGAACTTCTTGACATCAGCAGGGGTGACACATTCACCAATCTTGGGAACACCGTTCTTGATGACATACCATAGATCGACATCAATGGCTTCAAGATGCATGCACATCCTATTCTTCCAGTAGGGATATTCAGTGCCATCGAAGATGGGGCATGCAGCGGAGACTTTGATTATCCCTGCAGTCGACATAGCTAAAACTCCATGTGGTTAAACCGAATCACACAGAACAAGGGAGTACCTTGCTCTGATACCAATTGAAAGGGCTAGTTATCGACTAGAGGGGGGTGAATAGGCAATTTTTATGAAAGTCTTCAAAACATAGGAGTTTCGAAGACAAAAAATAGCAACGACACTATTTGTATGCAGCGGAAGGTAGACTACACTAGACAAGTCATAGTCAAGTATTCAATGAAGTGAAAGCATGAAGACTAATAGCAGCTAGGTGTTGGGGAACGTTGCAGAAAATTAAAATTTTTCCTACGGCTTCACCAAGATCCATCTATGAGTTCATCTAAGCAACGAGTCATGGGAGAGAGCTTGCATCTACATACCACTTGTAGATCGCGTGCGGAAGCTTGCAAGGTGATGATGGAGTCGTACACGAACGTGATTCAGATCACCGATGCCAAGTGCTGAACGGACAGCACCTCCGTGTTCAACACACGTACGGGACGAGCGACGTCTCCTCCTTCTTGATCCAGCAAGGGGGAAGGAGAGGTTGAGGAAGACAGCTCCACCGGCAGCACGACGGCGTGGTGATGGTGGAGAAGCAGTACTCCGACAGGGCTTCGCCGAGCACACAACGGAGGAGGAGAGGTGTTGGGGAGGGAGAAGGAGGCAACCAAAGGCCAAGGACTCAGGGTATGAAGTCCCTCCTCTCCCCCACTATATATAGGAGGGCCAAGGGGGGGTGGCCGGCCCTAGGAGATCCAATCTCCTAGGGGGGCGGCGGCCAAGGGGGGTTTCCCTCCCCCCCCAAGGCACCTAGGAGGTGCCTTCCCCTCCTAGGACTCTTGCCCCCTTGAACCCTAGGCGCATGGGCCTATGTGGGGCTGGTGCCCTTGGCCCATGCAGGCCAAGGCGCACCCCCTACAGCCCATGTGGCCCCCCGGGGCAGGTGGCCCCACCCGGTGGGCCCCCGGGACCCCTCCGGTGGTCCCGGTACAATACCGATAACCCCGAAACTTGTCCCGATGCCCGAAACAGGACTTCCCATATATAAATCTTTACCTCCGGACCATTCCGGAACTCCTCGTGACGTCCGGGATCTCATCCGGGACTCCGAACATCATTCGGTAGTCACATACTTGACTTCCTACTAACCCTAGCGTCACCGAACCTTAAGTGTGTAGACCCTACGGGTTCGGGAGACACGCAGACATGACCGAGACGACTCTCGGGCAATAACCAACAGCGGGGTCTGGATATCCATGTTGGCTCCCACATGCTCCTCGATGATTTCATCGGTTGAACCACGATGTCGAGGATTCGATCAAACCCTGTATACAATTCCCTTTGTCAATCGGTACGTTACTTGCCCGAGACTCGATCGTCGGTATCCCAATACCTTGTTCAGTCTCGTTACCCGGCAAGTCACTTTACTCGTACCGTAATGCATGATCCCGTGGCCAACACCTTGGTCACATTGAGCTCATTATGATGATGCATTACCGAGTGGGCCCAGAGATACCTCTCCGTTATACGGAGTGACAAATCCCAGTCTCGATCCGTGTCAACCCAACAGATACTTTCGGAGATACCTGTAATGCACCTTTATAGTCACCCAGTTACGTTGTGACGTTTGATACACCCAAGGCACTCCTACGGTAACCGGGAGTTACACGATCTCATGGTCGAAGGAATAGATACTTGACATTGGCAAAGCTTCTAGCAAACGAACTATACGATCTTTTATGCTATGCTTATGATTGGGTCTTGTCCATCACATCATTCTCCTAATGATGTGATCCCGTTATCAACGACATCCTATGTCCATAGTCAGGAAACCATGACTATCTATTGATCATAACGAGCTAGTCAACTAGAGGCTCACTAGGGACTCATTGGGTCTAAGTGTTCACACGTGTATTACGATTTCCGGATAATACAGTTATAGCATGAACAAAAGACAATTATCATGAACATTGAAATATAATAATCCTTTTATTATTGCCTCTAGGGCATATTTCCAACAGTCTCCCACTTGCACTAGAGTCACCAATCTAGTTACATTGTGATGAATCGAACACCCATAGAGTTCTGGTGTTGATCATGTTTTGCACGCGAGAGAGGTTTAGTCAACGGATCTGCGACATTCAGATCCGTGTGCACTTTGCAAATCTCTATGTCTCCATCTTGAACATTTTCACGGATGGAGTTGAAACGACGCTTGATGTGCCTGGTCTTCTTGTGAAACCTGGGCTCCTTGGCAAGGGCAATAGCTCCAGTGTTGTCACAGAAGAGTTTGATCGGCCCCGACGCATTGGGTATGACTCCTAGGTCGGTGATGAACTCCTTCATCCAAATCGCTTCATGCGCTGCCTCCGAGGCTGCCATGTACTCCGCTTCACATGTAGATCCCGCCACGACGCTCTGCTTGCAGCTGCACCAGCTTACTGCTCCACCATTCAACATATACACGTATCCGGTTTGTGACTTAGAGTCATCCAGATCTGAGTCGAAGCTAGCGTCGACGTAACCCTTTACGACGAGCTCTTCATCTCCTCCATAAACGAGAAACATGTCCTTTGTCCTTTTCAGGTACTTCAGGATATTCTTGACCGCTGTCCAGTGTTCCTTGCCGGGGTTACTTTGGTATCTTGCAACCAAACTTACGGCAAGGTTTACATCGGGTCTGGTACACAGCATGGCATACATAATAGATCCTATGGCTGAAGCATAGGGGATGACACTCATCTCTTCTTTATCTTTTGCCGTGGTCGGTGACTGAGCCAAGCTCAATCTCACACCTTGTAACATAGGCAAGAACCCCTTCTTGGACTGATCCATTTTGAACCTCTTCAAAATCTTATCAAGGTATGTGCTTTGTGAAAGACCTATGAGGCGTCTCGATCTATCTCTATAGATCTTGATGCCTAATATATAAGCAGCTTCTCCAAGGTCCTTCATTGAAAAACACTTGTTCAAGTAGGCCTTAATGCTGTCCAGGAGTTTCGTATCATTTCCCATCAAGAGTATGTCATCTACATATAATAGGAGAAATGCTACAGAGCTCCCACTCACTTTCTTGTAAACGCAGGCTTCTCCATAAGTCTGCGTAAACCCAAACGCTTTGATCATCTCATCAAAGCGAATGTTCCAACTCCGAGATGCTTGCACCAGTCCATAAATGGATCGCTGGAGCTTGCATACTTTGTTAGCGTTCTGAGGAACGACAAAACCTTCCGGCTGCATCATATACAGCTCTTCCTTAAGATGTCCATTAAGGAATGCCGTTTTGACGTCCATCTGCCATATCTCATAATCATAGTATGCGGCAATTGCTAACATGATTCGGACGGACTTAAGCTTCGCCACGGGAGAGAATGTCTCGTCGTAGTCAATCCCTTGAACTTGTCGATAACCCTTAGCGACAAGTCGAGCTTTATAGATGGTAACATTACCATCCGCGTCCGTCTTCTTCTTAAAAATCCATTTATTTTCTATCGCTCGCCGATCATCGGGCAAGTCTGTCAAAGTCCATACTTTGTTTTCATACATGGATCCTATCTCGGATTTCATGGCCTCAAGCCATTTGTTGGAATCCGGGCCCGCCATTGCTTCTTCATAGTTCGAAGGTTCATTGTTGTCCAGCAACATGATTTCCATGACAGGGTTGCCGTACCACTCTGGTGCAGAACGTGTCCTTGTGGACCTTCGAAATTCAGTAGCAACTAGATCTGAAGTACCTTGATCATCATCAACATTTTCCTCTTCAGTTGGTGTGGGCATTACAGGAATGGTTTCCTGCGCTGCACCACTTTCCCGTTCGAGAGGTAGTACTTCATCGAGTTCTACTTTCCTCCCACTTACTTCTTTCGAGAGAAACTCTTTCTCCAGAAAGCATCCGTTCTTGGCAACAAAGATCTTGCCTTCGGATCTTAAGTAGAAGGTATACCCGACAGTTTCCTTAGGGTATCCTATGAATACGCATTTTTCCGACTTGGGTTCGAGCTTTTCAGGTTGAAGTTTCTTGACATAAGCATCGCATCCCCAAACTTTTAGAAACGACAGCTTAGGTTTCTTCCCAAACCATAATTCATACGGTGTCGTCTCAACGGATTTAGACGGTGCCCTATTTAAAGTGAATGTAGCTGTCTCTAGAGCGTATCCCCAAAATGATAGCGGTAAATCGGTAAGAGACATCATAGACCGCACCATATCCAATAGAGTGCGATTACGACGTTCGGACACACCGTTTCGCTGAGGTGTTCCAGGCGGCGTGAGTTGTGAAACGATTCCACATTTTCTTAAGTGTGTACCAAATTCGTGACTTAAGTATTCGCCCCCACGATCTGATCGTAGGAACTTTATCTTACGGTCATGTTGATTCTCTACCTCACTCTGAAATTCCTTGAACTTTTCAAAGGTCTCAGACTTGTGTTTCATTAAGTAGACATACCCATATCTACTCAAGTCGTCAGTGAAAGTGAGAACATAACGATATCCTCCGCGAGCCTCAACGCTCATTGGACCGCACACATCGGTATGTATGATTTCCAACAAGTTGGTTGCTCGCTCCATTGTTCCGGAGAACGGAGTCTTGGTCATTTTGCCTAAGAGGCAAGGTTCGCATGTGTCAAATGATTCATAATCAAGAGACTCTAAAAGTCCATCAGCATGGAGCTTCTTCATGCGCTTGACACCAATGTGACCAAGGCGGCAGTGCCACAAGTATGTGGGACTATCGTTATCAACTTTACATCTTTTGGCATCCACACTATGAACATGTGTAATATTACGCTCGAGATTCATCAAGAATAAACCATTGACCATCGGAGCATGACCATAAAACATATCTCTCATATAAATCGAACAACCATTATTCTCAGACTTAAATGAGTAGCCATCTCGTATTAAACGAGATCCAGATACAATGTTCATGCTCAAACTTGGCACTAAATAACAATTATTGAGGTTTAAAACTAATCCCGTAGGTAAATGTAGAGGCAGCGTGCCGACGGCGATCACATCGACCCTGGAGCCATTCCCGACGCGCATCGTCACCTCGTCCTTCGCCAGTCTCCGTTTATTCCGCAGCTCCTGCTGTGAGTTACATATGTGAGCAACGGCACCGGTATCAAATACCCAGGAGTTACTTCGAGTACTGGTAAGGTACACATCAATTACATGTATATCAAATATACCTTTGGTGTTGCCGGCCTTCTTATCCGCTAAGTATTTGGGGCAGTTCCGCTTCCAGTGCCCCTTCCCCTTGCAATAAAAGCACTCAGTCTCAGGCTTGGGTCCATTCTTTGACTTCTTCCCGGCAACAGGCTTACCGGGCGCGGCAACATCTTTGCCGTCCTTCTTGAAGTTCTTCTTACCCTTGCCCTTCTTGAACTTAGTGGTCTTATTGACCATCAACACTTGATGTTCTTTCTTGATTTCAGCCTCTGCTGACTTCAGCATCGAGAACACTTCAGGAATGGTCTTTACCATCCCCTGCATGTTGTAGTTCATCACAAAGCTCTTGTAGCTTGGTGGGAGCGACTGGAGGATTCTGTCAATGACCGCCTCATCTGGGAGGTTAATGTTCAACTGGGTCATACGTGCGTGCAACCCAGACATCTTCAGGATGTGTTCACTGACAGAACTGTTCTCCTCCATCTTACAACTGTAGAACTTGTCGGAGACATCATATCTCTCGACCCGGGCATGAGCTTGGAAAACTAGTTTCAGCTCTTCGAACATCTCATATGCTCCGTGATGCTCAAAACGCTTTTGGAGCCCCGGTTCTAAGCTGTAAAGCATGCCGCACTGAACGAGGGAGTAATCATCAGCACGAGTTTGCCAAGCGTTCATAACGTCTTGGTTCTCTGGGACGGGAGCGGCACCTAGCGGTCCTTCTAGGACATATTGCTTCCTGGCAGCTATGAGGATGATCCTCAGGTTTCGGACCCAGTCCGTATAGTTGCTGCCATCATCTTTCAGCTTGGTTTTCTCTAGGAACGCGTTGAAGTTCATGTTGACATGAGCGTTGGCCATTGATCTACAATACATATTTGCAAAGGTTTTAGACTAAGTTCATGATAATAAAGTTCTTAATCAAAATTATGAACTCCCACTTAGATTAGACATCCCTCTAGT
This sequence comes from Triticum timopheevii, assembly GCA_963921465.1. Classification (NCBI taxonomy): domain Eukaryota; kingdom Viridiplantae; phylum Streptophyta; class Magnoliopsida; order Poales; family Poaceae; genus Triticum; species Triticum timopheevii. The sequence goes on from OY997264.1 coordinate 82,439,522, forward strand.
CATCTAAGTGTTACACGATCCGAGTCGACTAGCCCGTGTCCGATCATCACGTGAGACGGACTAGTCATCGTCGGTGAACATCTTTATGTTGATCGTATCTTCCATACGACTCGTGTTCGACCTTTCGGTCTCCGTGTTCCGAGGCCATGTCTGCACATGCTAGGCTCGTCAAGTTAACCCTAAGTGTTTTCGCTGTGTAAAACTGTCTTACACCCGTTGTATGTGAACGTAAGGATCCATCACACCCGATCATCACGTGGTGCTTAGAAACGACGAACTGTAGCAACGGTGCACAGTTAGGGGAGAACACTTCTTGAAATTTTGTAAGGGATCATCTTATTTACTACCGTCGTCCTAAGTAAACAAGATGCATAAACATAATAAACATCACATGCAATTATATGGTTGTGACATGATATGGCCAATATCATCAAGCTCCATTGATCTCCATCTTCGGGGCTCCATGATCATCTTGTCACCGGCTTGACACCATGATCTCCATCATCATGATCTCCATCATCGTGTCTTCATGAAGTTGTCACGCCAACGACTACTTCTACTTCTATGACTAACGCGTTTAGTAATGAAGTAAAGTAGTTTACATGGCGTTCTTCAATGACACGCAGGTCATACAAAAAAATAAAGACAACTCCTATGGCTCCTGCCGGTTGTCATACTCATCGACATGCAAGTCGTGAATCCTATTACAAGAACATGATCTCATACATCACAATCCAACATTCATCACAACTTCTGGCCATATCACATCACATGATCAATCGCTGCAAAAACAAGTTAGACGTTCTCTAGTTGTTGTTGCATCTTTTACGTGGCTGCGATTGGGTTCTAGCAAGAACGTTTTCTTACCTACGAATCACCACAACGTGATTTTGTCAACTTCTATTTACCCTTCATAAGGGCCTTGTTCATCGATTCCGCTCCAACTAAAGTGGGAGAGACAGACACCCGCCAGCCACCTTATGCAACTAGTGCATGTCAGTCGGTGGAACCGGTCTCACGTAAGCGTACGTGTAAGGTTGGTCCGGGCCGCTTCATCCCACAATACCGTTGAGCAAGAAAAGACTAGTAGAGGCAAGTAAGATGACAAGATCAACGCCCACAACAAATTGTGTTCTACTCGTGCATTAGAGAACTACGCATAGACCTAGCTCATGATGCCACTGTTGGGGAACGTTGCAGAAAATTAAAATTTTTCCTACGGCTTCACCAAGATCCATCTATGAGTTCATCTAAGCAACGAGTCATGGGAGAGAGCTTGCATCTACATACCACTTGTAGATCGCGTGCGGAAGCTTGCAAGGTGATGATGGAGTCGTACACGAACGTGATTCAGATCACCGATGCCAAGTGCTGAACGGACAGCACCTCCGTGTTCAACACACGTACGGGACGAGTGACGTCTCCTCCTTCTTGATCCAGCAAGGGGGAAGGAGAGGTTGAGGAAGACAGCTCCACCGGCAGCACGACGGCGTGGTGATGGTGGAGAAGCAGTACTCCGACAGGGCTTCGCCGAGCACACAACGGAGGAGGAGAGGTGTTGGGGAGGGAGAAGGAGGCAACCAAAGGCCAAGGACTCAGGGTATGAAGTCCCTCCTCTCCCCCACTATATATAGGAGGGCCAAGGGGGGGTGGCCGGCCCTAGGAGATCCAATCTCCTAGGGGGGCGGCGGCCAAGGGGGGTTTCCCTCCCCCCCAAGGCACCTAGGAGGTGCCTTCCCCTCCTAGGACTCTTGCCCCCTTGAACCCTAGGCGCATGGGCCTATGTGGGGCTGGTGCCCTTGGCCCATGCAGGCCAAGGCGCACCCCCTACAGCCCATGTGGCCCCCCGGGGCAGGTGGCCCCACCCGGTGGGCCCCCGGGACCCCTCCGGTGGTCCCGGTACAATACCGATAACCCCGAAACTTGTCCCGATGCCCGAAACAGGACTTCCCATATATAAATCTTTACCTCCGGACCATTCCGGAACTCCTCGTGACGTCCGGGATCTCATCCGGGACTCCGAACATCATTCGGTAGTCACATACTTGACTTCCTACTAACCCTAGCGTCACCGAACCTTAAGTGTGTAGACCCTACGGGTTCGGGAGACACGCAGACATGACCGAGACGACTCTCGGGCAATAACCAACAGCGGGGTCTGGATATCCATGTTGGCTCCCACATGCTCCTCGATGATTTCATCGGTTGAACCACGATGTCGAGGATTCGATCAAACCCTGTATACAATTCCCTTTGTCAATCGGTACGTTACTTGCCCGAGACTCGATCGTCGGTATCCCAATACCTTGTTCAGTCTCGTTACCCGGCAAGTCACTTTACTCGTACCGTAATGCATGATCCCGTGGCCAACACCTTGGTCACATTGAGCTCATTATGATGATGCATTACCGAGTGGGCCCAGAGATACCTCTCCGTTATACGGAGTGACAAATCCCAGTCTCGATCCGTGTCAACCCAACAGATACTTTCGGAGATACCTGTAATGCACCTTTATAGTCACCCAGTTACGTTGTGACGTTTGATACACCCAAGGCACTCCTACGGTAACCGGGAGTTACACGATCTCATGGTCGAAGGAATAGATACTTGACATTGGCAAAGCTTCTAGCAAACGAACTATACGATCTTTTATGCTATGCTTATGATTGGGTCTTGTCCATCACATCATTCTCCTAATGATGTGATCCCGTTATCAACGACATCCTATGTCCATAGTCAGGAAACCATGACTATCTATTGATCATAACGAGCTAGTCAACTAGAGGCTCACTAGGGACTCATTGGGTCTAAGTGTTCACACGTGTATTACGATTTCCGGATAATACAGTTATAGCATGAACAAAAGACAATTATCATGAACATTGAAATATAATAATCCTTTTATTATTGCCTCTAGGGCATATTTCCAACACTAGGTAGTAAAGATCAGGATGGAAGATAGTATGAAGCCAATCAGAACAGGTAGTCACACTATGAAGTCAAACAGATAATGCAAGCAGGAAATGACTTCACGAAGACAAACTGTAAGTAGAGAGAGGTGAGAGATAGAACCAGTAGCTTCAGGAGGACAGGTATTTGTTCGACCAGTTCCAGTTGATGTGACAATGTATGTCTGGTTAGGGAGGCTGAGATTCAACTCATAATACCGCGTCTTCACCTTATTCCCCTTGAGCTAAGGACACCTAGTCCCCGCCCAATCACTCTGGTAAGTATTCAAGGTAGACTTCCTAACCTTCACTAACTTCGTTCATTGGCAATCCACAATGACTCTTGGATGCTCAGAACGCGACGCCTAACTGGCTGGAGGATTCACAGTCCTCAAGTGTAACAAGTCTTCAGATCACGCGGACAGAAAGACTTCAGTGATGCGAAACACTCTTTGGGCTCTAGGTGGTTTGGGCTTTATCCTCGCAAGGATTCTCTCTCGAAAGCTTTGGTGGTGGGTTGCTCTCAAACGACAAAAGTCGTGTACTAACTCTGAGCAGCCACCAATTTATGGTGTAGGGGGTGGGCTATTTATAGCCACTGGGCAACTCAGCCTGATTTGTCCGAAATGACCCTGGGTCACTAAGGAACTGACACGTGTCACAACGGTCAGATTTCAAACACACGCGGCAACTTGACTTGGGCTACAAGTAAAGCTGACTCATCCGACTCTAGATAAAATTTGCTCTCATTGTCTTTGCTCGAAGACATAGGATTTGGTTGAGCATCACTTCAGTCACTCTGGCTTTGTTCACTTGGACCCCACTTAACAGTGCAGTGGTTCCTATGACTCAACAAAGAAGAAAAGGAAACAACGAAACAACTAAGTCTTCGCGCTCCATAGACTTCACTCGATGTCTTCTCATGTCATAGTCTTCAACATGAATAGATTCACAGACCACCATTGTCTTCAATGTCTTCACACATTTTTAGGGGTCATCACCGGTAGGTAAACCGAATCAATGAGGGACTACTACCTGTGTTATCCTGCAATTCTCAGAAACACATTAGAACCTCAACCAGGTTTGTCGTCAATACTCCAAAACCAACTAGGGGTGGCACTAGATGCACTTACAGGCTCTGTGATAGAGACAAAAGCAAAGTGCCCACAAAAGTTGAACAAATGTGAAGCTTTTGAGCATGTGAGAGGACCTGGTGCTTCAATGTCATCGATGATCTTCTTGACTTGCACTTCGTTTGCAATGCGAGGATGAGCGGGTTATCTTCGAGGAATTTGATCCACATTTTCTTTAGGAGCATTTTCCTCGGCACCATTTGCTTCAGGTCCGCCAGCTCGACGTTCTACACATTCTGGAATCAATTCTTCAGCAGATTCTTCATTAGGAATGACATCCTCAGTAGCCTAGAACTTGATAGATTCCTCAGGTGCTGGTTCATCTAACACAGAAGGTAGGTGCTCTCTTTGCGAGCCATTAGTTTCATCGAACCGCACATCTACAGTTTCAACAACCTTGTGGAGAACGTTGTTGAAGACTTTGTAGGTGTGTGAGTACTTTCCGCAACCAAGCATAAAATCCTCATGTGCTTTCGGTGCAAATTTTGAATTGTGATGAGGATCTTTAATCCAACATTTAGCACCGAAGACTTTGAAGTAACTCACATTGGGTTTCTTATCAGTGATGAGTTCATAAGCAGTCTTCTTGAAGAATTTTGTGAAGATTTACTCTATTGATGATGTGGCACGTAGTATCAATAGCCTCAATCCAGAAACGACGAGGCATCTTGTATTCATCAAGCATAGTGCGAGCCATCTCAACAAGAGTTCTGTTCTTGCGCTCCACGACGCCATTCTGCTGAGGAGTATAAGGAGCAGATAACTCATGAGTAATACCAAGTTCATCAAGATAGTCATCAAGACCGTAATTCTTGAACTCATTCCCATTGTCACTTCTAATGTGCTTGATCTTCACACCAAAGTTGGTTGAATCCCTCGAGGAAAATCGTTTGAAGACTTAGTGCACCTCATGTTTGTAAGTGACAATGTGCACCCATGTGTAACGAGAATAATCATCAACAATAATAAAGCCATATAGAGATGCATCATTTGTAACAACAGAATAATGATTAGGACCAAAGAGATCCATGTGAAGCAATTCAAATGGTCGAGTGGTAGTCATGATAGTCTTCGCTGGATGCTTGGCCTTTTTCATCTTTCTAGCTTCACAGGCTCTGCATAAATGATCCTTGAGGAATTTGACATTCTCAATGCCAATGACATGCTTCTTCTTCTTCTTCGTGTGCAAATTCCTCATGCCAGCATGACCAAGTCGTCGATGCCATAGCCAGCCTTCTGAAGCTTTTGCAAGTAGGCATACGGCCGGTTGTGGTCCTGTAGAGAAATCAACAATGTACAAGTCTCCTCTCCTAAAGCCTTCGAAGACTTTGGAATTGTCAGCTTCCATGATCACAACACAACGATATTTGCCAAAGATAACAACCATATCGAGATCACAAAGCATTGAGACAGACATGAGGTTGTATCCTAAGGACTCGACAAGCATGACTTTGTCCATGTGTCCATCCTTTGAGATCGCAACCTTACCTAGACCCAAATACCTGACTTTTGCCTTTGTCAGCGAAGATGATATGCTTCATATGCGATGGTGATAAAGGAGCATCCATCAATAGATTCTTGTCACCAGTCATGTGATTCGTACATCCACTATCGAGTACCCACTCATTTGCTTTGGGTTGATCATCCTTGGCACCCTTTGCCATGAAGCAATAGGTGGGAGCGTAGTCATCATTGTCTTCATCAGCCTTGTTGGTGATGCCATTTTCTTCAGAGTTGAAGATAGACTTGCTGACGAATGCAGTAGCGAGAGCTAGGCTCGCCACACCAGACTCGGAGTCCTCAGATGCCTCCGCGTCCTCATGTTCCTCAGATTCAGCTTCAGAGTCCATTTCCTTGCCAATGAATGCCCGAGCCTTCTTGGAGCTGCTCTTCTTGTGCGATGAAGACTTCGAGGATTTTGATGATGAAGACTTTGAATATTTCTTCTTCTTCTTTGCGTCTTCAGAACTATAGTCCTTGTATTTATTCTTCTTTGATTCCTTATCCCACTGAGGACAATCTTGAATGTAGTGACCAGGTTTCTTGCATTTGTGGCATAGCCTGTTCTTGTAGTCACTGGATGAGAAATCATTGCTCCTTGAGGATTTTCCAAAGCGACCACGTCTCAAGAACTTCTGAAATTTCTTCATGGGCAGTGCTAGTTCCTGGCTCAGTTCTTCGGGATCACCAAGGCTGCTAGCGGAGTCCTCATCTTCAGACTCAGAGACTGCCTTGGCCTTCAGAGCACGCGACCTGCCATAGATCGAACCATAGAGATCTCTCTTCTCAGCAAGCTGGAACTCATGAGTATTTAGCCTCTCGAGGATATCAGCGGGATCAAATGACTTGTAATCAGCATGTTCTTGAATCATCAGTGCCAGAGTATCGAATGAAGAATCGAGCGATCTCAGCAATTTCTTCACGACCTCATGGTCGGTGATGTCAGTGGCGCCAAGCGCTTGTAGCTCATTTGAGATGTCAGTGAGGCGATCGAAGGTTTGCTGAACATTTTCATTGTCGGGTCTTTTGAAGCGGTTGAAGAGATTGCAAAGAACGTCAACACGAGAGTCACGTTGAGTTGAGACTCCTTCATTCACTTTGGACAGCCTATCCCAGATAAGCTTAGCAGTTTCCAAAGCACTCACTCTTCCATATTGCCCTTTGCTTAGATGGCCACATATGATATTCTTTGCTTGAGAATCGAGTTGCTTGAATCTCTTCACATCAGTAGCATTCAAAGAAGGTGTGACTGAGGGAACACCATTTTCCACAACATACCAGAGATCATTATCAATTGCCTCAAGATGCATTCGCATCTTATTCTTCCAGTAGGGGTAGTTCGTTCCATCGAAGGTAGGACACCCAGCAGAGACCTTGATCATACCTGCGGTCAGCATAACTAAAACTCTAGGTGGTTAAACCAAAATCACACAGAACAAGGGAGTACCTTGCTCTGATACCAATTGAAAGTGCGTTATATCGACTAGAGGGGGGTGAATAGGCGATTTTTATGAATTCTTCACTGAGGAATTTGCTGGTGAGGAAATTCCTAAATGAAGAACTACTTGCAGCAGAATAAGTACTCAAAAGTAAACACAGCAGAACACAATCATAGTCATCATAATAAAATGAAAACAAACATAGAGTACAGAAAGCGTAAGCACAGGATAACACAAGATGAAGACGGACAGACTAAAGAAATTGAACTGAGGAAATTAAGGAAGTCTTCAGTCAAAGTCTTCAAACAGATATGAACAAGCACACAACAACAGAAATGAGGAAATGAAAGAGTTGAGGAAATAGAACCGGTAAGCTTGGTGAAGACAATGATTTGGTAGACCAGTTCCAACTGCTGTCTCAGTTGTACGTCTGGTTGGAGCGGCTGAGTATTTAAACTCGAGGACACAAAGTCCCGAACACACAGTCCTCACTGTATTCTCCTTGAGCTAAGGTCACACAGACCTCACCCAATCACTCGTGGTAAGTCTTCAGGTGACTTCCAAACCTTCACAGACTAGGTCACTCGGCGATCCACAATTCCTCTTGGATGCTCTAGACCATGACGCCTAACCGTCTGGAAGAAGCACAGTCTTCAAAGGTAACAAGCGTCGGATCCACGCAGGATCAATCTCTTCAGTGATGCTCAATCACTTTGGGTTGTAGGTGTGTTGGGTTTGGGTTTTCCTCACTTGATGATTTTCGCTCAAAGTCCTCAAAGGATGGGATGCTCTCAAATGACAAGCGTCAGTTTCTCTCGGAGCAGCCAACCAGCTAGTGGTTGTAGGGGGCGGCTATTTATAGCCTAGGGAGCAGCCCGACATGATAAGACATAAATGCCCTTCAATGATATGACCGTTAGGTGGGTATATATTTTGGGACAGCTGGCGCATAGCACAGCAACGGTCAGAATTTTGACTCTCAAATTCCTCAGGGCTATCGTGTTCCTCACTGTGTAGGCAATCCGCACTGGCGAATTCCTAACTCCTCAGTCAGAACAAATTCCTCAGAGACCAGAAGAACTTCGTCTCTGTCACTGAAGAATATGACCAAACTGTATGAGATTTTTAATGGCTTCACTCGAAGGGATTGATAGGTGTAGGATTTTGAGTTGAGCATCACATGGAAATTTTTCCTTAGTATTTCCTCGATCCCCTTTAACAGTACGGTGTTTCCTATGACTCAAGAAAGAGAAAAAGAAACTACGAAAACAAAAGTCTTCACGCTTCATGTTCCTCGAATGATTGCCAGGTCTTCAAGGTCACACCAATTTCTTCACTTTCAAAGTCTTCAGAAATCCAAAGTCTTCAGTTGAAGAACTTCATTTTAGGGGTCGACTTTCTCTGTAAATATCAAACTCCTCATAGACTTATAGACCTGTGTACACTCACAAACGCATCAGTCCCTTAACCTATAAGTCTTCAATACACCAAAATCACTAAGGGGCACTAGATGCACTTACAGCCTCTTTATAAAGGAGGCTCTTTCCCCACTTGTATGAGCATGAGAACAAGAGGGACATCCACGCGCGCTCCTCCTCTGTCGCCCGCCTCGCCATGCCATGCCTCGTCATGACGCGCCGCGGGTTGCGGGAATGAGCCGAACCGATGTCTAAATTTTTGCCACGCACGATGGGTATACGAACGGTCACACGGGAGCTGAAACGTTTTGATATAGTGAAGAGTGAATATGAACGGCGCACCTCTTCGTGTGCTGCCTGTTCGCTTCGTCTCCCTCCGTTGCTTCACCTCCCGTTGCAGCCTGTTCGCGTCCCTCTTCTGTGCCTATATAAGAGAGGTCGCTCCTCTCCAGAGAGGCACATCAGAAGTTCCTCTTCCTCTCGCCACTGGTTCCAATCTTTGAGCTGCTGTTGTCTTTCTCATCCCGATTTGCAGCATGCACCGCGAGTCGGGACAGTAGGCATCCGAAACCGCACCTTTTGAGTCCTGTACGGGAGAAGGGTGATGAGGTTTTTGGGGAGCGCTTCGCGTGACTACTGACTTCTTCGTCACAGACGCCCCGGACTCCGACGACTAATTCCCCGACGACGACTTCTTCCCCGACGTCCACGACCTCCTCGACGATATGGCTGGCGAGGACACCGACCCCAAGTCCAGCACTTCTGCTCCTGCTGTCCGGTACGTGTTCGTCCCCTTTCTATTAGAGGTTCTGCTACAGTTCCTTGTTCTAGTATTTGCCCTACATATGTTAGACTCTATTTCATATATGCAACTTGCTATACTGTCTGCTCTAAATATGTTTAGCTACGGTTCATATATGAAGATGATGTTCACCTTCTCTTTGTCAAATCGCATGGCTTATTTATCACTGCTATACTAGCCATGCTTTATCTAGTATTTCTGTTAATAAAATCATTCGGTAAATTGCTCATATTTCCAACAGATCCAACCTACATACTCAGGCGCCGGCACATGATTCAGGAATTAGGTACTTATATGTAAAAAATTCCAGCATGGCTAACACATATTGAATATCCTATCGATGCAATGTTTCAGCATGGCTAACATATATATTTAATATCGTATCGAAGCAAGAATAATCTGTATCTATTTAATCAATTCAAGGATTGTCCTCATTTCAATATTAAACTCGACGATGGTTTGAGTTGCACTAGGTTTGGGGGGCGAAACACTTCAACGGGGGCCCCTTATCTAGCAACATGGAGACACAATTTTTTAGTAATTTGTCTATGATAGCGGAGTGGCAAAATCAAGCTAGTCAAAATAGACCCAAGAGGAAGACACTTTGTATGACATTCATCAATATCATAAAGATCTTCATTAATAGTTGGACACAATTATATGAAAAGGGGAATCTAGCAAGGCAATTACTTGAGTTACACGAAAAGGTACATACATATTCATTTGTTGGAATCAAATCCCGAGAATTAAGAATATCATACCGATAGCACCAAAAAATAAAGATAGAACTAAGTACCTCTTTGGCTCTTTCGATACTGCTCAAACACCTTCTCTAAAAACTGATGTGATATTTTTGGGTATAAAAACCACCTGGTAATCTTTACCTTTCTAGATAATGACAAAATAACACCAAATCATGTCCACCTTGTGCAAAGATATGTGTCGGGGAATTCACAAATACCATGATGCCTGAACTGCTCAAAAAAGTAATGTTTAAATTACTGGTTTTTGATTTGAGATCCGATGCAGGTAGAAGATAGAGAAGTGTAGGCAAATTGTTTAGGCAAGGATGGGAGTGGCAGTAAGGAGATATTGCAGAGAAACTTACTAGCAGTTATGGATCACCAGGGTGCGATCATAGATGGAGAAGGAATCATAGACATCTCTCGCATTTTCATAAGCCATCGACTGGCGGCTGTCGCATCCATTTCTAGGGTTAGCATGATGTAGACTGAGCGATGCCTTTGGCGAGTACGGGATCGAGCCATCGAGGCAATGGGAGATGACCCTAAAAGGTCTACGAGCAAGGGGAATGGAGGTGACGTCCACGGAGACCTACCTAGGAGAAGGATCGAGGTGGGGGTGGTTCCATCCTAATCGCCCACATCATCATTGTGTCGCACGAGAATGCGAAGGGCCATCACTACCTATCTGAACTTATGCGGGGTCGCTACTTATTTTTGGATTACAGTGCGGCTGCTCAATTATGCAAAATAGTGGTACCAGCCCAATTAACCAGGAAGCTCCAAAAATGCCACGGGAATAGCAGCACATTAGGATATCTAGCCTAGGTTGTGGCTACCATCATTCTTAACATAAGTTCAATGCCTAACCAACGGCCAACGATGGCCCTGGTCGAGAGAATGGACGGCTCGAGAGGCTGGTAGCATGAGAGGTATCCTAGAGTGCTCATTTTTACTATCCTAAAATAGCTAGATCTAGCACGAGGGTGACTGTGACATCTTGGCTTAAAAGGACTGATAGATGTACTACTCATATCAACAAGGTGTGCCTTCTTTTCCGGAAGCCCATCCTCAAAGAACCTCAAAGTTAAGTGTGTTTGGCTTGGAGAAATCAAAGAATGGATGATCGAATGGGAAGTTCTTCCTAGGTGCGCACACGTGATGATAAAATGCGCATGAAAGACTAGTGTTGGTATGGGAGACCAATCTAGATCCCAGACACGACGGCCAGAAACCGATGGATTTGGTCGAGGTGTTACCATGACGGTCCGGTTTTGCGGCAAAGCTCATCCTACCGGCACGTCGCGACAGTGAGCAACGGTAGTCGGGTGGCGTGAGGGGGTGTGGCATATCTGGTAGTAAAGGATACTAGGTGTTGTGGCGCATGACATCCTCGAAGTGAAATGATGGTGCAACAACGAGTGGAAGCGATGTGATGGCTTCCCTTTTTCTGGCAAATTCTCCTTTGGCCGGCTAGTTTTATGTGAACGAGTCGGTACAAAGGTGGATAACGAAATTGGATTTTAACGTTGAGGTTGTTCTATTCGGGTGAAGTACATGATTTAGCCTTTTAGCTAGATCATGTAGCAGAATCATATGTGTGCCATTTACTACTTGTTGAAGGTGTTAGCTCGGAGTTCTAATTCTGGTATTATAGCCCCTGGTATAACTTTTGATTGGACCACCAACATCGACGTGGGAGCGGCAAAATTTCTTTGAAAATCATTTTTGGGGGTTCTTACGTCTTTGTTCCGTCACATGTCGCTTGATTATGGTCCACTAGTGTCTAGTGTAGGGTGGTGATATTATTGTGTAGATGTTGTTTCTAGACAACTCGGACATGGATGTGCTTGGTTTTGTTAAGTCATTTGTTTGTCGTCAATGGTTGGCCCTGGTTGGCATTGTTTAATAACTATTGGTCGACCCACATGGATGTATTACCATTTTTTTTGCTAAAAAGAATAAGTTCGACGTAGATCAAGAGTGACCATATTTCCATCTCTTAATTATTGAGAAAAATCGGTATCAGTAAATTTTGTAAATTCGATCTTGTTTTTGTTAGTGTACCGACATTTCTATCTAAGATTAGCTGACGGCGGGTCCACTGAAAGACTTATTGAATTCATGCTTCAACCAGCTAATCCAAAAGCCTGAACTATTGGAGGGGAGCGGGCAATATATTTCAACACCCCTCATATATTGGCTTTTTGTAGTCCTTGGACATTTTTATAATACCGCATTGGCAGGCTCTTGAACTTGAAACTTGTCTCCTTTGATACGATATCGAATTCATGCTCCGATCAGTTACTCTAAAAGTCCGAACGGATGAAGAGAGATGGACAATACATTTCAACGGGACTCGGATATCTATCTGGAAATTTGACAACGGTACCAGATTATGTTCAAACAGCCCAATTACCGTCGCCAAACTGTATATCTGTCGGTGTGTACTAAAATTACTAGTTGGAATAAGAACTTTATTAAGTTCTGTCTTGTTCAACTTCATTAACTTCATGAAATAATTGCTAACGATGGTATTTGACACACAAAGAGAGAAGGGCCAAATCGCAAAATACCTGAGGTGCATGCACCATACATGCAGACAAGCAAAGGCTTCGGTGCCTTTGCGTTGCAGCCGCCCGTGCAGGTGCAGCAGCGGCCGAAAAGCAACATTCCGATTCCCATCGGCGTGCATGCGCACATGCAGGTCCCAGTCGCGGCCTATTCCGCCACGTGAGACCGCGCGACGCACAGTGCCAAATCGCCAATCAGTCGGCACACGGCCAATCATTGTCACGGGCACCGCGTAAATCGGAAAACCCGGGGACTACTCGGCGACCCGGAAATCGTCTTTTCCCCCCTACGCAACCGATGCTCTTTTCCGTGGCGTTTACCGCTCGCGGCACTGCAGAGCAGCCGGCGCGCCCCACCCACCACGAGAGCAGGAAACGCACGCTGATCGCGGCCCCAGGCACGCTCGCGTCTCCGTCGCGGCCGGACAGGACACGGCACGGCACGGCACGCTGGATGCGGCCAACCGATGGATCGGTGGCGTTGCGACTGATGCAGCGATGGCAACGTAGCGTCCCATGCGGGGTGCCGCCGCGCCGGCGCCGGTGGAGGGTCCGCGACGGCGCCAAATTCAGTTCCTTGGAGGAAACGGACGACCTTGTCACCTTATACTCATTTACTATTCGCCAATGTTATTTACCATGACTATTTACTATCGTCTCATTTACTGATTTACTACTATCCCATAATAATGTACTACTCGCTTGGATATTACGAGTGTGAGTGACAGTGACGATTCGCTTGGATCTCCATCATGTGGCGCGGGGTGGACCATGATGGATCGTGCGTTGCGATTGCGAGATCCACGAGGAGATAGCCCATGTGTTCTCGGTACTTGCTCGCCGCTTCATTTCTTTATCGTGTGACAAACCTGTGTGCGGCGATCATGGCCGGCCGTTCCAACGCTCTCTGTTGCATACTCGTTGATCAGAGCCCTACAGTCTATTATAATCGGGACGGATCCCAGCTCGTTAGAAGAATATCACAGCACTAGTAGCACTACTATTGCTTGGGTCGGGTGCAGGGGCCAGAAGAAGATATTGCATGTCCTTCAACTGATCCACTCGATCTTCCGGCGTTTTCCATCATCATTCCATCGCCAGCTTGCTGCAACAGAAGGTCAGTACGTCAGGAAATTTCCATTTCTCGAAAATGCTATCTGTTTGGGCATCGTGCTACTTTCTTCCCTTACAACGAAAGATAAGGATCTCCGTTTTCGATTCCCCTGCACGACCATAAAGAAATGAGATCGGATAGATCTACTATCGCCTCCCTCTTCCTCCCTGTATTAACTGGAAGAAGAATGCCAAGATTCTTCTTCACCGTCCACCTCCCCTAGCTTACACAAAGGTAGTAGACACTAGTGACAGGCTGAGTGATATGGAGAGGAGGTGGTAGTATGGAACTTGAGCAAGTCTGTTGCCCATTCACGGTTGTAGTTGGTGCTGCCGATTAGTTGCCATCGGCCCGCTCGCCGATCTCGGACCAATCAATCTTCTCCCCGCCAAACTCTCAAAAGATATATGTGTAGCAGACACCGATCTTTTTCGTCCAGGCATCTCGAATCGCCTCCATCGCTTTGCGGCAAAGGAGAAAGGGAAGAAAAGCCTAGTGGTAGATGCGAGGCGAGGCGAGCCCCACCATTAGCGCGGGGCGGGGCGCCGGCAGCAGCGATCTAGGGGAGGCTGTCCCTGGTCCGCGCCCCTGAAAGCTACTAAAGGTCGATGATATGATAGATCAGTAGGAGTCGGCAGAGTGCCGTGAGAATGTGCGTGAGTTCACGCACATGCCTCTCTTTGTCCTCCGGCCCCACCCAACCCAACCCAACCACACTCACGGCCGCCGGCCGGCCAAAAGCTTGGTCCGCCCGTGTCTGCGTGCACATCATATCCATGGATTTTAGTATGCCGGCCTCACTCACTTTTTCTGAACGAGTGAGTCGAGTTGAGTTGATTATCTCTTTGAAGCAGCAGCTAGGGAGAGGAGTGCGCACTAGTTGTGGAGGCTGTAGGTGGACGGGCCCCCACCACACGTGACACGTCTCCGCACTCCACTCGGTGATGCCCACCATGTTTTCCTCGCCGGATATGTATGGAGTATGCCTTTCTTCATTCCCCTCCACTATCTATCTGCTTCCTCGATCTCTTCGTCCTCTTCTCCCCCCTTCATATACTCACCTTGATTCCGTGGTATAGTTTAGTATAGTGCCGTATCCTGTCATTGCCGGCTCTCGCTTCTTTCGAGGTGTCCGTCCGTTCATTAGTGTGCTTGTGGCAAACTTGTTCTTGGCAGGTGGTTCAATCTGTTCGAGAAATAACAGTGCTGCTTCTACCTTGATGTGCTCTGTTCTTGGAGCCGGCAGAAGGAAATCATAGGAGCGTAGCCGTTTCCTCGCCGAGGGCCGACGGATCCTGGCCGAGCTTGGGAGCGCGGCAGCCATGGAGCCCGGAAAGGTCAGCCATCGATTCCCGAATTCAAAATCAAGCAAGGTAGGGCAAGAGGAAACAATTACCAATGCTGAAACTGGTTTCAATCGGTTGGATGCAGAGGGAGACATGGCGGACGACGATGTTGCTGGCGTACCAGAGCCTGGGGGTGGTGTACGGGGACCTGAGCATCTCCCCGCTCTACGTCTACAAGAGCACCTTCGCCGACGACATCACCCACACCGACTCCAATGACGAGATCCTCGGCGTCCTCTCCTTCGTCTTCTGGACGCTCACCCTCATCCCGCTCCTCAAGTACGTCTCCATCGTGCTCCGCGCCGACGACAACGGCGAGGGCGGCACCTTCGCGCTCTACTCCCTCATCTGCAGGCACGCCAACGTCAGCCTCCTCCCCAACCGCCAGCTCGCCGACCAGGAGCTCTCCACCTACAGCCTCGAGCGCCCGCCCGAGGAGGTCGCCCATGGCTCCCGCGTCAGGCGATGGCTCGAGGCGCACCGTAGCCTCAAGACCGCCCTGCTCGTCATGGTCATGATCGGGACCTGCATGGTCATCGGCGACGGCGTCCTCACCCCCGTCATTTCCGGTATGTAGTAGTATCTTCAACCTTTTTCAGTCAATCCATCTTCTTTCTTTTTTGGCCTTTTATTTCTCCAGTTGGCTCTTCAGTTCAGGGAGCAGTTACTTATTGGTACTGCTGTCGATTTTTGTCTGTTGCAATTGCAGTGTTCTCGGCTGTTTCTGGGCTTGAGCTCTCCTTGTCCAAGCATCAGCATGAATGTGAGCCTCCCTCAACTCTCGACTGCAATTTTGTTTTTTGCATTTAATGATTTTGTTGGTCTTGTCTGCAACCAAAAATGAACAGAAGCATTGAACAATAGGTCACAATAACTAAACACTAGTGACTTTAGTGATAAACTGATACAGTACTTCACAATGATGCTTATGGACTACAAAACTGGTAAAGATTTGGCGCCTCTGCTAGTTATAATGTTCCAAAACTGCGAGGAATAGTTATCACTAATTTCTACTTCACTTACCTGGCCCAAATACTCCCAGTTGTCAGCTGTATGTGAGCCTCCCTCAATTCTGAACTGCAAATTTGTTTTTTCCATTCAAAGACTTTGTTGGTCTTGTCTGCAGCCAATAAACAGAGTACTGAACAATCGATCATAATAAGTAAACAATAGTGATTTTACTGATAATTTGATACAGTACTTTACGATGATGCTTATGGATTAGCAAAACTGGTAAAAGCATTTTTTTCGGAATTGGCAAAATTGGTAATGATTTGGCGGCTCTGCTAGTTAGAATGAGGCAAGGCAAAACTGCGAGGAAAAGTCGTCACTAATTTCTACTACTTCACTTACCTGGCCAAAATACTCCCAGTTGTCAGCTGTCTAGCAGAGACTATATGATGACTTGTAGGACTATATCATGACTTATATGTCTGAATTTCTGTCACAAATTGAACTGAAAAATGGTATGACCGAACTGGTGAATGGGATTATATGGTTTTCAATTTCAGCTTCAGAAATATTTCAGGCACAGCTGAATTTCAGTTTGCATTCGGGCTAAAGTACCATAATTATCACCTGATTCGATTGAAATCCAACCGAATATTTTGAAATTTAAAAAAATCTTTTGAATTTGTGTGAAATGGCTGAAATATCTTGACCAAAACGCAATTATTTTAGTACCAACTGAAATGACCAGAAATTCTCAAATTTTGACGAAATTTGGTTCAAAGTGAAAACCATTAAACTAGCTCTCTGTCACCTGTTTTACCTTGATACTTCACTTGTTCTGCCATGCTCATTTCTTCTTCTTTTGGTTGTTTTCATGCAGATGCCGTCACGCCGATAACCTGCATCATAATAGTGTTCCTGTTCGCTCTCCAGCATTACGGCACCCACCGTGTCGGGTTTCTCTTCGCTCCGATAATTCTGGCCTGGCTGATCTGCATGAGCGCGCTCGGTGTGTACAATATCATCAAATGGAACCCTCAGGTTTACATGGCACTCAATCCCGTGTACATGTTCAAATTCTTGAAGAAGACCAAGAAGTCTGGTTGGATGTCCCTCGGAGGGATTCTGCTCTGCATGACAGGTAAAGTTCAGTATGAAATGAATCCTTGGTTTAAACAGTTTTTTAATTTTTTGCCAAAATTACACAGGGGAATTGTCCAAATGTAAACAGTCTGACATGTTTGCTTCTTTCCAGGATCTGAAGCAATGTTTGCAGATCTTGGCCATTTCTCCTACAGTGCAATCCAGGTTAATTTCAGCAACTAGTTCAGTTGCTATGTTATTTTTGCTCAACTCATCATGCTGTTTGGGCAAATCTTGACTCTGCTCCTTGCTTTTGCAGCTTGCTTTTACTTCTTTGGTGTACCCTGCACTGATCCTAGGATACATGGGTCAAGCTGCCTATTTAACCAAACACCATGACTTCGACTCAAGCTACCAAATTGGATACTACATCTCAGTTCCAGGTACATACTGCTTTACTTTTTTCAAACGGAGGCAAAAACTTTGCCTCATCAATTAACTCAAAAGAAGAAAATTCCCAGATTAATTAATTAAAAACCGGGCGAAAACCGACCTACTGCTTACTTGGATTAGTAGATTACCAGTAGGAGTCTAATGCTAGCTGATGATTTTTACGCTGGCACAGTATCTGTGAAAGACTTGCACTGTTCTACATTTACCATTTTATTCAGTAAACAGGCACTAATTGAGCACCAAAATTTATTTATGCAGAGGCTGTGAGGTGGCCGGTGCTGGTGCTGGCGATCATGGCGTCGGTGGTGGGAAGCCAAGCGATCATCAGCGGCACCTTCTCCATCATCAACCAGAGCCAGGCCCTGAGCTGCTTCCCGCGGGTGAAGGTCGTGCACACATCGGCCAAGGTCCATGGACAGATCTACATCCCGGAGATCAACTGGATGCTCATGGTGCTCTGCATCGCGGTCACCGTCGGGTTCCGCGACACCAAGCACATGGGGAACGCGTCGGGGCTGGCGGTGATCACGGTGATGCTGGTCACCACCTGCCTCACGTCGCTGGTCATGATGCTCTGCTGGCACCGGCCGCCGGCGCTGGCGCTCGCCTTCTTCGTCTTCTTCGGCTCCATCGAGGCGCTCTACTTCTCGGCGTCGCTCACCAAGTTCCTCGACGGCGCGTGGGTGCCGCTCCTCCTCGCGCTCATCCTCGTCGCCGTCATGTTCGTGTGGCACCACACCACCGTCAAGAAGTACGAGTTCGACCTCCACAACAAGGTCACCATGGAGTGGCTCCTCGCGCTCTGCGACAGGCTCGGCATGGTCCGCGTCCCCGGCATCGGCCTCGTCTACACCGACCTCACCTCTGGCGTGCCCGCCAACTTCTCCCGCTTCGTCACCAACCTCCCGGCGTTCCACCGTGTGCTCGTCTTCGTCTGTGTCAAGTCTGTGCCCGTGCCGCGCGTGCTCCCCGCCGAGCGCTACCTCGTCGGCCGCGTCGGCCCGCCGGGCCACCGCTCGTACCGCTGCATCGTGCGCTACGGGTACCGGGACGTGCACCAGGACGTGGACTCGTTCGAGACGGAGCTCGTCGAGAGCCTCGCGTCCTTCATCCGGCTGGACGCGCTCTTCCGGTGCAGTGACGCCCGCAGCGACGCCGACTACGAGCGCGAGAACGCGTTCACCGTCATCGGCAGCAACCCGCTCCGGCGCCGCATCAGCTACGACGACACCCACGACAGCGCGTCGTCCGTGGAGATACGCGTGGAAAGCCCGGCCTGCAGCAACGGGACGAACACCATTGAACTCGCGTCCGTGCCGGCAGCGGCGCCGCGGGTGGTGAAGAGGGTGAGGTTCCTGGTGGACCCCGGGAGCCCCGACGTGGAGGACAAGCAGATGCTGGAGGAGCTCCACGAGCTGTGCGAGGCGAGGGAGGCTGGCACGGCCTTCATCATGGGCCACTCCCACGTGAAGGCCAAGCCCGGGTCGTCGCTGCTCAGGAGGCTGACCATCGGGTACGGCTACAACTTCCTGCGCCGGAACTGCCGCGGCCCGGACGTCGTGCTGCGCGTGCCGCCAGCGTCGCTGCTCGAGGTCGGCATGGTCTACGTGCTGTGACTCACAGACACGGGGCTTCTGTTCTGTCTCTAGCTTCCGGACATGCTGCTGTAAATTGTAAGGTGATGGCGTGACGCGTGATGGAAATCTTTTGTGTTTTGATTGATGAAATGCAAAAATCGTATGCGATCGCACGGTGATAATGTAAAGATTGACCACGTAGCTGGCCATCCACAACCCCTGATAGCCGTCCGATCTCTCCCGTATGAGCTAGCCGGCAACAAGGCTAGTATTGCGCTCAGCCCTCTGCAATAGGAGCCTTGTTGCAATATCCCTGAACCATTTTTTCCTTCTAAAACAAGGCCTCTGTTGCAGTTGCAATCATAACAAAATCCCAATATTCTGGCCCTTGCATACAAAGGTGCGGTGAGTGTGGCGCCCCCCTCCCGTTACAAATTCGGCTGCTATAAAAATTCCAACTTAAAAAGGATCAAAATAATCTAAGTTATATTAGGACAATGCAATGGTCAATCAAGGACAGAGCAACAATGTAAAAATTATTGGCAGCTAACTCAAATGTAATTTGACAGACTGGTGCTAAATCATTGTTTGCCGCTACTCACTATTATAATGTGACACCTTTCAAGTACAATCAAACCCAATGTTCCAATTGTCTCACTTTACCTATCACGGTCACTATTGTGAAGTCCACATGATTTTTGGGGGTATGTTTTTGATGCAACTGATTTTAATCCATCACACATTCAAATCAAGAGCATCTTAGACTATTTGATGAACCAACAATAAACCAGCTTTTATGTATCAAATCAAGAGCATCTTAAACCATTTGATGAACTAACAATAAATAAAGAGCATTTCTATTTTGGATTCAATGGCAATATACGTGTGATGTGAAGTTGGAGTAGAGGCACATACATGTGTTATGTCCAAACAAAGAGCTTGATATTGTTGTCATGTCCAGATGACCAAACAAATGCAGTGCTTCTCTGCTGCAAGCATGATCCAAGATAAACAGCAGCAACACTTATTCATTTATTCTCTCTTTATATGAGTAACAGGCTCGACATTCTGGCATAGTGGTATTCAGGCATCAAAACCATCATTTGTCCATAGGAGGACTACTAATTGTGGTTGGCACCAGCGGCAGCGCTGACAGAACATAACACGAACCTACATTGAAGATGATCTCCAAATGTTAGTGCTTGCATGGTCAACCAGCAACACGTCAAGCACATCTGCAACCAATACAAAATTAAGACAAACATGACTAATTCTGCACGTTTTTATCAATAGCCAGTAGATACTATGCAAGCTATTGCTAGTGGTTACCGATTGCATAGGTGCTAAAAACAGTTGCACATCAGGATTATTTGTTCTCTCCTACTTATTTTGTTGTCAAATAAATTTCTTCTCATGACCGGGTTGAGCTGTTGTGCAGCTCCGGGTGGCCGTGAAGCAAAATAATAAAATCAGTCAAGAAGACTCTTATTACCCAGTTGCATGAAGGAATCAAGATAAAGCAGAGGACCGTCCCTAACTTGTTAGCAAATACTAATTCGAAACATAAATAGATTGCAACGATACATGGTCAGAACTGAATTTGCTAGTGATTGGAAATAGAACAAGGAAATCAATCATACACAAGTAGTCCTTAAAGTATCACAAATAGTAGGCATAAGCATGGTTATATAGCAGTATTAACATTTGTCCGTAAGAACAAGTGTGAGGTGTCCTATCAACAGAGCAACATCAAGCAACGGAAGTATTTAGATGTGCTTGCACTACAAAAAGAAACACCACCCCACCTTCCTGGAACTGTAGGAGAAAAAAATAAAGTGAGCATGCATCATCTAACCAAAAAAAAACAAGTTTTCAGAGTGGGCATTCGCTATAGTTTGGCAGAAAATCAATAGATATTGAGGACCTTGCAAACTAGAAGCAATATGTATTCAACAATAATACAACAATAGCATGTGGAAATCATTGGTTGCAAAAAAATCAAGGATTCATGGTCCAATAGCAGGTGGGGACTCACAATTGCATCCTTCTGCTTGGTGATAATATCCAGGATGAACAAGCGCTCTGCGAACTGATGTGCCTTCGCTCTTCATCTATTGATTGATCCGGTCTGCTTAGTAGCACACAAGCGGAAGCTGGCACACAAACACATCAGTTAGTAGTTTGTGAAATTACAGAACCACATCCGAGCAATATCACGAAGGAGTTCCTATAAATTTTTGCAAGCTTGGGACCATAAGAAGCTCTAGTCAAACGTTAACAACAGAATGTGTTGGCAGTTTGATTTCTTCACTCGTAAACTGGAACTGTAATAATCAAACCAGTATGTTCCCGAAAATGCAGTGGCGTGCTCGTCCTCGCATGCTCACTTTATCGCGAGGCGTCCACTCTTTGCCGGATGCGGGATCGTGCTCCTGTTCCATTAATGCATACCCCGTTCATTTAATGTGTACGCTGGACGAAAGAGCAGACGTTGATACGGTGCATGTAGACGGACGTCGAAGGCGTAGTGACGGCGTTTGGACACTGTACCAGCAACTGCATTTAACTCCGCCTCTTGCACTCACGGCCGATCCATTTTATCCGAACTCTGCCAATCTTCTAAAAAAGGTAATTCCAACTCTGCCAGTGCCAAGAAACGGGACTGAAGTTTAGTTTCGTCATCAGCTGCGTCTGCCGAGGATGGTACAATCGGAAAAAGTATGGTGCAGCCTATGACAGTAGGTTTGAACATGCACTTCAGAAACAGCTTATGTTTGAGAAACTTACTAGTTTTGCTTGCCTATTTTTGTACTTCTCGCTCGCCTCCCGGTCGAACACCAATCGCATGTACTGTTGGACAAACAAATGCATGGTGGCAGTTAGCTGGGACATAGCCTTTTATCATATGTATGGCACAAAAATACATAGGAGCGGATGAGCTCTGCTGCTCACGGAATCGGTGAACATTTGTCAAATGCACGTTGAATATTTTTCAAATATACGTGAGTATTTTTTAAACACATGTTATTGAACATTTTTTAGAAACATGTAAGATATTTTTCTAAATATATGGTGAATAATTTTTGAATGCGCTGACATTTCCTAAGGTACACAATGACATTTTTTAAATACATGGTGAAAATGTTTTGAACATACTTTTTTTTCAAAGACGTCTCGAACATACTATGAACAATATTGCAAAACACAATGATTTTTTAAATACGCGAGGACCAATTTTTTAAAAAAATCCAATGAACATTTTTGTATACACGATGAATACTTTCACGGATTTGAAACAAAAGTTGATGTAACTATAAAAAGTGTTAACTCATGATGAATATTTTTGTATTACACGATTTACATGTTTGAATTATACTCCCTCCATCTCAAAATAAGTGTCTTGAGCTTAGTACAAATTTGTACTAGAGCTAGTACAAAGTTGAGACACTTACTTTGGGACGGAGGGAGTACTATATATAAATTTTAGTGCATGACAAACATGTTTTAACATACATGATGAATTCTATAAAAAGTTTGCGATGATTTTTTAACACGGTGACTATTTTTAACACAAGTATAAAAAATATTTTTCAAATACACATGAATTTTTTGTACCCACGAATTTCTTTCATGTACGTGAATATTTTATATTTTAGCACGTGTATTTTACTCAAATGAATAAAAATAGAAAATAAAATGTAAAGAAAGCCAGAAAAGAAAAAATGATAATACTACTACTGTCATAGGCTGTTTTGTATCAGGGCTGGTACAAAACATAAGTTGTTTCTGAAGTGCAAATTCAACATCCGAGACGTGGTAAATTGGAGTTCTGTACCAGGTCTGGTTTTGGGGCATGAAAAAAATTCTTGTGCAATTTTAGAAGCACAAAAGACAAAAAAACACATAGAGTTTGTAACACCACAACATTTTTACCATGACAAATTGCAGCCCGACGGGGAGGCAGATTTTTTTCACGCCCTTTTTTCACCTGCAGCGACGCCGTCGGTCACATGCCCGTGTAGGGAGTGCATGCGTCCTGTATTAATGGCACATCATCGCTACTAGTTAGGCTGGTCATAGTGGGGAGTAACTTAGACTAGTAACATGCATATGTTATTAGTCTATGTTACTACCTTCATAGTGAGTAGTAACATATAGATGGTAACATGCGAGCCTTCATTAATTGAGATATAGACTCATTTTGCCTCGGGGTGTGTTATGTTACAGTAACATATTATGTTACCACA
Organism: Triticum timopheevii; assembly: GCA_963921465.1. Classification (NCBI taxonomy): domain Eukaryota; kingdom Viridiplantae; phylum Streptophyta; class Magnoliopsida; order Poales; family Poaceae; genus Triticum; species Triticum timopheevii. Next base: position 82,462,849 of record OY997264.1, read on the forward strand.
AGCATCTCTTTCTTCATTAACTCCATGCCACATAAGCAATTGTATCTTGGGATGTGTTATGTTACTACCTAAGTTACTCCCACTATGGCTAGCCTTAGCTGTTGCGGTCACGGCATCTGCTAACTCCGTCATGACAAATATAGTGGCCCACACACCTAGCTGCACCTTTCCGCTGCCACATATCAACCAGTATTCCCACCGTCCCTAATTACTGCCACCACGTGACCTTGTGTCACTAGTGCATAACCGGGCAATAGCACCGGTTCGTAAGGCCCTTTAGTGCCGGTTCCATAACCGGCACTAAAGTGTGGTCACTAAAGCCCCCCCCCCCCTTTTAGTACCGGTTCAGCACGAACCGGTGCTAAAGGGCAACCACGTGGCACGAGCCAGCTCCGGGGGCCTGGAGCCCTTTAGTACCGGTTGGTAAGACCAACCGGTACTATAAGGTTTGGGGGTTTTTAGTTTTATGATTTCTTTTTCATTTAATTTTGTGTTTCCATTTTAATTCTTTTTCATTTGCTGGTATTTTACGATACTACACATTGTACACGTTATGCATATATATATATATATATATATATATATATATATAATGTCTCACAAACCACCATATTAATTAATTCACACATACACACATGTATAGCTATATACAATTTCTCCTACATATGCATGTTGCCTTCGGAGCCAGTGGCATTAGCCTAATTGGTGTCTTCGGAGCACGATGACAATTGGAAGTGGTTTTCATGGGGGCGGTAGCGGGTAATAGTATTCTCCCTTCGGATTTATGACCTGGTCGAGCAAAAATCCCGCTATTTCCTCTTGAAGTGCTTCTACGCGCTTCGTTTCTAGGAGCTTCTCCCACACCTCTTTGAACTGTTAAGGAGATCAATATGCATGTGTATTAGTTTGTGTGACTAGATATCGATAATGGTGTAAAAATTGTGAATAGTGTTCTGACAAGCGTACCCATTCCTGTCTTTGAGATCTGCTCCTTTCAGACGCCATCATGCGAATGTTCTCGCAAACGCAGAATGCACACAGACCAGTCCCCTGCGCCTGCTTCAGGGCCTTTACGAGAATGGAATTTGATCAGATAATAATTAATCAAGCATGATAATTAAAGAGATGGCAGCTAGCTAGCTAGCTAGTACTACTTAATTACTTACCTTGGATCGAAACCATTTAAGCTTTGGTTTCCATTCGCCTTCCGTGACCTTGATGAACCTTGCCCAAGCCCTGCCCCGCCGACAAAGAAAATGAATAAAGGGGTTATTAAATAGTTCATATCATGAAATGACGAACTAAATAGACCGAGATTATAGTTAATAATGATTGAATTAAATTACTTGTTGACTATCCCAAACAAGATGTTATAGTCAGTTTTTGCTTTGAGTAGTGAGTCCAGTATTTCAACTGTTCCGTCGTCAACTTTAATGATACACAAGACCCAGTGAAATTTGCATGCACACACGTTTGCATGTCTTAATTAAGCGGGCATATGTAAGCAAAAACATGTAGCTAGCTAGTAGGCAAAAACAGAGAATTTGTAATACAAGACAGTGTGACTCACTGGAAGTTGTAAGGAAGTAGTATATCTTCATTGTATTTGAGGCGCTTTAAGAACTCTAGCATGTTGTCCTCTACGTCCTTTTGCTGACGTGGATTCATTAGCCATGCGTATTCATTAACGGTGTTTGGGTCAATGAACCCAATGCCAAAGCGTCCACCTTTTCTCATTTCATACATCTTCATCCTGCATAATACCACAGAAAAGAATATAATGAGGATAATTACAGGTAATGATTGATCAAAAGGATCACTACAGCTAGCTTGAGACTTAAATTAATTACAGAAAGAAATCACTTATAGACAATAGCAACTGACGATAGATTTGTCATGTGCGTCTTGATTGTATAACTGAAACAGTTCAGAATACTCAATGGACAGAGCTTTCTCATGGAAGTAATGCTCCTCCTTGACATTCACCATGAGGGAAAATCGATCTGAAATGTTGGTAATGTTTATGTACCATTGATGCAATTCATACATTCTCGTTGGGAGGTTCTTGACCTTGTCTGGCGCGACCAAAGGTTGGCCCCGGACATATTTCCGTTTTATTTCATCCTCTCTAAGCACAGGCATGGGCTCGATCTCGAGGAGTTGTCCAACAGTGATGTTGAGAACTTCAGCCTGCATTATATGCTCCTCCGTTATTACCACATTGCCCACCTCGGGAACGTGCACTGTTTGCCCACAATAATATTGGGCGCGCGTACTGTCACGTGTTGTTGGCACAACAAGCGAGGGGATCGATTGCGCCGCCTGTTCTCCCAGCTGGGGAATGGTTTTCCCGCATTTTTTGTCAGCTGCTTCTTGTTTGCTCGATCCTGATGTAGACGTGCTCGCCTCCTTTTGTAGACGTGCTCGATTTAACTTCCTGATGTGGCGCTCATAGTCTGTGTCAACAGGCTTGGGAGCTGGTGGTTGAGCCATACGAATGAAGTGGTCAATCGTTTCCTCAGGCACTTTCTCCCTTGGCGGCGGTGGCGGTTTCGGTGCAAAATGGGCTTCCACCTCGGCCTTCGATATGGCTGCGATTTCCTCCTCGGACCTGTCATAAGCCCTCTGCGGAAGAGGCGTGAGGCTTGGACCATATTTATATCGCTTGCCTCCGCCTGTACTTCCTGTACTACCTCGACTCGTACCGCTACGCACCATAGCTGCGGGGTGTCTCTTCTTCGATTGCTGAGGCGGCGGAGACGGCTGACAGGGCTGAGTTGGACGAGGAGGAGTGGCCTGAGGTTGTGCCGGACTTGGAGGAGGAGTGGACGTCTGACACTGTGGCGGACTTGGAGGAGGAGGAGTGACCTGACACTTTGCCGGACTTGGAGAAGGAGTGGCCTGACACTTTGCCGGACTTGGTGGACTTGCAGGAGCGGGAGACTGCTGACTCGGTGGCGGACTTCGACGAGGAGTCGGCTGACGCGGTGTTGGTGGCCTTCGAAAGATGATGCAATCCTTTTTCCATAGGATGATACGATGTTTGACCTCTCCGAGAAAGCGCTCGCCGTCACCTCCAGGAATGTCAAGCTGTAGCTCCGAATATGGTGGGTCCACCACCTCATCAACCAAGACACGAGCATAGCCCGCTGGAATTGGGTTGCAATGGAAGGTTGCCTCGGGGGGATTTGTAAAAGCAACGGCGTCCGCCACCTTCATGGATATGTTCTTCATTTTGACGTGTAGCTCACAGTTAGTGTTCTCCGTGATGTCATCCACGGGGTATCTACCCAACATTGCGTCGTCCTGGGCGGCCGAACCCACGCTGCTTCTCGGCATGGATGGGCCGGTGCTATCCAATGCTGGATCATCCGCTAGCTGCTGCAGCTGCTGAGACCCCCTTTGCTGGGTAAGTGAGTCGATCTGCTCCTGCTGCCGCTAGAATTTGACTGCCAATTCCGCTTGACTTGCTTCTAGGCCTTGAAGGCGTTCATAGTCCCGCTTCCTCTGCTCCTCCTCCATCTTCCTCTTCTTTTCTTCCGCAATCTTCTTTCTCGCACGGGTTCTGTAGTCGTTGTTCCAGTCTGAAAACCCCTCATACCACGGAATAGCGCCCATGCCTCATGTTCTTCCCGGGTGTTCAGGATTTCCCAGGGCACGCGTAAGCTCGTCGTTCTCTCTGTTGGGCTGGAACACCCCCGATCGTGCCTCTTCTATTGCAACAAGTATCGCATCGTCGGCTCCCTTCAGACTTGCCTTCGTCGAAACATTGCCTGTCTTTGGGTCGAACTCCCCCCCCCCCCATGCGCATAGAACCAAGTCCTGCACCTGGGGGGCCAGCTCTTAGTAACCGGAGTGACACCTGCATCCTCCATCTATTTTTCAGACTTATCCCACTTAGGCATTGCCACCGCATAGCCACCTGGCCCCAGCTTATGGAACTTATCCTTTTTTTCGGCATTCTTCTTTATTTATTCTCGACCGTTCCTTAGCTAATTTCGAATCCTTGAATTTCACGAAATCGTCCCAATGAGCACGTTGGTTCTCTAGTGTTCCCTCGAATACTGGAGTCTTCCTTCCTTCCTTGACGTACTTGTCCCATTCACGATTCTTGTGGTTCTTGAATGCAACCGCCATCTTCCTAAGAGCAGCGTCCTTGACTTTCTGCACATCTGCTTCTGTGAAATGATCTGGTAGGGTGAAATGTTCCATGAGAGTATCCCAAAGCAGATCTTTTTGATTCTTGTCGACAAAAGTAACATCTGGACGTGGAGCAGCGTCCTCTTTGTCTTTTTGTCTTTTGTCTTTTGCTGGCTCTCTCCATTCTTGAAGGGAGATCGGGAGTTGTCCTTCACAAGAACTCCGCACTGACGAACGAACTTGTCCACAATCTTCTTAGGCGCTAATGGTTCGCCATTAGGTTTGACTGCCTCGATATTGTACTTTACGCCCTCCTTCAACTTTTTGTTCGGGCCTCGTTTCGTCCTTTTGCCTGAAGATTTGCTCGATCCGGATGGCTGAAAGAACAAAGATCGATTTGTTAATATATCCGCAAGTCATTTAAAACATGTGATGATCACCAGATACCTGCTTATATAAATATATATACCTCGCCGGTCTTTGTTGTTTCAGGATCAACATGTTCTTCGTCATCGTCATAACCGTAGTTCATGACTTCATCAATTCGGTCGTCGCGATCGAATATCATATCACCCTCTCCGGTGTTGTTTAGAAATTCGGAGCCGTCATAATCTTCTTTATTCTGATCATCATTTGGCCCGCGTATCATATCGAACATAGTCTGTTCTCCCTCTCTGTCGATATTGTCTGCCATAGCTTTTATTTAACTAATCCAAAAGAAATATAAAACAATTTAGTATTCAAATTACATCGTCTCGAATAATAGATATAATCTCGAATACATCGTCTAGAATAATAGATATAATCTTGAATACATCGTCTCAAATAATATATAATATTGAATAGTACATCACTGGCTAGGTAGCCAATTAAAGATCGAATACTACAGAAGAATCTAGGACACTCGCGGTTCCTGCGGCGCGGGCGGTGGACACACAAAGAGAAGGAACCCTCACAGGATCATAGCTGAAGTGAGATCCCCGAAGATACTATCAGGTATTGGAGAACCTGCTGCCCTCTAACGCAACCATGTAGCGATGGACGTGCTCGTCCTCCTCCCTGACACGGCGACGTACCATCTCCGGTGGGGCCGGGTTCCTCCGCACCGAAACTGGCCCACGCGAATCCCACCAAACGAGATCAGGGTCGACGACAGGACCCGAGGCCGGGTTCCTCATCAAGCGGCGCGCCCCTCCAGGCAGCACCTCCCAGTGCCAGCCCGGCGGAGCCCAGTCCCGGACATGGGTCGGCTGGACGTCGTCGTGGACGGGTCGACGGCGAGGATGCGGGCCGGGCATCATCGAGAACAAATACTAGCTATATGCCCGCAAAAAATAACATTTCTTTAATGATTGGATTTTGATAACTAAAATTTCTAACATTTCTATATAACACTAATTATGCTATCATTGCATATGTCAAAAATCTATATACTATTTCATACTAATTAAGCATCTACCACTAAAAATAGAAAACACAACTTCTATACATCCATTTAAAAACTAAAAAACAACATTATATAAAAAATTTCCATACTAATTAAACACTAATTATATCCATCTAACATGCATTCATACATATATAATAGTGAAAAAATAATAATCTAAATAATATAAACTAATTAAACATACAAAATACGTATATACTAATTAAACACTAAATAATCTAAACTAATTAAACATACAAAATACATATGTACGTGTGTGTGTGTGTTCATGCATGCTTGTGTGTGTGTATGGGCTCGGGGAGGGTCGGCGCCCATGGTGGCCGTCGGGGGCGAGGGAGAGGGGTTAGAGGGGGAGAGCTCACAGCGGGCGACGGCGACGGCGAGGCGACGGCCGGGGCGGCGACGGCGGGGACGGCGCGACGGGGACGGGCCCGGGGCGGCGACGGAGACGAGGGCGGCGACGGGGACGGGGGCGGCGACGGAGACGAGCGGCGACGGAGACGATCGAGGGTGGCGGCGACGGCGACGGAGACGGAAACAGAGGAACAAACAGAGAGGGAAACTGAAATTTTCGTAGTTGTTGTATATATAGAAGGCACCTTTAGTACCGGTTGGAGCCATCAACCGGTACTAAAGGCCTGTTTTGGCCAGGCCAAGCGGCGGGAAGTGACCCCCTTTAGTACCGGGTGGTGGCAAAAACCGGCACTAAAGGCCCCCCCTTTAGTACCAGTTTGTGCCGCGACCCGGTACTAAAGGGGGTGCGCTGGCGCAGGTGCGGTGCGGCAAGTTTAGTCCCACCTCGCTAGCCGAGGGGCGACCGCACTGGTTTATAAACCCCCGTGCGGTCGTTCTCTTGAGCTCCTCTCCAAAGCAGGCCTACTGGGCCTACGTGTTCTTTGCTGCCCTGTGGGCCCACTTGGCCTTTGCGGGCCTGCATCCTAGCCTAAAAACAGGTTGGGTTTCTAGTCGTATGCAGGCCGCTATGGCCTAGTAGGCGGGCTTTTTTTTATTTTTTTTGATTTATTTATTTTTGTGTTGTTTTTTTGTGTATTTAGAGTTTCTTTGTGAATATTTTTGCTTTAGGTACAAAAATTTACAAACTTTCTGTTAGTGACCGTAGTTTTCAAATTTGAATAGTTTAAATTTTGAATTATTTGAAATTAGTGTGAATATTTTTTATATAGTTTTTTCTTTTCAGCTATAGTTTTTCTTCTTTTCTGCTATTTTTTCTTTTCTGCAAAACTTGATGGTCAAAGTCTGGAGTTATAACTTAAAAAAAAAGAAATGTCGACGAGCAATTAGTTTTCGCCATAACAGAAGAAGTCCGGAATTGTAATAAGTTATTAAAAATAAAAAAGAGGTGCAATGCTCGTTAATTTGCTTCAAGCCTTTCGGAATAGTGTAAACTGCACTGCGCATAGCTCCGTGCAGTCTACCGTATTCCTGAAGGCTTGAAGCTAAGCAACGTGAGCATTGAGCCTCTTCTTCATCGTCTCTGCACTCAGGGCTTATAAACCGCTCCTAGTCCCTCTCACTTCGCGAGGTGGGACTAAAAAACAGCTTACGTCTGGTTCATCCATGAACCGGTACTAAAGGTGCTCGTGGGGCCCCAGCCTTACCTGACACAACCTCATTAGTACCGGTTCGTGGTACGAACCGGCACTAAATGGTGATGGTGGGGCCATAGCCTGACCGGAGGCTCACACAGCCTCTTTAGGTACAAACTTTCTGTTAGTGCCCGTAGTTTTCAAATTTGAATAGTTTAAATTTTGAATTATTTGAAATTAGTGCGAATCACCAGTTTGTGAATATAACTTAACTTTAAAAATCAGTAAAGGCATGAAAGAATTTGTTTGCACATAAAATTTCTTCGCGTTTCAAATGCCAAAACACATAACTACCCTAACTATTACAGAGATTCCCCTCTGGGTGTGAAACACAGAAGAAAGTGATGATAGTGAAGCCAATCACATCCCAGATCTTTGGGTGTGAAACTTTTTCTTCGCGTGTGTCCCTTTGCACCGTAACCATGGAAAATCTTCATCATTTAACGGGATGCTCGGGTCAATATTCACTGTGAATGGAGCAATTTCATCAATCTTTTCATAATCTTCTGACTTGTCTGTCTTGTCATCCACTTCCACGATGTTTCTCTTCCCAGAAAGAACTATGTGCCGCTTTGGCTCATCGTACGATGCATTCACTTCCTTATCTTTTCTTTTTCTTGGCTTGGTAGACATGTCCTTCACATAGAAAATCTGTGCCGCATCATTGGCTAGGACGAATGGTTCGTCTGCATACGAAAGATTATTGAGATCCATTGTTGTCATTCCGTACTGCGGGTCTTCTGTTACCCCGCCTCGTGTCATATTGACCCATTTGCACCGAAACAAAGGGACCTTTAAACCACGTCGATAGTCAAGTTCCCATATGTCCTGTATATAACCATAATATGTTTCCTTTCCCGTCTTGGTTTCTGCATCAAAGCGGACACCACTGTTTTGGTTGGTGCTCTTCTTATCTTGGGCGATCGTGTAAAATGTATTACCATTTATCTCGTACCCTTTGAAAGTCATTATATTCGAAGATGGTAACTGGGACAGCAAGTACAGGTCATCTTCAATAGAGGTGTGATGCATGGTACGTGTCTGCAACCAGCTGGCGAAACTCCTGGTTTGTTCACGTGTAATCCAGTCATCAGACCACTCCGGGTGTTTGGAGCGTAGCAAATTCTTGTGTTCATCCATATACGGAGCCACCAAGGCGGAATTCTGTAGAACTGTGTAGTGTGCTTCAGTGAGAGAATGTCCGTCCATACATATTATTTGTTCCCCTCCTAGCGTGCCTTTTCCATCCAGTCTGCCCTTATGCCGCGATTCGGGAACACCAATCGGCTTAAGGTCAGGAATAAAGTCAATACAAAACTCAATGACCTCCTCATTTTGATGGCCCTTGGAGATGCTTCCTTCTGGCCTAGCACGGTTATGAACATATTTCTTTAAGACTCCCATGAACCTCTCAAAGGGGAACATATTGTGTAGAAATACAGGACCCAAAACGTTAATCTCTTCGCATAGGTGAACTAGGACGTGCGTCATGATGTTGAAGAAGGATGGTGGGAACACCAACTCGAAACTGACAAGACATTGCACCAAATCATTCTGTAACCTTGGTATGATTTCTAGATCGATTACCTTCTGAGAGATTGCATTGAGAAATGCACATAGCTTCACAATGGCTAATCGAACGTTTTCCGGTAGAAGCCCCCTCAATGCAACCAGAGGCAGTTGCGTCATAATCACGTGGCAGTCATGAGACTTTAGGTTCTGGAACTTTTTCTCTGCCATGTTTATTATTCCCTTTATATTCGACGAGAAGCCAGACGGTACCTTAATACTGAGCAGGCATTCAAAGAAGATTTCCTTCTCTTCTTTGGTAAGAGTGTAGCTTGCATGACCCTGATGTATGTCGTCTTCTTCGTGCATACGTTGCTGGTCCTCCCGTGCCTCAGGTGTATCTTTTGTCTTTCCATACACGCCCAAGAAGCCAAGCAGGGTCACGCAAAGATTCTTCGTCACGTGCATCACGTCGATTGCGGAGCGGACCTCTAGGTCTTTCCAATATGGCAGGTCCCAAAATATAGATTTCTTCTTCCACATGGGTGCGCGTCCGTCAGCGTCCTTCGGAACAGGTTGTCCGCCAGGACCCTTTACAAATATCACCTTCAAATCCTTGACCATATCATGTACATCAGCACCAGTACGGTGGCGAGGCTTCGTCCGGTGATCCGCCTCACCTTTGAAATGCTTGCCTTTCTTTCTTACGGGATGCCTGCTCGGAAGAAATCGACGATGTCCCAGGTACACATTCTTCTTACAACTATTCAAATATATACTGTCGGTATCATCCAAACAGTGCGTGCATCCGCGGTATCCCTTGTTTGTCTGTCCTGATAGGTTACTGAGAGCTGGCCAATCATTGATGGTCACGAACAGCAACGCCTTTAGGTCAAATTCTTCCCCCATGTGCTCATCCCACGCACGTACACCTGTTCCATTCCACAGTTGTAAGAGTTCTTCAACTAATGGCCTTAGGTACACATCAATGTCGTTGCCGAGTTGCTTAGGGCCTTGGATGAGCACTGGCATCATAATGAACTTCCGCTTCATGCACAACCAAGGAGGAAGGTTATACAAACATAGAGTCACAGGCCAGGTGCTATGGTTGCTGCTCTGCTCCCCAAAAGGATTAATGCCATCTGCGCTTAGACCAAACCATACACTCCTTGCGTCATCTGCAAGCTCCTTCCCGTACTTTCTTTCGATTTTTCTCCACTGCGACCCGTCAGTGGGTACCCTCAACTTTCCGTCTTTCTTACAGTCTTCTCTGTGCCATCGCATCGCCTTGGCATGCTCTTTATTTTGGAACAAACGTTTCAACCGTGGTATTATAGGAGAATACCACATCACCTTGGTAGGAATCTTCTTCCTGGGGCGCTCGCCCTCGACATCACCATGCTCATCGCGGCTGATCTTATAGTGCAATGCACCACATACCGGGCAAGCGTTCAAATCCTCGTACTCACTGTGGTAGAGGATGCAATCATTAGGGCATGCATGTATCTTCTGCACCTCTAACCCTAGAGGGCAGACAACCTTCTTTGCTTCGTACGTACTCTCGGGCAATTCGTTGTCCTTTGGAAGCATATCCTTTATCATTACCAGCAACTTTCCAAATCCCTTGTCAGATACACCATTCTCTGCCTTCCATTGCAGCAATTCCAGTGTGGTGCCCAGCTTTTTCTTGTCACCTACGCAATTCGGGTACAACAATTTTTTGTGATCCTCTAACATGCGCTGCAACTTCTTCTTCTCCAAATCACTTGCGCAGTTTCTCTTTGCATCGGCAATGACGCGACCTAGATCATCAACGGGCTCATCTGATGCCTCTTCTTCAGATTCTTCCCGCATTACCGGCTTAGCTTCTTCCCCCATTGTTGTATCATCGTATTCAGGGAACCCATGGCCAGGATAGCTGTCGTCGTCCTCTTCTTCTTCATTGTCTTCCATCATAACCCCTCTTTCTCCGTGCTTGGTCCAAACATTATAGTGGGGCATGAAACCGGACTCAAACAGGTGGACGTGAATGGTTCTTGACGTAGAGTAATTGCGACCATTCTTACAACCAGCACATGGACAAGGCATAAAACCATCAGCCCGCTTGTTTGCCTCAGCCGCAAGCAGAAAAGTATGCACGCCCTCAACGAACTGGGGAGAGCATCGGTCATCGTACATCCATTGCCGGCTCATCTTCATTACACAACACCGAATAGACCAAATTAATACAAGTTCATACATAAAGTTCATACAACACTTAAATGCAACAAACAAATAACTTTCTAGCTAAAGCATTTAAATGCAACAACAAATGCGATCAAGATCGCAACTAAGGTAACAATTGATCCAACAGCATAATGATACCAAGCCTCACTATTGATGGCATATTTTTTAATCTTTCTAATCTTCAAGCGCATTTTCTCCATCTTGATCTTGTGATCATCGATGACATCGGCAACATGCAACTCCAATTCCATCTTCTCCCCCTCAATTCTTTTCGATTTTTCTTTCAAGTACTCGTTTTCTCTTTCAACTAAATTTAACCTCTCGACAATAGGGTCGGTTGGAATTTCTGGTTTACATACCTCCTAGATAAAAATATCTATGTCAACTTGATGGGAATAATTTGTCATAAACACGAAATGCAACAAATAGTTTTAAAAGAGAATATACCACATCCGAATCATAACAAGGACGAGGGCCGACGGGGACGGATATCAAAACCATGGCACTATGTATAACAAACAATGTACGGATAAGATAATTATTATACGAGTAACTATATATCCAAATCACACAAACATCAATTTTTTATATAAAATTTCATGAACAAGAGGCTCACCACAAGGTGGTGCCGGCGACGGGACTGTGCGAGCGATCGACGGTGGTTACGACGGAGATTTAGAAGGCACTAAGTAAACCACACCTACATATGCAAACTAAGTGTTATTTTGACCTCAAATTGCATATAAATCAAATACTAGTACATATATATATTTCCTCCCAAATTACTAAACTCACAAATTAATAACTATATAAAGCATTGCAAGAGCTAATCTAGCAATGAGAGATGAAAAGACAAAGTTGCTAACCTTTGTGATCACTTGAATGGATGGGGGCCTTCAAATCTTGACAAATTTTGGGCAAAATGTGTGATGAGCTCGAGGGGAGAAGAGGAAGAACAGAGAGGAGAGGAGAGGGGAAAGGGGGAAGAACAGAGCGAGCTGGACGAAGGGTTTATATGCAGAAGGGCCTATAGTACCGGTTCGTGGCACGAACCGGTACTAAAGGTGCTGCAGGGGGCCCAGACTGACAACATCCTGCCACCACCCTCATTAGTACTGGTTCGTGGCACGAAACGGTGCTAAAGGTTAGCCACGAACCGGTACTATTGAGAGCGGCCCGGCTAGCCGTTGGAACCGGCACTAATGTATACATTTGTGCCGGCTCTAATACAAACCGGCACTAATGTGCTTCACGTTTGATCCTTTTTCTACTAGTGTGTCATTGGTCCACAATCCAGGAGCAAGCGAGCTCGTCCGCACTATCGCCACTCTTGTATGTTCCCCACTTCTGCTCAAACCAGCATCCAAAGATGCATTGTGTGAGCGCTATCCTGCTATATGCCTACATCTACTACTGTATTTGTTATAACATGCCCTCGGCCAGAAATACGGAGCCCTCCGGCACCCGCGCCCTCGCCCCGCCGCTGCCACACAATATTGCATGGTTACCGTCAAACACGACACGCCCGAGGGTGAATCAGCGCCACCGTCCAGCAGGGGTTCCACGGGAGTTCACCAAGTTCCAGGCGGCCCCTCGACCAGCCGCCGTTGAGCGTTGTCCCAATGGAGGACTGAGAAGGGGAGGCTCTAGGAGAGAGGGAGGCGCCATTACCTGATCCCGCGCTGAGGATGCAGTCATCCACCACCGCCGTTCCAAAGAGAGAGGATGATTCGCAGACTCTCCACGCCGCCACGCCACCTCTGACCAAGGAGAGTCGCCGCTTGTGTGTGCGGCAGTTTTTTTTTCGAGGGCTTCGCTGAAGCCAGAGCAGTTGGGCCGGCAAAGCAAGCAGTTTTCTGTAGCATTTTACTGACTTCACTGCAGGGGCGCACTATGGCGAACCATTTTTTGTTAAAAAAAATCATTTTCCCCCTAAAAGAGCTAAACTGTAGCAATCGCTTAAAAGAACGAAAAAACTAACGCCCACACATGTGGCATCTTGCACATCGCCAACACGCCTCCATCACCACTCATTTTGCCACGTATGAACAGATGACATCAACAATTTTTTTTTGGTTTTTGGCTTAAAAATGTTTTATCTCCTAATTAAAAAACCGAATTAAAAATCCGTTTTCACCATTAAATCCGTCTCCATGAGATCCTCAAAAATAAATCCCATGTTGATATGTTTCAACGAAATTATTTTTTGCCCAAAAGTTGCCATGATGTTTACACTGTAGTTGCCATAGTGCTTAAACTAAAGTTGCCATGTGGCAATTTTAGTTTGTAGAGCATTGCAATTTTAGTTTTTTGATGATGACAATTTTAGTACTTTAACCATGAAAATTATTTTTTGTATGAACCATGACAATTTTAAGTGCATGCACCATGGCAATTTTAGTTTATAGTTCATGGCAAGTCTAGTTTCTTAATTCCCCGTTTTATAATATGTAAAAAATTACTTTTAAATGTAGAAAAAAATAGCTGAAAAATATCATGACAACTTCAGTGTAAACATCATGGCAATTCATATGCAATAGACATGGCAACTTTTAACCGAAAAAAATTCGTCGAAATATATTGACATGAGATCTAGTTTCGAAGATCTCGTCGCGAGGGATTTAATGATGAAAAAGGATCTTTAATAGGATTTTTTATTTAAAAGATAAAACATTTTAAAAACTGAAAATCCAAAAAGATTACCACATACATGCATGCGGTGACATGGCGCGGTCTGTGTGTTATAAAATGTGTGGGCGGGTTTGGCTTCCGCCACAGATGCGGGTGTTAGCATTGTCTTAAAAGAATAAAGAATGCCAGGCTGCCCGCCTCCTCGGGCTTGTCGAGGGCTGAGAGCACTTCCGAGCCATATGTCCCGTGGTGGCGTGCCGCAAGGGCCCGTTGAGGCATCTCTATGTCGTCTAATCTGCCCGGACGGTGCGTGTCTGGACGATCCGGCTGGGCGGGTCTATTACGGATGGACCACGGGGCGTGCTCGGGGCCACCGTCATTGGGCGACGTCGGGCGCGCCCCTGATGGCCTCCTCGCATACAAACGCGGGGCTAGGCTCGCATGTCGGTGGACTCGCCCCGCGCACAGGGCTAGTCCGGCCGCGACAAGCGGGGCGTGTGTCGTGCACACCTGCACCGGCTCGCACGCTGGGGCGCGTGTCGCGCCTGCAAAATATGGCTCAACCGTGAGGCAAGGCGGTCATATTTTCTGGCCCCATGCATGGGGCGCGTGCCCGTGCAAGTGGCCCGTGGGGTGTGATGCCCTTGTCCTGCGTGGCGCCCAGAGCGACGACTCGTGCGTGGGATCAGGTTGTCGGTACTGCCCGTCCCGTGTCGGGGTCGGTTCAAGTTGTGTCATTTGCGACATGCGAATGCAGTGCACGCGGAGTGAGCCCAACGACACTACCCATCCGACTAACAGATGCACGTCTGGGCAGGCCATCCGCACGGCCGCATCCGGCTGACACATACAGATGGGTTGGCCCGCCTGTCAGCATCTTTGGACCTCACCGGCCTGGTCCGGGAACGCAAAGCGAGCCCGCGCGACCCCGTTGAGGTTGGATCAGGCGTAGCCAGTCACGGGGGACCAAGAAGAGCCCGGATGGCCAACATTGTGTTTGCGGTGCTCGGTGTGCTATGGAGTCCCTGATCGGATCTCACGGGAATGTATCCGGTGCACCCGCACTTGTGGAGCTACCGATGCACCAGATGCTATAGAATATTTAAAAAAAATAGAAAAAATGCTAGCATGTTAATACAACATAAATTTAATATAAAACTTTGAAATATTCTTGAGATATAAAAATGATAAATTTGACATCAGTATGATAATGGGCCAAATCTAAAGCTCAAGTTATGTTATGTACTATTCATTGTTCAATTTTTCATTTTTATTTTTCGAGTCATGTTTCGAATTTTGATTTGAATTTTTGTGACTACCTGAATTGATGTTGTGTCAGTGTGCTAATTTTTTTTTCCATATTTTTTAAATATTTTAAAAGCACAATGTGTATTCGGTGCATCAGTAGCACCGCTCCGGTGCACCAGATATTTTCCCGTTCTATTTATGTGGGCGTTGTTTTTCTTTATAACGAAGGTGGTTTCTCTCTATTTTTTGCAGCTTTTTCTTTCCCCTTCTCAGCATTCCTGACACGGATGCGAGAGGCGGTCATTCAATGCTGCCTGCATACATTTCAAACAACTTTTGACTAACCAGATGAAACTTATGCAAACACGACGGATTTTCATATACACGCGATACATTCATGCAAAATTGAGGAATTTCATATAAAATGACGAAATTCATTACATTTCAGACATATTTCAACTAAAAGCGGAGCTTATCCAACTCTAGAGGTATAATACCTTAACTAAATGATCATTGACGCCCGTTCCCCATGTCCGGCGATGAGCCCCGAGAACTCAAACTTCGCCTTCTCCAGTTCTGCCTCGGCTCTCTCTAGTTCCGCCTTCGTAACCTCTACCTCCGGGGCCCTGGAAAGTGAAGTTGTCCGCCTCTACATCACCGCCAAGCGACTAATCGGCCGACGATGCTCAACCCACTTCTTGGGACCCGAGCGGTGGCCACCTACCATGCACTACTCTTCCTTGCTGTCGGCGGCGCCTGTGGACGTGCCGACTTCATGGTCGTGGCGGCGGGCCATGGCCTCAACGATGGCGGCGATGTCCTCCTCTTCGTCCTTGCCCCAAACCTCATGTGTCGCCTTGTCGAACTCCTTGTAGGGGGCCTCCAATTCGACCAGATGCTGGTGATACCACCAGCGGGCGAGGGTGGTGGATCTCACCGGTGGGTCGGTAGGACTCGAGAAACGCCGCCTGCTCCTCTATGTCCGCGTCTAGCGCTATCGTTCTGCCGGCAGCGAGCTGCTCCTCCGCTTGCTAGTGCTCTTGGAGGAGCCGGTGGTTGTAGGCGGCGACTGCGCCTCCCGCTCCTCCTGCTCCATCACTACTAGGGAAAACCTTATACACAGAGGTATAGCAGTAGCGTTGGTCAAAACTCGGCGCTAGCTCTACTTAGTAGTAGCGCTTGTTGCAAAAGCACGCTACAACCATTGTTTTAGCAGTAGGACATCTGCACAGAAAAGCGCTACTACTATAATTCCCTCACTAGTGTCGGTAGGCTAGGATTAGTAGTAGAAGTTCTCCCAGAAGCACGCTACTGCTAAAAACTTTGTAGCAGCGCGTTTATGCTATAGAGCACTACTACTATGAAAAAGAAAATAAATAGAAAAATAAGTAGAAAAGTAAATGAAAATGAAAGAAATAGAAAAAGGAGAAATGAAAAAAAGAAAATGTAAAGAAAACAAAAGAAAAAGAAAAAGAAAACAGAAAGGAATAGCTATAGCGCGTTTCGCTGGAAAACGCTATAGCTAGCTTAGCTATAGCGCGTTTCGGCAAAACGCGCTACTGCTAGTTTGACTTAAATCCCGGCAGCACGGGCTCAAAATTTCGCTAAGTCCTTTCCCCCCTCTACTCCCCCCTGTCCCCCAACTGCTCCATCGCCGCCGTCGCCCTGCCGCCTTCGACCACACCGCCACCGCCTGAGGCCCCCTTCGACCACATCGCCGTCACCCGAGGCCGCCCTTGACCTCACGGCCGCCGTCTGAGGCCGTCGTCGACCTCACCGTTGCCTCCCTTGAGCTCACCGCCGCCGCCCTCGACCTCACCGCCGCCGCCCGAGCCAGAGCCTGCCCTCGCCGCCGATCGTAAGGCTTTGCCTCTCCTGTCCCCTACCCTCCTCTCTCTCTCTCTTCTAGGGCAATTCATATATATGTTGATACTGTGTTGCTGTTCATATGAACCCCAGGTGTTCATATGAACCCTAGATTTTTTAGGGCAGTAGGCATTTTATAGCATTTAGGAAAAATGATTAGCAATTTTTTTAGGAAATTAGCTAGGGCAATTTTTATGAAAATGCCTAAACAGTAATTCCATTTAGCTTTAAACTAATATAGGGTATATAAATAATAGTAGCATTTAGATTCAAATTAACAGAGGCTATAAACAAAAAACACTTAGCTATAAAAATATATTTGGACGACGGACCTGAATTTGTTGCAAATTTCATTCAAATGAAATTTGAATTATTTGGACTATGGACCTGAATATTTTTGAAGAAATTGGGTGAGCTCGACGCCCTCGCGGTATCTGTCACACCGGCCCCCTTCAATAAATGTATAATCTCCCGTTTTCGTTGCCTTTCGGATGTCTCACGTCGCAGACTTTTCTTTACAGGCCGACGAAACCCCGTGCACCATATTATACACCATCAGCGACCAGAAGGTGGACGTGGGGAAGGCGACGATAATGGAGCCGAAGGAACCATTGTTCCACAGCCGGCCGATCCCCTCGAACGTCTTCAAGGTTTCCGTGGCCAGTGTCAAACCGGGCCACGAGAATTTGCCTCCTCTGATAGTAGTGGGGGATGACGACGAGACCACGCGGCGGCTTGGTGATTGTTGCAATGGGTGGGTCCTGTTGTGGCCAAAGAGTCTGCTTTGTCTGGAGGCAGCCGGGAGCACACCCACGAGCACGCAGCCTCAGCAAGGTATGAACATCAACACCCCACCTACCCAATTAGCGTCAGGTGTTGGGTTGGGTGATAGCGGATGGGGTAATAAGGATGCTCCATTAGTCGCTGATGACGTCGCCATGGATGAGGATGAGGATGAAGATGGCACTCAACAGTATGTCTATACTGGCGCCTCCTCAGGGTTTGAGCGTCATGAGTCGGTGCCTGAATTACCGTCTTCGGTAGTAAAGAAGTCTAGGAAGAGAGCGAGGAAAGCCAAAAAAGCTGATTCTATGATCCAGCCGCCTCAGTAGCCTTGGCTTTAGGACCGTATAGATATCCCCGATGTGGAAACCAATCCTACCTGCAACAATGCGACGGGCTAGTTTCGGCGATCTAAGGAGACTCCATGATGATGTGCTGCGGATAGAGAAAGGCCTCATCGCCTCGAAAGATCCAGGATACCCACTCTACATGGTTAACATTCCGCGGCAAATGTCATACGTCGACTGCTTCCCCGTGGATAAGTTCTTCCTTCGATTCGATTACATATTCGACATGTTTCACGTGAAGAAGCTGGATTTTACGTTTGTCTGCCTTTATGCCTTGCACATGAACTACATCATCGGGGTTGAGCAGATACCTCATATCAGTGTCGCTGACTCGTACTACATGCACGAGGGCTTCTTGGGAGTCTGCGCAAAGCATGATGAATACGCGAGGGATTACATCGTCAGTTTCATGCTCGTCAATAAGGACAATGAGGCGATTCTCGTGCCTTATCATCCCGTGTAAGTCATCTGTGCTGCTATCCTTCCTTCGATTTCAATCATTCATTTGCACGGTGGAGGCTAATTAATTTGAGGTGTACTTATTTTGCGCAGCGGCGGGCGCGCCGTCCTCATCATCCCCTACCCCCGATTCTCCTACGCTCTTTACTTGGACTCGTCGAAGAACATTCACAAAAAGGATTACACCCACATCAAGGATGTTCTCGACAGTGCTATGTTTTACTACCAAGCACGGGGTGGAGAGGTCAAAGACAAGAAGAGAAGGGGCGACGGGTCGCCTTCAGCCATAAGACCGACTTCTGCTGCATCCAGCAACCAAACGATTCTCTTAATGATGGATTCTATGTCCTACACCACATGCTGGAGTACAAACGGGATCACCAGAACCTTCGCATGTCACCTAGATCCGGCAATGCCCATATTTTGCAATGGGCAAAGGACATAGGAGATATCGAGGATCATCGACTTCGAGCTGAGTTATATAACATCCAGCGCGAACTTGCCCAATCATCATGAAGGAGGTCGTCGGAAAAACAGGGATGTTCTACGGAGAAGGACAAATGTCACGGGAAGACGTCCGAACATGGATAGCCTCTCAGCGTCTCGACATGAAGCCTTTCACTAAGCTCGGGGACTATCTCCCTGACATGGATGGATGGCACGACATGGTGGAGTGATTGTCGATATATGACAATGTGTCCATTTAGTCCATACTTTCTGTATGACAAAACTTTGAGTTATGCACGGTGAAACTTTATTTGTGATGTAATTAAACCGTCCTCCTCCTCGACTAGCAAAGATCACTCTAGTTAGGGTATTTTGGGTACGATGAACTTTGTTATTTATGCTTATGATATGTTGTTTCTATTTTTTCCAAGTCTGTCTCTTTCTGTTGCTAACTATATATGTTGCATATCATCGACTCATGTGACGATGCAGGTGCATAGATCCTAGATGGCGAAGAAGTGCTACGCCAAAAGTATATATACGATGAGTG
Organism: Triticum timopheevii; assembly: GCA_963921465.1. NCBI lineage: Eukaryota > Viridiplantae > Streptophyta > Magnoliopsida > Poales > Poaceae > Triticum > Triticum timopheevii. The sequence goes on from OY997264.1 coordinate 82,482,109, forward strand.
GCCGGAGTGTCAGGCCCAGGTGTACCGGTTTCCGGTTTCCGAGCGACAGACAGTAGTTAGTTTAGGTTCACGCTAATGCGAGAGAGGGATACGAACTCATGTACTCAATGTGATAGCTCTTCTCACATATATCATTGTTTAGATGGATGACGATGTATTTGCAAGTAATTGAGACTTGTATCGCTATTTTCGAGATGATGACGAGAGACCACTTTGTGTTGGATGATGATTATGATGATGACATGATTTGATGAGACTAATTGTATGTATATGCTATGATTACATTTGTATGTGTATGATATGCTAAAGATTATTGTATAAAGCCTATTCAAATACAAAACAAATATGGAGGAAAAAAACTAATAAAACTAGTAGTAGCAAGGGGGGAAATTTAGCAGTAGCGCCGCCTTACCAGTAGCGCTTCCATGTAAACAGCGCTGCAGATAATATCAGCATCGCTCTTCTCTAAAGCGCGCTACAGCTATTCATGTATAGCAGTAGCGTGGGACGACATGCGCTACTGCTATACGTCAGCTGTAGCACCTTATCAGTAGCGCATCGTCCTGCGCTACTGATAGGCCTAAAACCCGCGCTGCTGCTAGGCTTTTCCCTAGTAGTGCACGGGCACGGGCCTCACCGATGGTCATGGTGCAATGCACCCGTGAGCGTGGCATGGACGAGGAGGGTGGCGCTGACCTGTCGTCGGCCGCTTCCTCCACTGGGACACCATTGTCCTCCGGCTGCCTGCCGGCCTGCTAGCCGGCAGCAATGTCAGTCATCTCCTTCTGCTCTAGCATCAGCCCATCCCAGAGAGCTTTGGCGCATGAGGAATCCATGGTGGAAGTGGTGCGGAGAGGAGAAAGGAATCAAAGGCGAATGAGTGCGTCTATGATCGGGGCAGTAGTTTATATAGCTATGGTAGGTGGTAGAGGAATAGATGGGTGGCACTAGAGTAGCTGCCTCGGCAACCACATGTCATTATTGTGGGCGGCATACGGAAGGACGGGCGGTCGCTTGAACGCGGAGAAGTCGTCCGACGCGGCCGATGCTCTCTCGGATGGCGCGCTGCTTCAATGCTGGCGCCAGTGAGCGGTCGCTTCAGCTCCGTCGGGTATGAATGCAGCACGGACGCTCTGGAGGGCCGCTGACTGTTTTGGGCGGGAAGTGCGTGCGGGTGAGGGAGGGGGTTTGGGTGGGTTAGTTAGACGACGGGCGTGGCACTGCAGACGCCCGCAAAGCCCGCCATGTTTGTCTCCAATTTGCGGAAGAAAGTACGTATGGACCACCCTATTGAATGATACATGACTGCATTGGATGGCTTCCGCGGTCCGGGCAGCACGATCTAAACATATGGGGGCACTAGTAGAAAAAGGGCCATTCGAACCGGTTCATGAGGGCCATTTGTCCCGGTTCCCAAACCGGGACTAAAGGGTCGTCACTAAAGCCCTGTCCCTTTAGTCCCGGTTCACCCAGGAACCGGGACAAATGGGGGCTCCACGTGGCCGCTGCCGCTTGCCCAGGCAGGGGGCCTTTTGTCCTGGTTGGTGCCACCAACAGGGACCAAAAGGCTTCCACGCGTTAGCATTTCAGGGGCTGGGTTTTTTGTTTTTTTTCTGAAGGGGGGTGGTTGGGGGGTTTTGTATTAGCTAGCTAATAGAGAGAAGTGTCCTCTCTTATCTCCGTGCTTGGTCGACGCTATGTATAGAGAGGATTCGACATGCTAGCTAGCTAGTAAGTAAATGAAGGAAACTATTAAGTACAGAAGATCGTCATGAACATATACAGAAGTGATCGACCTCTCCTTCTCCAAGAGATTGGTCGAACAACAAGTTTTCATATATCTCACCGATGCTACACACACACACACACACACACACACACACACACACACACACACACACACACACACACACACACATATATATATATATATATATATACAACGTGTAAGATCTTTTACAATACCCTAACATATGAACTCAACTTCCACATGCATGGTGGTATTCTCCGGCTTTATTGATGATGTGGTCAAGAAAGAATCCAGCCAATTCCTCTTGAATTGCTCGCACGTGATCTTCTGGTAGGAGTTCATTCCGCATCTCCCACATCTAATTTGAATAAGGGGGTCAATACATATATATGAATGAAACTCAACAGAAATGATGGTAATAAAATAAACTTGTGAATATTTTTGCTTATGCACTTCATATTGTATTTTAGAGTAGCCCCGCCTATTCTTGGTCGTCGCATTGTAGATGAACTCGCAGACGTAGTATCCACATTAATTATTGCCGGGTTCCTGCCACAAGCACTTTACGAGAAATAGAGGTCAATCAAACTGATAATGAAGCATTATAAATGGCATTGATGAAAGTAGCTAGAATCAACGGGAGATGCGCGGAACTAGCTAGCTAGTAGTACTTACTTTTGGGTATTTCCATCACAGATCCCGCGGCAATGAAGTAACTTGTGCGGTGAATACTTTTCAAACCCTGCGAGAAAAAGAAAACAATTACTTGATATCGTGAAATGAACAAAGTTACCGATATGGTGCGATAATGATCGATTCAACTTACTTCTCGAGCATCTTAGACATGTCCGCATAGTCCTCGGGATCTTTTCGTCTCAAGTCTAAGACGTTTACTAGTCCCTGCTCAAGCTTAATCTCTAGGAGAATATAGTGGAACCTGCGCACACATGCATAACTCATCAATTACATTAATTACTATAACCTCGAGTAATAATTAAGGGAAACCGAATATGCACAAGACAGTAACACTCACTTGAAGTTGTAAGGAAAGAGTATTGTACCTTTGTTTTGATTTATTACCAACGATCGTAGCAAGTTGTCCTCGGTTTCTGTGGCATTAAATGTAACTATAAATTCATCTATGAGATTTGTGTTAATGAACCCAATATCATACATTTCAGCTTTTCTACATTCGACGATCTTCAATCTGCATAATATAGTGAGGATAATTATATATACATGCAATGAAAGAGTTGAGCTATATATAGAGACTTAATGATAGAAGTAGTACTTACAGATAGTAGCAAGTGACTGTTATTTTATCGAGGGCCTTTAGATTGAAAAACTGGAAGAACTCCTCAAATGGAACAGATAACTCCTCAATTTCAATGAGGTCGTGCTGATCCTCTTTAACTTTCAGCGTCAAAGTATCGATTTTCTTCCCAGCTGACTGCTTTCTGCAGGTTTCCATGTACCAATCATGGAATCTTCGCATCATCATTGTTAAAGTAGTTCCATCTTTGACGAGAGGCTTCCCGTACTCGTATTTGAATTTGTCCACCTCCATTATATCAAAATGTGCATCGTCGTAATATTCAGGATTGGTACCGGCAAGATCCCCGGATGATTAGCGACGATATCGCTAGACACCTTGAGCGGGGGGCATGATTGGTTTGCTTGTTCGCCGAGCTAGGGAATTTTTTCCCAGCTCTTCGTTCTTGTAACCTTTTGTCACTACAAGTACTTCCCGACAACTTCTCTTCCTTATATGTCTTTTCAGTAATGCGCTCATAGTTGGTTTGCGGCAGAGACGGTGGTGGTCACTGCAGGGCATCCAAAGTGCGCTTCGCTTTCACCGGATCTATCTTCTCCTCCGGAGGTGGATGTCTCTTAGCTCTTTGTGTTTCGAAGTAGTCCTTCACTTGGGCTTGACAAATCTCCTCGTTTTCCTGTGCGGTCATCTCGTATGGTAACTTCTCCAGAGTCTTGAGAGATGACCGAATCTGTATTGCCTCCCGCCTCTGGGTGTACTGCTAGACGCCGGAGTAGGCCGAGTGGCTGCGGCTGTCTTCGTCTGTTGCTTACGAGGCGGAGGAGAAGGACTACGACGCGCCGGAGCAGCAGGAGCAGCGGCGGGTCTCTTCCGCCCTTGCTGACAAGGCAGAGAAGGAGGAGGCTGGCTGGTCGGGCGCACCGGCGCAGGCGGAGAAGGAGGCGGAGTGTCGCCATGCGCCGAAGAAGGAGGCAGAGTGCCATGATCACTCGCCGGAGGAGCAGGCGGCACTACAAGAAATATGTCAACTAGTGACCTTCTGTCAGTGACCCTGGAAGAATTGGTCATAGATCTATGACCATTTGAGACCAATTGGTCAAAAGCTGTTCGGGGGGCTCCAAACCCTAAACCATTGTGACCATTTTGGTCAGAAAGGTCGTAATTTCCTTACACAAAATGGTCATAAAGCAAACAGTGCTGGTCCGGTGCCTTATTTCTAGTTGTTAACGACCAATATAGATGGTCATAGCCTTGTAGATTGTGGTGGACTGTGATGACTAGGCGCCATCTCATCAGTTTTGCCTATGTGTCATGTCCATGTGTCAATTTTTGCCCTAGTTTGTGAAGCAACCTATATTTCTGTTATTCTAAAAATTCCCAAAAAGTTCTCATAAATTGTTTGGATCATACTTCATCAAATATGTCAAAAACATTACTTGCCTAGTTCAAAAATAACTCAACAATATTCATTTTCCTATTCTGTTCAAAGCAACACTTTGTGAAGGAAGTACCACTTTGGCATGTCCAAATGGTATCCATTTTCTATAGTGCTTTCCTATGCCCAAATAACCATCCTCCACCAAATGCCAGCTCAATCCATTCATTATTTTGAGCCCAGCTTCAACATTTGTATTTATGTCCAGTGTGGTACTTTGCAAAGCAAGTACCACCTAGGCTCCTCCTTTTGAGGTGAAAATTTGTGAAGACGGTCTTCTTAGTAACTGATCATCCTCAGCCAAAACTCACGCCCATTAGCCATGTGCATTTCCCGTACCGCAAATCAAACACTTGGCTGCTTATTCATGTTTGAGCATCGATCGGTCTCCTCGTGAGAATCTTATGTTGTGATTTTCTTCCTAGCACCTACCTGGGGAGTGCCCAACCCACTAGACATGCCTAGGCCACCCAGAACACATGGCAACGCCACGGTCACGCAGTGACCATGTGGCGGGCATGCTTGTTTACGCGCTCTAGTGTTGGAGCCCTCGGCCACCGTCCAAACCTCGACATATCACCACCAAACGATGCATTTATGATTAAATAGGTACTTATGTAACTAGAAATGATTTTTGGAAAAAATAAATAGCAAACTATGAGGCAGCTGCAGTTCAAATTTGACCCGCTTCCAGCTGAATCGGCGGGAATTTGTCTTTTTCACCAGAGGTGGATCAAAACTTTTGACACCCAACCATTTTCAATTGTGCATTATATATGGCCTAGTATTTTATAAAATTGATTAGGTCCAATTTTGCAACAAATATATGGTAGGTCCTTCACAAAAAAACTCATTTTGGGCACTCGAAAAAATGGAAAATGAATTTTTCGTCCAAAGAAAATGAAAACTTTCTTAGGCAACATTGTTTGTCATTCCAAGATGCACCCTTGTGCACGACATGAGCCATTTGAACAAACTATGCCATGAATGTGGCCATAAGATTGATCATTTGGCTTGAAAGCCTTGAATCTTCACACATGATAGCTCATTTCTGAGAACAATTTTTTAAAATAATTACCGCATTACAAGTTTATTATTTTTTATGGAAACTTGGTCACATATAATGACACAATGCGGAGGTTTTCCAATTTTTTTGATTTTTTTGAATTTTTTATGCCAGTTTCAAAATGCGGTCAAAACGGCGGGAATGACCGTTCCTAGCTAGTTGTTTAATCTTGTAATTTTTTTGGTGTTTCTCTAATTAAATAGATAATTATGTACCTAGAAATGATTTTTGGAAAAAAATAAAGAGCAAACTACGAGGTAGCTACAGTTCAAATTTGACCCGCTTCCAACTGAATCAGCAGGAATTTGTCTTTTTCACCAGAGGTGGATCAAAACTTTTGACACCCAACCATTTTGTCAATTGTGCATTATATATGGCCTAGTATTTTATAAAATTGATTAGGTCCAATTTTGCAACAAATATATGGTAGGTCCTTCACAAAAAAACTCATTTTGGGCACTCGAAAAAATGGAAAATGATTTTTTCGTCCAAAGAAAATGAAAAGTTCCTTAGGCAACATTGTTTGTCATTCCAAGATGCACCCTTGTGCACGATATGAGGCCATTTGAACAAACTATGCCATGAATGTGGCCATAAGATTGATCATTTGGCTTGAAAGCCTTGAATCTTCACACATGATAGCTCATTTCTGAGAACACTTTTTTAAAATAATTACCGTATTACAAGTTTATTATTTTTTTTGGAAACTTGGTCACATATAATGACACAATGCGGAGGTTTTCCAATTTTTTTATTTTTTTGAATTTTTTTATGCCAGTTTCAAAATGTGGTCAAAATGACGGGAATGACCGTTCCTAGCTAGTTGTTGAATCCTGTAATTGTTTTGGTGTTTCTCTGATTAAATAGATACTTATGTACCTAGAAATGATTTTTGGAAAAAATAAAGAGCAAACTACGAGGTAGCTACAGTTCAAATTTGACCCGCTTCCAACTGAATCAGCGGGAATTTGTCTTTTTCACCAGAGGTGGATCAAAACTTTTGACACCCGACCATTTTGTCAATTGTGCATTATATATGGCCTAGTATTTTATACAATTGATTAGGTCCAATTTTGCCACAAATATATGGTAGGTCCTTCACAAAAAAACTCATTTTGGGCACTCCAAAAAATGGAAAATGAATTTTTCGTCCAAAGAAAATGAAAAGTTCCTTAGGCAACATTGTTTGTCATTCCAAGATGCACCCTTGTGCACAATATGAGGCCATTTGAACAAACTATGCCATGAATGTGGCCATAAGATTGATCATTTGGCTTGAAAGCCTTGAATCTTCACACATGATAGCTCATTTCTGAGAACACTTTTTTAAAACAATTTCCGTATTACAAGTTTATTATTTTTTCTGGAAACTTGGTCACATATAATGACACAATGCGGAGTTTTTCCAATTTTTTGATTTTGTTTGAATTTTTTACGCCCGTTTCAAAATGCGGTCAAAACGGCGGGAATGACCGTTCCTAGTTAGTGGTTGAATCTTGGATTTTTTTTGTGTTTTTCTGATTAAATAGATACTTTTGTACCGAGAAATGATTTTTGAAAAAAATAAAGAGCAAACTACGAGGTAGCTGCAGTTCAAATTTGATCCACTTCCAACTGAATTGACGGAAATTTGTCTTTTTCCCGAGAGGTGGATCGAAACTTTTGACGCCCAACCATTTGGTCAATTGTGCATTAAATATATCATAGTATTTTTTAAAATGGTGTGGTCTTATTTTGCAACAAATATATGATAGGTCCTTCAAAAAAACATGTTGGGCACTCGAAAAATGGAAAATGATTTTTGTGTGCAATGGAAATGAAGACCACAATATCATCATTGTTTGAAATCCTAAGATACACATATGAACACAATATTGGGTCATTTATACATACAACATGAAGCTAATATGTTGAGTGTTTACCCGAAATAAGAGGGTAAAAAATATAAAAGAAACAAAAGAGAAACAACACAATTACATAAGCTAGACTCTGATTGGTAGAACCACCTGTCACACGGATCGATGACATGGCAGACATCTTACCATCCATTGCTAGCAATCCCACCATCCATCCATCCATCCATCCATCTGAAGAAACCCACTGCACCAAACCCTACCTTCCTCCCTATCCTCCCTTCCGCCTGCCGCCTCCCTCTCTCTGCCCGATCCAGATCGTCGCCCCCACCCCTCTCTAACCCTAGCTTCCCGTCACCGGCGGCGGCGCCCTCCCTCCCTCGCTCTCTCCTCCTCCCCTCCTCATGGACGCCTCCACCACGCCACAAACCCCAGCGACAGCCTCGTGTAGATCCCATCCTGCTCCCGTCCGGATCACGGCGTGGATCCCATCCTCTAATCCCGTAGCAGCCAGTGTAGGGTTCCATCCTCTAATCCTCTAATCACGGCGCAGATCCCATCCTCTATGGTGCTCTCCTCTGCTCTGGGATCCATCCATCCACTAGGGTTCTGCGGCCAGATCCGCCACCGCCACAGCGGGCCTTCCGGATCCGCACCATCGTATGATGGATCCGTGCCTCGCCGTGCGGCCTCGTCTGCCATCGCGGTCTGGGTTTCGGGAGTCTCCAACAATGGCGTGGCTCCGGTAGGTCTTTCCCCTCCATCCTCGCCGGGATATACAACAACCATCGCCTCACCCACTCCTCTTCTCCCCTCACCTCACCTTCTTTTCCTTTCCATCCTTGCAGGTGCGTGGACGGATCGAGGCGCCGGATCCCGAAGCAGGGCGGCTTGGAGGCATCGCGTAGTTGACGGCGGACGTGCTCGAGGTGGACCTCAACGCTCGCGCACCCCTCCGAATTCTTCTTCCGCGCCCTGCTTGCTTGCGGCACCTGCATACAACATGCTATAGGTGAGCACATCCAAACCACGTTCATTCATCCATTGATTGATTCAAACACACCATCCTTCAGTATGTACTAAAGTTCTGGAAGAAGCACACCATCAATTTTTGAGGCTCCAGTGTTGTGCGAATGAATACAGTAGCTTATGTGTTTCTTCTGCAGTTTGTTTTCCTCTTCTATTTTTTTCTCTTAATGGTGCTTGCAGCCTGACAAGATATCTCAATGTATCAGACCGCCCCGAGTCACACTTTTGTAACTAAAGAAGAATAGATTATTTTGTTGTTCTGATGGAATTTGTGAGCTTCATGTCCTCTCCAGCCACTCTCAGTCGGTCGGTCAGTTCAGTTTGGTTCGGTTCCTGGATTGAAATGATGATACTGGAGGTGGTGCTTTCACAAAATTATATCTGCAGTTCTGCACAAATCATATATCGAGCACTGTAGTGCTCCTGAAATCCCTTTTGTGCCTGTAATAATTTGCTTAATAATGGCAATCCTTGAACATTAGTGTTGTCTAGTTTTTGTGTGCTATCCATCCATCCATCATGCCAGCATGATTTGTTCTCCCGCTTCAGAAAAAGTATGTCTGGTTGCAGCTGTGTAGTCCACACTATCTATCGTTGGTGACCGACACCATTCAACAGTTTAGTTTGATGACGATTAGTTTGCAGCAAGGAAATCATGGTGAATATACTCTCTCATTACATCACATCCAGTAGCCATGAGCCTGTGAGGATTATATGATGTACTGACAATAGATGTAATTATGATGCCGTTATCTCTGCAAGTAGACCCTACAGCTGCATCAGAGTGACCTTATATAGTAGTCTGCGCTCTGAGCATAAAGTTCATAATTGTTATAGTTTAGAACATCATGTGCTCTATTAAACGCCCCTATTGCCGAATTAGAGTGACCATTCATGTTTTGTATTCTGTTTACACTGTGATTACTCTAGCTTAACGCAATTTCTCACTTCCCAGGTAAACGACTCATTATCATACAGCAATGCGATACCGGATGGGTTCTACTTGATCCAAGGGATGGGCCCCTTTGTGTGGTCGATGTGCACCGACGTGCATGAGGAGAACCAGATACCCTCAGTGGAGTCTCTCATGTCTGTATGCCTTGATGATTCTTCCATCCAGATGATCCTCGTTGACAGGAGAGCTGATTTTGATTGACTCACTGCCTGCCTAATTGATTGAGTCATTCTGCTTTGGTATGCAATAGTCTGCTGCTTGAGTCTTCCTCATCACTGACACAACCTGTTTTGTGGGTCCTGTAGTCAAGGGAGCTCCTGCTCCACTCGCAAGGAGCGGCCATTGCTGTGGGAGCCTCTCCTCTCACTACAAAAAAAAGACACATCCGTGACATTTTGGGCCGAACGAATTTTTTTTCTGTCATACATATGACACTTCTATGACGATAATTGTGACAAAATCCGGTATCATCATAGATATGGTGGGCTCCTACTTCTATGACAAAAAATCATGACAGAAAATGGGCTTTTCGTCCTGGGCAGGCCGGAGACGCAGCTGCATGACATTCTTTGGGCCGTCCATGACGGAAAAAACCGTGGTAGAAGCGAGGGGGAGGAAAATTTCGGGGAGTTGCCGGTTACGGTGGGAGGTCGGGGGCCGAGCGATGCGCGTTTCTCTCATACACGTGCGAGGCGTTGGCTCTAACTGAACCCGAGCGAGGCGTTGGGCTCTAACTGAACCCGAGCGATTGCACTGCAGGCTACGCGTTACTGAACCCGAGCGATCGATCGATGGCTGTTAACTGAACCCGATGGAGCAATTCCTTCACTACCGCTGCTAACTGAAGCCGATCGATTGGATGAACAGTGAGCGTTGCGGGGGGGGGGGGGGGTTGGATGAACAGTGAGCGGTGGCGTTGCCTCTGGATGAACAGGACCCCCTGGTGTGGTGGGCTGGATGAACAGTAGACGATGGAGGGGTGGTTGAACAGGACCCCGTGGTGTGGAGGGCTGGATGAACAGTAGACGGTGGAGGGGTGGTTGAATAGGACCCCGTGGTGTGGAGGGCTGGATGAACAGTAGACGGTGGAGGGCTGGATGAATAGTAGACAGTGGAGGGGTGGTTGAACAGTAGACGGTGGAGTAGCGCGCGGTGGAGGCTAGATGAACAGGAGCCCGTGGAGGCTGGAGGAGGTCGACGGTAGCCCGTGGAGGCTGGAGGAGGTCGACGAGGGAGATGAACAGTATCCTGTGGAGTCCCGTTTTGCGGTACGCCACACCCCTCCCGATGAACAGGACCCCCGTTTTGATCGTAGCGCTCCAACACAAGTCCGTTTCGTCCGTTTTGCGGTACGCCACACCCCTCCCGATCAACAGGACCCCCCCTTTCGACCGTAGGAGGTCCATTTCGTCCGTTTTGCGGTACGCCACACCCCTCCCGATCAACAGGACCCCCGTTTCGACCGTAGGAGGTCCGTTTCCTCCGTTTTGTGGTATGCCACACCCCTCCCGATCAACAGGACCCCTGTTTCGACCGTAGGAGGTCCGTTTCCCCCGTTTTGCGGTACGCCACACCCCTCCCGATCAATAGGACCCTGTTCCGAACATAGGAGGTCTGTTTCCTCCGTTGTGCGGTACGCCAGGCCTCATTTCCATCGCCTATTCCATCCAAGCCGGTTGGCTCCCACGCGTTTTGTTGCCTCCCGATGAACACGACGCATTCCGTTGCCTCCCCATGAACACGATGCATTCCGTTGGCTCCCCATGAAGACGACGACGATGCTGTTTCTCCGTTCCGACCCAGCCATGTACGTATGCGCGAGTAGGCGTTCGAGACCCTGCCCATATGTATGTACGTGGCTGTATTTTCTTTCTTGCACCCTCGCCGCTGTACGTACGTGTACATGCTATGCGCGCGCCTCTACATCGACATGTGCGCACCTCTACTATGACACATGCGTGCCTCTACATCGACCAGTATGTACGTACACTTCCGCGACTAGAATGACAGCGCTACATACGCTTCGACCAGGTGGGTCCCGACTGTCACGCACTTCCTTGCCTGCGAAGATGTAGCTGGTGGGTCCCAGCAGTCAGGGGGGCGAATCGTTTTGGGTTTTCTTTTGCCCGGACGCACTTCCTTGCGTGCGAAGATGTAGCTGGTGGGTCCCAGCAGTCAGGGGGGAAACATTTTTTTCATGAAATACTGGTGGCCTGTCCGGTGGATCCCTGTTGTCAGGTGGAGGAATAATTATTTTGCGCGTAATAAGGAGGCACTTCCTTGCGGCCGCCGTGGACCCAGCTGTCAGCCTCTCCACGCACAGTACTCTTCCGATGGAAGTCAGTCGTTGAACACATTGACCACGCCGCGCCGAGAGCACCACGGCGGTGGACGACGGCGAGGCCTAGGAGGGGGGCGACGCAGAGCCGGGGAAGACGCAGCAGTGGATGCCCACGCGAAGAGGAGTACGAGGGTGAGGCTGTCATCGCCGCAGAATAACAGGGGGTATGGGTGAGTAGAGGGATGGCCTGGCCAGTGGTGGGAGTAGTAGGGGGCGGTGAGGCCTCCGCCACATCGCAGCCGGCCACGGGAGGCAGGAGCACGAGGCATGGCCGGCGCTGGTTTGGGCGGCTGGAGCAAGAAGACCTGAGGTTGAAGAAGCACTACGGCCGTTGGATGGACATCGTACGGTCACTGGAGCTAGAACCATGCATATTATTGACTAAGTTGACAAAGCCCTCCGTCCCCGTCAACTTAGTAGGCCCACAAGTCAGCCTGCCACTATACTGGGTACCAGCTAACAGGCGGAGTATTCATTTTTTGTGCGTAATAAGGAGGCACTTCCTTGCGTGTGAAGATATAGCTGGTGGGTCCGAGCTGTCAGCGGCGGTAACGTTTTTTTCGCGAAATACAGAGGCCCTTTCGGTGGGTCCCTGATGTCAGGTGGGGGAATCATTATTTTGGGCGTAATAAGGAGACATTTCCTTGTGTGCGGTCGTGGACCCAGCTGTCGGCCTCTCCACATATAGTCCACTTCAGATGCATGTAGGTTGCTGACCACGTTAACTAGGCCGCGCCGAGAGCACCAAGGCGGTGGACGACGGTGAGGCCTAGGAAAGGAGCGACACGGAGGTAGGGAAGACTCGGCAATTGTTTCCCACGTGGAGGGGAGTACGACTGTACGAGGGTTTACTGGTTCGTCTACCGTCGCCGGAGAATAACAGCAGGTGTGGGTGAGTAGAGGGATGGCTAGGCTAGCGATGGGAGTACGGTGGGGCGGTGAGGCCTGCGCGGCAGCAGAGCCGGCCGCGGGGAGGAGGGAGCAGGCAGTCCCGCCGGCGCTTGTTTGAGCGGCTGGAGCCGGAAGATCAGAGATTGAAGAAGCACGACGGCCGTTGGATGACAATCCAACAGTCACTGCTTGTGCGTCAACCTTTTTTTAGGAAAGCCTCAAATCTGTGGAAAACAGCATACAACCCATCTGCCATTATTTCTAATAATTTACAGCCCATTTGCTAATTCTTAAGTTTTTTTTGGAGCCCATATTCTTTTTGTTAGCATTACAGCCCATACTGTGGCCACAATTAAAAAATTATACGAAATTTTGCATATTTCAGTGCGGTCCGAACTGTTTTTAATCCTGAAATTTTGACTCACATTCAAACTAATTTTAAAAATAAATGTATATCAATATAAAATCCAACAAATTCTCCACGCATAAAAATTAATGTAATTTAAAATCTCGAAATGGAAAAAAAGATATTTGAAACTAATTGCCGGTTTGATGTGTTTTAAAAATGTACAACCCATTTCTCATTACTGATGGGCCATTTTCTCAGCCAACCGAATGAAAGCTCTCCTCGTCTTGAAAGATTTGCAGCCCAACAGGCCTGACAAAGCGACTTACTTGGCAAATAACAAAAAAACTGGGCTGTGGCCGTGGACCCAGCTGTCAGCCTCTCCACGTACATTACTCTTCCGATGGAAGTCGTTCCTTGACCATGTTGACCACGCCGCACAGAGAGCACCACGGCAGTGGACGACGGCGAGGCCTAGGAAGGGGACGACGCGGAGCCGGGGAAGACGCGACAGTGGAAGCCCGCGCGGGGAGCAGTACGAGGGTTCACTGGTTCAGCTGCGGTGTGAGGCTGCCATTGTCGCAGGGCCTGGCCAGCGGTGGGAATAGTAGGGGGCGGTGAGTCCTCCGCGGCAGCACAGCCGACCACGGGAGGCAGGAGCATGAGGCACGACCGGCGCTGGTTTGGGCGGCTGGAGCATGAAGACTAGAGGTTGAAGAAGCACTACGGCCGTTGGATGGACATCGTACGGTCACTGGAGCTAGAATCGTTCATATTGACTAAGTTGACAAAGCCCTTCATCCCCGTCAACTTAGTAGGCCCACAAGTCAGCCTCCCACCAAGGTGGGTCCCAGCTAGCAGGGGGAGTATTCATTTTTTTTGTGCGTAATAAGGAGGCACTTCCGGTGGGTCCAAGCTGATAGCGGGGGGGGGGGGGGGGGGTCGTGAAATACGAAGGCCCATCGGGTGGGTCCCAGCAGTCAGGGGGCAAACGTTTTTTTCCGCAAAATATGGTGGCCCATCGAGTGGGTCCCTGCTGTCAGTTAGAGGAATCATTACTTTCCGCGTAATAAGGAGGCACTTACTTGCTGCGGCCGTGGACCCAGCTGAGACTCTCCATGTACATAATACTTCCCATGGAAGTTGTTCCTTGACCACGTTGACCTCGTCGCGTTCCGTTGCAAGCATGCGTCCATGGGCGTGGTGCGTCCCCACTGTCAGCCTCTCACGTACAGTCATCTTCCGATGACTCTCAGTTGTTGACCACATTGCCAAACCGTGCCGAGCGCACCCAGACTGGAATGACCCGGAGATGGGGAAGACGGGGCAGTGGAGTCGCAGATGGAGAGGAGTGGGAAACTTCACTGGTTCGGGTGCGCGGCAGCACAACCGCGGTGCCGCCCACGGGAGACAGGAGCAAGAACAGAGGTTGAAGAAGGAGCACGGCTGTTGGATTAACATCCAACGGTCCAGCTGCTAGAATCATTTGTTGATTAAGTTGACAAAGCCGTGCGTACACGTCCGCTTAGCAGGCCCACAAGTCATTCACCAAATCTGACGAGTCCCAGCTGTCAACGGGATGAATAATTTTTTTCTGCAAAACAAGGAGGCACTTCCTTCCGTGCGAAGGTACAGCCGGTGGGTCCCAGCTGTCAGGTGGAGGAAACATTTTTTCAGCTTAATAAGGAGGAACTTTCCTTGCGTGCGACCATGGACCTCATGGGTCCTAGCCGTCAGGCTCTCCACGTACAGTCCTCTTCCGATGACTCTCGTTTGTTGACCACGCAACACCGAACACAGCGAGGCGGTGGACGACGGCGAGGACCTGGACGGGAACGACTCGGAGATGGGAAAATGCGGCAGTGGAGTCACAGATTGAGAGGAGGAGAAGGGTTATAACTGGTTCTGTTGCAATTCATATAAAACTCAGGTTCACAGGACACGTTCATATTCATAGCCAACATTCATTATCAACAACTCAAAAGATTCATATATACAGAAGCTCAGCATATCTATGCATCCAAATGATTGATAGATCACACGACAATATTCATACATAATTCACAAAAAGATTCAGATATACACATGTTCAGTATGTTTATGCATCCAAATGATTGAGATCACAACCAATATGATCCACGGACAAACTTTAATTACCTAGGGTACAGACTGGTAAATGGTGTTCGATCAGAGGTACTTCTTGCTAGTTCTTGTACGAGTAAACTTTCGAGTACATAAGAGGCAGCACAGACAATCTGAACTTTGCTTGTAGGTTTATCCTCAAATAGTGGCCTCGTGCCGAGGGAGGTTTGAGCAACTTGGCCACTACTTTCATCCAACTAGTTTACTGGCTCATCTTGGTCCTGTATCTCGCCAAAATTCTACATTGCAGACGAGAAAGGAGGTGGTTGAGAAAATGAACCACCCAAATTTTTTGTGCAGTTCAATTGAAATGAAGCATCCTTGGTGTGCAGACTGATTAAGTGCCAGATGAATATACACGTCAACCAACTTGTCTGGAATCTTTAGACTCCATGCCATATAGTTCGCTACCATATGTGCCGATAACCAAAAGGCACAAGTTGGGACCAAAGACTGGACTACGTTTTTCTGGGCTATGCACCAAGCAATATTTTTGGCGTTCACTCTCCTAATACTTGGAGTTTGACAATTGGTTGATGCCGGTTGATACTCGAATGAATATAGGCACTTCTTGTCAACATCGATGCTTGTCTGAGTGATACCTGTCCATCTGATCATTTTGTGCAGTTCTACTGAAATCACCCGATGTAATGATTTGCCTGCGAGTTCAGGCTCCAAATTACTCCTTTATGAAATCGGCAAACAGTAGCACAATACCAAATTACCAATACATATGACAGGCACAATAATCAGGATAAAGACCAGTACCAACCTGTGTGAGGTAGCATATCAATTACTATTTCCTTTGACTGGAAGCCGAGATAAGCCAAGCGACTGACAGCAAAGGAAGAAAGCAAACGGAGATTAGCGACTGACAGGAAAGGACGGAAGCTGTCGAGGCAATGAAGCACCCAAAGTTTTTGTGCAGTTCCACCAAAATCGAGCATCCCTGTTGGCACATATATTGAGAGAGTGAGATTACTGTAATAGTGGGACTAGTTGATGAAACATACACTAACAAATAGAAGCACCCTCATTATCTTAATGGGTAAAGTTAGCAACATAGTAGTCTTTCTTAAAGAGAGGTATTAGTTTATTTAATCAGTGCCAACTAGCTCAACTCAACACTCAAAGCATTGCCATTTATCATAGGTTGCAAAACTTAAAAGTGCAAAGATAAAGGAGTTTCTCATGATAGTAGCACGATACAAATAGAGATGACAACAAACTAATATGGATGAAGGCCTTAGGCCCGTACCAACCTGAGAAAAAAAGCTTATTCATGTAGTCCCATATGAGATGATAAAGAACTCACTGGAATCACACAATAGTATATATTTTTGTTCACTTCAAATGTATGGTTGAAATCACTCTTGTTTACCAGTGCTGAGATTATATCGAAAGATTATCAAGAACTTCCAGCAGAGTTAAAGCACTGGCTGGGATACAGTTCATTGTATTGTCTTGTGTAGTTCCGCTGAAATGTATGATTGGCACAACATGATCCCTGTTTGCACAAGTAGGAACAAGGTGAAACCTTCATTAGCTTAGTGAGAAAGGATAGGAAGACATTAGCATATTACTCAAACGGTAGCATCAAATTCATGATGGACAATACGCAAAATATTGCCTCATTGAACCAATGGCAATAAATTGACATGCAAAACAATAGCACTATTATGTCATGACACTAATAATATTCCCTCCCAGCTCCACCACATGATTCACCTCCATAGACAAACATTCACACGTACATGATTCAGCATAGGGTCCTACTAAAGATTTGTTTAACTCCAACAGGAAAATTAGGCAGTAATAAATTAGTGGTACTTAAGTACTCCTAATTAATTAAGTGAGACAACAAAAGTGGAAGGGCTCCCTAGAGGATGGTCTCACATGTAAGGTAGTCGTTGCCGGAGCCCTTGAATAGCCTCGACTGAGGCCTCTGGTTTCAGCAAGATCGCCTTGGCACTGTTTATTCTTCTTCTTCTTCCTCTTCATGCTCTGTTTCTCTTTCTCCTCACTAGTTGGTGAAACCAAGTACATGATTGGCCTTCTAATTCAGAATTGGTTTTGTTAGTGAGGGAGCACAAGTGTACTAGTAAAAAACGGCATTATTTTCTCATGGCAGTCGGAAAATAGAGATGAACACATGCATTAAATATGATTCTTACCTAAAGGAAGGTTATGGCGCCAATATGGATGATGAGGATTGGAACACATATCTCCCTCTGTGTAGTTCCACCAAAATGAACCAACTGTTCCATCTGACATTCCAGTTAAACATCACAAAAGTCACTTCTTTTAAGAAGAGTTTTGTGCAGTGCACCAAAAGGTCACAACAGCAACCAGGTGAATTGGATATCCCTGTTTGCACAAAAAGGCACAGAGGAAACAGTCAAAGTCTCAAACAATTACAGGCAAAAACATTTGGCTAAACTTATCAGAGTCTCAAACAATTATAGGCAAAAACAGTGGCATGGCTTCATTTTTACTAGGGACATTATATTAAGAATAGCTAAGGCTGCGTTCGGTTCACAGGTTTGGTGCAGGATTTTCGTAGGAACACAATTCCTACGGTATTCTTTCCCTTCCAACCATTCGGAACACGGGAAAGGTGAATAGTGTTTTATAGGAAAGCTGGTCTGGTAGTACTGATTCCATCAGATTAGAAACATCCACACGCTGCTCATTTTTTGGGCGGAAGCCCGAGGCAGGCGCTCGCTGCCATGCGTTAGACAGGTTGCTGTGCTGTGTTTGCCGGAATAAAAAAATCAACCTATGTGTGGTACGTGAGGTGAGGACAAGAGTAGTCACTGTGCAGCTGAATAAACAAATAGCATCTCATACTGCCAAGCATGCTACTCTAAAAAAACAAATCTGTACATTTCGTAGTCCATCCGAACACATTCTCTTGAGAGTTTCCTCCGGTTTGCTGTTCCATAGTTTTATACCTACATTCCTTTCCTACTCCTCTATTTTCATTAAGACCTATGTTTTCTACCCCTTTATTCCGACCGAAGCCTAAATATTTGGTATAAGGGCATGGGACAGTGGGTGTTGGTATAAGGGCATGGGACAGTGGGTGCACCATGTACGTAAATGGGGGCATAAAGTGGTGATTCATAGTTTGTTGCCCCGAGAAACAAACATCCAAGAAATATATCTGGGTTGGTCCCATTTTTGTTCACCTAGCCACCTACTCCTATGTGTGGATAGCAAATCTAGCCTTGGTCATACCACTATGTACAGCGTTACCCCTATATTTCCCTTTTCGACCAAGAGACTGGTTGGATGACCAGTCTGTACTACTTTCATCCCCTTTCCTTCCTGTTTGTACCAAGTTCGATGTACTCCCTCCGTTTCTTTTTAGTCCGCATATAAGGTTTGGTCAAAGTCAAGCATTATAGAGTTTGACTAACTTCATATTAAAAAATATAAACATTCATAATATGAAATAAATATATTCAGATGCACCATTAAACATATTTTCATACTATATAGTTTTAGTACTGTAGATGTTCATAATTTTTTATGTAAATTTGGTCAAACTTTGTGTAGTTTGACTTTGACCAAATCTTATATGCGGAGTAAAAAGAAACTGAGGGAGTACATACTAAATTCCCCCACCCCCACTTTATTTCAATGACAAGTATTTTTGGACGGAGGGAGTACAAGATTCGACTCCATGAAGTAGCTTTACCTCTAACAATAGAAAAAGGTAACGTTGGACCATCCGATCAAGAGGGGCTGAGAGGTAGGAAATGATGCACATGCAGCAACATAGCGAGCTAGGGAAGTAGAGCTAAGGCGGTTTTGAACGAAGATATACCTGAAAGTCGTCGGGATGTGGATAGGTGGGCGGCGGGAGGCCGGATCCGCCCACAGGTAACGACGAAGGGATCGGAGGACCTCCCGCGCCGGCGCCCGGCTAGAGATAACGGTGCGGCCGGCAGTGGGTCTCCTCCCTCGCTGTCGATGACGGCCTAAACGCTGCCCCTCCTCCCCTTCACCGGCGGAGGGGGATATGTCCGGATCTGTAACCAGCAGTGAGGATAGAAAGCCAATGTTTTTTGAAGGGAGAAAGACAGTGTTACTACCCCTATCTTGTTTAGATCTGGAGAGGATGAGAGTGTGTGAATAGAGCAGCCCTAGCAAGCAAGCGCGGAGGCTCCGACCTATATATAAGTAGTGGGGTAGTTTTCCTTTTTCACTCCATCAAAACAATCGTTTAAAATTGTGTACTACTACATGCCAGGTCACGGTTATTTTAGTTGTTGATTTTTTTTGAGATAGCTACCCGCTTGTTCCAACTGGTGTTACGGTGTGCCAGGTCGCACTTTGTATCGTTCAAGTCTGGTACTACAAGTCCCTCCATTAAATGAACAACCACCCCCTCGTAAAAATTGTGAACAAGCCCACGACTAAAATTAGCGGAAACGTGGGTTGCCCCAACATGCATTATTATCTATATTTTCTACTCCCTCCATTCCTAAATATAAGTATTTTTTATTAGCCACACCTAAGACAAGAATTTTTTTATTAGCAGTGAACCCCACATGTCATAGACACAAAAATTGTGGCAAGATTCCCTTAGGCAAGCCAAAGTGCGTCTAACAATTTGAGCAACTCAGGTTAGGCAAGTGTGGCAAGTGTGGGAAAAATAATGTGGCAACATAAGACAAACATAGTCACAATCCAAACAGCCCCGTGATTTTTTGTGACATGCATGAAAATTTGGTTAGTTAATTTTATAGTCAAAATTTGGCAAGGTGCATCAAATCAACACACGCAAGTATCAAAAGAAAAGTCATGGCATGCATGCATGCGTTGTACTCCCTCCGGTTCCAAATATAAGTCTTTTTAGAGATTGCAACAACTGACTACTCCCTCCATTCCTAAATGTAAGTATTTTTAGGGATTTCATTACAAACTACATACAGATGTATATAGACATATTTTAGAGTGTAGATTCACTCATTTTGTTTCTTATGTTTTTCATAGTGAAATCTCTAAAAAGACTTATATTTTGGAACGGAGGGAGTACATACGAAGCAGAATATGTCTACTCCTACATACGAAGTAGCCCATTTGAAATGTGTAAAAAGACTTTTATCGAGTGCAGTGCTTTGATGTGTCGCGTCAACTCGTACAAGACCGAGAAATTTGATTACTACGACGCCCTCTCCCTCGCGGACTGAGCTCCGTTGCCTGCATGACAGGTGGGCCAACCACCTGTTGGGCCCACCTGTCATGGACGCAAAGGCAGGAGCAGTAAGTAGAAGCTTTCGCTACACGCTATCCCTCCCGCACGAGGTGGACGGACATGCAGCAGTGGATTTGATACTGTAGAAGTAGGAGTAACATCATTTTTCGTCTTCTCAAAGAGGCGAAGAGCAAAGCGCAAACCGAACGTGGCAGTTGCGAACACTCGCGTGGTGCGATTCCTTGGAGTACTAGCCAGGCTCTTGCATGAGACAAAATTGCTATTGTTTAACAATTAAACTCCATTATCCATTGGTTGATACTCATTATGCATATGTCCATGCGCTTAGCACCATTTCCTCCTAGGTTACCAATCTTTATTTGCTAATTAATAGCATTCCATGCAATGAACTATCCATTGCAAGTCATTAAAAGCATGCACACCTCTCATCTCTTATTGGTTGATACGTATGTCAAGAAACAAGAAACAAGGTAGAAGTTAATGCACCGCGCCTAAGTGTTTTGGGACTATTTGGTTTTCGTAAGATGACTTACACACCTAGACGGACGGAGTAGTATAGACCTAGAAACCGGAAAGGAGTATTTGCCTTTCTAGAGATTTCAACAAGTGACTAGACTTCGGCTAAAAAAACAAGTGACTAGACTACACCGTGTGCAGTACCCCCTCCCTTCTGGTTTATAGGGCTCAGGTCTCAAATCTCATGAACCAAGGCATTTTGCTATTGGAGGAATGTATCTCGTACTTTACAAAACTACCCTAATTAAAGTCATGCACTAATTACGTAGTTCTCTCGTTTTCCTCTCCGCCTTGGTCGCGGTGCAAAATATTGAGCACTCCTATATGACTAGCCACTCTATCTACATGTGGGACATTTCAAAGCATCCGGGCCCGCGTGCCATCCACCAAATCACAGCGAGGTGCTACAGTTGAGACTCACCTGTCACCCCGGTGTGACCGTCATGACCCGTCATATCACAAAACCCACACCTTTACCAGCAGTGGTAAGGTGGCCTCCAAGTTGGACTGGACGAAGCAACCATCATTTCATTGGAACGCTCGTTCAAGCCCTTTCTTCCCTTTCTTTAAGAAAACCTCACTCCAGGCTACTCACTTCTGCCATTTTTCTTCTCTAGCGATGAAGGAAAGGTGGGAAAATTAGTTATGCTGCTATATTTTCATTCCAATAATCTTCTTTTTGCGAAGCACCGACCGATTCTCACATCCTATTCTTTTCCCGTTTTCATTGTGATTGTGGTTCTTTCGATTGCTTTTTGTTTATCAGTTCATTGATGGATCCTGGAGCACTAGGCAAAGAGTTGCCGGCGGACAACCCACTGAAGATAGCGATCTCCAGGAAGCGAGCACCGACCAACGAGTTGACCATGTTGGCGGGCCAACCCATGGAGACGAAGAACTCCAAGAAACAAGCACTGGCCAAAGAGTTGAGGACGAACTCCTCAAAGAAAGTTGGAAGGACAGCAAGGGCCCCACCATGCCTACCCCAGGAACTTTGATTGCCACCTATGTGAGGCTCAAGACCGAGTTTGAGGAGATAGTCACTGGTGAGAAGCAGTATTCCCCTGCCAAGGTGATGGCCCCCATCGAGGACGAGGAGATGGCCCCCAGAGGGGTGAGATCCCCCGGTGAGCTGCACAAGGTAAAAAATAATGGCTTATTACCATAGTTGTGGTTTTTGATTATTTGCAATATGCTTGCTTTTTGATTATTTGCAATGTGCTTGCTAATATGTTAGGGTTGTGCAGGTGCCGGTGGTTGTCCTTGATGATTCGGATGTCGTGGCCTGTCCTGTTGGCATCGCCCCGGAGATCGATTCCGATGCCGCTGTCCATCCTGTGGACATCGCCCCAGAGATCGATTCCGATGTCGCGGTCAGTCCTGTGGACATCGCCCCAGAAATCGATTCCCATGCCGTTATCCGTGCTGTGGTCATTGCCCGAGAGATCGATGACAAGAAATAGTTGGTCGCGCTAATCCTTCAAGGTAGTTTGCATTGCCCTGTGTTTACTTACCAGAACAGTGCGTGTTATCAAACCATCTTAGGGCTAGTGCACTATCTTGTGTGGGCGGATCTTGCTACTTTTGTTTGATAGTGAATCATGCGATGAATCATGCGAACCCTCTCCGAGTTATGTAAACAGATGTATCCTCACCAACTTTTGATGTAATATATGGCATGCTTAGATGTAAGTTTTAACTGTTTATCATATCAGCAGGGCTTGTTTGATGATTCTTGGTGTTAGTAGGCTAGCTACTGTGCGAGCTATAGTACTTGCAAAACATTCACCAAAGAGAAACGTTGGGGCTGATGAGCTCGTGGTATGCTTATACTTATCCCTCGTCGATCGACCAATAGCCCTAGCTCCTAAAATTGTAGGCTTAGCGATCAATCAGACAATAGTCGACATACATTCAGGCCTCATTTGGTTCATAGGGTAGGAAAATCGTAGCAAAAGTACAGAGAACGTGCAACACAAAATCATAGTAGTGCAGAGACGTACTCCTTCCGTTCCAAAATAGATGACCTAGGCGGGCTAGTTTGGCCTAGTGGGTTTCAGTGATATGACATGGTACAGTGTCGTCTAGTCTTCGCGTGTGGTAGCAGTATTGCGGGTACAGTAAGTTTTCTTGAAGAAGCGGAATTCAACGAAGTCATGATGGTTCCTTCGTCCGAACAACTTACAGTGGGAAAGGTTGGGCCTGCGATACAACCGGGGTAGACCAGGATAATTTTGTGCATGGCAGGTGGACCAGGATGGTCGACGTCCCACGTGTCGGTGAATGAAAGTATTCTTTCTGATATAGAGGACGAGCAACGAGTATTCATTGTTTATTTTTGATGAAAGCTATTGTATCCACTGTTACTCCTTGACTTTGTCAATGCCTCTCTCTCCTCCACATAAGCGGGGACTACTTGCTATGCATGCAGCGGGCATCTAGCGTCTTGAGGGGCCAGGGCGGTGAGAGCGGGCTCCGGAAGCGGTCCGGATTCCAGCAAGGCCCACCTCACATTATCACCATATATTTCTTGGAGTCCATGCGCGGTGGGCGGGCGATCTCTTCTCCCTCCCCCGTTTCTCTCTTCTTAGCCGACGCCTGCCGAGCGATTAGATTTCGGCTATCGACGGTTTAGTCAATTACGGTCCCACATGTCAATGAAATTGCAAGGCAACGCGAGTCCCCTCTGGTGAGCGGCGTGCGAGCCGGACTGTCGGGGTTGCGACGTGTACGAGTCGTAAGTGTGCCGCCTTTTCCTTTAGAACTTGCGAAGCGTAACATTTTCACGCGATCAATCGATAGAAATCCAGAACAAAATGACGAGGGTGGTGCTTTCCCGCTCGTTAGGCGGGCTAGTTCGAGCGATATGACGTGCTACAGTGCCGTCCACTTGCTCCATTTTTATGTAAGCAAGAGTTTACACTCTTACGCGGGAGGAGTGCGAAACACCGTGGATCTAATTTTGATCGAGGGATAACTGTTCCCTGCCAAATAATGGAGGATTGTTAGTGATTATAGCATGATAGTTAGGGCATCTCCAGCGCTGGCCCACAAATTTTGGTTTTTACAGTATTTCTTTCTCCATTCACAGGTAGGCCCGCGTAGATAGATAAAGAACACAAGCTGATGAGGCGCATGCGGACTGTTTGACTGGTCAACCATACAAATATGGAGCTATACACTGAGCCAGTGACCGTATAATCACCATATCTCATATACAATGATCCAAGTGAGCTATCAAGACAAGTTCGATTACCGCCAATGCATTTTACTCGGTAATAAATGACCAGGATTGAAGGGGAATCCTAATTTGCTTCGTCTTCTGTCCTTGAGCTCTTGACAAACCAATGCACTATACGGTTGTCCGGCCACTCCACCCCAGAGCTCTCACCAAGCGTCATTCATGCCACCGCGCTGCACACTAACCGGTAAGGCAGCGATGGCATCCCGCCGCGCCGAGTTCCTCGCCACCCACGAATGCACACAAAATGGTAGGGAAGCGATGTCATCCCGCCGTGCTGAGTTCATCACCGCTCGCGACCTCACAACTATGTGGGAGGAAAGGCCGAATGGGCGGTAGAGCAAGAGGCGGCCAAAGCCGCACAGAGGGAGCGGAAAAGTTAGAAAGCACTCAAGAAAAGAGAGGCCCGCCGCCGCAAGAAAGAAAAGGACGCACGCGCTCCTGCGGAGAGGTCGGCGGAGATCCAAGGACGGTGGGGTGTCGCCGACAAAGCCGGGAAGGAGAACGACGGCGTCTGGCCAGCATGTGAGAAGTAGTAGTACTAGTAGTTAGTGTGTGTGTGACTGTGTCTGAGTAGGAGCATGTTCCAGTACTACTAGTTACTACTGTAGTTTTTAGAGCAAATTACCAGTACATTAGCCTAGACTAAATGGAAAAATTCCTATCCTATGCATCAAATGGCATCTCTTTCTCTATAGGAATTGAGATGCATGTCATCTCACTTCCTATTATTTTCATATTCCTATCCTATGAACGAAAGGAGGCCTCTGTTGGAGTAAATACTGTAGCTAGCAGTACTGCTGGTACAGTAGTTTTCTTCAAGAAGCGGAATTCAACAAAGTCATGATGGTTCCTTCGTCCGAGCAACTTCAAAGTGGGAAGTGGGCCTGTGATTTCACGGCTCATTAGTCATTGTTACTGCGGCGCGACGACCTGGGTGACTCTCCCTTGGAGTTCTGCGTGGATGGCAAGTGGACCAGGATGGTTGACGTCCCACATGTTGGCGAACGAAAGTATTCTTTCTGATATCGAGGAGCAAGGAAACCGTGTGGTATAGTATCACTGCTGATTGGTTCGCAAAAAAAAGTATCACTGCCAATTTATAATTATTTTTTATTTCTGATGAATGCTAGCGTTTCAACTCTTACGACGAAGGGTGCCAAACACGGCACGTGTTGGATGTACCACACGTCAGCGAAAGGAGTGGGACATGAACAACATGGTAGAGCCCAGCGTAAAAAACAGCGTGGTAGAGCGTCTCCACTTCTTCCACTTCTGGGTCGGATACCACACGTAGTAGTACTTAGTGGTATGAACGATACAAAGTGCGACCTGGAGAGAAAGACACGTCTAGTTGGAAGGTCTCGGGGCATACATGTAAACAAATATAAAAGTTAATATGTGCCTCCAACTAATATAGTAGTAGTAGAGTACTTAGGCACGTACTCCATAACATCACCGTGCATTGCACGTACAACATTTAGTGGCAGTACGTAGTAAGAGACAAATACTGCCCAAGAGTTCCCTTCTTGACCTACTTTTGGGTGTTTGGTAGTGTATGGAGGGTGCATGAGTCCACACTAGTTTAGCACAAATACACTAGAATCATGCATGAAGAGAGCATGCACGAAGAGGGGTGTTGAGTTGAGCATGCATGAAGAGGGAACAACTATGCTGAGACGAGAACGCAACCAAACACACCCTGTATGCCACGCATGTTCATACCATTTGTGCCTTTCTACTTCACTTATTGTGCTACATTACTCAGGTTCGTACGTCCACTCCTGGGTACATGTCCGTCTCATAGTTCCAGTGCCACGTGTTCTTCATATAGATGGAACAATCGTTGCATAACACGTGCGCCTTGATGCTAGATGTCTCGCGTGTTGGCAAAAGGATGAACAAAGCTCACATAAAAAAATAGAGTGGAAGAACATAGATTCCGGACGTCCGAGAAGGAGCAAGGAACCTCGTGGTGGAGCGTCTGCACTCATAATATTTAATATGATTCAACGATATAAAATTAACCAATCATCTTCACGGTGGACTGGAAGAGTACGAAACACGGCAACCAAGTGTAGTTACATCATACTAGTACATGGCTAACCCATGCTATCACCATATTTCTTGGCTTCCGTGCGACACCTATCTCTAGTAATCCAGCAGCCTATATCGCTTCTCCCTCCTCGCCTCTATCAAAGTGCGGCGGGCTGGCGTTTCTGCTGCCTATTGAGGTCGGTTAACTATCACATGTTAGCGACAGGCCAAGAGCATTCTAAAAAAAATTCCTTTCACGTTCCGTTTTCAAAAATAAAAAAAATCCTTTCACATACGAATTTTCCTGTATGCTTTGAGCAACTTGCATGTCCTATACTGCTCCTGTTTGATACTCTAACTTAGCTAGAGGTTAGACTAACTCATGACTAACCCTGAACTAACTGTAGCCAAAGAGGTGTTTGGGTGACAGGGTTAGATTGACAATAAATGCACTTCATGGAGAGAGAAAAGTGATTTTTCAGTGGTCCCAATGAGAACTATCTCCAGTTAGCACCTCTTGGGTGGGATAGTTTTTTTTGGTGGGTTCGGTGCAACTTGCTCCAATTTAAACCCTCATGCTTGGATACTTTAGGGCTATTTGAGCCCCAACTAGCTCAAACTAACTCTAACCCATGGATCCAAACAGGGCCTATGGCCAGTCTCGACGCGGAGCAGTCACGTGCACCGGGAAGCGGCGCTCTCTCGGTCGTCGCGCCACTTCAAAGCCGGCGCCAGTGAGAGGTCGCCTCCGCTCTGGCCGGGCATTAATGCGGCACTGACGCTCCAGGACGACACTGACCGTTTCACGCGTGAAGCACGCACTGGCAAGGGAGTATAGGTCTTGAACCGTTTCAGGTGTAGTAGTAATGGTAGTTTGCAAAACTACTCAATTATTGCACTCAGTTTCCTAAGAAATTGTGGTAAATAACGTTACTACACAGCCCGCTTCCCTTCTCCTTCCTTCTCGTGATTTACGTGGCCATGTTAAGGTGGTTGTGTCCAAAAAATGTCACTTCCTACTCGTGATTTGCGTTATATAATTACAAGCAAGATTCTCGTGCATTGCACGGAACATCAATATGCATTTTTTTACAAAATACCTGTTGTGATTGACCCATGCAGGAGTAATCCCATGTGTAAAAACTAATGATATCTCGAGAATTTGATCAGAAAACTGGTATCTCGAGAATGTCATTGAAAAAATGAAAGATGAGATATAAGGCGAGGAGGAGTGGAGCGTGGTGGTGACTGGTGGTCGGAATGGGCGGAGGCATGGGGATGGACGGCACCGGCAGGCGGCAGCGACCACCATGCGTGCTAGATTGTTCCAGAGACTTATTCCCTTTTTAATTGCTGAGCAATGAGGTTGCGGGAGATAATGATGTGGAGAGAGGTGCGGGTATCTTTTGTAAAATTATCATAGTTTGCTTCCTATCCGTCAGATATAGATCATACGGTCTGTATTACAAGATGGCAGGCACACCATCATCGCCAACTCATTTTTTTATAAGGGTACAGATGATAAGTTTGCTGACTACTAAAGTAAAGTGGAATCTGTCCATGTTATGCAAGTAAATAAAGGTGATTGTTTATCATACGGGTAAGGTTGGATGAAGGGTGGTAGGAACAAATGCTCCGCCTAGAGCATGTGTGTGTGAGATGGAGTCTTAGTGTGTGTGTGTGTGGGTGTGTGTGTGTGTGAGAGAGAGAGAGAGAGAGAGGAGAGAGAGAGATGGAGTATTAGTTTGTGTGTGTGTGTGTGTGAGAGAGAGAGAGAGAGATGGAGTCTAAGTGTGTGTGTGGGGGGGGCGTGCGTGTGTGTGTGTGAGAGAGAGATGGAGTCTTAGTGTGTGTGTGGGGGGGTGTGTGCGTGCGTGTGCGTGTGTGTGTGTGTGTTTGTGTGTGTGTGTGTGTTTGTGTGTGTGTGTGTGTGTCGCGGGGTCCTCTGTGGCGGATGTAATTGAAGTGTGCATGGCTTCATCATAGAGAGGTGATGTGTATGGCAGAGGCCACCAACGATGGGGTGCGAGAGAGAAAATGCCCGTAGGGAGGGAAGAGAAGGTGCGTGCGCGTGAGAGGAGTCGACATCGAGAGAACATGTTTGTTCGAGAGACACCAAGGAAGACTACTATATATCGATGGTGCATGTAGGCGGGAATTAAACAAAGGGATGGTCTTATTGGTTTCGGGGATATAGGGGGAAGAGTGAGAGGCGCGCGCGGGGGGGGGGGGGGGGGTGGGGGGTAGCTAGAAGGAGATTTTTAAGTGTGAGTGTGTGTTTTGCCCATCCAGGCGGAGGTTATGTGCACAAAAGAGGAGAACGATTCGATGCGGCGTTAGGATTGTGGATAATTAACTACGTATGGAGACATAGAGACCTTGAACGTGCATGTGTGAGAGGTATACATGTATATGTGGGATGTGTGTGTGTGTGCGTGCGCATGATCGAGATAAAAGAAAGAAGACATAAGTCCTAAGATCAACGACATGGGAGAGACGGATCGGTATGACAATATGCATGCATGTGAGAATGCAAGGAAGAAGGCCCGACAATTGAGCATGTGTTTTTGTCTTTAAGAGATAGTGGCATGGGCTGGAGCATGCATCTATGGCGAGCAGAGGGGGTGAGGTGCAACGATTGTGAAAAAGAGATCAGCCTATAAATGCATATGTATGGATAGACATATATAGTGTGGGTGATAGGAAGCAAGACTCCATGCTAGAAAGAAATGTTGACGGAGAAACTACAGATAGATACAAAGATGGAGATGCTAGCTAGAGAGACATTCGTTAGTTTGGGTGTCGGAGATGACCGTCGGGTGGTTCAAAGGGTGAAGTTATATATGTGTGTGAGAGGGCACTTGACTGCGTGTAGAGAGAAACATATGTAGTGTGCGTGATAGGAATCAAGAGTGAGGGCGAGAAAGAAGGTTGATGGAGAAACAGATAAATAGAAAGATAAAGATGCTAGCTAGTGTGCGCTGGAGATAGGAGTCGAGTGGATCAGAAGGCTAGGTTATGTGTGTGGGTGTGAGAGAGATAGTGAGAGGGTGCATGTGAGTTACATACAAACAGATATCACAGAGAAATGAGATCCAGGGAGACGGAGTTTTGTGTCTGCGAGAGAGAAAGATATTTCATAACGAGAGTGATAGCTAGAAAGGCATATGAGGGAACGCAAGATATCTCTAGGGAGAGAGGGTTTGTTTGAGCGTCATACAAGAGAACAATGGAAAATATGAGACCCTGGGAGACAGAGTTTGTGTTTGTGTGTGAGAAATAGATATTTAAGAGGAAGAGTCATATATTCTCATATCTAAGGACCGAAAGACATCCCTGTATGAGGGGTGTGCGAGTGGCACACATAGGAATAGTTGAGAGAAATGAGATCCCGGGAGACAAAGTTTTGTGTTTGTGTGAGAGAAAGAGATTCCACATGTAGAATCATAGCTAGAGACACATAGCAGGGAGCGAGATATACTTAGAGAGAGATAGAGTGATGAAGGTCGAGGGAGAGAGTACCGTCAGTGTGTTACGAAGATAAAAGATCATTGTCGACATACATGTAGCACAAGAGATGCCTGAGAGACGATGACCGCGTATAGGTCCAGAGAGATAGTCCTATATAAGCATGAGTGATAGCTATATGAGACGAATATTTGGATTAAAGGGGATTCAAATATTTAAACTGGAGATCACGACATCGATAATATCATAACGCAAATTGGTGTATCAAACATGCATATTCATTTGAATTTGGGCACACGTGTAATGTTATATAGTTTATCAATATTGGTGATCCATAGATTCTTCAATTACAAACAATGCATGGTTTATATGCAATTAATGTCTAAACGGGATTACACTATATGTTGCGTGTGTGAAACACATTATACATGTTTGAGAAGTTAAAAAAACCCGCATGAAACACACATTAATTGGAGACAGTTAGCGAGGAATGCATACATTGGATTTCAACATAAATTGGTTTCAAATATTTGAAAATCCAAATTGATGGATACAACCTTATGAATCTGAGATCATGCCATTTGTAAACCATATTTATGTATAAATGGTGTTGTGCTTTTGAAAGTATATATAAAAAAATGATGTATATAGAACGTAATTCCAATTGAAAATGGATCCCGCCCGAAAAAATAGTAGAATACAAACGGGATTCGAATTGAGTTGGCACGGTAAACGTGCACTATGCAAAATTTGAACGAAGCAAGGAAAGTCTCAGTAACCGCCGAAACCAAAATCTGCGAGATGGAAATCACTACTGCCTATCCCTGCCACGCAAAGCCTATCTGCTGGATATCTATAGGTTTCGATAGGGGTAGGTTTGTAATTTCACCCAAACATGATGTAACCGCCTCTCACCCGGATTCATACATGGTGGGCGCCAAAACACAGTGTGCCCTCGGCCGAAATCAACTCCCTCCCCGATTCATATTCATACACGATGGGCGCCAAAAACAAACTCTCGTCGGCAAATATTCGGTGTATGCGAGATTACCGTCCTATCCCCAACCGACTAATGTTGCTGTGATGTAGTAGAAATTTGAAACGGGGGCCAAGTTTGTAAATTTCCTCGCATTTGAGACAAGCGCGCCCTGAATACATGGTTCCCCCCTTCCTCTGTACCTCCCTTTTCCCCATTCATACTCCGTGGGCGCCAAAACACCCTCTCCACCCCACCCTCCTCCGTCCGCTGCCGTCCGTCACCCCATCCACCGCCGTTCTCCTCCACCATGCCGGAGCTGATGACCCGACACCGCTGTCCATTACAAGAGATCGACCTCTCTCATCCACGTCTTCGGACCGGGATCCTTGCATCCCGTCCTCTCACTTCATCCCCGCCGTCGTACACCTTGCCGGTGCCGCTCCTACGACCGTCTCGTCCACCGCGCCCCGCCGCCACCGTCTACCCTCCTAGATCTGCTTCCACGCCGCCGACAGCCATCGCTACCGCAACACCGTCAAATTCTCAGCAGATGCGTACACGGCGCCGCACCAGAGGCGGTACTCTTTCGTATCTGCTCAACTTATTTATCGCAGAAAGAAAATAGATCACCACTGCTTTACTCTGATTTCTTGTCTTGGTTGCGAAGTTGCCTTTGTCCGATTTGCACCTTTAGATCTGCCATGGCACGCTCAACACTATACTCCCAATGCTTATGGTTTTCCCCTTTTATATTCCACACTAGTTAAATCACAATAGACTAAATTTCAAAATTGGGTTAGTCAAATTTTTAGAGCTCGCCGGAGTTCGCCGGTGCGATCCAAGGTGCTCGGGTGGTTGTGGGGCCTCGCCGAACAAAGAAAACTCGACATGGGTGGGGGGTGGGGGTGGCGGAGGAACACATGCGGTGGGGGCTGGTGGTCCGGCCGGCGTCCCGTGCGGTGTTCTGTATGGGAAGAATCAGAGACGAGGAAGAAGAAGGGTTAGGAGACGTAGGATCTTCATCCAACCGCCTGAAATGGTTGAGAGACAGCTGGGAGTTGCATTCTTAATGCGCTCTGGTTCATCATGTGTGGGCACTACGCAACCAACATTTTATTATCCAAAATCTGCTTGCTCTTCTTTACCATATTCGATAGTGCTAGCCTGTACGTGATCGATAGGCTTTCAATTACTAGCGGCAATACAACACCGTATTTTCAAGCCAGTTCCACTTTCCCGATATATATATCGTGGTTATGGTGTACCCCTGTTATGTACACTATGATCTGCCTAGTTGCTGTGTGCTCTTGTTATCATGGTTTGGCAATAAACTCTTTATACAGTATATTATGAACCTATCATCTGCCATCTATCCTTACTTCTGGAGCCTATTTTTCTGTGTACTTGTGCCAGATTATATAAATGCATGCACGATATTACAACACACATGAGCTCTCTCATCAGAATCCAGTGATAGCACATAAGTGTTTACAGGGGCACCCCTATATTAGAATATCATCTGCATTACAAAGATAATCTCACAACTATTTATGTTTTCATGGTTCTCAGATATTATACGCAATTACAATGAATATCAGAATCCGCGCATCAGAAGAATATTGTGGAACACTGCAATGACTTACAAAATTGGCACCAAGGCATTGAGTGCCATTCTGGAAGCAATGAAACTCGTACGCTCCCCACCTGTTGATTCTTGTTCAGAATATCATCCTAATGACTATTCTAACCTCGAGGAGTCAAAGGCAGATGGCCTATCCTGTTCACCCATCAAGGTGCCTGTTTTAATTGGCAAGGTTTTATTGATTGCGCGTATCTTGCATATGCTGTCTTGCATTTCTTCTACTTTGTTGCACCACCATCTCCTTAGTTTACTCATCATATAACTCGAGATGCCATGCCCATCCATTATTAATACATATTCCATCTGTCGTCATACCATGTTTTTCCACTTAAATGCTGTTCTTGTGCATCAGACATCAAAAAGGAAGAGGGTGATTGCCGAACCTGAAGGAGCACCAGCAAAGTCCTTGAAAAACGTGGTGGTGCCAGAGAAATCAGACAGCGCCCCACTTATATTGGTTGTACAACCAGTGACACAAAACATAGGACCGACTCCAGCAGACTGTACGCATACTTCACTGGCCACACCACTAGCCCCACCACACAGGACCTGCACTCCAGCAAAAGGTATACCGATTTCATTTCCATAGCACCAGCCGTAGCACAGAAAAATCCCACTCCAGCAAAAAGTACAGCAAGTCCACTGGCCAAAGACCTATCCCAACTGCAGAGACGGCCAATTCCTGCAGATTGGAACCCCATTCCATTTATTCCCAGTTTAAAAGACATGCTTTCAATGTTGTTAGGGACTACGTGCATATATTCCCATCATGGGAAGATTATAGTGAAGACAAACACCATTTTCGCATCTTCCTGTCCAACTTACGTGTAAGTGCTATTATTCATGATTATTATTTTCCTGTTTTCTGCTAATCGAACACATCAATGATTTACATTACATTGTTGTAACTAGGTGAGGGTCAATCTGGATAGTCATGACGAGCAAAGCTTGCTTGTGCTTTTCAAGGAAGCATTGCAGCAGTATCGGTGTTACCTGAGGAAATCACACTTTGATGGCAAGTCTATAAACGAATATCCGGTGAAGTCTCCTGTGCTAAATTTAGAAGACATTGAATGGAAAAACCTTTCTATGCACTGGTCTCGTTCCTAGGATGAGGTACTGTTATGAAATCACATGAAAATTTGAACTTCTACTTTTCCGCATGTGCCTTACGGATCTTTTTTCAGGAAATCAGCTCGAAGAAGAATTCCAGTTTGAAAAGAACGAAAGGATATCGCAAATATGCTGCCTGCTGCTTTGCTCTTGTTAGTACCTGTTGTCCTGTATCACCGTACTTGCATACATACCTGGTTCATTATGTGACAGCAGTATGCATGATAGCTTGCTTATCAATTGTTCGCTCCAAATTATCTGATCTATATGAATGGTTACATTAGTGTAGAATATATCCAATGCCAATGAATTTTTTTAGCTCTGCATTGTTCTTGTAAGTACATGTTGTCCTTTATCAGTGTACTTATATTGATAGGTAGTTGTTCATGTACCATCACTCTGCAGCTTATTTTCCTTTGCCCTCCATTTTCTACACATCAGATCTATATTTACTCTTACCATAAGGTTGGTACTGAAGAAGTTTAGCTGTGCGTTGCTCTTGGCTGTGCCTTTTGCCTGTATCGCTGCACATACATTTATAGCTACTTGGTTATGTAGCATCACTCTTCATCTTATCTTAAATATTCTCCATTTTTCGTATATTATCACATCTATTTACTCTTAACAAAATGTAGAATAAAGGCAATGCTTATGAAGAAGATTCTGTGCTAAACTTCTTGAATTCCCACCCCCCCCCCCCCATCAACATGGACAAGGGCTTTATAGAGCATGTCTTCACCAGTAATGTAAGTTTTTCCTTCTCAAGCCTTCAAACTTTGTTGTGTATATTTGGTTAGGCATGACTACAACAGCTGTTTATTTTTGGTGTTTGCATCAAATTGCATGTTTAGAGTTTATTATGTAGTTCATAAACAAAAGTTTATCCTTCTCAATTTAAGTTTTCAGTTGTACAACCAAGTTCCTTCTTCATACCATGTTAATTAAACTATTCAGAGCAAGTGATCTTCTTTTGCACTGCATGTATGCTTCTGTTCTTCATCCGTAATCCAGTGGTGTGGTGAACCTACCCACTACAGCACAATGTCATATTCTGCAATGTCTTAACTATGAACAATGTCATATCATTCTACTATTATTTAAACCGTCTCTTTATTTGCCAACCTGAAATGGGATAAATTGACAGCACACTAACCATTGATACTTATGAGTTCTTTATCTGTAATCCAGTGGTGTCGTGAAGCTGCCAACTCCTTCACAATGTCATTTCCTGCCATGTCTTGACCTGAACAATACCATATTGTGTTAATGCAATTTTAAACTGTGTCACTTTATTCGTCAGTAAGAAATATGATGAATTGTCAGCACTGATACTTTTATGTGCGAAACCTGTCATCTGTCTGCTTGTTTATCTTTCAGAGTGAGGAAGATATAAGTGTTGAACAAGCGCAGTCTCATCATCTTGCTCAGCTGCTTGCGCGGCAGCTCCCCAGCAGGGCTAACCTTTCTTGAACTCTATTGAAGTGCTGTCGGTTTTGTATATTATTTTGTCAGCGTGTTTATTTGCACTGGTGGCGATCTTTGATGCCCAGTGTATGTAATCTGCTGTCTGCTTGTGCTTTATTATCATAGTGGCGAACATTGATGCCGAGTGGATGTAATATGCCATAATTTCTTTATTGTATAGTCTAGGTTTTTTCTTATTCACGATGCTGCAGTTATTTTACTGTATATATGTCCTGTCTTCGCAGTGAACTGGCCAAACCGTAAAATTATGGTACATAATCGGGCCGTCATGCAATCACGATGTATGATCCGCATCATGGGCCCCATCAAACTGGCCCACTAGTAGATTCGGGCCTTTAATAGGCCGAGTAACCCCCAACCCTCTTTTCACAAGAAAACTCAATGGGCTTTTAGGAGGCTGAGAAGTAGGCTGGGCCTGAAACGTGCCGAATAGCTCACGGGCTGGCGGCAGCCCGAAATGGACCCCGGCCCATGATTGTGAGAATCAATTCACGGGCTTTTAACAGGCCAAAGTTGTCTTGGTCCTTATTTGGCCCAATCAGGTATCGGCTGCGAGTAGGCCGGATGCAAACCATGCTGTAGTTAGGCCCAACTATATGACAGGCTTCTAACAGGCCAAAATTAATATAGGGCCGAAATGTTAAATGGGCTCTTAACAGGCCGAAACTAATATCAGGCCGAGTTACTAAATGGGCCTTTAGCAAGTGGGCCCAAAAGCATAGCGTCCAGTCAACGGGCCGAATCTGATATGGGCCATAATTGAGACCAAAGCCTCTTAAAGGGCCGGACCTGATCTGGGCCGTGATTTGGCCCACAAAGTGGGAGGCCTTTAACAGGCCAGATCTTATATGGGCCATTATTAGGCCCAGAATGTGGCAGGCCATTAATCGACTGGATCAATTATGGGCCGGCATTTGGCCCAAAACATGGCAGCCAGTTAATGGGTCGGCCTACTAGGGTCCTCAAAATCTTGTGGGCCTACAGCTGGGCCGAGCCATTAATGTTGGCGCAATATCGTGGGCCTTTAGCTGGGCCGGCCCATTATGATCCGCAAGAATTTTGTGGGCCTTTACCTGGGCCGACCCATTATGGCACACAAAAATCTTGTGGGCCTTTACCTGGGCCGGCCTATTATGGCCCGCGAAATATTGTGGGCCTTTAGTTGGGCCAGCCTATTATAGTTCGCAAAATCTCGTGGGCCTTTAACTGGGCCGACCCATTAAGGGCCACAAAATCTTGTGGGCCTTTAGTTGGGCCGGCCCATTTAAACTTGATTGGCCATGCCACGTGTCGACGTATCATAAGCGCCTTCTGTCCAATGAGTGGATGACATCTGTCCCAACGATGAGCCGACACGTGTTTCCTCCAGCCAATGATGATTTTACATGTGGAAAATCTCCATTGGTCGGGGCTGTTAACGGGTCATCGAATCCAAAACCCGACCCGATAGCTTAACAGCGTTCCATTACGGTGGATGCCATGTGTCAGTCACCCTTGGCGAAAGCACTTCTATGACGCGCAATTTATCGTCATGGAAGTGGACACTTCCGTGATGATAATTTTGGTAATGTCATGGAACACTTCTACGACAGCATAGGTATGACTATCTTGATTCTGTCATAAATTTGTCATGGATGTACATGCATGACAAAAAATGCGACCTACTGTGACAAACACGTATCATCACAGAAGTGTATTTTTTTTGTAGTGATCTTCGTGTGGCGGCGCCCGTGGGCATGTGAATTTTTTGGTAGTTTCTATGCCATGTTTCTACTCTGACTATGCCACTTTTCTACTCTAATATTTTCTTGTGTGCTATACCAGCAGTTCATCAGCATCCTGACTGGCCATGTTAACTCTGCCTCCTACTTCCCGCCAGACACCGCTTCCTTTCCCGGTAGGCTGCCAATGGTTGCGTGCCTACGCCCTGCTGCTTCCGCGCTGGTGTCGCCCACCGCGCCCAGTCGACACAGCCAGCGGCAGTAGCCTCCTCGGTGGCCGGCGGTGTGCAGGTGTGCACCCTAGCCCTGGGGCCTGGAGATGTGCAACATAGAAGGCCAGCAGCTAGGAGCTGAGCAGCTATACAGAGCCGAAGGTACATGTTCATGTTCGTTGAGGTGGACTAGAGCTGTGCGGAGCTTCTTGGGAATTAATTGTTTGGTTTTCTTCAATAGTGTTGATCCCCTGCACCGACGCCATGGAGGATGCCGTTTTCATCCCCCTGCCCCGACGCCATGGAGGATGCCGTCTTCATGCTCCTGCCCCGACGCCATGGAGGACACCCCCACCACTGCTCCGACGCCATCCAGGTCTTCTTACCTTCACTTTCTTCTTCTTCTTCCCTTACCCTCCATTCCCTTGACTGAGATGTGATGTGGTTTCCTGCCATGAATGAGCAGCTGTAGCCGGATGAATGTAGGAAAACTGGCCATGGATGAGCAGCAGCAGCACCCCCATGGTGAGACCCTCCACCCCTTTGTTCCCCTCTGCTTTCTATGATGCTAGAGTTTGGCCTTGGTTCCATGGCTGATTACTTGCTGGACGTCGCGTCGAGGACCGAGTGTTTGAGCTGATTTGTGTTGTTGGTGGTCATCTAGCTACTGATTTGTTGCTGCAAGTTAGAATGCCTACTGTTATGTGATGTAGAAGACTACTAATCATCTAGTTTGCATCCCTTTGATGTCATGTATGCTAGTGTTTTGTTTCAAGTAATTATAATGTTGTAGGTTCAGTACAAACATGGCATAATCCATTGGAATAAATTAGATGGGAATATATGGTAGGTTTAGTACAAACGTGGCTTAATCCATTGGGATTTTTGTTTCCAATGGGACAACCAGAATGTGTAGGTTTAGTACATGACGCCATGGAAGGTTGTTCATGTTATGTCCTTCCTCTTCATATATGTCAGATAGTAGAGTTCATGTCTATACATAGCTCACTGCTCATGGCGGCACTGAAGCACAAATAGTCAATTACACTATGCACATAATCTTGCCAGCTTGTTAGTATATAGCTCACTTGGTAGTACATGCCAGTAGTCAATTTGACATGCCTGGATTCTGAATGAACTCGTTCTTACAGTTCTTTTCATTTCTATGATCAGTTTGGTTAGAGTTGCACATGTCACTTCATGTGCAACTCCATGAACACATACTAGTTAGTTTTAGTCATACGATTTATGTACATGGCATTTGCTATCAATTTTTGCTTATAAGTTATTGGATCCCTCATTGGCTACTGTTTGATGTTTTATACACATTCTTATTCTTATATGTTCATTCTTATTTTTTGCATAGGTGAAGTGCGAATCCAAGTCTGAAGTTGTGAAGCATATCAGCAAAGACTAGCATATTATGTGTTGTAATTGTAGGCATATCTCGGTTGTAGTATACTGTAACAATTGTAATAGACCAATGTAGTGTTGTTTTGGATGAATTTCATTTGCTCTCTGGTCTGTTCAAAATAATGTTGTGTATGTGTTTTGAATACCCGTGAAATGGAAACCAAACAAGAGGGTCCAAGTTATAATGGTTGTTTGACATTTTTCGAAATTTCTAACGTGTGGGGACAAATTTTGAGATAAGCATGACATGTGGGGCCTAGTTTACTAGTGGTACCCCAATAAATAATGGTTGAAACTAGAAAATCAACGGACTTAAAAGGCCATGGCCCAAAAATAAGAAGGCTAAAATGTTGGGCCTGTCCCATGTAGCTGACCAAAATTAATCGAATATATATATAAATGGCTGAATTATTGGGCTTGGCCCATGTAAAACGAATCGGACCGGGCTGAATCTTATCAGTGACCTTTTCAATTGGTTGTAATATTGCCATGTCGGATTGCCACGTCGGATCTGACGTGGCCTTGGCAGACAGCTAGTGACCAAAACAAGACAGTAGGCTTATTTTGGTCGTAAATGTCTACGACCTTCTCACAGAAAAGGTCAAAAATGTTAGTTTACGACAGCCAGCTTTTGACCTTCTGGTTTTGGTCACAAAAAGGTCGCAAATAAAAAACTATGACCATTCAGTGACCAATAGTGGTGGTCACAAGTTGACATATTTCTTGTAGTGCGGAGGAGGGGGCTGGCTGGTCGGGCGCGCTGGCGCAGGCGGAGTAGGAGGCGGAGTGCCGCCACGCGCCGGAGAAGGAGGCAGAGTGCCCTGATCACTCGCCGGAGGAGCAGGCGGAGGAGGAGGCGGAGTGCCCTGACTCGCTGAAGGAGGAGGAGGAGGAGGCGGAGGCGTCTAGTTCGGAAGGTTGATGAGCTCCTTCCGCCATAGGCATGGAGTCTTCATAGCAGAACCGAGCCAAGTCTCCCCTTCACCGGTAGGGTGGTCAAGCACGAGCTCCTCAAATCCCTCCATTATTTCGTCCACCATCACCCTAGCATATCCTTCTGCAATTGGACGGCAATGAAAAGTTGCGCCGGGTTCAGGAGGTCGAACAGAGCCAACAACCGCCTTGACTTTGTAGTTCTGCCATTGCGTCCTAAGGTGGCAATGTTGAGACTCCGTGATAGCATCCACGGGGTAGCTAGTAGGAGCCATGAAGACAGGCTCCAGCTAAAGCAGCTCGGTGGAAGCCACGCTGCTTCTCCACTGAGATGGCGGGTAGCTTTGGGGGTTCGGCAGGTCGCTTGCTTCAAACTGCATCTCGTTCCTCTAGCTTCCGTACCCTTGCGTGCAGCTCCTGCAGTTCGCTCTACTCCACTTTCCTCCTCTCTTGGCATTTGTAACCGCCTGCGTCCGGAAACCCAGCCTTCCACAGAACGGAGCCTGGCGCGCCTCGTGTCCGTCTAGGGTGCTCAGGATTCCCGAGGGCCATTGTGAGCTCGTCCTTCTCTCTGTCTGGAAGGAACGTCCCTTCCTGTGCTGCGGAGATATAGTGCTGAAGCTTTGTGACGGGTATTCACAGTTGCTCGTGGGTCCAAACGCACTTCCCTGTTACAGGGTCCAAGGTTCCGCCAACCCCAAAGAACCAAGTCAGGCAACGGTCTGGCTAGTTCAATGTCTCTGGTTCGACGCCTTTATCAAGCAGGTCGTTCTCAGCCTTGGCCCACAACGGTCGGGCTTTGAGGTAGCCACCTGACCCCGTGCGATGGTGATGCTCCTTCTTTGCAGCATTTATCTTGTTTATCGCTGACATCTTCTTACTCCTCTTTGATGTCTTGTTGGCCACAGATGCGTCCCATTGATCTCTGAGCTTCTTGTACCGGCCGATGAATTTTGGTGTCTTTTCTTTGTCGACAAACTTTGCTTTTAGGTCATTCTTCCACTTCCTGAATAGATCTGCCATCTTCTTGTGATCAAAGGACTTGATCAATGGCTCTATAACTGGATTCTCTGGATCCTCCTCTTTAGGTAGGGTGAAATTTAGCTTCAGCGCTTTCCAAAGATCATGTTTCTGTCTATCTTCGACAAAAGAAACTTGAAGCTCTTCATCCTTAGGCTGATTCCATAGCTCGATGCTGATCGGGATAATGTCCTTAACAAGAACCCCGCACTGAGCAGTAAATGCGTCCTTGGTCCGGAGGGGTTCAATTGGTTGGCCATCGCATGCGATTGCCGTGATCATGAACCTTTCATCCGAGCACAACTTTTTCTTCGGGCCTCGTCTCTTTACCGAAGTGGTGCTCAATCCGGAGGGCTAGAAAAAAGAAGAAAGACGAGAGCTAAAATGTGCAGATACCAAAACATTGAATGCATCAATTAGCTAGTCAGCACAGGCTTAATTAATATATATACCTAGCCGGACTCTGTTCGGTCACTAAAGCCATCATCACGGTCTCCTTCTTGCACCGGCATTCGGTCACCGGTCATGGTCTCCGCCGTTGTTCGATAACTGTAGCCTGCTTCTTCACCCTCTCCTTCCAGACCATCGGTTTTGTTGAGATACGACATGACATCACCTCCGGCTGCGATTATGTCCCCCAACACCCGTTCTACTTCCTCATCTCGGTCGTGCTCCATAGTTTCTGCAAATATTACAACATGGCAATTATTATACAAACATGACAGATGGATATATTAGTGGCAAACGTATACCTAGCTATATCTATTCACAACAAGTAATTATATTAATTAATGGCCTCGATGCTTCTCTAGGGGTTTGGGGTGGCCTCGGCAATGCTTAAAGGGTTCGGGGTGGCCTCAACGACAATGCTCTTTTAACTCGGTAAAGGAGGGGGTATATCGACAACGACGACATACATTCATGGAAAAAATGTTATCGGGGAGGGGGTATATCGACCCCCCTCATGTCGAAGTTATCAGGTAGGGGGTATCTGTAAGTGCATCTAGTGCCCCTTAGTGATTTTGCTGTATTGAAGACTTATAGGTTAAGGGACTGATGCGTTTGTGAGTGTACACAGGTATATAAGTCTATGAGGAGTTTGATATTTACAGAGAAAGTCGACCCCTAAAAATGAAGTTCTTCGATTGAAGACTTTGGATTTCTGAAGACTTTCTGAAGACTTTGAAAGTGAAGAAATTGGTGTGACCTTGAAGACTTGGTATTCATTCGAGGAACATGAAGCATGAAGACTTTTGTTTTTATAGTTTCATTTTCTCTTCCTTGAGTCATAGGAAACACCGTATTGTTAAAGGGGGTCGAGGAAATACTAAGGTAAAATTTCCATGTGATGCTCAACTAAAAGTCCTACACCTACCAATCCCTTTGAGTGAAGCCATTGGAAATCTCATACAGTTCAGTCATATACTTCAGTGATAGAGACGAAGTTCTTCTGATCTCTGAGGAATTTGTTCTGACTGAGGAGTTAGGAATTCACCAGTGTGAATTGCCTACACAGTGAGGATCATGATAGCCCTGAGGATTTTGATAGTCAAAATTCCGACCGTTGCTGTGCTATGCGCCAGCGGTTCCAAAATATCTACCCACCTAATGGTCATATCAAACAAGGGCATTTATGTCTTATCATGTCGGGCTGCTCCCTAGGCTATAAATAGCCGCCCCCTTCAACCACTAGCTGGTTGGCTGCTCCGAGAGAAACTGACACTTGTCATTTGAGAGCAACCCATCCTATGAGGACTTTGAGCGAAAATCATCAAGTGAGGAAATCCCAAACCCAAAC
Organism: Triticum timopheevii; assembly: GCA_963921465.1. NCBI lineage: Eukaryota > Viridiplantae > Streptophyta > Magnoliopsida > Poales > Poaceae > Triticum > Triticum timopheevii. The sequence continues at coordinate 82,523,995 of OY997264.1, forward strand.
CTACAAAACCCCAAGTGATTGAGTATCACTGAAGAGATTGATAATGCGTGGATCCGACGCTTGTTTCCTTTGAAGACTGTGCTTCTTCCACACGGTTAGGCGTCAAGGTCTAGAGCATCCAAGAGGAATTGTGGATCGCCGAGTGACCGAGTTTATGAAGGTTCGGAAGTCACCCGAAGACTTACCATGAGTGATTGGACGAGGTCTGTGTGACCTTAGCTCAAGGAGAATACAATGAGGACTGTGTGTCCGGGACTAGGTGTCCTCGAGTTTAAATACTCAGCCGCTCCAACCAGATGTACAACTGAGACAGCAGTTGGAACTGGTCTACCAAATCATTGTCTTCACCAAGCTAACTGGTTCTATTTCCTCAACCCTTTCATTTCCTCATGTATGTTGTTGTGTGCATGTTCATATCTGTTTGAAGACTTTTGACTGAAGATTTTCTCAATTTCCTTAGTTCAATTTCTTCAGTATGTCTGTCTTCATCTTGTGTTATCCTGTGTTTACGCTTTTTGTACTATGTGCTTGTCTTCATTTCATCATGATGACTATGCTTGTGTTGTGTTATGTTCCTTTCTGAGTACTTATTCCACTGCAAGTAGTTCTTCATTTAGGAATTTCCTCACCAGCAAATTCCTCAGTGAATAATTCATAAAAATCGCCTATTCACCCCCCCTCTAGTCGATATAACGCACTTTCAATTGGTATCAGAGCAAGGTACTCCCTTGTTCTGTGTGATTTTGGTTTAACCGCCTAGAGTTTTAGTTATGTCGACCGCTGGTATGATCAAGGTCTCTGCTGGATGTCCTACCTTCGATGGAACGGACTACCCCTACTGGAAGAACAAGATGCGGATGCATCTTGAGGGAATTAACAACGATCTCTAGTATGTTGTGGAAAATGGTGTTCCGTCAGTCATACCGTCTCTGAACGCTACTGATGTGAAGAGATTTAAGCAACTTGATTCTCAAGCGAAGAATATCATATGTGGCCATCTGAGCAAAGGACAGTATGGAAGAGTGAGTGCTTTGGAAACTTCCAAGCTTATCTGGGATGGGATGTCCAAAGTAAACGAAGGAGTCTCAACTCAACGTGACTCTCGTGTTGACGTTCTTCGCAATCTCTTCAACCGCTTCAAAAGACTCGACAATGAAAATGTTCAGCAAACCTTCGATCGCCTCACTGACATCTCAAATGATCTTCAAGCGCTTGGCGCCACTAACATCATCGACCATGAGGTGGTGAAGAAATTGCTGAGATCGCTAGATTCTTCATTTGATACTCTGACACTGATTATTCAAGAGCGTGCTGACTATAAGTCACTTGATCCCGCTGATATGCTCGAGAGGCTAAACACTCATGAGTTCCAGCTTGCTGAGAAGAGAGATTTATATGGTTCGAGCTATGGCAAACCACATGCTTTGAAGGGCAAGGTAGTTTCTGAGTCTGAGGAAGAAGACTCTACCAACAGCCTTGGTGATCTTGAAGAACTGAGCCAGGAACTAGCACTGCTCATGAAGAAATTTCAAAAGTTCTCAAGACGTGGTCGCTTTGGAAAATCATCAAGAAGCAACGATTACTCATCCAGTGACTACAAGAAAAGGCTGTGCCACAAATGTAAGAAGCCTGGTCACTACATTCAAGATTGTCCTCAGTGGGACAAGGAATTGAAGAAGAAGAAATACAAGGATTACAGTTCTGATGATGCCAAAAAGAAGAAGAAATCTTCAAAGTCTTCATCATCAAAATCCTCAAAGTCTTCATCTCACAAGAAGAGCAGCTCCAAGAAGGCTAGGGCATTCATTGGCAAGGAAATGGATTCTGAGGCTGAATCTGAGGATCATGAGGAAGAGGAGGCATTCGAGGAGTCCGAGTCTGGTGTGGCAAGCCTGGCTCTTGCTACCATGTTCGTCAGCAAGTCTATCTTCAACTCTGAAGATAATGGCAACACCAACAATGCTGATGATGGCAATGATGACTACGCTCCCACCTATTGCTTCATGGCAAAGGGTGCCAAGGTAACTAAATACGCCTCCTCTGACTCTAGTGAGGATGAATCTGATGGAAATCTCAAGCCCAGCTAGTCTAAACTTGCTAAAATTGCTGTGAAACAACAAAAGGCTATTGAAAAGCTTCAAAACATGTTAGACAAAAGTGATGATATGTTGGGTGAAGAAATGGATCGCATAAAAAACTTAACTGATAATCTTGAGAGACTTCAGTCTAAGTTTGACAATCTTCAAAGTCATCATAACACTCTCTTATCTGATCATGAGAAGTTTTCTTATGAGTTTCTTCAAAGAAAGCAAGATCTTGAGAAGCTAAGAGTGAGTTATGAAGATCTTCAGAAGGAGCGTGATTCATTACTTGCTCAACATATCAGCGCTACCCAGGAAGAATTTGTTCCTCCATGTCTGAAGTGCATTGAACGTGAAACTGCTAATTCTTCACCTGAATGTTCAAATGCTTCTAATGCTACAAATTCTTCTTATGTCTCTGCTGTCACTAATTCCTCATCTGAGGACAATGCAAGTATCACTGATGATGCAGGGCTGAAGGAATTGTACATGATAGGCATGTACAAAAGCCTCAAAGGGCATCTGACTCTTTTTGATGTGCTCAAAAAGCAGATCCTCAACAGAAACCCTAGGAAAGAGGGTATTGCCTTTGAGACGAAACTCAATGCTGATGGAACATATTGGAAACCTGAGCAGTACCCCAAAACCTCATGGGTTGCTGCAAAAGGACCTCTATTTGATCCATCCAATCTATCTGGCTTTTCATGTGAATCTTCTCATTCGTCTGATGAGTCATTTGACTCTAACTATAAACTGTTCAAAAATCAGAATGGTGAAGAATTTGCTAGATATGTTGGGACTAACTGCAGGAACGGTTCTCCTATGAAGAAAATATGAGTTCCCAAAAGTTGTCTTGAAAGTCTTTAGGTGAATGTCCTCATGACACCACCTGTGAAGAAAAGGAACTCTAGATCAAATTCTTCATATGAACCAGATTCTTCATATGGATCCAAGTCCTCATACTGACCAAATTCCTCATGTGGATCAAATTCCTCAAAAGGATCAAAGTCCTCATATGATCATCATCGTGCTAACCCTTCTGTTTTGCAGGGTAGAGCTAAGGGCTATGAATATGTCCATTATTCTTCAAATAATTATGTTCATAAGTCCTCGAAGAATTGCTCTGCTTATTCATATGATTATCCTAACCCCTCCTATGTGAAACAAAGTGGACTGGCGTCTATGCCACCTTTCTCATATGGTGCTCACAGAGTGATGAATTCTTTGCCACCCCTCCAGATGTGGGTGGTGAAGAAAAAGAACTAATCTCTTATGTAGGGTCAGGTCTCCAGTCGTGCTCAAAACGACTGAAGAATTTGCTGGAGACCTGAACAGTGCCTGAAAGGACGCAGGCTAATCATGAAGAAATGAATTGTCATTTCTCACATCCTCATACTGAATTATCTGTGCTATTTCTTGATGAAATTGAACTGATGATACTGATACCATATTCTTCACTGATGAAGTATATGAGTTTGTAAGATGCACTAATTCATCTGCAGGATGATCAACCCAAAGCAAATGAGTGGGTCCTCGATAGTGGATGTACAAATCACATGACTGGTGACAAGAATCTATTGATGGATATTCCCTTATCACTGTCACATCTGAAGCATATCATCTTCGCGGACAAAGGCAAAAGTCAGGTATTGGGTCTAGGTAAGGTTGCGATCTCAAAGGATCGACACATGGACAAAGTCATGCTTGTCGAGTCCTTAGGATACAACCTCATGTCTGTCTCAATGCTTTGTGATCTTGATATGGTTGTTGTCTTTGGAAGATATCGTTGTGTTGTGATCATGGAAGCTGACCATTCCAAAGTCTTCGAAGGCTTTAGGAGAGGAGATCTGTATATTGTTGATTTCTCTATAGGACCACAGCCTGCCGTGTGCTTACTTGCGAAAGCTTCAGAAGGCTGGCTATGGCATCGACGACTTGGTCATGCTGGTATGAGGAATCTGCACATTCTTGCGAAGAAGAAGCATGTCATTGGCATTGAGAATGTCAAATTCCTCAAGGATCACTTATGTGGAGCTTGTGAAGCTGGAAAGATTACAAAGGCCAAGCATCCAGCGAAGACTATCATGACTACCACTCAACCATTTGAATTGCTTCACATGGATCTCTTTGGTCCTAATCATTATTCTGCTATGACGAATGATGCATCTCTATATGGATTTGTTATTGTTGATGATTATTCTCGTTACACATGGGTACACATTGTCACTTACAAACATGAAGTGCAGGAAGTCTTCAAACGATTTTCCTCGAGGGCTTCAACCAACTTTGGTGTGAAGATCAAACACATCAGGAGTGACAATGGGACTGAGTTCAAGAATTCCGGTCTTGATGGCTATCTTTATGAACTTGGTATTACTCATGAGTTATCTGCTCCTTATACTCCTCAGCAGAATGGCGTCGTGGAGCGCAAGAATAGAACCCTCACTGAAATGGCTCGCACTATGCTTGATGAATACAAGACACCTCGTCGGTTTTGGATTGATGCAATTGATACTGCTTGCGACATCATCAATAGAGTATATCTTCATAAATTCTACAAGAAGACTGCCTATGAACTTCTCATTGACAAGAAACTCAATGTAAGTTATTTCAAAGTCTTCGGTGCTAAATGTTGGATTAGAGATCCACATCACAATTCTAAATTTGCACCGAAAGCACATGAGGGTTTCATGATTGGTCACGGAAAGGATTCGCACACCTACAGAGTCTTCAACAGCGTTCTTCACAAGGTTGTTGAAACTGTAGATGTGCGGTTCGATGAAACTAATGGCTCGCAAAGAGAGCACCTACCTTCTGTGATAGATGAACCAGCACCTGAGGATTCTATCAAGTTCAAGGCCACTAAGGATGTCATTCCTACCGAAGAATCTGCTGAAGAATTCATTCTAGAACGTGATGAACATCGAACTAGCGCACCTGAAGAAAATGTGGATCAAATTCCTCGAAGACAACCCTCTCATCCTTGTATTGCAAATGAAGTGCAAGTCGAAAAGATCATCGATGACATTCGTGCACCAGGTCCTCTCACACGCTCAAAAGCTTCACATTTATCTAACTTTTGTGGGCACTTTGCTTTTGTCTCTATCACAGAGCTCACTAAGGTAGATGAAGCATTTCTGGAGCCTGAGTGGATTCAAGCTATGCAAGAAGAATTACATCAGTTCGAGTTCAACAACGTCTGGGAACTGGTCAAATGTCCAGATCCTCGCAAACACAACATCATTGGCACAAAATGGATCTACCGCAACAAGCAAGATGAAAATGTCCTTGTGGTGAGGAATAAGGCACGACTTGTAGCTCAAGGCTACACACAGGTTGAGGATATTGATTTCGATGAAACTTTTGCACCTGTTGCTAGACTTGAGGCTATTTGCATATTACTTGCTTATGCTAACAATCATAATATCACTTTATATCAAATGGATGTGAAAAGTGCATTCCTCAATGGTAAGCTTGAGGAAGAAGTATATGTTGCTCAACCCCCAGGTTTTGAAGATCCAAAGAATCCCGACAAAGTCTTCAGACTCAACAAGGCCCTGTATGGCCTCAAGCAAGCCCCTCGGGTGTGGTATGACACTTTGAAGGAATTCTTCATGAAGAAAGGCTTCAAACCTGGTTCACTCGACCCAACTCTTTTCACTAAGTCTTATGATGGTGAATTGTTTGTGTGCCAAATATATGTTGATGATATTATCTTTGGCTATACTGACCAACACTATAGTGATGAATTTTCCTATATGATGAGTGAAGAATATCAAATGTCTATGATGGGAGAGTTGAAATTCTTTTTAGGTCTTCAAATTCGTCAACAACGCAATGGTATATTCATATCGCAGGAGAAATACCTCAAAGATGTATTGAGGAAATTCAGCATGCAAGATTGCAAAGGGGTCAAAATTCCAATGCCCACAAATGGCCATCTATGCACTGATGAAAATGGTAAAGACTTCGATCAAAAGGTATATCGCTCCATGATTGGCTCTTTATTGTACCTATGTGCATCTAGGCCGGATATTATGCTTAGTGTTTGCATGTGTGCCCGATTTCAAGCTACACCGAAGGAAACACACCATAAGGCTATGAAGCATATTCTTCAATACTTAGCACACACACCAACACTTGGATTATGGTATCCCAAGGGCTCTTCATTTGATCTCATTGGATATTCAGACTCTGACTATGCTGGCGATCGCGTGGACTGCAAGTCAACATCAGGCACATGTCATTTCCTCGGATGATCCTTGGTCCGTTGGTCCTCGAAGAAACAGAACTGTGAATCACTCTCCACTTCAGAAGCTGAGTACATTGCTGTTGGATCGTGTTGTGCTCAATTACTTTGGATGAAGCAAACACTCAAGGACTATGGCATCAACGTGAAGAATGTGCCTCTCTACTGCGACAATGAGAGTGCTATCAAAATTGCTCATAACCCAGTTCAGCACTCGAAGACAAAGCACATCCAGATTCGTCATCATTTTCTTCGTGATCATGTGTTGAAAGGCGATATCTCCATCGACCACGCTAGCACTGAAGATCAGCTGGCCGATAGCTTCACTAAGCCCTTGGATGAGAAGAGATTTAGCAAGTTGCGGTGTGAGCTAAATATCTTTGAATCTTCGAATGTTCTCTGAAATGGACACACATCCTAACACTTATGCTAACTTGATGACTTAGATGCGCAACACACGAAATAACATTTTTCTTCAATCAATGAAGACTAACCCTCTAAGTGTGAAGAAATTAATGAAGAAATTGACTCTCAGAGCCCTACGACAATTGTACGCGGTGTCTAAAGCCCACTTTCTTATACGGTGGGTTACGCCACCACAAAAGTTGAAAATCTTCAATTTAAGTTTTTCCTTAGTTTTTCAAATTCTTCAACTTGCAATGTCTTCACTATTTCTATTGTTTGTCTTCACTTGAATATATATATATATATATATATATATATATATATATATATATATATATATATATATATATATATAGGTAAAACTGTGTCTATCATAGCTTGCTACATAACTAGTTAAGGCTTGCTAAACATTTAACGGTTTAAAAGTAAGTAAAAAATATGAAATAAATAGGGGAGCCTCAATCTAATATAATAATATGATCCAACGGTGTGATTGTAAAAATATGCATTTATGTGTCCTCAGCGAAAAAGACAAACATTTCAGCTCACTGCAGGATCAATATATATTGAAACATTTGTTCTTTTTGTCAAGGACACATACAGTCATATTTCTTCAATCCCTCCGTTGGATCATGTTATATTATAGGTGTGTTGGTTCAGTATTTTTTACAGAATTTTTGAGAACTTTTACACCGTCAAAAACCTTAACTAGTTGTGTGGCAAGCTATTGTAGAAAATCCTACTCATATATATATATATATATATATGTATATATATATATATATATATATATATATATATATATATATGAGTTCTATGTCCTCTATAGCATTCACTTATTGCTAATTCTTTAAGCTGACTGTTTCCGCTAAGTGAATGTGATCGGACCATTCCCCCTCTATGCTAAACTCAATCTAATATTTTCACAAATTCTTCATATGCGTTCTGATTTGAAACTCGTTCAAAATCTTCATTGTGTCCTTGACAACTGAAGAAATTGCGAACGGTAACTTAAAACTTATCTTATCTAAATTTTTGGCTTTGCCGCTCAAACCGTTTCGCTTATCATGACAAATACTTATCTATTCACCCACGATCCTACACGATAGCCACCTCACAGTACGTGGGTGACACATGTCATGTGAATGGGAAAAGCCAGGGGCACGTTCGTCCGAAATCCTCGGGCGCATAGTTTTTCACTACCGCTATAAATACCCCTGTCTTCTCCTCACTTCACTTTTACTCCGCTCGACCTCTCTCTCCCGCTCGAGCTTCCCAAACCCTAGCGCCACCGCTGCTTCATTGTCGCCGGTGAGGAAGAGCTTCACTGCCCCGACCTCGTCGCCGTCGTACTCGCGCCGGATGCGGATTCACTCCGCCGCCGCCGTAGCTGTCTTCCTCGGCCAAGTTAGGGCGTGGAAGATCTGAACGGACAAACTTCATCTCAACGCCTCCCAGTTCGTCGTGTTCTTCACTTCGGCTAATTAAAAGTTGCTTTTATTGCCCTCTTTGATTCAAGTCTTTTCCTAAAAATCTTCAAAGGTGTTTATTCTTCAAATCTTCACACACTAAAACACCTCACATGTCATCTGTTCTTGATTCGTTTCTCTAAGCAATGATTTTCTTCAAGATTCCTCAATTGTGTGGATATTCAAATCTGTACAACTCTGGAACCTAAGATAAAGAACGCTTAGTGAAATTCCTCAAGACTCATCTGGTCAAATTCCTCAAAATCTATTCTTTTTGAAAAACCTTCTGAGAACGCATATGACCTCTCTAAATTCCTCGCAACTATACTCTGTTCACATGTACAAATGTTCGCTGCTGAATCACTAGGTTCTCATCAACTTAACTCATTTGCAGCATTCCTTGAAGAAAGATTGCATACCTCTTCAGAAACTTCGGTTGTTCATATTCCTCAGCTAAAGAAAATGGCTGACAAGAAGCCACAGAAGGGAGGAAAAAGGCCTGAGGTCAACACAGTGTTTGAAATCCCTGAGGATATTTATGCTGGATACTGCACTCTTGATGAGGCCAAGTTTGGCAAGGAGGACAAGAATCAGCGCAAGGTGCGCATACAATGAATTAAGAGGAGATGGGCACGAGAATGGAGGGAGTACATGTATGTTACTCCCAAGTACATGAAGAAACTCGCGCTCAACCCTCCATGCTCAAGACCTCCATTGAGACCTGGCCAACTGGCAGATCCAACCAGCCTCAAGCGCGGTGAGGACTATGCTACTGAATGGGCTAGGCGCCAGGCGAAACTAGCCAAGCAAGCAAAAGAAGCAGTGAGGAAATTCAATGAAGATTCTGCTGCTGCTGCTAACGCTGTTGAGGCCTCTGGTAGTAAGCCCAGGAAGGTTATGCCAAAGAAGCCTGCCCACAAGTCCAGTGCTTCTCCTTCAATGCCCTCATGGCCAAGCTCCTCAGCAATGCCCTCATGGCCAACATCTTCAAAGCCCTCACGGCCAATTCCTCAGTCTGCTCCTCCTCCTCCGACAAAGTCTTTAGTTGCTCTGAAAAAATCTTCGGCACCTGTGCATCTTGCCACGTGCCAAAGGACTCAAGGATTCTCTATTGCCTCTGGAGCATCTACAAGTTCCTCAGCTGCTCGACCTTCCTCCGTTGGTCCCTCACTACTGAAGAAAAAGGCAAATGCTGGACGAGGTCTTCGACCAAGTCCTCACAAGAAGCAAGTCACTTTCCAAGTGCCCTCTGATGATGATGAAGCGGATGATGATGAACTTGCCAAAATCATCAGAGACAGGCAAGCCAGGGCCGCTAGAGCCAAAGGCAGCAATGTGCCACTACTTCTGATCCCAAACTGATCCTCGATTTTATTGACTTATGGCACAAGGACCCCGCTACACCTTTGCCGGAGATGAACCTCAGTCCTGGTCAAAGTCATGTCCTCACTCACTTCATTGAGGAAGAAAAGTGGAAATATGAAGAAGGAAGAAGGCTGAAGAAAGCGCAATACAAGAAACAGCGCTACCTCAAGGACAATGTCCTCACTCTTATCCCTGAACAACTCATTGTTGTACAAGCTGAAATCAAGCAACTGAGTGATGATTTCAATCGGTATCATGCTGATTAGAAGGGAGCAAAGGTTCGGTTTGTCAATTTGACGAAGACTTTCACTTCAACTACCTCTGCACCGGTGCATGTTGAAATTCCTCAAGCTGAAGAATCTGCCCAGCCCACTGAAGAACATGCCAGCATCACTGATGTCGGTATGGCTGCTGAAGAAAATGAAAGTACCAGGGCTGATGACTTCATTCTAGTCGCTGAAGATATTTGGTGCGCCTGAAGAAAGTGAACAAGTCAGGGCAACTACAACAGTTGCGCCTGAAGAAAATGCACCTCCTGCGCCTACACCAACTCCGATCCTTCCATCTACATTAGGTGTGAAGAATACCAAGGCTGCAGAGCATGCAGCGATGAAAAAGAGTAAGGAATCAACCTCTTCAAATTCTTCAGCTCCAAAGAAGATGAAGACTCTAATCAGTTCAATTGACAATCCAATTGATGTCATTCCCGTCTCTTCAATGCCATCAAAGGACCTTGTTCTTTTTGGTGAAGAATATGTGATTCCTGATGAATCAGATGAAGAAACTCCTTCTGCTGCTTTGACAGAGTAGTTGGATGAAGAAATTGAAGTGGATGAGATCCCTTCAACCCCAGTCGTTTCCTCACCTTTGCCTCAGTTTACTGCTGAAGAGGCAGGTGTTGAAGAAAATGAAGAGGAGGATGTGGACATTGGCTGTACCACTCCTGTGCTCAATGATGAATTTTGGGACAGTCAACATCCCAACTCTCCAATGTTCACTCCCCTTCAAGCTATTCCTCAGTCCCCTGCTGCCACTGAAGTGCAAATGGAATTTGAAGAACCTCATGCAACCCCAAGTGTTCATGAAGAAATTCCAGCCACTAGTGCTGAAGAAATTGTCAATGAAAAATTGACAACCCAGGCTGAAGCTGCTAAAGAGCCTGAAATTCCTCAGCCTAAGGAACCTGAAATTGCAATCCCTGAGGTGGTAATGCAATTGACTGATACTCCTCAGCCCAAGCCAAAGGATCCCTTCTCTAAGAAGCAAAAATTCAAGGCTGATGATTTCTTCGGCGAGCACGTGTTCTTCACGGATTTCAACCCCTATGACAATGCTCGTCTTAGAAGGAAGTGTTTCTGGACTGCCAGCCAGGCAAACTTCTATTCCTCAGTGCTCTTCAACAAGGACAAAGTCTTCGATCATGAGCATATTCCTCATGTGGACATGGAATCCATGCCTTGTTTCTCTCAAGTCCTCAGCATGATTCATGACGTTGGCTTGCTAAATTTCTGCTCTGACATAGTTGATTAGAATGAAGAGCTTATTCTTCAGTTCTACGCAACTTTGCATATCACAGGCGATGCTCCTGACGTCAACTCGTGGGTGTTGGACTGGATGACTGAAAACACTCATTACAAGGCACCAGCCACTGAATTGCTTCGAGCCTTACCAATCAGTCCTCCACCTGACGGTGCTCGTTGTCTATATGATGAGCGTGAACTCACTGATCACTACATGCAAGTGCTCATGAAGCTGCTAAAGCCAGGACAAGCTCCAAGGACCAAATTCCTCGTGAAGGAATTGCTCTATGTGCCCAGAACCATCTACCGCATTCTGACGAAGACCATGAGTCCCATCAAAGGCCATGACTTATCTGATGAAGAAATTATCGGAATGATGAAGAATATGCTTTTCAATATCATGCATGGTATCCCCATAAATTATCATGATTTCTTCATGAGGACTCTGGCAAATGTTGCACTTTCACCATTTGATATGAAGCCTTACGCGCCGTGGATCATGAGATTCCCTAGAACAAGGTCTTCACTCAACTACAAGGCAGATTTTCAGAATCACCTCAGCTACTTGCCCCCTATTGAAGTCCTCAAGCGGACAATTTCCTCATCCGATGAGAAGGGCAAGTCACCAGCTGTGATCGATGAAGGCACTCGTCCATTGGATGGTCAGTTCCGCAAAGCTGCATCCTACTCCACCAATGATGACTCTGCCACACATGATTCTGCTGCCAATGCTCCAAAGTCAAGTCCTCAAGCTACTGCTCCTCGTGTGATGACTGACCGTGAACTGCTTATAAGTCTTCACCAGAAGGTCGATCGAAATCACAAGTGGGTTAAGCGCCAGTTTGGTTCTATTCTTCACAACATGACTTCCACACATAATGCAGTGAAGAAAAACCACTACTACCTCCATGAAGTGTTTGATCGCACCTGGACTATTTTGTCACATCTATATGGTGAAGAAGATCTAAAGCAAATGGGGTTCAAGGAAGACTTTGACTGTTCTGCTCCTCCTCCGAAGAGATACAAGAAGGTCAAGGTTCCTCCCTTGGTGGCCAGCTCATATTCTTCATCACGCGACAGGGACGAGCATGAAGACTTGGACGACACTGCAGCAGACCCTACAACGACTCAAGACCCTGACAATGCTGGTGCTCCTCCATCATCATGATATTCTTCAAGGGCGTTAGTCCTCAGTTTCAACCCTTTTGGTCATTTGATGACAAAGGGGGAGAAATTTGAGTTAGTCTTCAAGCTAGTCTATATATGGGCATTTTTTTTTGCTAAGTTACAACTCTCATTCTTTTGATGACTTTGCTGGATTGAGTTGTAATCTTAAACTCTATGGTGGCTTGATACTTTTGCTATGTTCTTCTGCATGCTTATTCCTCATTTATGTTAATACGCGCATGTTGAATTACATCAGTCACCATATTTCATCATGCATTTCAAATTCCTCATATTATATGTCAAATGCGTGTATGAATTACAAGATATAGGGGGAGATCTCCATGATTATACTCTTCAAGTGTACATTGCTTCAAAAGCTAATTCCTCACTATGCACATCTTCAGGGGGAGTTCTTCTATATCTTGCAATCAAATTCCTCAATATCAGTATTTACACTTCATATGTTTATCCCCGTTGAAAACTTAACCTATATTGTCATCAATCACCAAAAGGGGGGAGATTGTAAGTGCATCTAGTGCCCCTTAGTGATTTTGGTGTATTGAAGACTTATAGGTTAAGGGACTGATGCGTTTGTGAGTGTACACAGGTATATAAGTCTATGAGGAGTTTGATATTTACAGAGAAAGTCGACCCCTAAAAATGAAGTTCTTCGACTAAAGACTTTGGATTTCTGAAGACTTTGAAAGTGAAGAAATTGGTGTGACCTTGAAGACTTGGTATTCATTCGAGGAACATGAAACATGAAGACTTTTGTTTTTATAGTTTCATTTTCTCTTCCTCGAGTCATAGGATACACCGTACTATTAAAGGGGGTCGAGGAAATACTAAGGAAAAATTTCCATGTGATGCTCAACTCAAAATCCTACACCTACCAATCCCTTCGAGTGAAGCCATTGGAAATCTCATACAGTTCAGTCATATTCTTCAGTGACAGAGACGAAGTTCTTCTGTTCTCTAAGGAATTTGTTCTGACAGAGGAGTTAGGAATTCACCAGTGTGAATTGCCTACACAGTGAGGATCATGATAGCCCTGAGGATTTTGATAGTCAAAATTCCGACCGTTGCTGTGCTATGCGCCAGCGGTTCCAAAATATCTACCCACCTAACGGTCATATCAGACAAGGGCATTTATGTCTTATCATGTCGGGCTGCTCCCTAGGCTATAAATATAACGCACTTTCAGTATCGACCCCCTTCATGTTGAAGATATGTTGAATTCCCGCGAGAGTTAGGAAGCGGAGGGGGACTCCCTCCCCCCTCGTGCCTGATGAGTTTTTACTCCCTCTCTCCCATGAAACATTCATCGAACAAACTTAATATGAGTTTTAACAGAAAAAATTGACCAAGTTTTCATATATCAACATCATCATCTACTACAAAAAAATTGACATATTCTTTGCATATGAACATACAAACATTTGCATATTCGACAATAATATCACCAAAAAAATTCTATGAAGTTAACATTAAAAAAATCTAACTTTTGCATATTCCTAGAACACTCGAACCCTCGACCCTCGAACCCTCGACCATAGAACCCTTGAACCCTCGACCCTAGAACCCTAGAACCCTCTAACCCTCAACCCCTCGACCCTCGAACCCTCGACCCCCTGCCCCCTCCTCATGTCAAAGTTATCAGGGAGGGGTATATCGACCCCCCCCCCCTCATGCCGAAGTTATCGGGGAGGTGGTATATCGACAACGACATAGCCGATAAAAAATAAGAAGAGAAAGAAGAAGAAAAAAAAAGAGGGGCAGAAGAAAGGAATAGAGAGAGGAGAAGATCGAAGAAAAAAAAGAAGAAGAAAAAGAGGAGAAGAAGAAATGAATAGAGGTGAAGAAAAAAAATAGAAATTACTCTATTTTTTCTTCTTCTCTTCTATTCCTTTCTTCTTCTCTTCTTTTTTTTTCTTTTTTTTTCTTTTCTTATTTATTTCTCCTCTTCTTCTCCTTTCTTCCTCTCCTTCTTCCTCTTCTTATTATTTTCCTTTTTCTTCTCCTTCTTTTTTCTTCATCTTCCTTCTTCCTTCTTCCTAGCTAGATATATAAATTTTTTCTAAAGATGTAACTTTTCCATATATAAAACTTTTTCTACTTCTTCCTTCTTCCTTCTTCCTAAATATATAAAACTTTTCTAAAAATGAAACTAACCTAAAATGCACTAAATCAGAGAACATACATAGATAAAACTTTTCTAAAAATCTAACTTTTGCATATATGAACATATATACACAGAGAACATACATACATATATACATTTTTATAAAAATGCAAAAAACAAATCATCATATATATGAACAAAAAAAGGACATATAATCATATATACACACATACATATAATCACACATATACAAATAATCTAAAAAACATCATACCTATGAAAAAACAGAGAGGAAGCCGGCCGGACCGAACGTGGCGGCGGCGTGTGGTCGGGGCAGGCCGGGGGCGTGGGACGGCGTCGGGGCAGGGGCACCGGCCGGGGCGGCGCGTTGGGGCAGGGGCGCACGGGCCGGGGCGGCGCGTCGGGGAAGGGGCACGGGCCGGGGCGGCGCGTCGGGGCAGGGCAAGGGCGCGGGGCGACGACGACGAGGAGCAGGTGGCGACGACGAGGGAGACCGCAGGACGGCGAGGGCATCGGGGCAGTGCTCGGGGAGGCGACGACGTCGGGCGAGGGCGCGGGCAACGGCGACGACAGGCACGGACGACGGCGGGGGCGGCGGGCGGCATTGGGGCAGCCTGGCGGCGTCGATGTCATCGGCGGCGTCGGGGCGGCAACTGCGAGATGAGAAGTGAAATTTTTACAAGTGTTTGCTTATATACAAAGCCTTTAATCTCGGTTCGTGGAACCAACCGGGACTAATGCCCCCCTTTAGTCCCGGTTCATGAAACCAACCAGGACTAATGCCCCCTTTAGTCCCGGTTGGTGCCACCAACTGGGACCAAAGGTCTCTTTTCATAGAGGCCTTTGGTCCCGGTTGGTGGCACCAACCGGGACTAAAGGGTGGCATTGGTACCGGTACATGGCACCAACCGGGACCAATGCAATCATTTAGTCCCGGTTGGTGCCACCAACCGGGACCAAGGCCTTGTGCTGCCTGTGTCAAAAGTTTAGTCCCACCACGCTAGTTGAGAGAGCTCAAGAGTGGTTTATAATCGCTGCTGCGCCAACCTTCTCGAGCTCCTCTCAACTATAGGCTTTCGGGTCTAATCTGTCACTATGTGCCTGTGGGCCTACTGGGCCTACTACGGGCCTGAATCCCGGCCCATTGTTGGGTTTCTAGTCGTATTCAGGACGTGTGGCCCTTTAGGTGGCACTTTTTTTATTTTCTTTTTTGCTTTGTTTATTTTATTTTGTTTCTACTTACAGCAAAATACTTACTAGTTTTTCAGTGATTCTTTTTGCTTTTAGGTAATAAAAATTATAAACTTTCTGTTAGTGCCATTTGTTTTCTAATTTGAATAGTCTAAATTTGAATTTTTGGAAATTTGTGTGAATCACTAGTTTTTGAATAGCTTTACTATAAAAATAGATTTTTGAGTCATTCTTTTTCCTGCTATTTAATATTACTGTGTTTTATCATTATATTCAAAAACATATTTTGTTATTTTAGTTACTAACAAAATATTCTTTATGATAATTCTTTTTGCTATTAATGTTTCTAACAAAAAATTTCTTTATGAAAATTCTTTTTTCTTTTAATGTTTTGAACAGAAAATACTTTGATAATTTTAGTTGCATAAATTTTATATAATTTTAGTTTCAATAATATAGAGGTTTTATAAAGGTTTATTTTGTTTTTACTTATTTATTAAAGTTTATTTTGTTTCAACTTATTTATTTTCTTTTCTTTTGTGCTTTTTTATTTATTTTATTATAGTTTATTTATTTTACTTTATTAAAATTTATTTTGTTTCTACTTATTTATTAAAGTTTTTTCTATTTCTACTTATTTATTTTATTTTGTTTCTACTTATTTATTTTCTTTTCTTTTCTTGCTTTATTTATTTATTTTTTGAAAATTCTTTTTGCTTTTAATGTTTTACACACAAAAGCCCTCTCCCCTGGCTTGTTCATTGGTCCTGGTTCATGGCTTGAACCGGTACCAAAGACAACCCTTTGGTCCCGGCTCAGGCCACCAACCGGGGCCAACGATGGTGGGCCAAGAGCGAGGCCCATTGGTCCCCGTTCGTCCCACCAACCGGGACCAATGGGGCCAGACGAGCCGGGACCAATGCCCCCATGTGGTCCGGCAGGCCCCCTGGCCTCATGAACCGGGACCAATGAGCCCATCGGTCCCGGTGCGTGACTGTACCGGGACTAATGGGCTTATCTGGTCCGAACGTATGCCCTGTTTTCTACTAGTGGGACAGTTTGAGGGTCGGCGTGGACATGCCCTTACATCAAGTTTTCTCCACACCACCACTTCGTCCATCCTCCCATCCTCCATCGATTTTTCTGGTTTTCCACCCCCTTCTTGTTTCATCAAATCAATATTTGGTAACCTAATAAACCAGATAAATCTTATGTATAGCAATAACTTCATTAGCCGTAAAAAATTGTTTTTATGGTAAGACCTGGTAGTGGACAAACATTTTTGGTAACCCAATAAATATAATATTTTTTCACGTCTGTAAGCAAATAAATATCAAATCAATCTCTTATGTTTGATAACACAATAAAGCAAACCAAGGACGAGCACATACCTATTTTATCAGTTTAAGAGATGGTACAAATTTGTGCTTTAGACCAAAACATAATCTTATTTCATCTATTTGTTTTGCATCAAGATTTATCTAGTTTGGTCCTCTTAGTATGTTAGAACATATCTGGACATGGCAACGCATGGGCACATACGTAGTATATTATACTTAAAAGAATACTTAAGGTTCCGCCGTCCATCCTTTTTCGTCCACCATCCGCAGCACTCCCCATACATTTTTGGTTTAGTCGATTTTTCTCACTGTTTTTCTTAAAATCATCTCAACTGACTCACGTCCTATTGAGTTACCAAATAAAATAAAATTTTCTTTGGTAAGTCAATTAATATCGATTCAAATACCTTTTTCGTATGTAATCGCATTAACAATAAAAAATACCTCATAAATCACGGTGATTGCGTATAAAATATTAGTGCATCATACGAACGGGTAATTATCTAGTGTATACTCACACTGTCACACACACATGGACCCTATGGGGTTAGATATTCTTAACAATTCACAATCATATTCCATCGCAAAGTAAAACCAATTCGATTATTCTTATTTGTTTGACAATCGAAAAAAAAAGATTGCGTAGATTTTCATTGGAACTCGACAATGAGTTCAAGCTACTTGGGACGTTAGGTCCCTAAAACGAAAAATAAACTATGATAAATGGGATAACAATTGGGCACGACACAACTGCGCATCATGCACCAGTCAAACTAACACCGATGATGGTGCCTTTCAGTCTGGCTCAAGATTCATGAGTGCCTTGTGTTGTCCTCCTGCCTTTAAGTGTCCTGAGAATACTGCAATACCATTATAGGATGGCTTATCCATGTAGGATCCTTTTATTCATTTTGCTGTGGTAGCTCATGTGGCCGCCATATGCTTGTGATGTTCTGAACCTGATGTTACACTGCCTACATGTGTACTCATCCAATCTTAGTCGAGCCGCTGTTGAGATGGTACAGGGTGCAGGATTTTGTTGAAACATAACACTTAGGCCACCCATCATCGTTTGCTGCAACGCCATTCGCCCACAGGTAGATTCTGGGACTGTACAAGGTGTCTGGTTGACAGGCGGTAGGACCCCACAAAGTTCTTCATATGATGATGGCCCTAGGATTGTATATGACTTCTGATCCTGCACGTAGGTGGATGTGAAAGACAGTTGGATTTACACCTACTATAGAAAAAAAAGAAGGCAATGGTAGTGAATTTACCTTGGAGACTAGCCAATCAGAATACTCGAAGACCGGAGAAATATTGAAAACTCCACTAGAGTTAAGGTTGGCATCCATGATGGCAAGCGGACTTCCTTGGATCATAGAATGGGTCTCCATGGTAAAGATCTAGATTTCATCAGGCAAGCAAATTAAAGTATTTACTCACCGGGGAATGCATGCATGATGTTTATGCTACTATATATATAACACCAAAGGATGGACTAACCGTGAAGTTGTCCATGAAAGGACTAACAGTGAAGTTGTCCTTGAACGGACTTGCGCTATCCGGTGGTGCAACAAGAACGGAGCTGGACGGGAGTGCTGGTGGAAGAAGCGCAAGTCCATTCATGGAGTGTTCATCAAACGGAAACACGGACTGTATGGGCTCTGGGTTGACGGGCACACTATTCATATAAGGAGTTGAAATTGGCATTGGGTTCATCTTCTGGAACTCTTCCAACGTTGGCATAGCGGTTGTACCTCTAAGCGCTTCATGCAACGGGGAAACATACGAAATGTAGTCTTCGTCGCTTGTGAAGCATCCTCTATCCTTGGTCGAAGAACCATTTGGATCCATGGAAGGCTAATCTAATAGGAGAATGATAAGCTCTCTGTGTGTGTTTCTTTCTTTCTATGTAGAAGCGTATGTAGGCGGTTTCTAAAGCACCGTACGGAGGCTCTTTATAGCAACCATGTTGAAACAGAAAGTTGTTCTTGCATGCGTCGGAGTAATTAGCCGTATCTATATATATGATCCACATTATGCCTACAATCTAAACGATACGATTCACAAAGGACTATTTTGTTAACGTAAATCTTTTTTATTTACAGTATGTATTAAAAAAAGATCAACTGCTCCGTACAATGTAAAAAGACAAGTACGCCACCCTTGTACAATTTGATATTACATGTGCACGCCATCTTTCTCTTCACGTGCTCACGGATGGCTATCAAATCAGGCAGGTATCTACGTGCGTCATTTATATTTGGCAAGAGGATAAATAGGGATACCGGCGATCCATCAGACCGGTAACTGAAAATTTGGAAGATCTCGCCTTCAGGATTGCATACATAGTTGAGACATTTGCTCTCTCAATTTTCAATTGCCTTTGGCTGGCTGTGGGTCGATATTCGGATGTCCAATATGGGTCTCATCTTTCATCGTGTCTAAGAGACTGCCACATGCCGACGAGTATAAGGATACCTAGACGGCAAACCCTATCTGACGCCCTCTGTGTCAAATTGTCGACCCTTCGCACAGGCGATCCGAGCGATCGACATGGGTCGGCACATTTAGCAGCAAGTGAATTCTGGTTTTACCGACTTTGGGAATCTTCTGAAAGGTTTTGGTCTGGTTCAGGCCCAGCTTTTAGGTTTTTCATTTTCTGGTGGTTTCATTTTCTTGTTTTCTTTGGTTTCTTCTTTTTTCGGTTTTTCATTCTTTTCCCTTTCCAATTATATTTTTTTAAATAATCCATTAATTTTAAAATGTTTACACCCTTACTAAAAAAATTGTGTTTTCAAAAAATGTTTGTGTTTTCAAAAAATGTTCATGTTTTCAAAAGTGTTCGTGTTTTCCAAAGAAAATATTCCCCATTCTCATCTTTTGTTCACATTATAATTTTTTTGTGGTTTTCAAAAAATGTTTGCACTTTCTAAAAGTTGTTCCCATTTTCAAAAGATCACGTTTCCAAAATAGTTTGCATTTTCAAAAATATTTTTGTTCCCAAGAAATATTTTGTGTTATATCATATTTATTTTAAAGTCGGTTCTAAATTTTAAAGGAAATAAAAAATTATGTAAGAGTTGAACCGAGAAAACCAAACAGAAAATCAAAAGTTAAAAAGGGCATTGTGGAAAATGCTAAGGAAGAGTGCTCGCTACGATGACCAAACTGGGTCGACCGAGAACCAAGTCTCTGTGTTTGGCGGGCATCTTGACGGAATACGTGTCGAATAGGAGCTCCCTACCTAGTACTGAACAGATTCTGTCCAGACCCGGCCCAGGGGCTCTGAGCCAAATCAGAAGCATAAAACAACCTACATGAGGCCACCTGGAGGCATTGAACACCCTCTGGGCTAAACTAGAAGCCTACATTGCAGCCTGCCGAAGGCCATCTTGTGGACAATCTGCCAAAGCTGACATGCGAGATCCACACATTGTTGGTGTGTGTAACTCCTCAGTAGAGGTCAACATTGTGGACCCACCTGCCTGAGGCTACCAAGGGCATTATCAACGAAGTCAAATTATCCGAAGCAATAAGAAAAAGATACACATGCAAGATTGCTTCCTTGCATTGTGCGGACGACAACTGTGACCCAACGTGTTTGACAAGTGAGCCCATTAATTAGTTGTGTTGTGCGAAACCATTTGGTTCATGTATTGAATGTATGACGTCTTAGACCAGTGAGGTAGAAGCTACCTCGGGCATAGTCTACGATGTGAAATTCACCAGAGTACTCAAGAGGGAAGGGGTCAATTCTTATTTCTATGACGGACTGGGTGGGGTTCATCTCACCACTTTGACGACATGGTGTGAACTTCTATGATGATTTTTTGGAAATCATCATATGTTGTCTTTATTTTGGACCCCGAAAACAGTAGGAGAGTGATACGTCTCCAACGTATCTATTTTTTTTATTATTCCATGTTATTATAGTATCAATCTTGGATGGTTATTATGCAATTATATATCATTTTTGGAACTAACCTATTAACCTAATGCACAATGGCAGTTGCTGTTTTTTGCTTGTTTTTAGGCTTTTCAGAAAATCTGTACCAAACGGAGTCCAAACAATACAAAACTTTTTGATGATTTTTTCTGAAGCAGAAGGGACCCTAGAAGCTTCGTGAGAAGACCTGCGGAGTCACGAGGGAGAGACAAGCTCGTAGGGCGCACCCTGGGGGCGCCCCTAGGATTGTGGGCCCCTCGTGGCACCTCTTGACCTAATTCCAACTCTATAAATTCTCAAATATTCCCAATACACCAGAGAGCCACCCAAAATATTTTCCGCCTTCGCAAGTTTCTGTTCTTCGGAGATCCCATCTGGAGACCTTTTCTGGTACTCTTCCGGAGGGGGAATCGATCAAGTAGGGCTTCTACATCAACCTTGTTGTCCTTCTGAAGATGTGTGAATAGTTTACCACAGACCTACGGGTCCATAGCTAGTAGCTAGATGATTTCTTCTCTCTTTGATCTTCAGTACAATGTTCTCCTCAATATTCTTGGAGATCTATTCGATGTAATCATTCTTTGCGGCGTGTTTGTTGGGATCCGATGAATTGTGGGTTTATGATTAGATTATTCATATATATTATTTGAGTCTTCTTCGAACTCTTTTATGCATGATTATTATAGCTTTGTATTTCTATCCAGTCTATCGGTTTGGTTGGGCCAACTAGATTGATTTATCTTGTAATGGGAGAAGTGTTTTGTGATGGGTTCGATCTTGCGTTGCTCAATCCCAGTGATAGAAAGAGACATGACACATATTTGTATCGTTGTCATTAATAATAAAAGATGGGATTTATTCATATTGATTGGGTTTACTTTGTCTACATTATGTCTTCTTGCTTAAGGCATTACTCGGTTCTTTATGAACTTAATAGTCTAGATGCATGCTAGATAGTGGTCGATGTGTAGAGTAATAGTAGTAGATGCAGGCAGGAGCCGGTCTACTTGTCTCATACGTGATTCCTATATACATGATTATTTCCTTGAATATCATCATAACTATGCGCTTTTCTTTCAATTGCTCAACATTAATTTATTTACCCACCATATGCTATGTTAAAGAGAGAAGCCTCTAGCGAAAACTATGACCCCCGGGTCTATTTTTATCATATATTAAAATTCAAAAAATACCTTGCTGCACTTTATTTATCGTTATTTTATTTTGTATTTTTGTTTACCTATCTATCACTATGAGATTTGATCCTTGCAATTAACCGCCAAGGGATTGACAACCCCTTGTTTGTGTTGGGTGCAAGTATTTGTTCTTTTGTGTGTATGTGTTGTTCATGTCGTGTTGCGTGGTTATCCTACTAGATTGATAATCTTGATTCTTAACTAAGGAAAATACTTATCTCTACTATACTGAACATGATGTTACACTGCCTACATGTGTACTCATTCAATCTTAGTCGAGCCGCTGTTGAGATGGTACATCGTCCAGGATTTTGTTGAAACAGAACACTTAGGCCACCCATCATCGTTTGTTGCATCGCCATTCGCCCACAAGTAGATTCTGTGTCTATACAAGGTGTCTGGTTGACAGGCGGTAGAACCCCCACAAAGTTCATCATATGATGATGGACCTAGGATTGTATATGACTTCTGATCCTGCACATAGGTGGATGTGAAAGACATTTGGGTTTACAACTACTATAGAAAAAAAAGAAGGCAATGGTAGTGAGTTTACCTTGGAGACTAGCCAATCAGAATACTCAAAGACCGGAGAAATATTGAAAACTCCACTAGAGTTAAGGTTGGCATCCATGATGGCAAGCGGACTTCCTTGGATCGTAGAATGGGTCTCCATGGTAAAGATCTACATTTCATCAAGCAAGCAAATTAAAGTATTTACCCACCGGGGAATGCATGCATGATGTTTATGCTACTATATATAACACCAAAGGATGAACTAACCATGAAGTTGTCCATGAAAGGACTAACAGTGAAGTTGTCCTTGAACGGACTTGCACTATCCGATGGTGCAACAAGAACGGAGCTGGACGGGAGTGCTGGTGGAAGAAGTGCAAGTCCATTCATGGAGTGTTCATTAAAACGGAAACACGGACTTTACGGGCTCTGGGTTGATGGGCACCCTATTCATATAAGGAGTTGAAATTGGCATTGGGTTCGTCTTCTGGAACTCTTCCAACGTTGGCATAGCGGTTGTACCTCTTAGCGCTTCATGCAACGGGGAAACATACGAAATGTAGTCTTTGTCGCTTGTGAAACATCCTCTATCCTTGGTCGAAGAACCATTTGGATCTATGGAAGGCTAATCTAATAGGAGAATGATAAGCTCTCTATGTGTGTTTCTTTCTTTCTATGTAGAAGCATACATAGGCGGTTTCTAAAGCACCGTATGGAGGCCCTTTATAGCAACCATGTTGAAAAAGAAAGTTGTTCTTGCATGCGTCAGAGTAATTAGCCGTATCTATAATATATGATCCACACTATGCCTACAATCTAGAAGATACGATTCACAAAGGAGTATTTTGTTAACGTAAATCTTTTTTATTTACAGTATGTATTAATAAAAGATCAACTGTTCCGTACAATGTAAAAAGACAAGTACACCACCCTTGTACAATTTGATACTGCACGTGTACACCGTCTTTATCTTCACGTGCTCACGGATGGCTATCAAATCAGGCAGGTATCTGCATGCGTCACTTATATTTGGCAAGAGGATAAATAGGGATACCGGCGGTCCACATCAGACCCGTAACTGAAAATTTGGAAGATCTCAGCCATTTATTTATTAACCTTCAGGCTTGCATCCAATAGTTGACATTTGTTTTCTCGATTTTGAATTGCCTTTGGCTGTTGTGGGCCGATATTTGGCTGTCATACGGGCCTCATCTTTCAACGTGTCCAACAGACTGCCACATGTCGGCGAGTAAGGATACCTAGACGGCAAACCCTATTTAACGCTCTCTGTGTCAAATGGTCGACCCGAGCGACCGACATGGGTCGGCACATTTAGCAGCAAGTGAATCCTGGTTTTGCTGGCTTTGGGAATCTTCTGGAAGGTTTTGGTCTGGTTCAGGCCAAGCTTTTAGGTTTTTTATTTTCTTGTTTTTCTTTGGTTTTTTCTTTTTCATTTTCCCCTTTTCAAGTTTATTTTCTAAAATAATTCATTAATTTCAGAATATTTACACCCTTACTAAAAAAATTTGTTTTCAAAAACTGTTTGTGTTTTCAAAAAATGTTCACATTTGTTTAAAAATGTTCATGTTTTTAAAAGTGTTTGTGTTTTCCTAAGAAAATATTCCATGTTCTCAAATTTTGTTCACATTATAATTTTTGTTGCGGTTTCAAAAAAAGTTTGGGTTTTCCAAAAGTTGTTCCCATTTAAAAAAAAGATTGCGTTTCCAAAATGGTTTGCATTTTCAAAAATATTTTTGTTCCCAATAAATTTTTTGTGTTATATCATATTTATATTAAAATCGGTTAAATTTTCAATGAAATGAAAAATATGTAAAAACTAAACCGAGAAAACCAAACAGAAAAACCAAAGTAAAAAAGGGCAACGTGCAACATGCTAAAGAAGAGCGCTCGCTATGATGACCAAACTGGGCCGGCCCAGAACAAACATGTCTGTGAGTTTGCCAGGCATCTTGACGAAATATGTGTCGAATAGGAGCTCCCTACCTAGTACTGAACATATTTTGTCGAGACCCTAGCCCAGGGGCTCCAAGACAAATCATAAACATACAACAACCTACTCGAGGCCACCCGGAGGCTTTGAACGCCCTCCGGGCTAAACCAGAAGTGGGCAACGCAGCTTGCCCGAAGGCCATCTTGTGGATAGTCTGCCGGAGCTGACATGCGAGATCCACGCCAGGGATGCCCACAAATAATTTACCCCCCCCCCCCTCAGTAGAGGTTAACATTGTGGACCCACCTGCCTAAGGCTACCAAGGGCATTGTCAACAAAGTCAAATTATCCGACGCAATAAGAAAGATACACATGCAAGATTGCTTCCTTGCATTGTGAGGACGACAACTATGACCCAACGTGTTTGACAAGTGAGCCCATTAATTGGTTGTGTTGTACGAAACCATTTGGTTTCATGTATTGAATGGCCAAGGCCTGAGGCCCACGAGGTAGAAGCTACACAGGGCATATTCAAGGACGTGAAATTGACCAGAGTACTCGAGGGGGACGGGTCGATTCTTATTTCTATGACAGACTAAGTGGGGTTCATCTCACCACTTTGATGATGTGGTGCGAACTTCTATGATGATTTTTCAGAAATCATCTTATATTGTCTTTATTTTGGACCGCGAAAACGGTAGGAGAGACTCCTACTATATTATATTACTTAAGTAAAAGGTTACACAGTACAATTCATATTTACAAATCTCACCCACTATGGATGGAATTGAAGGGGGAAGACACAATGGATTACAATATGAAGTTAAAAAGAAAAACTAGGCAGAAGGAACTAAGTCCAAGCAAGTGTGTATATGAAGCATTTTTTTCTTCCCTAACTCTATATTGCTGCAGAGTATAATCTTGCCAGGACCTTTGGAGCCAAGACCTAGAATTTAAAGGAATGACTCTGAAATGTTTGTTATCTCTTGCTTTCTAGAGACTCCATGTTGTCAACAAGAAAGTCTCTATGAACATCGGTTTGCTCCAAATACTCTTGGCAGTCTCTATCCAGTGCAATCTTTATCCCTGCCTACCCCATGTAATGCCAAGCTTTAGCCAACATTGTGCACTAAACTGGCAATCAAAAGTCATGTGCTCGATAGTTTCATCGATCGGTTGTCCACATAACAGACAATCATGATCATCTCCAATATTTTAGTGTCGGCGTTTGAGCCTATTTGCGGTGTTTAGACGATCAAACAAAAGGTGGCAACCAAAGACTTTGATTTTCATGCTCACTTTTGATTTCCACAACCAGATGTAGGTTTTGTGGGCTTTGACATCTCTGTAGAAGAATTTGAAGTATCTGCATGGAATCTACTCCCCCGATCCCCAAACATATGACCAAATGTCCTTGTCCTCTAGATCACTGTCCTGACCCACATGTGTAGTTAGCTATTGGATCTGATGCACCTCGTTGTGGCTTGCATGTAGAGGGGAAGGTGGAGCTCTTCCTCCGGTGTTGTGGTGCTCAAGAAATCCCGCACTAATATGTCTACATGTAGAGCAAAGGAAAAGGCCCTCGGGTGTGAGTCAGCCAAGATTTCTTCCATCCATACGTCTTTCTGGTTAAACATGTGCACAAGGAAGTTAATCAAGTCGGGTCTGTAAAGAAGAATAAAAATTGCACAAAAAAGAGAAAACTTTGACGCGGTCACGCCAAGCCCAAGCATCCAAAGTCTAAGTCACGAAATATTTCACGCAAGCGCTATAATACATTGTGTGTGACTTGTGCATGTGCAACTACAGTTGTGCTTCTAGCATTTACATTGGAATGTAGCAGTGACTCCTATATGTTGCTCTGATCCTCCTTCACCAAGCGAGGTGGGACTAAAATTTCCTCCCACCACTTCTATGTCTCTCATTTTCTACATAGCAACCGGGCCATGGCCCATTATTCCAGCAACCAAAACAGGCACATCGATGCAAGTCAGTCTAGTCCAGTAGCCCTAGAAAATTCCAAGTCAGACCAATAGCAACTGTGGTGTAGTAGCAGTACGAAGGGAGGCACGCCCGCAAAAAAAATACGAAGGGAGGTAGCTCTTCTTTTTAGGATTACAAAGGGAGGTAGCTAAATTGGGCTAAAAATATTCTAAAAAAGGGTGGGTTGAAAATGAGTTTTTGTGATGAATTAATACCCCTGTGATGGGGTACATATGGGGTACATGTGTTGACGTTTCCGTACCTCATGGTACAAAATTTAATGAGGCGCATTTTGAGGTTGTCGTGTGCGGGCCAATGGGGCCAGAAAGAGACACGACCAGCTCACCTCAAAAGAAAAAACTCACCTCCATGCCACCGCTGACATAAAATAGTGGTTTGCAGTCTCCTGGAACATGGAAGATGAGATTGTTTCATGCCGAAATTGAGAATTCCAGGCGTGCGAGAGAAAAGAGGTCTCAAATTTTGGATTACTGTCCTGACCCACATGTGCAGTTAGCTATTGGATCTGATGCACCTCATTGTGGCTTGCATGTAGAGGGGAAGGTGGAGTGCTTCCTCCGGTGTTGTGGCGCTCAAGAAATCCCGCTCTAATATGTCTACATGCAGGGCAAAGGAAAAGGCCCTCGGGTGTGAGTCAGCCAAGATTTCTTCCATCCATACGTCTTTCCACATTGATACATTGTCAACCTTTCTCATTGTTTTCTTCAGATGCCACTATGCACTGGAATGAGTTTTAATATATATCTCCACCAAAAACAGCCGCAATGATCTGATGCATGTGGAATTTTCGAAGTGTAGTATGATAGACGAAAGAAGTTCAACCCAGGGGGTAAAATCAATTGTAGCACTTGTGTAAGTATTTGAGAAACAATGCATCGCTTTGGATGCTAAGTTCCAAGCCCCCCACTATCTTTGGAACTGCAAACCATGTTCCATGCACCCAAAGAATTGTACTTTTCACCTTCATCAGATTTCTTGTTTCATAAACATCGTCCACATATTTTGTCCAAGACACTAGTACAACGAGGTGCTATACAAACGGTTGTTAACCCTTTTTTGCAATGGCGTGCTGAACCGTTACCTAGTGAGTGACTGCGATAGGGGGGGGGGTCCTTCCCACATGACCCAGAAACCGCCGGGGATATGCCCTCCTGGCACACATGCTCGGCAAAATGAGGTCGTGTGTGACCGGCGAGTGATCAAATATGGTTACATGTACAGTAGTGCTAAAAAATATAATTATATAGGCGAAATCGTTTTCGGTGGTAAGTACATCCCACATAGTCAGTCCTCGCTAAATGTTTCTGTTCGTATATACATCCCACACAGTTGCTACAAGGAAAACGTTTCCGTTGGCAGGTACATCACACACAATTTTCCCAGTTAAATCGTTTGTGATAGCGTTGCCATTGCCCACGATATTAACAATTTTATCGTTTGCGTTATGAATGCATCACACACGGTGTGTTGAATAAACTGTGTGACAAAGGATGTCCATCACACACAGTTTTTATATGGTAAACGTTTGTGCAAGGTGGCCTAATTCAAACAGTTTTCAAGAGAATGTCATGTGTGATTGTTCATTGATCCAACATGGTTTATTCCTAAAAACTGTGTGCATTGCCTAAGGTCACCGCCCACGGTATTTTCTCAATAACCGTTTGCAATAGCAAAACCCAATTAACAGGCTAATTTGCCATTAGCCGACTAATTTCCCTATTATTAGTAATCCATTTATTAATCTAATTGACATTCATATTAAGCACATAATATATTTCATTTCCATATTAAGAAAGCATGATTTCATAATTGAAATACATCAGAGTACAACATGATATAACTTCAACACTCAGCTACCCCATTACACAACTGCATCAGCACCAAGTTTCACATGCAACATCTAGAATCTTTCAAAATTAGGATCATAGACGGTACATAGACAGATGCATCTCATCTGGAAAACTGCTGAAGTGGAAGGCGAATATTGAATCTTGAAGGTCTTTGCAACTTTAGGCCAGTGTCTGTGGATGATTGACCATCCATCCTCCGTCCTCTTCAGGAACACTTCAATATTGAACCATGGGTGTTGTATGAAAACCTTCCTCTCCTACTGACCATAGAGGTGGTTTGACAGGTAATCATCAGTAGACTTCTTTAGAAAGGCCTGAAAACAAGGATGTGCATATGTATCTTCTCTATATTGAAAATGGGGCAAAGGAATAAAAAAGGAAAGGTATAATAGTTAGTACCATCTTGTAGTGAACTGATTTCTTCTTCAATGTGCACACAAAGATCTTGTTGTTTTTTGTCGCTAATTTATTTATCCTAACAATCTTTATGATTTTTTTTGACTTGGTTGATATTCATGGACAACTCATTTTCCCATATGCAAAAAGGGTCGAACAGTGGGTCAAAACCTCTGACAGCGGGACCTTCATGTGCAAGACCAAATTGTAAAAACCTAAATATTAGAATGGTTCCTGCAATTGCACAATAATGTGCTATTAGACAACGGACCATGCACGTGCTAACCTCAATTGTAAACCTCAATGCTTCCCATTGTTCCCCTGCAACACATATAAGGTAGTTAGTCATCAGGTTAAGTAAGGCTTCACATGCTATCAGTAAAATATGTTGATGAAAAATAAGCACATTGCAGATTCATCAGATTAATTCAAGCCATGTGGAAAACCCATTTATCCAAACTAAGCATGATTAAGAACTAGGAAATATAGCACTTGTATATGTTTCTCATGTATTAAGTGCAGCCAAATTCGATTTATTCCTCACATGCACAACAATACAAAATTCTATCCACGACAATTGGACATCACATTGCAGAATTGAACCAAGCAGTTAACAAAACACCACAATAAATGAACCAAACATTAACTGAGTACCACATTGCACAATATAACATACTCCTAATAGAAGATCAGACAGTTAACCAAACCAAGCAAGCTTAATAACTTGGAAATGTAGCAATTGTATTTGTTTCTCATGTATTTACTACAGCCAAATTCAATCTATTCCTTACATGGTATACAATAATAGAATACACCCACAACAACTGAACACCACATTGCAGAATTGAACCAAACAGTTAACTAAACACCACAACAAATGAACCAAACGTTAACTGAGCACCACATTGCACAATATAACATACTCCTAATAGAAGATCAGATAGTTAACCAAATCAAGCATGCTTAACAACTTCGAAATATAACAATTGTATTTGTTTCTCATGTATTTAGTACATCCAAATTCGATTTACTTCTCACATGGTATACAATAACAGAATGCACCCGCAACTATTAAACATCACATTGCAGAATTGAACCAATCAGTTAACTAAACACCACAACACAATTGAACCAAACGTTAACTGAGCACCACATTGCATAATGTATAACCAAACCAAGCATGCTTGACAACTTGGAAATATAGCAATTGTATTCATTTCTCATGTATTTTGTAAAGATAATTTCGATTTATTTCTCACATGGAAGACAATACAAAATTGCAGCCCAAAGAATTGAACATCACATTTGCAGAATTGAACCAAACAGTTAACTGAAGACGACAACTAATTAACCAAACAGTTAATAAGTGAGCACCATACTGCACGACATATAGAACATATACACTAGAGCAACAGATTGCATGGTAGAATTAGATAGCACAATTCACTAGAATTTGTTAAGGAAAGGCAGGATCATCACATGCAACGGGTAAACCGAGCATGCTTAACCGGCATAGCTAGCAAATGGCAAGGTGCTCCTCCAAGATCTGGGGGTCGGCACGAATGGCAGCTGATACGTCTCCAACGTATCTATAATTTTTGATTGTTCCATGCAATTATATTATCTGTTTTGGATGTTTAATGGGCTTTATTATGCACTTTTATATTATTTTTGGGACTAACCTATTAACCGGAGGCCCAGTGCAAATTGCTGTTTTTTTGCCTATTTCAGTGTTTTGCAGAAAAGGAAAATCAAATGGAGTCCAAACGGAATGAAACCTTCGGGAGAATCATTTTTGGAACAAACGCAATCCAGGAGACTTGGAGTGGACGTCAAGGAAGCAACGAGGCGACCACGAGGTAGGAGAGCACGCCCAGGGGGGTAGGCGCACCCCCACCCTCGTGGGCCCCTCATGGCTCCACCAACCTACTTCTTTCGCCTATATATACTGATACGTCTCCAACGTATCTAGTTTTACAAACACTTTTGCCCTTGTTTTGGACCCTAACTTGCATGATTTGAACGAAACTAACACGGACTGCTGCTGTTTTCAGCAGAACTACCATGATGTTGTTTATTGTGCAGAAAAAAAGTTCTCGGAATGACATGGAAATCCATGGAGATAACTTTTCAAAAATATAAAAATACTGGCGAAAGAATCAAGGCCAGGGGGCCCACACCCTGTCCACGAGGGTGGGGGGCGCCCCCCCTCCCCCTGGGCACGCCCCACTGTCTCGTGGGCCCCCTGATGCTCCACCGACCTCAACTCCAACTCCATATATTCCGTTTCAAGGACAAAAAAAATCAGAGAGAAAGTTTCATCGCATTTTACGACACGGAGCCGCCGCCAAGCCCTAATCTCTCTCGGGAGGGCTGACCTGGAGTCCGTTCGGGGCTCCGGAGAGGGAGATTTGTCGCTGTCGTCATCATCAACCATCCTCTGTCACCAATTTCATGATGCTCACTGCTGTGCGTGAGTAATTCCGTTGTAGGCTTGCTGGACGGTGATGGGTTGGATGAGATTTACCATGTAATCGAGTTAGTTTTGTTAGGGTTTGATCCCTAGTATCCATTATGTTCTGAGATTGATGTTGCTGTGACTTTGGTATGCTTAATGCTTGTCAGTAGGGCCCGAGTGCCATCATTTCAGATCTGAACCTATTATGTTTTCATGGATATATGTGAGTTCTTGATCCTATCTTGCAAGTCTATAGTCACCTACTATGTGTTATGATCTGACAACCCCGAAGTGACAATAATCGGGATACTTCTCGGTGATGACCGTAGTTTGAGGAGTTCATGTATTCACTATGTGTTAATGCTTTGGTCCGGTACTCTATTAAAAGGAGGCCTTAATATCCCTTAGTTTCCACTAGGACCCCGCTGCCACGGGAGGGTAGGACAAAAGATTTCATGCAAGTTCTTTTCCATGAGCACGTATGACTATATTTGGAATACATGCCTACATTACATTGATGAACTGGAGCTAGTTCTGTGTCACCCTATGTTATAACTATTACACAAGGAATCGCATCTGACATAATTATCCATCGCTGATCCAATGCCTACGACCCTTTCACATATTTTGCTTTGCTTATTTACTTTTCCATTGCTACTGTTACAATCACTACAAAACTGCAATCTTTACTTTTGCCACTGTTATCATTACTATCATACTACTTTGCTACTAAATACTTTGCTGCAGATACTAAGTTATCCAGGTGTGGTTGAATTGACAACTCAACTGCTAATACTTGAGAATATTCTTCGGCTCCCCTTGTGTCGAATCAATAAATTTGGATTGAATACTCTACCCTAAAAAACTGTTGCGATCCCCTATACTTGTGGGTTATCACCTATTATGTGTTGTCATCCGGCAACCCCGAAGTGACAATAATCGGGATACTTCTCGGTGATGACCGTAGTTTGAGGAGTTCATGTATTCACTATGTGTTAATGCTTTGGTCTGGTACTCTATTAAAAGGAGGCCTTAATATCCCTTAGTTTCCACTAGGACCCTGCTGCCACGGGAGGGTAGGACAAAAGATGTCATGCAAGTTCTTTTCGATAAGCACGTATGACTATATTCGGAGTACATGCCTACATTACATTGATGAACTAGAGCTAGTTCTGTGTCACCCTATGTTATAACTATTACATGAGGAATCGCATCCGACATAATTATCCATCACTGATCCAATGCCTACGAGCCTTTCACATATTGTGCTTTGCTTATTTACTTTTCCATTGCTACTGTTACAATCACTACAGAACTGCTATCTTTACTTTTCCACTCTTATCATTACTATCATACTACTTTGCTACTAAATACTTTGTTGCAGATACTAAGTTATCCAGGTGTGGTTGAATTGACAACTCAACAACTAATACTTGAGAATATTCTTTGGCTCCCCTTGTGTCGAATCAATAAATTTGGGTTGAATACTCTACCCTCGAAAACTGTTGTGATCCCCTATACTTGTGGGTTATCAAGACTATTTTCTAGCGCCGTTGCCGGGGAGCATAGCTCTATTCTTTGAGTCACTTGGGATTTATATCTGTTGATCACTATGAAGAACTTGAAAGACACAGGAACTAAGATTTTTCCCTCAACTACGAGGGGAGGTAAGGAACTGTCATCTAGCTCTGCACTAGATTCTCCTTCTGTTATGAGTAAGCTTGCGACAGCTAAACCTGCTACTACAATGAATTCTGATATGTCGCATGTTATTGATGATGCCACTTCTGCTATGCAAGATACTTATGATGAAACTACTTCTATGCTTGATACTACTGTGCCATTAGGTGAATATCTTGATGAACAACTTGCTAGGGTTAGAGAGAATGAAATTATTGAAGATAAAATCATTGTTACTGATAAGGATGAAATATTAACCTGCTTTTTCTAGGATGAAATATTAACCTACTTTTGCTACTTCACCTATCTTTGTTACTGATAAGGATTATGAATTCTCTGTTGATCTTGAGATAATTACTTTGGTTGAATCTGATCCTTTTTATGTCTACGAATCTAAAACTGTTGTGGCACATCTTACCAAGCTGAATGATATAGCCACCCTGTTTACTAATGATGAGAAGTCTCGCTATTATTATATCCTTAAGATATTTCTGTTCTCATTAAAGGGTGATGCTAAAACTTGGTTTAATTCTCTTGATCCTGGTTGTGTGCGTAGTCCCCAGGATATGATTTATTACTTCTCTGCTAAATATTTCCCTGCTCATAAGAAACAAGCTGCCTTGCGGGAAATATATAATTTTGTGCAAATAGAAGAAGAGAGTCTCCCACAAGCTTGGGGGAGGCTTCTCCGATTACTTAATGCTTTGCCTGATCACCCTCTTTAGAAAAATGAAATACTTGATATCTTTTATAATGGACTAACCGATGCTTCCAAGGACTACTTGGATAGTTGTGTTGGTTGTGTTTTCAGGGAAAGAACAGTCGACCAAGCTGAATTGTTATTGAATAATATGTTGACTAATGAAAATAATTGGACTCTTCCTGAGCCAATTCCTGAGGCAATTCCTAAACCTACTTCGAAGAAGAGAGGTGTTCTATTTCTTAGTCCTGAAGATATGCAAGAGGCAAAGAAATCAATGAAAGAAAAAGGTATTAAAGTTGAAGATGTTAAGAATTTACCTCATATTGAAGAAATACATGGTCTTAATCTACCTGTTGAAGAAACACATTATCTTGATAACCCGGCACAGGTTGTAAAGGTAAATTCTCTCTATAGATATGATAAAGTTGAAATCCCGCCTACTAAATTTCATAGCCAATGTTTAGATGAATTTGATGACTTTATGGCTAGGCAAGAAAGTTTTAATGCTTATGTTGGTAGAGAATTAAAGAGTAATTCTTACATGATAGGACACTTGAGTGATTATATGTCTAGAGTTAAAGGTGAACTTAAACTCATTAGCAAATATGCTTCTATGGTTACCACTCAAGCAGAGCAAGTACTTAAAGCTCAAAGTGATTTGCTCGATGAATTAAATAATAAACAAGATTTTGCGGTTAGAGTGGCTACTAGAACTGGTAGAATGACTCAGGAACCTTTGTATCCTGAAGGCCACCCCAAGAGAATCGAGCAAGATTCTCAGAGAAATAATGTAGATGCACCTAGTCCTGCTAAAAAGAAGAGAACGAAAAATGA
Organism: Triticum timopheevii; assembly: GCA_963921465.1. NCBI lineage: Eukaryota > Viridiplantae > Streptophyta > Magnoliopsida > Poales > Poaceae > Triticum > Triticum timopheevii. The sequence goes on from OY997264.1 coordinate 82,558,462, forward strand.
TAGGACTTTGCATGCTTCTAGTGAATCTGTTATAGACACACCTGAGAATTCTAATGATATTTCTATTTCTGATGCTGAAACACAATCAGGTGATGAACATGAACCTAGTGATAATGTTAATGATAATGTTCATGTTGATGCTCAACCTAGCAATAACAATGATGTAGAGATTGAACCTGCTGTTGATCTTGATAACCCACAATCAAAGAATCAACATTATGATAAGAGAGATTTTGTTGCTAGGAAGCACGGTAAAGAAAGAGAACCATGTGTTCAGAAACCCATGCCTTTTCCTCCTAAGCCATCCAAGAAAAAGGATGATGAGGATTTTGAGCGCTTTGCTGAAATGATTAGACCTATCTTCTTACGTATGCGCTTAACTGATATGCTTAAAGTAAACCCTTATGCTAAATACACGAAGGATATCATTACAAATAAAAGAAAGATACCGGAAGCTGAAATTTCCACCATGCTTGCTAATTATACTTTTAAAGGTGGAATACCAAAGAAACTTGGAGATCCAGGGGTACCAACTATACCATGCCCCATTAAAAGAAATTATGTTAAAACTGCTTTATGTGATCTTGGAGTCGGTGTTAGTGTTATGCCTCTCTCTTTATATCGTAGACTTTAAATAAATAAGTTGACACCTACTGAAATATCTTTGCAAATGGCCGATAAATCAACAACTATACCTGTCGGTATTTGTGAGGATGTGCCTGTTGTGGTTGCAAATGTCACTATCTTAACAGACTTTGTTATTCTTGATATTCCCGAGGACGATAGTATGTCGATTATCCTTGGTAGACCCTTTTCGAATACCGCATGGGCTATTATTGATTGCAACAAGGGCAATGCCACTTTTCATGTTAATGGTAATGAGCGTACGGTACACTTTCCGAGGAAACAACCTCAAGTTCATAGCATCAATTCTATTGGAAAAATTCCAACTATCATTATTGGAGGTTTTGAATTTCCTCTTCGTACTGTCAAGAAAAAGTATGATATTCTTATTGTTGGGGATGTTCATATCCCCGTTGAGGTAACCTAGTGTTATTTGAAATTTCTCCGGTTCCATGTTATTCGGAATGAGTTTGTTAACAAGACTTGATCAACCTTGTTAGTAGATTCCTTCTGATGATCATGAGATGGATGAAACTAGAAGGCACAACCTTCTGTACCCTCTTTTTACTTTATGTTATTTAGAATAAATAAAGCAAAAATAGTATTATCTGTCTGTTTTCTGAATTATCATTGCAATAAAAAATATCTCAAAAATAAAAGTGCTCCAAATGCCCTGCAAATTTAGTATGATTTCTTATGGAATATTTGAGGATTTTAGGCACTGAGAACACAACAGGGGAGGCAAGCACCTGGCCACAAGGGTCGAGGGCGCGCCCCCTGCCTCGTGGGCCCATGGTGGCCCCCTCCACTTATTCCTGCACCCACACACTCCATCTTCCTCCCAAAAAATCCCCATCCATCTCAAGCACGAGTTCTAGCTCATTTTGCTGCGATTTTCGATCTCCTTGCTTAAAGCTCCATTCACAAAACTGCTTTGGGAGATTGTTGCTTGGTATGTGACTTCTCCATTGGTCCAATTAGTTTTTCTAGTGCTTTATTCTTTGCAAAAATTTTCTGCATATGTGACCCTATTCTTGAGCTTGCATGTCAAATTTATGAGGTCCCAAGTAATTCTAATGCATGATATAGGCTCTAGGCACTTGTGGGAGTAGTTTTTATCAATCTTGTTTGGTTTGATTCACTCTTATTTTAAAGTTACTAAAAATTTCAGAAATTGTTCAGAGGAAGAAATATGTCCAAGAAAATGTACCAAGGTGGTTCCTTAACAAAGAGAGGACCTAGGCGTGCTATGCGTGAGCAAGACGATGAACCACCAAGGGAAGCTGAGGTGCGGTCTTGTGAGTGGCCGTCAGAAGATTTTATGGTCAATGCAGGCATCAAGGATGAATTTGACGCATATGTGCGTAATGCCGATCCTGAGGACTTCATACAAGATAAGTGTCCTCAGTACACCAGGGAGAGTAGCCGCGATCCTTGGGCATAGACCAACTTAGGCCAAAAGCCTAAGCTTGGGGGAGTACGTATTTCTCATCGACTTTACATTCATGTTCACACACTATTCTAGTTGTCGGTGCTCATACTCTTTCATTGTATTACCCATGGTAGATTAATTTCCTTTTGCTAGCTTTCTTCTTGTGTGTTTGATAAACTTTGAGAAAACCAAAAAAAATAGTTAGTTTAATTTCCATGCTTGTAGTAGAAATTAAAATGAAAACCCAAAAATATTTCTCATCCTTCTTTGACTTGTTGGGAGCTTTCCCATGTAAATAGTTTTATTTCTTTTCTTTCCTTTGGGGTCAAGAGTAGAAGACCATATTGAAAATGCTTAGTGGCTCTCATATGCATGATTGTTGAATTAACCAAGAGCCCATATTACCTTGTCTTCTCTCTTGAATTGAATGCTTGCAGATTCCAGCTTAGTCCAATGCACGTGCACTATTATTATTATAGACACCGTTCGGTCGTGCAAGTGAAAGGCAATAATGACGATATATGATGGGCTGATTGAGATGAGAGAAGCTGGTATGAACTCGACCTCTCTTGTTTTTGTAAATATGATGAGTTCAGCATTCCTGATTCATCTTATTATGAATAAACATGTTTGCAATGAAAATTAGAGATTATAGTTGCTTATGCCATGCTTAATTAGCTAGGATATTATAATGGTTTACCTTGCGTGCCAACATGCTATTAAAATGGTTGTGATGTGGTATGATAGGGTGGTATCCTCCTTTGAATGATTCGAGTGACTTGACTTGGCACATGTTCACGCATGCAGTTGAAACAAAATCAACATAGCCTTCACGATATTTATGGTCATGGTGGATTATATCCTACTCATGATTGCACTCAGTGTAGATTAATTTTGATGCATGTTCATGACTGTTGTCGCTCTCTCAGTTGGTCGCTTCCCAGTCTTTTGCTAGCCTTCACCTGTACTAATTGGGAATACTGCCTGTGCATCCGAACTCCATAAACCCCAAAGTTATTCCATATGAGTCCACCATACCTTCCTATATGCGGTATCTACCTGCCGTTCCAAGTAAATTTGTATGTGCCAAACTCCAAACCTTCAAATGAAATTCTGTTTTGTATGCTCGAGCAGCTCATGTTTCAACTAGGGTTGTCTGTATCTTCCATGCTAGGTGGGTTATTCTCAAGGGGAGTGGACTCCGCTCCTCATTCACGAGAAAATGGTTGGTAACCGGGATGCCCAATCCCATGATAAAAAAGATCAAAGTAAATCAAAATAATTAAACAAAACTCCCTCAGGGCTTGATGCTTGTTGGTGGTCAGGGAGTATAAACTTTACCATTCTGTTTGGGAACCGCCTATAATGTATGTAGCATGGAAGATATCGAGATCTCATAGTTGTTGCATTGACAGTGAAAGTATACCACTCAAAATGTTTTTCATCTCTATTTCAATATCAAGCTCTGGAACCTCTACAAATCCCTGCTTCCCTCTGCGAAGGGCCTATCTATTTACTTTTATGTTGAGTCATCACCCTCTTATTAAAAAGCACCCGCTGGAGAGCACACTGTCATTTGCATTCATTACTATTAGTTTATACTGGGTATGACTTGACTGGATCTCTTTTACTATGAATTACAATGTTTAGTCAGATCTTGATCTTTAAAGGTGCTCCGCATTTTAGTTTTGCGGTCTCAAAAAGGGATAGCAAGATACCATCTTGTTATATCATATTATGATTGTTTTGAGAAGGTGTTGTCATCCGAGTTTTATTATTAGTGCTCGCTAGTTGATTATGCCATTGATATGAGTAAATATGAGACCTACGTGTTCTTGTGAATATGGTTAGTTCATAATCTTTACTGAAAACTTGAATGCTGGCTTTACATATTTACAACAACAAGAGCAAATAGAGTTCGTAAAAGTTTTTCTTTATCACTTTCAGTTTATCAACTGAATTGCTTGAGGACAAGCAAAGGTTTAAGCTTGGGGAGTTGATACATCTCCAACGTATCTACTTTTCCAAACACTTCTGCCCTTGTTTTGGACTCTAACTTGCATGATTTGAATGAAACAAACCCGGACTAACGCTATTTTCAGCAGAACTGCCATGGTGTTGTTTATTATGCAGAAAACAAAAGTTCTCGGAATGACTTGAAAATCCACGGAGAAAATTTTGGAAAATATAAAAAATAATGGTGAAATAATCAAGGCCAGGGGCCCACACCCTGTCCACGAGGGTGGGGGGCGCGCCCCCTCCCCATGGGCGCGCCCCCTATCTCGTGGGACCCCTGATGCTCCACCGACCTCAGCTCCAACTCCATATATTCCGTTTCGTGGAGAAAAAAATCAGAGAGAAAGTTTCATCGTGTTTTACGACACGGAGCCGCCACCAAGCTCTAATCTCTCTGATCTGGAGTCCGTTCGGGGATCCAGAGAGGGGGATTCATCATCGTCGTCATCATCAACCATCCTCCATCACCAATTTCATGATGCTCACCGCCGTGATTGAGTAATTCCATCATAGGCTTGCTGGATGGTGATGGGTTGGATGAGATTTAGCATGTAATCGAGTTAATTTTGTTAGGGTTTGATCCCTAGTATCCATTATGTTCTGAGATTGATGTTGCTATGACTTTGCTATGCTTAATGCTTGTCACTAGGGCCCGAGTGCCATAATTTCAGATCTCAACCTATTATGTTTTCATGAATATATGTGAGTTCTTGATCCTATCTTGCAAGTCTATAGTCACCTACTATGTGTTATGATCTGACAACCCCGAAGTGACAATAATCGGGATACTTCTCGATGATGACCGTAGTTTGAGGAGTTCATGTATTCACTATGTGTTAATGCTTTGGTCCGGTACTCTATTAAAAGGAGGCCTTAATATCCCTTAGTTTCCACTAGGACCCCGCTGCCACGGGAGGGTAGGACAAAAGATTTCATGCAAGTTCTTTTCCATGAGCACGTATGACTATATTTGGAATACATGCCTACATTACATTGATGAACTGGAGCTAGTTCTGTGTCACCCTATGTTATAACTATTACACAAGGAATCGCATCTGACATAATTATCCATCGCTGATCCAATGCCTACGACCCTTTCACATATTTTGCTTTGCTTATTTACTTTTCCATTGCTACTGTTACAATCACTACAAAACTGCAATCTTTACTTTTGCCACTGTTATCATTACTATCATACTACTTTGCTACTAAATACTTTGCTGCAGATACTAAGTTATCCAGGTGTGGTTGAATTGACAACTCAACTTCTAATACTTGAGAATATTCTTCGGCTCCCCTTGTGTCGAATCAATAAATTTGGATTGAATACTCTACCCTAAAAAACTGTTGCGATCCCCTATACTTGTGGGTTATCATATACTCGTATACCCCGAAAACATCCAGGAGCACCACAAAAACCTATTTTCACCACCGCAACCTTCTGTACCCATGAGATCCCATCTTGGGGCCTTTTCCGGCGCTCCACCGGTAGGGGAATCGATCACGGAGGGCTTCTACATCAACACCATAGCCTCTCCGATGATGTGTGAGTAGTTTACCACAGACCTTCGGGTCCATAGTTATTAGCTAGATGGCTTCTTCTCTCTCTCTGATTCTCAATATAAGGTTCTCCTCGATCTTCTTGGAGATCTATTTGATGTAATACTTTTTGCGGCGTGTTTGTCAAGATTCGATGAATTGTGGGTTTATGATCAAGTTTATCTATGAACAATATTTTATTCTTCTCTGAATTCTTATATGTATGATTTGATATCTTTGCAAGTCTCTTCGAATTATCAGTTTGGTTTGGCCTACTAAATTGATCTTTCTTGCAATAGGAGAAGTGCTTAGCTTTGGGTTCAGTCTTGCGGTGTCCTTTCCGAGTGACAACAGGGGCAGCAAGGCACGTATTGTATTGTTGCCATCGAGGATAAAAAGATGGGGTTTATATCATATTGCATGAGTTTATCCCTCTAAATCATGTCATCTTGCTTAATGCGTTACTCTGTTCTTGTGAACTTAATACTCTAGATGCATGCTGGATAGCGGTCGATGTGTGGAGTAATAGTAGTAGATGCAGAATCGTTTCGATCTACTTGTCACGGACGTGATGCCTATATACATGATCATGCCTAGATATTCTCATAACTATGCACTTTTCTATCAATTGCTCGACAGTAATTTGTTCACCCACCGTAAGATATTCTATCTTGAGAGAAGCCACTAGTGAAACCTATGGCCCCGGGGTCTCTTTTCCATCGTATTATATCTATTTTATTTACATTGCATCTCGTTTACTATTTTGCAATCTTTACTTTTCTCTACAAAAAAATGACAAAACTATTTATCTTATTATCTCTATCAGATCTCACTTTTGCAAGTGGCCGTGAAGGGATTGACAACCCCTTTATCGCGTTGTTGCAAGGTTCTTATTTGTTTGTGCAGGTACAAGGCGACTTGCGTGTAACCTCCTACTGGATTGATACCTTGGTTCTCAAAAACTGAGGGAAATACTTACGCTACTTTGATGCATCATCCTTTCCTCTTCAAGGGAAAACCAACGCATGCTTAAGAGGTAGCGGCAGCCATCATGACCTCAATCGCGCGTGCGGCTGCGATTTGCTTCTCCGCTGCCAAATGCTCCTTGAGACCTTGGCTATACTGTGTGCGCCATGGCTTAGGGTGACACTTATTTGGTGGAGGGGTCGGTGATTTGGGTGGAAGGTGTCGCACCTTCGGTCGGGGCATGTGGGATGTGGAAGGAGGAGGAGGATGGGGGTCGGGTGTGGATTACCTGCCTAGATAGACGAGGCCGAGCAGCATGAAAGAGGGTCGCCGGGGAGGAGGCAGCACTGCAAGCAAGGAGTGAAGGTTTCAACTTGGAAAGGAAGGCGGAAACAGGGGGAATGTGGCTTTTGGTAAGGGGGAGGGGGCGGGGAGGTAGATATTTCCACGGAAGCCGAAAATTTTGAATCGGTTCAGCGAAAAAACTGGCGAGCAAAGTGTCATCAGACACGGTCCCTTATTCATAATTGTGTACGATATGTGAACATCACAAACGATTTAGATAGCTTAACCCGTGTGTGATGAGTTTGAACGTGAAAGATTTTGGTTCCAGTTTCCCTGGTTACAGTGGTCATCCACGTCATTGCATAATTTGGGTACACAAAGGAGACTACAGCATACCCACACTTCTTAATCGAGCAAGTTCAGCAATTAAACAGAGCTAGCTGGCCTAAACATTACTCTAACAAATTAAAGAACGGCACTCTTAATTAAACAAAACAAAGAGTACTACTACGGCTGGTGCTTGTCGATCTCCGCCGCCTCCTCCATGTCCAGCTCATGCCCGATGGTCTCCTGGGGAAGGGGCCCCATGGCATCTATCGCACCATACTCGTCAAGCATCTCGCCATTCGCATCTGCCATCTCTTTGGAAAAGGCCGCCATGAGCTGGGTGTGGGTGGCTATGATCTCGGCTTGGACGGGCTCCGTCGTAGCAAGGTATGCAGTAGAGGAATGGACGATTGTTCGAGCGCTCTTGGCGATTACCAACTCTTCGGCCGTGGGTTGCCGACCATTGTCGGAGAAGCTTCGTTTGATTTGTGCGGTGATTCCCACAAGCTAGGCATGGGCGGCCTTGACATGGTCGTGGGCGGCCTCCACCAGGGCTAAGGCTGCCATTGCGGAACAGACAACTGCTGTGCCGCTCTCGCCATTTGCTATCCCCGAGGCAAATGTTGTTGCCGCCACCTGAGAAGCAATAGCGGCCGTTTGGGCTGCCTTGGCCGGCCAGTTACAGATTGCAGCCGTGCTCATGCACCTTGTTAGCACACGCATGGCGGCTACGGCCGCGCTCTCACCGGAGTGGGCCGCCGAAGTTGCCCGCACGATGCGGGTCCACATCCCCATCTTTCACCGGCGACGATTGAACAGTGAAATGATATTTGGGGAGTGAGTTAGTGTGCTTGACACGCCGGCTGTGGACTGTAGCCGACGCACCTTCTCGCGTAAGCCATAGGCGTACTATACACCGACGGTGCTCCAGGATATTTTTTCCTGCATCTCACATGGTTGGTGATAATAAACTGTGTGGGATCTACTTGATTTATCATCTTGATTTGAATTACATAATGGGGTCACAATAGCAATGGACGGTGTTTGAATTGCTAGACCTTTTATCTGCAGTGAACATGTAACTATATGTGTGTTGTAAAAAAATTGGAATTATTCAGGGTTCGTTTGGAAAATTTATACATTAAATTGGTTTTCTAGCCATTTCAGATGCATAATTCAAAATTAAGTACATGCACATGCTCTGGTGCACCAACATGGGTTGTAAAATCATATATGTGTCCATGGGTTTATGCTTATGTCCCATGCAACAAATGGGGATGAATTTCGAACACCACGACACCATGGCTCTCCGGTAAATGTTGAGGTACTTGCTTTTGTTATTCTAGTAAATCCAAAACCCGTATTAAATTCATGAACCTTGTCATGCTATCATGGAATGTCATGAAAATGTTGGGGTAAAAATGTATTGTCCCATTTGGGGCAGGTTATGGTATAAGCTTCTCACAAACCGGAGCTTCTCACAAGAAGCCTCAAGGTTATGTTAGGGAAACGTGTCACCTTTGTGGACAAAATGATATTCGTTGCCTCTTCTTCCTTTCAATTTTTTCCCTGGTGTCAACATAGAACAACAGGAGTGTCGTGTTAAATTTTGGATTTTTTCGGGGAGCGTTTGGACATTTTTATACGTTAATTGAGTTTTCTAGGCATTTATGTGCATAATTCAAAATTGAACTACATGCACATGCTCCAGTCCATAAAAACAAGTTGCAAAATCAAATGTTTGTCCTAGGTTGCAAGCTTAGGTAACATGGAAGAAATGAGAATGAATGTCAACACATTGACACTGTCGCTCGACCGCTAACATTGAGATACATGGTTTTAAAATTCGAGTAAATCAAAAACTCATCTGAAATTCATGAAACTTGACATGATATCATGGAACGGCATCGACATGCCGTGGTAATAATATTGTCCCATTCGGGACAGGTGTGGGTATAAGCTTCTCGCAAACCAGAGCTTCTCTCACAACAAGCCTGATGGTTTCGATAGGGTATGTGCCACCTTGGGGGACGAAACGATATCTGTTGCCTCTTCTTACTTTCAAAATTTTTCTCGTGTCAACATAGAACAACATGAGTGTTGTGTCAATTTTTGGGATTTTTCGGGGTTTGCTTGGACATTTTTATACATTAACTGAGTTTTCTATGCATTAGTGTGCATAATTCAAATTTGAACTACAGGCACATGCTCTAATGCATATAAATTAGTTGAAAATGCAAATCTATGTCCTTGGTTGCATGCTTAGGTTCCATGCAAGAAATGGGAATGAATGTCAAACACCCTGCCACCATAACTCGGGTGCAAACATTGAGATACCTGATTTTTAAATTTTAGTAAATTCAAAACTCGTCTGAAATTCATGAAACTTGTCATGCTATCATGGAGCAGCATTAACATGCCATGGTAAATTTTTTGTCCCATTTGGGGCAGGTTTGGGGATATGCTTCTCAAAAACCAGAGCTTCTCACAACAAGCCTGATGGTTTCGGTAGGGAACGTCCCACCTTTGGGGATGAAACGATATCCATTGCCTCTTATTGCTTTCAAAAAATTTCTCGTGTCAACATAGAACAACAGGTGTGTTGTGTCAGTTTTTGGGATTTTTCGGGGTTCGTTTGGACATTTTTATGCATTAATTGAGTTTTCAATGCATTTATGTGCATAATTCAAATTTGAACTGCAGGATGCTATAATGCATATAAATTGGTTGAAAATTCAAATATGTGTCCTTGGTTGAATGCTTAGGTCCTGTAATGGGAATGAACGTCAATCCCTTTGTGGGCTTGCAATGGTTGAAAATTTTAGAAATGGGAATGAACGTCAAACACCCTGCCACCCTGACTCGGCCGCAAACATTGAGATACCTGATTGTAAAATTCTAGTAAATCCAAAACTGATGTCTGCTAGAACTACATCGGTATTTCCCAAAGAGGAAGGGATGATGCAGTATAGCGACGGTAGGTATTTCCCTCAGTAATGAGACCAAGGTTATCGAACCAGTAGGAAAACCTCCTCACACCATATAAACATCACCTGCACACAAATAACCAATACTCGCAACCCGACTTGTTAAAGGGGTTGTCAATCCCTTTCGGCTACGCCGCCTTAAGATAGGCAAATAACGTGAGGTAAAAGTGGTAGATAGGATAAATAGATCGCAGAACAAATAAAGCAAGGTATTTTTTGTATTTTTGGTTTAATAGATCCGAAAATAAATGCAAAGGAAAATAGATCACAAAGGAAAATATGATGAAAAGAGACCCGGGGGCCGTAGATTTCACTAGTGGCTTCTCTCGAGAAAAATATCAAACGATGGGAAAACAATTACTGCTGGGCAATTGATAGAACTTCCAATAATCATGACGATATCCAGGCAATGATCATTATATAGGCATCACGTCCAAGATTAGTAGACCGAATCCTGCCTGCATCTACTACTATTACTCCACACATCGACTGCTATCCAGCATGCATCTAATGTACTAACTTCATGGAGAAACGGTGTAATGCAATAAGAACGATGACATGATGTAGACAAGATCTATTTGAGTAGAAATATACCCCATCTTGTTATCCTTAATAGCAACGATACATACGTGTCGTTTCCCTTTCTGTCACTGGGATCAAGCACCGTAAGATCGAACCCATCACAAAGCACCTCTTCCCATTGCAAGATAAATAGATCAAGTTGGACAAATAAAACTCAAATAACGGAGAACAAATATGAGGCTATAATCAATCACGCATATAAGAGATCAAAGAAGACTCAAATAACTTTCATGGATAAAAACATAGATCTGATCATAAAATTAAAGTTCATCGGATCCCAACAAACACACCGCAAAAAGACTTACATCATATGGATCTCCAAGAGACCATTGTATTAAAAATCAAGAGATAGAGAGAGGAAGCCACCTAGCTACTAACTACGGACCCGTACGTCTACAAAGAAGTACTCACGCATCATCGGAGAGGCACCATTGGACATGATGAACCCCTTCGAGATGGTGTCTAGATTGGATCTTGTGTTTCTGGACTCTATGGCGGCTGGAATTAATTTTCGTCGACTCCCCTAGGGTTTCTGGAATATTGGGGTATTTATAGAGCAAAGAGGCGGTTCAGGAGGCACCCGAGGTGGGCACAACCCACCGGGGCGCGCCTGGGCCCCCATGTTGGGGAATGTAGTAATTTCAAAAAGAAATCCTACGCACACGCAAGATCATGGTGTTGCATAGCAACGAGAGGGGAGAGTGTTGTCCACGTACCCTCATAGACTGAAAGCAGAAGCGTTAGCATAACGCGGTTGATGTAGTCGTACGTCTTCACGATCCGACCGATCAAGTACCGAACGTACGACACCTCCTAGTTCAGCACACTTTCAACTCGATGACGTCGCACGAACTCCGATCTAGCAGAGCTTTGCGGGAGAGTTCCGTCAGCACGACGGTGTGATGACGGTGTTGATGATGCTACCGACGCAGGGCTTCGCCTAAGCACCGCTACGACATTACCAAGGTGGAATATGGTGGAGGGGGGCACCACACACGGCTAAGAGATCAAGAGCACTACAAGAAATATGTCAACTAGTGACCTTTTGTTAGTGACCCTGGAAGAATTGGTCATAGATCTATGACCATTTCAGACCAATTGGTCAAAAACTGTTCGGGGGGCTCCAAACCCTAAACCATTGCGACCATTTTGGTCAGAAAGGTCGTAATTTCCTTACACAAAATGGTCACAAAGCAAATAGTGCTAGTCCGCTGCCTTATTTTTAGTTGTTAATGACCAATATAGATGGTCAGAGCCTTGTAGATTGTGGTGGGTTGTGATGACTATGCGCCATCTCATCAGTTTTGCCTATGTGTCATGTCCATGTGGCAGTTTTTGCCCTAGGTTGTGAAGCAACCTATATTTCTGTTATTCCAAAAATTCCCAAAAAATTCTCATAAATGTTTTGGATCATATCTTCATCAAATATGTCAAAAACATTCCTTGCCTAGTTCAAAAATAATTTGAAAATATTCATTTTCCTATTCTGTTCAGAGCAGGTCTTTGTGAAGGAAGTACCAATTTGGCATGGCCAAATGGTATCCATTTTCTACAGTGCTTTCCTATGCCCAAATAACCATCCTCCACCAAATACTAGCTCAATCCATTCATTATTTTGAGCCCAGCTTCAACATTCGTATTTATGTCCAGTGTGGTACTTTGTAAAGCAAGTACCACCTAGTCTCCTCCTTTTGAGGTGAAAATTTGTGAAGACGGTCTTCTTAGTAACTGATCATCCTCAGCCAAAACTCACGCCCATTAGCCATGTGCATTTCCCATACCGCAAATCAAACACTTGGCTGCTTATTCATGTTTGAGCATCGATCGGTCTCCTCATGAGAATATTATGTTGTGATTTTCTTCCTAGCACCTACGTTGGGAGTGCCCAACCCACTAGACATGCCTAGGCCGCCCAGAACACATGGCAATGCCACGGTCACACGGTGACCATGCGGCGGGCATGCGAGCTTACGCGCTCTAGTGTTGGGGCCCTCGGCCACCATCCAAACCTCGATGTCTCGCCATCAAACCATGTATTTCTGATTAAATAGATACTTATTTACCTATAAATGATTTGTGGACAAAATAAAGAGCAAACTATGAGGCAGCTGCAGTTCAAATTTGACCCGCTTCCAACTGAATCGACGGGAATTTGTCTTTTTCACCAGAGGTGGATCAAAAATTTTGACACACAACCATTTTGTCAATTGTGCATTAAATATGGCCTAGTATTTTATAAAATTGATTAGGTCCAATTTTGCAACAAATATATGGTAGGTCCTTCACAAAAAAAATCATTTCATGCACTCGGAAAATGGAAAATGGTTTTTTCGTCCAAAGAAAATGAAAACTTCGTTAGGCAACATTGTTTGACATTCCAATATGCACCCTTGTGCACAATATGAGATCATTTGAACAAACTATGCCATGAATGTGGCCATAAGATTGATCATTTGGCTTGAAAGCCATGAATCTTCACACTTGATAGCTCATTTCTGAGAACACTTTTTTAAAATAATTACCGTATTATAAGTTTATTATTTTTCCTGGAAACTTGGTCACATATAATGACACAATGCGAAGGTTTACCAATTTTTTTATTTTTTTTGAATTTTTTATGCCCGTTTCAAAATGCGGTCAAAACGGCGGGAATGACCGTTCCTAGCTAGTTGTTGAATCTTGGAAAACTTTTGGTGTTTCTCTGATTAAATAGGTACTTATGTACCTAGAAATGATTTTTGGAAAAAATAGAGAGCAAACTATGAGGCAGCTACAGTTCAAATTTGACCCGCTTCCAACTGAATCGACGGGAATTTGTCTTTTTCACCAGAGGTGGATCAAAACTTTTTTCACCCAACCATTTGGTCAATTGTGCATTATATATGTCCTAGTATTTTATAAAATTGATTTGGTCCATTTTTGCAACAATTATTTGGTAGGTCCTTCACAAAAAAACCTCCTTTCGGGCACTCGAAAAATGGAAAATGAATTTTCCGTGCAAAGAAAATGAAAACTTCCATAGGCAACATTGTTTGTAATTCCAAGATGCACCCTTGTGCATAATATAAGATCATTTGAATAAACTATGCCATGAATGTGGCCATAAGATTGATCATTTGGCTTGAAAGCCATGAATCTTCACGCATGATAGCTCATTTTCGAGAACACTTTCTTAAAATAATTTCCGTATTACAAGATTATTATTTTTCCTGGAAACTTGGTCACATATAATGACACAATGTGAAGGTTTTGCAATTTTTTGATTTTTTTTGAATTTTTCATGCCCGTTTCAAAATGCGGTCAAAACGCCGGGAATGACCGTTCCTAGCTAGTGGTTGAATCTTGGAAAACTTTTGGTGTTTCTCTGATTAAATAGATACTTATGTACCTAGAAATGATTTTTGGAAAAAATAAAGAGCAAACTATGAGGCAGTTGCAGTTCAAATTTGACCCGCTTCCAACTGAATCGGCGGGAATTTGTCTTTTTCACCAGAGGTGGATCAAAACTTTTTTCACCCAACCATTTGGTCAATTGTCCATTATATATGTCCTAGTATTTTATAAAATTGATTTGGTCCATTTTTGCAACAATTATTTGGTAGGTCCTTCACAAAAAAACCTCACTTGGGGCACTCGAAAAATGGAAAATGGCTCTTTTGTGCAATGAAAGTGAAAACTCCCCAAATCAACATTGTTTGCCATTCCAATATGCACCCTTGTGCACAATATGAGATCATTTGAACAAACTATGCCATGAATGTGGCCATAAGATTGATCATTTGGCTTGAAAGCCATGAATCTCCACGCATGATAGCTCATTTTTGACAACACTTTTTTAAAATAATTTCCGTATTACAAGTTTATTATTTTTCCTGGAAACTTGGTCACATATAATGACACAATGCGAAGGTTTTCCAATTTTTTGATTTTTTTTGAATTTTTTATGCCCGTTTCAAAATGCGGTCAAAATGGCGGGCTTGACCGTTCCTATCTAGTGGTTGAATCTTGGAAAACTTTTGATGTTTCTATGATTAAATAGATACATATGTACCTAGAAAAGAGTTTTGGAAAAAATAAAGAGCAAACTATGAGGCAGCTGCAGTTCAAATTTGACCCGCTTCCACCTGAATCGGCGGGAATTTGTGTTTTTCACCAGAGGTGGATCAAAACTTTTTACACCCAACCATTTGGTAAATTGTGCATTAAATATGGCCTAGTATTTTAGAAAAATGATTTGGTCCAATTTTTTAATAATTATTTGGTACGTTCTTCACAAAAAAACCTCATTTTGGGCACTCAGGAAATGGAAAATGAATTTTCCATGCAAAGAACATGAAAAATTCTTTAGTCAACATTGTTTGTCATTCAAGATACAAACTTGTGCACAATGTGAGACCATTTTTTTGATTTTTTTCATGTGTAAAAGTAGAAGAAAAACAAAAGAAAAAACACAATTATATGTGCTCTATTCTCATTGGTTGGTTTAGTTGTCACACGGATCGATGACATGGCCGCCCATCCATCTGTCCAACTCTCCACCTCTCCATCCAGCCATCCATCTGCAGCCCAAACCCTAACCCGCACCCGTCCACCTCTCCTCCCTCAGCTCCTCGCCGCCGCCACCTCCTCCCAGATCTCCCCTCTCCCCGACCTCCCTCTCTATGCCATCCCAACCCCGTCGCCGGCCTCCCCCATCCCCACCGCCGACGACCTCCTCATCGCCCCCAGCTCCGGCCATCCTCCCTTCCACCACCCCTCCTGTCCGAGTCGCCCCCTCATAACCAAATCTCGCGAGCCAATTCCCCTCCCCTTCCCGCACCCCCACGCGCGCGATTCAGATCCACCAGCCGCCGCCCACCTCCGCCACCCCCACGCGAGGGAGGGAGATCCAACACGATCCAGCCTCGACCTCCAAGAAACCAAATCCCACCACCGCTTGCTGCTGCTGCTGCTGCTCCGGGATCGAGGCACGCGCGGCGGCGATGGCGATCGAGAAGAAGGGGATGTCGGCGTACGAGGCGGAGCGGGAGAGGACGATGGAGGAGAACAAGCGCAAGATGGAGGCGCTCAACCTGCGCCACCGCTCCGCTGCCGTCGCCACCTACGCCCCCAAGACCCCCTCCCCCATGGTACCTCCCTCCTTGCCGCCTTCTATTTCTGCTCCAGCCGTCCTGTTCGCCGAGTCGATCGCTCGCTGCCATTAATCAAGCATTTCCCTTTCTTGTTTTCGCGCCTGAGCAGAAGCACAAGCGGCGCAGGATCATCCACGCGGCGACCCCCGTCCCGTCACCGCCGAGGAGGTCCCGCCGGCTCGCCCACCTCCCCGAGGTCAAGTACGCCGACGCCTGCGCGGAGGTATCCATCTGTCCGTCCATCTCGTCCTGCTCCCTTGCCTGATCTATACCAAGCTTTTGGGGGAAATGCTTATAATGAATGAATGCACCTGTTTCTTGTGATTTTTGCATACACACGATTTCTATTTCGTCCCTTGCGCGGCTAATTTGCCTTTTGCTATGAGATGCGACTGATTTTGTCCATCTTTTGGTGTGAGATGGCAACCGATTTTGCCTCTTGCTCGCCATTTTTTACTGCCTATTGCTGCTCATACTGTAACTGCAAGTACACTGTTGAACTGCAAGATGATGTTTACTTCACATTTTTAACTATTGATGATGAGTTGTCTTGTCCCAGAT
Organism: Triticum timopheevii; assembly: GCA_963921465.1. NCBI lineage: Eukaryota > Viridiplantae > Streptophyta > Magnoliopsida > Poales > Poaceae > Triticum > Triticum timopheevii. The sequence continues at coordinate 82,574,913 of OY997264.1, forward strand.
TGTGTCCATTTATTACGAACTAGTCTAAGAGTTAAAGCAACTAATTTGACCTTTCCTCACTGTTTTTACTGTCTAGTGCTGCTCATACTGTAAGTGGTACAGCCTGTTGCTCAACTGAAGATGATATTTGCTTCACGTTTTTTTTCTATTGAACTGACCCAGATTATGTAAATTTAGTACTCCTAAAAGTATGAACCAGTAAGAGTTAAATCAAGTATAGGGGCAACATTAGCATAGGTGCTCTAGAACTGCTCTGCTTCTATTCAGAGGCATCTGAACAGAAGGCTTTTAATGGATTCCTGGACTATTTTACAAGGATTCCTTTTTGCGCACCTGTACTGAACTGCATGATTGCTTTCAGTTCAGTACCAATTTGTCTTACCACTCGTAATCTACATTGCACATTGCACTGCTGTATGAGATAAACAAACTATGCATCTAACATATGCTTGTACTGGATACTCTAATACTAGTATTTAGCAAACCACTTCGCTGTCGAAATTGTCTTATGATTCTTACGGCCCTACTTAGGATTGGGCTCCAAACTGAATTCGATGCGGCTGTTCAATACAATTTGATTTTGATTTTATGGCAGAATTTAGTAATGGTAGTATCTTAGTCGCATAGATTTATGTCATGGCATAGATAAATGGCATTCTTTTGGTAAAATGTAACAATGTTTGTCATTCTATATTTGCAGGAAAAACGATCTTATATTATTTACAGGGGTCAATCTCAACCATCATGATGCCTATCCCACCGCCCCTCCCTCCTCCTCGAGAGATTAATAGGGATAAAGGAGGCACGCTAATTATAACTGAATCAGATTATAACTGAATCATGCCCTGCTTTGTTGTAGTTGTATGATCTTACTGCTGAATTGATTGCTGTATTGTTCAAACTGAAGTCTTCCAGTTGGCTTGCTACAATGTAGTATATCACTGTACTTCAGACTTATTGTAGAACTTGGGCCCGGGCGCTTTGGAATTTAGCTGTAGTCTGTCCCTTAATTTACTCCGCACTTTGCTCTGCTTGATGATCGGCATGCCTTGCTACTCCATGGTCACTGATGCGTGCTGTATATACAGATTAGGACCAAAACTGGAGTAGTTATGACACCAGTTTGATATTCCTTTGCTAGCACATGTCCTTTATCTCTTAGCATATACTGTGATTATGACGTGTGGGCTCTTGGAAAAGCCATCTGTCTGTGTTTCTGTAGTTATTTGTATTAAGTGCTCCACATTTGTTTTTCAACATGGACAATCCATAATCAGCTTGGTTGTTATAAGTGTAATATAATTTATCTTTGCTTAATTTGTATCTGATTCCACTATTTGATTCCTCCCTAGATTTGTGTCTAGTTTAAACATTACATGGAATATTTTTCAGCAGTCTGGTAGGCAACGATGATATCAATATAAGAGGTTATCTTAGCTTGTTAGTGTGTGCTTAGTGAACTATATGAGCTCTCTTTATTGCATCTTGTATGCTCATACATTAGCATGAAATAGTATTGCTCATACGGTACATGGAATATTTATGAGCATAGTTTTTGTGCCATATCCATTTCACACCTGGCATCTGCCATTGTAACTTCATGCTGATGTAACATGTGAATCAGTTGGTCCTTCTTATTGTCTTTAAAGAAGTCAATGTACCTACCTATTTTTATGCTCTGTTATTATCTTTGATTAGTGTCCTACCTTTTCTGACTTGAGTTGTTAACTATTGTTCCATACTTCTGTTAGTTATAACAAAAAATCTTTGAATTTGGTACTGCATGATTTTTTACTACTGCTAACAGGGAGTATTTGCTACTACTAAAACAGCGATTTTGTATGCACTGCTACCTGATGAGTGCTTTCTTGGTAATATTTCACCTTGGCATGCATATGTTTGTTCGGTTTGAACTTTGCATGACATGATATAATTATTTCCAGTGTTTTTATCAACTTATTTTCATTGCCACTTGATATATAGTTAGCTTGTACTTGAAGCTGTGGGTTAATGTGGTGATTTTGTTCTACTTGGATGCATTGGTACCCCCATAATCGAGTGCATGGATGCAATGGCAAGAAGATCATGCTTGTACGCATCATCAAGCACACCATGGAGATAATCGTCCTCCTCACTGATGGTAACTCAATCTAGATCATCACTTTATACTCTCCTACCTTTGTGATGTTAGTATGCTTCTACTGACTAGTATTGTTAGATCTTGCCAGTAGTAGAATGGTATTCTGTTTTAGGCACAATGTGTTGCAGCGAAGTCTTTTGCATGATCTACACTTGCGCAATGCATATTTGTCTCTGTTTTCTTGTATGAATGAGTACCTCATTTTAAGTAGCTGGAGAACAAAAAGCATCGTACTAGCTGAATTTATGTTGTCATTCTAAATAACTGTCCTTTTTTGAATGGTCAATTCATACTATATATTGGCATCTGTCCTTTTTTTAATGGCCAATTCATAGTATATTTGGCTTGTGTTTTCTAATTCTTCTCTGCTAATTCATGACAGGAGCAGGTGCCTAGTTTGTGATCGTTATTGAAGGAGCTCAATGCTGAAGAACATAACACTTGTAGAGTTCTGATGGCTATCTTGTATTACACTTGTAGAGCTTGTAACTGTTATTACACTTCTAGAGCATGTAAAGTATATGCTAAGAGCTTGTATCACGTGTTATTTGTACAACTAAGAAGTATTATGTGGTCTGTACTGAAACGAGCTTCTAAGATCTCTGTACTGAAACGAGCTGATATTATTTGAAGTATTATGCTGTCTGTTCCAATTTAAACACTGGTTATTTATTTACTATTAAATTGAAATAAGAAGAATATGACTCTGACATCTCGGACCCATTGATCAGAACCTGACAACTGTGGCCCAATCTAACTAGTGGACCCCTTCAAAAAAGAAAAATTGAGTATTAAGAAAGAAGGCCATGGCCCAAAAACAAAAAGGCTGAAATATTAGGCCAGGCCCATGTAGCCGACCAGTATGAAAAAAAATGATTACTAAAAAGGCTGAATTAATGGGCTCGGCCCATGTAAAAGACAGAATTGTACCGGGCTCATTCTAAGTAACGACCTTTTCAATTCGTCGCAATTTTGCCACGTCAGATTGCCACGTCAGATTGCCACGTCGGATCCGACGTGGCCTTGGCAGACAACCAGTGACCCAAACAAAAGGTCATGGGTTCCATGACATTTTGTTTTGGTCGTAAACGTCTATGACCTTATCCCGAAGAATGTCGCTATAGTCAGTTTACGACCGCCAGCTTTTGACCTTCTGTTTTTGGTCACAAAAAGGTCGCAAATGAAAAACCATGACCTTTCAGTGTCCAATAGTGGTGGTCACAAGTTGACATATTTCTTGTAGTGGAGATCAATTGTTGTGTCTAGAGGTGCCCCCTGCCCCCGTATATAAAGGATCAAGGGGGAGGGGCGGCCGGCCAGGAGGAGGGCGCGCCAGGGAGGAGTCCTACTCCCACCGGGAGTAGGACTCCCTCTTTTCCTAGTTGGAGTAGGAGGGGGGAAGGAATGGAGAGAGGAGAGTAAGGAAAGGGGGAGCGACGCCCCCCTCATTATCCAATTCGGACTAGAGGGGGATGGGGCGCGCGGCCTACCCTGGCCGCCCCTCCTCTTCTCCACTAGGGCCCATGAGGCCCACTAAATCCCCCGGGTGTTCCGGTAACCCCCCGGTACTCCGGTATATGTCCGAAACCTCCCGAAACACTTCCGGTGTCCGAACATAGTCATCCAATATATCAATCTTTACGTCTCGACCATTTTGAGACTCCTCGTCATGTCCGTGATCATATCCGGGACTCCAAACTACCTTCTGTACATCAAAACACAAAAACTCATAATACCAATCGTCACCAAACTTTAAGCGTGCGGACCCTACGGGTTCGAGAACTATGTAGACATGACCGAGACACGTCTCCGGTCAATAACAAATAGCGGAACCTGGATGCTCATATTGGCTCCTACATATTCTACGAATATCTTTATCGGCCAAACCGCATAAAACCATACGTTGTTCCCTTTGTCATCGGTATGTTACTTGCCCGAGATTCGATCATCGATATCTCAATACCTAGTTCAATCTCGTTACCGGCAAGTCTCTTTACTCGTTACGTAATGCATCATCCCGCAACTAACTCATTAGCATCATTACTTGCAAGGCCTATAGTGATGTGCACTACCGAGAGGGCCCAGAGATACCTCTCTGACAATCAGAGTGACAAATCCTAATCTCGAAATACGCCAACTCAACATGTACCTTCGGAGACACCTATAGAGCTCCTTTATAATCACCCAGTTACGTTGCGATGTTTGGTAGCACACAAAGTGTTCCTCCGGTAAACGGGAGTTACATAATCTCATATTCATAGGAACATGTATAAGTCATGAAGAAAGCAATAGCAACATACTAAACGATCAAGTGCTAAGCTAACGGAATGGGTCAAGTCAATCACATCATTCTCCTAATGATGTGATCCCGTTAATCAAATGACAACTCATGTCTATGGCCAGGAAACACAACCATCTTTGATCAACGAGCTAGTCAAGTAGAGTCATACTAGTGACACATGTATTATGTTTCCGGTTAATACAATTCTAGCATGAATAATAAACATTTATCATGATATGAGGAAATAAATAATAACTTTATTATTACCTCTAGGGCATATTTCCTTCAGTGTCCCACTTGCACTAGAGTCAATAATCTAGATTACACACTAATGATTCTAACACCCATGGAGCCTTGGTGCTGATCATGTTTTGCTCGTGGAAGAGGCTTAGTCGACGGGTCTGCAACATTCAGATCCATATGTATCTTGCAAATCTCTATGTCCCCCACCTAGACTTGGTCCCAGATGGAATTGAAGAGTCTCTTGATGTGCTTGGTTCTCTTGTGAAATCTGGATTCCTTTGCCAAGGCAATTGCACCAGTATTGTCACAAAAGACTTTCATTGGACCCGATGCACTAGGTATGATACCTAGATCGGATATGAACTCCTTCATCCAGACTCCTTCATTTGCTGCTTCCGAAGCAGCTACGTACTCCGCTTCACATGTAGATCCTGCCACGACGCTTTGTTTAGAACTACACCAACTGACAGCTCCACCATTCAATACAAACACGTATTTGGTTTGCGATTTAGAATCGTCCAGATCAGTGTCAAATCTTGCATCGACGTAAGCATTTACGACTAGCTCTGTCACCTCCATAAACGAGAAACATATCCTTAGTCCTTTTCAGGTCTTTCAGGATATTCTTGACCACTATATAGTGATCCACTCCTGGATTACTTTGGTACCTCCCTGCTAAGCTAGTAGCTAAGCACACATCAGGTCTGGTACACAACATTGCATACATGATAGAGCCTATGGCTGAAGCATAGGGAACATCTTTCATTTTCTCTCTATCTTCTGAAGTGGTCAGGCATTGAGTCTGACTCAACTTCACACCTTGTAATACAGGCAAGAACCCTTTCTTTGCTTGATCCATTTTGAACTTTTTCAAAACTTTATCAAGGTATGTGCTTTGTGAAAGTCCAATTAAGCGTCTTGATCTAGCTCTATAGATCTTGATGCCCAATATATAAGCAGCTTCACCGAGGTCTTTCATTAAAAACATTTATTCAAGTATCCTTTATGCTATCCAGAAATTCTATATCATTTCCAATCAACAATATGTCGTCTACATATAATATCATAAATGCTACAGAGCTCCCACTCACTTTCTTGTAAATACAGGCTTCTCCAAAAGTCTGTATAAAACCATATGCTTTGATTACATTATCAAAGCATTTACTCCAACTCCGAGAGGCTTGCACCAGTCCATAAATGGATCGCTGGAGCTTGCACGCTTCGTTAGCACCTTTTGGATCGACAAAACCTTCTGGTTGCATAATATACAACTCTTCTTCTAGAAATCCATTCAGGAATGCAGTTTTGACATCCATTTGCCATATTTCATAATCATAAAATGTGGCAATTGCTAACATGATTCAGACAGACTTAAGCATCGCTACGGGTGAGAAAGTCTCATTGTAGTCAACCCCTTGAACTTGTCGAAAACCTTTCGCAACAAGTCGAGCTTTGTAGACAGTAACATTACCATCAGCGTCAGTCTTCTTCTTGAAGATCCATTTATTCTCGATGGCTTGCCGATCATCGGGCAAGTCAACCAAAGTCCATACTTTGTTCTCATACATGGATCCCATCTCAGATTTCATGGCCTCAAGCCATTTTGTGGAATCTGGGCTCATCATTGCTTCCTCATAGTTCGTAGGTTCGCCATGGTCAAGTAACATGACCTCCAGAATAGGATTACGGCACCATTCTGGTGTGGATCTTACTCTGGTTGACCTGTGAGGTTCAGTAGTAACTTGATCTGAAGTTTCATGATCAATATCATTAGCTTCCTTACTAATTGGTGTAGGCGTCATAGGAACTGGTTTCTATGATGAACTACTTTCCAATAAGGGAGCAGGTACAGTTACCTCATCAAGTTCTACTTTCCTCCCACTCACTTCTTTCGAGAGAAACTCCTTCTCTAGAAAGGATCCAAATTTAGCAACAAAAGTCTTGCCTTCGGATCTGTGATAGAAGGTGTACCCAATAGTCTCCGTTGGGTATCCTATGAAGACACATTTCTTTGATTTGGGTTCGAGCTTATCAGGTTGAAGTTTTTTCACATAAGCATCACAGCCCCAAACTTTAAGAAATGACAACTTTGGTTTCTTGCCAAACCACAGTTCATAAGGCGTCGTCTCAACGGATTTTGATGGTGCCCTATTTAACGTGAATGCAGCCGTCTCTAAAGCATAACCCCAAAACGATAGCGGTAAATCAGTAAGAGACATCATAGATTGCACCATATCTAGTAAAGTACGATTATGACGTTCGGACACACCATTACGTTGTGGTGTTCCGGGTGGCGTGAGTTGCAAAACTATTCTGCATTGTTTCAAATGTTGACCAAACTCATCACTCAAATATTCTCCTCCATGATCAGATCGTAGAAATTTTATTTTCTTGTTACGATGATTTTCCACTTCACTCTGAAATTCTTTGAACTTTTCAAATGTTTTAGACTTATGTTTCATTAAGTAGATATACCCATATCTGCTCAAATCATCAGTGAAGGTGAGAAAATAACGATACCCGCCACGAGCCTCAATGTTCATTGGACCACATACATCAGTATGTATGATTTCCAATAAATCTGTTGCTCGCTCCATAGTTCCGGAGAATGACGTTTTAGTTATCTTTCCCATGAGGCACGGTTCGCAAGTACCAAGTGATTCATAATCAAGTGATTCCAAAAGTCCATCAGTATGGAGTTTCTTCATGCGCTTTACACCAATATGACCCAAATGGTAGTGCCACAAATAAGTTGCACTATCATTGTCAACTCTGCATATTTTGGCTTCAACATTATGAATATGTGTATCACTACTATCGAGATTCAATAAAAATAGACCACTCTTCAAGGGTGCATGACCATAAAAGACATTACTCATATAAATAGAACAACCATTATTCTCTGAATTAAATGAATAACCATCTCGCATCAAACAAGATCCGGATATAATGTTCATGCTTAACGCTGGCACCAAATAACAATTATTCAGGTCTAAAACTAATCCCGAAGGTAGATGTAGAGGTAGCATGCCGACCGCGATCACATTGACTTTGGAACCATTTCCCACGCGCATCGTCACCTCGTCCTTAGCCAATCTTTGCTTAATCCGTAGTCCCTGTTTCGAGTTGCAAATATTAGCAACAGAACCAGTATCAGATACCCAGGTGCTACTGCGAGCATTTGTAAGGCACAGATCAATAACATGTATATTACATATACCTTTGTTCACCTTTCCATCCTTCTTATCCGCTTCTAGTGACCAGTACCTTTGCAGTAGAAGCACTCAGTCTCAGGTTTAGGGCCAGACTTAGGTTTCTTCTCTTGAGTGGCAACTTGATTGCCGTTCTTCTTGAAGTTCTCCTTCTTCTTCCCTTTACCCTTTTTCTTGAAACTGGTGGTCTTGTTGACCATCAACACTTGATGCTCCTTTTTGATTTCTACCTCCGCAGCTTTTAGTATTGCGAAGAGCTTAGGAATACTTTAGTTCACCCCTTGCATATTATAGTTCATCATGAAGCTCTTGTAGCTTGGTGGCAATGATTGAAGAATTCTATCAATGACACTATCACCAGGAAGATTAACACCCAGTTGAATCAAGTGGTTATTATACCTAGACATTTTGAGTATATGTTCACTGACAGAACTATTCTCCTCCATCTTGCAGCTATAGAACTTATTGGAGACTTCATATCTCTCAATCCGGGCATTTGCTTGAAATATTAACTTCAACTCATGGAACATCTCATATACTCCATGACGTTCAAAACGTCGTTGAAGTCCCGGTTCTAAGATGTAAAGCATGGCACATTGAACTATCGAGTAGTCATCAACTTTGCTCTGCCAGACATTCTTAACGTCGTCAATTGCATCTGCAGCAGGCCTGGCACCCAGCAGTGCTTCCAGGACGTAATTCTTCTGTGCAATAATGAGGATAATCCTCAAGTTACGGACCCAGTCCGTGTAATTGCTACCATCATCTTTCAACTTAGCTTTCTCAAGGAACGCATTAAAATTCAACGGAACAACAGCATGGGCCATCTATCTACAATAACATAGACAAGCAAAAATACTATCAGGTACTAAGTTCATGATAAATTAAAGTTCAATTAATCACATTACTTAAGAACTCCCACTTAGATAGACATCCCTCTAATCATCTAAGTGATCACGTGATCCAAATCAACTAAACCATGTTCGTTCATCACGTGAGATGGAGTAGTTTTCAATGGTGAACATAACTATGTTGATCATATCTACTATATGATTCATGCTCGACCTTTTGGTCTAGGTGTTCCAAGGCCATATCTGTATATGCTAGGCTTGTCAAGTTTAACCTGAGTATTCCGTGTGTTCAACTGTTTTGCACCCGTTGTATTTGAACGTAGAGCCTATCACACCCGATCATCACGTGGTGTCTCAGCACGAAGAACTTTCGCAACGGTGCATACTCAGGGAGAACACTTATACCTTGAAATTTAGGGAGAGATCATCTTATAATGCTACCGTCAATCAAAGAAAAATAAGATGCATAATGGATAAACATCACATGCAATCAATATAAGTGATATGATATGGCCATCATCATCTTGTTCTTGTGATCGCCATCTCCGAAGCACCGTCATGATCACCATCGTCACCGGCACGACACCTTGATCTTCATTGTAGCATCGTTGTCGTTTCGCCACCTATTGCTTCTACGACTATCGCTACTGCTTAGTGATAAAGTAAAGCAATTACAGGGCGATTGCATTGCATACAATAAAGCGTCAACCATATGGCTCCTGCCAGTTGCCGATAACTTTGTTACAAAATATGATCATCTCATACAATAAAATTTAGCATCATGTCTTGACCATATCACATCACAACATGCCCTTAAAAAACAAGTTAGACGTCCTCTAATTTGTTGCAAGTTTTACGTGGCTGTTACGGGCTGCGCAAGAATTGTTCTTACCTACGCATCAAAACCACAACGATAGTTAGTCAAGTTAGTGCTGTTTTAACCTTCTCAAGGACCGGGCGTAGCCACACTCGGTTCAACTAAAGTTGGAGAAACTGACACCCGCCAGCCACCTATGTGCAAAGCACATCGGTAGAACCAGGCTCGCGTAAGCGTACGCGTAATGTCGGTCCGGGCCGCTTCATCCAACAATACCGCCGAACCAAAGTATGACATGCGGGTAAGCAATATGACTTGTATCGCCCACAACTCACTTGTGTTCAACTCATGCATGATACGTCTCCAACATATCTACTTTTCCAAACACTTTTGCCCTTGTTTTGGACTCTAACTTGCATGATTTGAATGAAACTAACCCGGACTGATGCTGTTTTCAGCAGAACTGCCATGGTGTTGTTTATTGTGCAGAAAACAAAAGTTCTCGGAATGACCTGAAAATCCACGGAACTTTTGGAAAATATAAAAAATACTAGCGAAAGAATCAAGGCAAGGGGGCCCACACCCTGTCCACAAGGGTGGGGGGCATGCCCCCTCCCCCTGGGTGCACCCCCCAGTCTCGTGGGCCCCCTGATGCTCCACCGACCTCAACTCCAACTCCATATATTCCGTTTCATGGAGAAAAAAAATCAGAGAAAAAAGTTTCATCGCGTTTTACGACACGGAGCCGCCACCAAGCCCTAATCTCTCTCGGGAGGGCTGATCTAGAGTCCATTCGGGGCTCTAGAGAGGAGGATTTGTCACCGTCATCATCATCAACCATCCTCCATCACCAATTTCATGATGCTCGCCGCCGTGCGTGAGTAATTCCATCGTAGGCTTGCTGGACGGTGATGGGTTGGATGAGATTTACCATGTAATCGAGTTAGTTTTGTTAGGGATTGATCCCTAGTATCCGTTATGTTCTGAGATTGATGTTGCTATGACTTTGCTATGCCTAATGCTTGTCACTAGGGCCCGAGTGCCATGATTTCAGATCTGAACCTATTATGTTTTCATGAATATATGTGAGTTCTTGATCCTATCTTGCAAGTCTATAGTCACCTATTATGTGTTATGATCCGACAACCCCGAAGTGAAAATAATCGGGATACTTCTCAGTGATAACTGTAGTGTGAGGAGTTCATGTATTCACTATGTGTTAATGCTTTGGTCTGGTTCTATACTAAAAGGAGGCCTTAATATCCCTTAGTTTCCACTAGGACCCCGCTGCCACGGGAGGGTAGGACAAAAGATGTCATGCAAGTTCTTTTCCATAAGCACATATGACTATATTCGGAATACATGCCTACATTACGTTGATGAACTGGAGCTAGTTCTGTGTCACCCTATGTTATAACTATTACATGAAGAATCGCATATGACATAATTATGCATCACTGAGCCAATGCCTACGAGCTTTTCACAGATTGTGCTTTGCTTATTTACTTTTCCATTGCTACTATTACAATCACTACAAAACTGCTATCTTTACTTTTGCCACTGTTATCATTACTATCATACTACTTTGCTACTAAATACTTTGCTCCAGATACTAAGTTATCCAGGTGTGGTTGAATTGACAACTCAACTTCTAATACTTGAGAATATTCTTTGGCTCCCCTTGTGTCGAATCAATAAATTTGGGTTGAATACTCTACCCTCGAAAACTATTGCGATCCCCTATACTTGTGGGTTATCAAGACTATTTTCTGGTGCCGTTGCCGGGGAGCATAGCTCTATTCTTTGAGTCACTTGGAATTTATATCTACTGTTCACAATGAAGAACTTGAAAGACGCAAGAACTAAGATTTTTCCCTCAACTACGAGGGGAGGTAAGGAACTACCATCTAGCTCTGCACTAGATTCTCCTTCCGTTTTGAGTAAGCTTGCGACATCTAAACCTGCTACTGCTATGAGTTCTGATATGTCGCATGTTATTGATGATGCCACTTCTGCTATGCATGATACTTATGATGAAACTACTTTTATGCTTGATACTACTCTGCCATTAGGTGAATATCTTGATGAAAAACTCGCTAGGGTTAGAGAGAATGAAATTATTGAAGATGAAATTATTGATGATAGTGATGATGAAGGATCTCCCCCTAAGTATGAATTACCTGTTGTTCTTGAGGGTTATGTTATGGATGAAGAAACTGCTAGAGATCTTTTTGCTTGCAATGATAGATTTGATCTTAAGAAGTTACTAGCTAAACTTAAACAGAAAACTTTGAATGCTAGGATGAAATATGACCCTGCATTTGCTACTTCACCTATCTTTGTTACTGATAAGGATTATGAATTCTCTGTTGATCTTGAGATAATTACTTTGGTTGAATCTGATCCTTTTTATGGCTATGAATCTGAAACTGTTGTGGCACATCTTACCAAGTTGAATGATATAGCCACCCTGTTTACTAATGATGAGAAGTCTCGCTATTATTATATCCTTAAGATATTTCTGTTCTCATTAAAGGGTGATGCTAAAACTTGGTTTAATTCCCTTGATCCTGGTTGTGTGCGTAGTCCCTAAGATATGATTTATTACTTCTCTGCTAAATAGTTCCCTGCTCATAAGAAACAAGCTGCCTTGCGGGAAATATATAATTTTGCGCAAATCAAAGAAGAGAGTCTCCCACAAGCTTGGGGGAGGCTTTTCCGATTACTTAATGCTTTGCCTGATCACCCTCTTAAGGAAAATCAAATACTTGATATCTTTTATAATGGACTAACCGATGCTTCCAAGGAATACTTGGATAGTTGTGCTGTTGTATTTTCAGGGCAAGAACAGTCGACCAAGTTGAATTGTTATTGAATAATATGTTGACTAATGAAAATAATTGGACTCTTCCTGAGCCAATTCCTGAGGCAATTCTTGAGCTAATTGAGCCAACTTCTGAGCCTATTCCTAAACCTACTCCAAAGAAGAGAGGTGTTCTATTTCTCAGTCCTGAAGATATGCAAGAGGCAAGGAAATCAATGAAAGAAAAAGGTATTAAAGCTGAAGATGTTAAGAATTTACCTCCTATTGAAGAAATACATGGTCTTAATCTACCCGTTGAAGAAACACATTGTCTTGATAATCCGACATAGGTAGTAAGGTAAATTCTCTCTATAGATATGATAAGGTTGAAATCCCACCTACTAAATTTCATAGCCAATGTTTAGATGAATTTGATGACTTTATGGCTAGGCAAGAAAATTTTAGTGCTTATGTTGGCAGAGAATTAAAGAGTAATTCTTACATGATAGGGCACTTGAGCGATTATATGGCTAGAGTTAAAGGTGAACTTAAACTCATTCGCAAATATGTTTCTTATGGTTACAACTCAATCAGAGCAAGTACTGAAAGCTCAAAGTGATTTGCTCGATGAATTAAATAATAAACATGATTTTGCGGCTAGAGTGGCTACTAGAACTGGCAGAATGACTCAGTAACCTTTGTATCCTGAAGGCCACCCTAAGAGAATCGAGCAAGATTCTCACAGAAATAATGTAGATGCACCTAGTCCTTCTAAAAAGAAGAAAAAGAAAAATGATAGGACTTTGCATGCTTCTAGTGAACCTGTTATAGACACCTGAGGATCCTAATGATATTTCTATTTCTGATGCTGAAACACAATCAGGTGATGAACATGAACCTAGTGATAATGTTAATGATAATGTTCATGTTGATGCTCAACCTAGCAATAATAATGATGTAGAGATTGAACCTGCTGTTGATCTTGATAAACCACAATCAAAGAATCAACGTTATGATAAGAGAGATTTTGTTGCTAGGAAGCACGGTAAAGAAAGAGAACCATGTGTTCAGAAACCCATGCCTTTTCCTCCTAAGCCATCCAAGAAAAAGGATGATGAGGATTTTGAGAGCTTTACTGAAATGATTAGACCTATCTTCTTACGTATGCGCTTAACTGATATGCTTAAAGTAAACCCTTATGCTAAATACATGAAGGATATCATTACAAATAAAAGAAATATACCGGAGGCTGAAATTTCCACCATGCTTGCTAATTATACTTTTAAAGGTGGAATACCAAAGAAACTTGGAGATCTAGGGGTACCAACTATATCATGCTCCATTAAAAGAAAGTATGTTAAAACTGCTTTATGTGATCTTGGAGTCGGTGTTAGTGTTATGCCTCTCTCTTTATATCGTAGACTTAAATTAAATAAGTTGACACCTACTGAAATATCTTAGCAAATGGCTGATAAATCAACTGCTATACCTGTCGGTATTTGTGAGGATGTGCCTGTTGTGGTTGCAAATGTCACTATCATAATGGACTTTGTTATTCTTGATATTCCCGAGGACGATAGTATGTTGATTATCCTTTGTAGACCCTTTTTGAATACCGCAAGGGCTGTTATTGATTGCAACAAGGGCAATGTCACTTTTCATGTTAATGGTAATGAGCATACAGTACACTTTCCAAGGAAACAACCTCAAGTTCATAGCATCAATTCTATTGGAAAAATTCCAACTATCATTATTGGAGGTAACCTAGTGTTATTCGAAATTTCTCCGGTTCCATGTTATTCGGAATGAGTTTGTTAACTAGACTTGATCAATCTTGTTAGTAGATTCCTTCTGATGATCATGAGATAGATGAAACTAGAAGGCACAACCTTCCGTACCCTCTTTTTACTTTCTGTTATTTAGAATAAATAAAGCAAAAATAGTATTATCTATCTGTTTTCTGAATTATCAATGCAATAAAAAATATCCCGAAAATAAAAGTGCTCCAAATGCCTTGCAAATTTAGTATGATTTTTATGGCATATTTGAGGATTTTAGGCACTGACACTACAAAAAAAAGACACATCCATGACATTTTGGGCCGAACGATTTTTTTGTCATACATATGAAACTTCTATGACGATAATTGTGAAAAAACCCGGTATCATCATAGATGTGGTGGGCTCCTACTTCTATGACAAAAAATCATGACAGAAAATGGGATTTTCATCCTGGGCGGGCTGGAGACGCAGCTGCATGACATTCTTTGGGCCGCCCATGACGGAAAAAACCGTGGCAGAAGCGAGGGGAGGAAAATTTCGGGGAGTTGCCGGTTACGGTGGGAGGTCAGGGGCGGAGCGATGCGTGTTTCTCTCGTACGTACACCCGTGTGTGCGAGGCGTTGGCTCTAACTGAAGCCGAGCGAGGCGTTGGGCTCTAACTAAACCCGAGCGATTGCACTGCAGGCTACGCGTTACTGAACCCGAGCGATCGATCGATGGCTGTTAACTGAACCCGATGGAGCGATTCCTTCGCTACTGCTGCTAACTGAAGCCGATCGATGCTGCCTCTGGGATGAACAGTGAGCATTGCGGGGGGGGGGGGGGGGGGGGTTGGATGAACAGTGAGCGGTGGCGTTGCCTCTGGATGAACAGGAACTCATGGTGTGGAGGGCTGGATGAACAGTAGATGGTGGAGGGGTGGCCGTGGAGGGGTGGTTGAACAGGACCCCGTGGTGTGGAGGGCTGGATGAACAGTAGACGGTGGAGGGGTGCCCGTGGAGGGGTGGTTGAACAATATCCAGTTGAGTAGCGCGCGGTGGAGGATGGATGAACAGGAGCCCGTGGAGGCTGGAGGAGGTCGACGGTATCCTGTGGAGGCTGGAGGAGGTCGACGGTGGAGATGAACAGTATCCCGTGGAGTCCCGTTTTGCGGTACACCACACCCCTCCCCCCCCCCCATTTCGACCGTAGCGCTTCAACACAAGTCCGTTTCATCCGTTTTGCGGTACGCCACACCCCTCCCGATGAACAGCACCCCCGTTTCGACCGTAGCGCTCCAACACAAGTCCGTTTCGTCCGTTTTGCGGTACGCCAAACCCCTCCCAATCAACAGGACCCCCGTTTCGTCCGTAGGAGGTCCGTTTCCTCCGTTTTGCGGTACGCCAGGCCCCTCCCGATCAACAGGACCCCGTTTCGAACGTAGGAGGTCCGTTTCCTCCGTTGTGCGGTACGCTAGGCCTCGTTTCCATCGCCTGTTCCGTCCAAGCCGGTTGGCTCCCACGCGTTCCGTCGCCTCCCGATGAACACGACGCATTCTATTGCATCCCCATGAACACGACGCATTCTGTTACCTCCCGATGAACAGGACGCATTCCGTTGCCTCCCCATGAACACGACGCATTCCGTTGCGTCCCCATGAACACGAGCCCTCGCCGTACGTATGCGCGACTAGGCGTTCGAGAGCCCGCCCGTATGTACACATACGTGGCCGTATTTTCTTTCTTGCACCCTGGCCGCTGTACGTACGTGTACATGCTACGTGCGTGCCTCTACTACGACACGTGCGCGCCTCTACAACGACCAGTATGTACGTACACGCTCGCGACCAGAATGACAACGCTACGTAAGCTTTGACCAGGTGGGTCCCGACTGTCAGGCACTTCCTTGCATGCGAAAATGTAGCTGGTGGGTCCCAGCAGTCAGAGGGGCGAATCGTTTTTTTTTGCCCGGACGCACTTCCTTGCGTGCGAAAGTGTAGCTGGTGGGTCCCAACAGTCAGGGTGGAAACGTTTTTTTCGTGAAATACGGTGGCCTGTCCGGTGGGTCCCCATTGTCAGGTGGAGGAATAATTATTTTCCACGTAATAAGGAGGCACTTCCTTGCTATGGCCGTGGACCCAGCTGTCAGCCTCTCCACATACAGTCGACGTCCGATGGAAATCGTTCCTTGACCATGTTGACCACGCCGCGTCGAGAGCACCAGGGCGGTGGACGACGGCGAGGCCTAGGAAGGGGACAACGGGGAGCCGGGGAAGACGCGGCAGTGGAAGCCTGCACCGAGAGGAGTACGAGGGTTCACTGGTTCAGCTGCGGTGTGAGGCTGCCGTCGCCGCAGGGCCTGGCCAGCGGTGGGAATAGTAGGGGGCGCTGAGGCCTCCGCGGCAGCACATCCAGCCATGGGAGGCAGGAGCATGCGGCACGACCGGCGCTGCTTTGGGCGGCTGGAGCAAGAAGACCAGAGGTTGAAGAAGCACTACGGCCGTTGGATGGACATCGTACGGTCACTGGAGCTAGAATCATTTATATTGACTAAGTTGACAAAGCCCTCCGTCCCCGTCAACTTAGTAGGCCCACAAGTCAGCCTCCCACCAAGGTGGGTCCCAGCTAGCTGGGGGGGGGGGGTATTCATTTTTTTGTGCATAATAAGGAGGCACTTCCGCTGGGTCCGAGCTGATAGCAAGGGGAACGTTTTTTTCACGAAATACGGTGGCCCGTCGGGTGGGTCCCAGCAGTCAGGGGCAAACGTTTTTTCGTGAAATACTGGTGGCCCGGCCGGTGGTTCCCTGCTGTCAGGTGGAGGAATAATTATTTTCCGTGTAATAAGGAGGCACTTCCTTGCGGCTGCCGTGGACCCAGCTGTCAGCCTCTCCACGTACAGTATTCTTCTGATGGAATTCGGCCGTTGACCATATTGACCATGCCGCGCCGAGAGCACCACGGCGGTGGACGACGATGAGGCCTAGGAAGGGGACGACGCAGAGCCGGGGAAGACGCGGCAGTGGATGCCCATGCGGAGAGGAGTACGAGGGTTCACTGGTTTGGCTGCGCTGTTGTCGCCGCAAAATAACAGGGGGTGTGGGTGAGTGGAGTGGAGGGATGGCCTGGCCAGTGGTGGGAGTTGTATGGAGGCGGTGAGGCCTCCGTGGCAGCACAGCCGGCCACGGGAGGCTAGAGCAGGTGGCACGACCGGCGCTGCTTTGGGCGGCTGTAGCAAGAAGACCAGATGTTGAAGAAGCACTACGGCCGTTGGATGGACATCGTACGGTCAGTCGAGCTAGAATCGTGCATATTGACTAAGTTGACAAATCCCTTCGTCCCTGTCAACTTAGTTGGCCCACTATACTGGGTCCCAGCTAGCAGGGGGAGTATTCTTTTTTTTTGGGCGTAATAAGGAGGCACTTCCTTGCGTGCGAAGATATAGCTGGTGGGTCCGAGCTGTCAGCGGTGGTAACGTTTTTTTCGCGAAATACAGAGGCCCTTTTGGTGGGTCCCAGATGTCTGGTGGAGGTATCATTATTTTGCGCGTAATAAGGAGGCATTTCTTTGTGTGCGGCCGTGGACCCAGCTGTCAGCCTCTCCACGTACAGTCCACTTCTGATGGATGTCGTTCATTGACCACGTTGACCAGGCCGCGCCGAGAGCACCAGGGCAGTGGACGACGGTGAGGCCTAGGAAGGGAACAACATGGAGCTAGGGAATACTCGGCAGTTATTTCCCACGCTGAGGAGTACGAGGGTTTACTGGTTCGTCTGCCGTCCCCAGAGAATAACAACATGTGTGGGACTGAGGGTGAGTAGAGGGATAGCTAGGCCAGCGATGGGAGTACGGTGGGGCAGTGAGGCCTGCACGGCAGCACAGCCGGCTGCGGGGAGGAGGGAGCAGGCAGTCCCGCCGGCGCTTATTTGAGCGGCTGGAGCAGGAAGAGCAGAGATTGAAGAAGCACGACGGCCGTTGGATGGACATCCAACAGTATACATGCCATCTATGGAATGCCTCAAATCTGTGGAAAACAGCATACAACCCATCTGCCATTATTTCAAATAGTTTACAACCCATTTGCTAATTCTTACGGGTTTTTTTGGAGCCCATATTCTTTTTGTTAGCATTACAGCCCATATTGTGGCCACGGTTAAAAAATTATACGAAATTTTGCATATGTCGGTGCGGTCTGAACTGTTTTTAATCCCGAAATTTCGAGTCACATTCAGACTGATTTTAAAAATAAATGTATATCAATATAAAATCCAATAAATTGTCCACGTATAAAAATCAATGCAATTTAAAATCTCGAAATGAAAAAAAAGATATTTGAAACTAATTGCCGGTTTGATGTGTTTTAAAAATGTACAGCCCATTTCTCATTACTGATAGGCCATTTTCTCGGCCAGCCGAATGAAGCTCTCCTCGTCTAGCTCAACACGCCTGATAAAGTGACTTATTTGACAAATCACAAAAAAACTGGGCTAGCCATTTTCAAAAAGAAAAAATAAACTAGTGGGCTGGTCTGTGGTAAACATAAAAGAAAAGGCTGTCTAGACAGGCCAGAGTGTCTCGCACAGCCCAGTTGACACCCTGCTTCCGTCTCAAAAACATATTAGATAAATGCCACTCCAATTATGGCGATTCATAAAAATGCCACTGCAATTTCCAAACTTTGAAAAATGCCACTGCAATTTTTGCAAACTTTGAAAAACGCCACTGCAGTTTGCAAACTTTGTAAAACGCCACTCCAGACTTCAAAAAATGCCACTAGAAATGGTATGAAATGGCATTTTTCAAAGTTTGGAAATTGCAGTGGCATTTCTTGGAGGCATTTATCAAATTAACCCAAAACAAAAATAACTGGGCGAGCTGCTGGGTCCCTGGTGTCAGCCACTCGTTGTGCAATTCTCTCGTTTATTGGCTACGTTGACAATGGCATGGGACCCAGATGTCAGAAATCCACTAGGAGGACCCATTTTTTATTGGCTTGAAATAAGGAGGCACTTGCTTGCGTACTGGCATGACCTTGGCGGGTCCCTGCTATCATCCTCTCCACGTACAATCATCTCCTGATTGTGTACGCGTCAACTTGCTAGGCCCACAAGTCAGCCTCTAAACCCGTGGAGGACAAATACAACCCATTTAAAAAAATAACAGCCCATTCCATACGTTCAAACGGAAAGTTCAACATTCAGAGCAAAGTAACAGGTCTGATCCACATATAGAGTACTGAACTTCCACGTTGACAACCATCATAGCCAAGTTAGCTATCTACTCCCACTAGACAAGTACTAAGTTACTCTTAGCTAACTAGACGATGCCGGCGGTACACGCTAAACGCCGGCACCGGCGTCCTGCGCCTCGCCTCGAACTTGCCAGAGGTGCAATAGGGCACGTTGCTCGCGCGCGTTGGCCCTTTCCATGCCGGCGTGGTCCACTGAAGCTTCGGCTTCCAAGCGGGAAACCCACTTGACGAGCTGGTAGTAAAAATCGGCGCCGCGAACGTGTACGTGCTCGACAGCCTCCAGGGCTATTTGCCGGGCGCCGGCTTCCACGTATTCGGCCCAGTTGTGGGCGCTCTGCTCGCGACTCAGAGCGTCGGTGCACCGCTGCTCCATGTCCCGCTGGCGGCGCAAATCAGTGTTACGCTGCTCCTCCGCCAGGCGGTCGCGCTCCAACAACTCCTGCTCCTCCGCCATGTGGTCGCGCTCCAACAACTCCTCGATCTACGCATTGCCATCTAAAGACAGATAGAATGCCTCCACCCTCCGTCTGCCTTCCGGTGAAAAACCGAACACTAGTTCCGGCGGTGACCGCCTCCGGCGTCGCCTACCGCGGACGGGCGGCGGCATGGCAGACGTGGCGAGCGACGTCAGGCTAGTGGGGGCTTATGAGGATATGGCGAGTTGGTCACGGTGGCACTAGAGAATGCCGGGAAACAGTACATATAGGGGGAAGGTAGCGCGACGGTCATGAGAATTCAATGCATAATGGCTTAGCGCGCCAGCTTGCCGTGGAAAACTAGGGAAACTGAAATTATGACTGTGCCGTCCCGTCCCGTCTGGGTCGCACGCCGGCATGGCGATCAAACGAGTGCATTCAAATCATCTCCCTCCTTGTCAATAATGATTTCACGGATTTAAAAAGCCCGCAACAATTAAAGCGTATCTTTTTTCACATCAGTTAGCTGCCTTAATTACGGCCGGCTGAATGCAGGCACTCAGAATCGCTCGCAGGCAGTACGCGAAGCAGCATGCAACAAGTCGCAGCCGAGGGCATGCATGCGGCCACTTAAATCGCTGGAATTAATTAGGCTTAAACTTCTGCATGTCGTTAATTATTGCCATGCCTTGGTCTTGCTGCTTTGCTCACGGGACTAATAAACCCGGACGGGGGGAGTACCTTGGTTGGTGAAAGGTTTGAATTAAGCCCTGCAAACCGGAAAGGAGGTACTAGTACGTGTGTGATCCACTATTTATTCGTGTAGGATCGAGTAGGTCGTTCTTGAATTGAGCCCTGCAAACCGGAAAGGAGGTAGTACGTGCATGATATGCTATTTATCCATGTAGGATCGATAGTGTAGCTTGTCAGTTTCTTCAGAGGTAGGCATTTTTATCCGTGTAGTATCGATAGTGTAGCTTGTTGGTTTCTTCAGAGGTAGGAATTTTTATTCAAAAAACTGCCACTTCGCATCTTGCATCGCAAATAAAACTGCCAGGTGCGCATTTGTAGGCTAGCTAGTGATCGATCAGTAACTTGTAAACACTGAGCGAACAGAAATAAGTAACTGTTAATGCATCTCAATGATTCACAGATCATATACAAACATGTAGCTCCGAAAGCAAAGATCGGCCACTTCTGATCTTGCGTCGCAACTAAAACTAACTAGTACGATTCCCATACATAAGATCAACATGTTAATGCATCTCAATGATTCACAGATCGTATACAAATATGTAGCTCCAAAAGCAAAGATCTAGAAAAAATATCTGTTCTTCCTACTAACATGGATGCTTCTCTTGGCCAACATTCAGTACAGACTGAAAGACAAATTTGTTTGTGAAGTCTACAATTCCTCTTGCAAACATAAGTGGTTTCACCAATAGTTGGAACCATGAGAATGAACCACACATGATGGAGGAACATCCACTGCAATATGATTTGGTCTTCTCTCGATCACACCACGAGACTATTTTCGGAATACAAACTTTAACTTAGGGAAAATGATGCCCATTGTATAATCAGACCAAAGCAATGAAGCACCAACTGTTAGCCAGTAAATAGTACAGTACTACTTTTCTGCAGTCCATGAAGTGACTATCCAATCTTTGTGTCTATTTTCAAATGGCACTGCATGCAGTGACTATACTATTCTCTTGTGCAGTTCAACCAAAATTGCGGACACTTTGTTTGTTTGCCAAATAGCAACGGGCAGACATCTCTGTCTGCACAAATATCAAGCAGCTAGTAAACATATACCACACCATGTTCGCAGTGATGGAAGAGGTGAAATCAATACAACCGAAATTGAGCATCCAATCATTGAATCATGTCCTGCACCTCCAATGTAGGTCCACCCTGCCAATAAATTCACATGCAAACCACTAGTATTACTATCTAATGACAGTACAAAAAGAGTAGCAAGATTGTAGCAAACCATGTACCTTCGTAATGAACAACTCATAGTGCCACCAATTGGATATAAAGGTTTGGAAAAAAAACATGCTCCTAATGTTGAACTAGTTGGACTTTTTGTGCAGCTCCACTAAAATCGAGCATCCTTGTTTGCCTAGATATTGAAAGTGTGATTACTATAAAAGTGGCACTAGTTGAAGCATAGACTCACAAATATAAGCATTCCAATTTCTTAATGGGAAAGGGTAGCAAGACTATTTCTAACCACCTGTTTGAAGGAATAAATAAAGCAACAATGGTTGATGTCAGGAAGGTATACATAGTTTCTTTCTGAAAAACTGAGCCATTCCTGACCTTTCCTCTTCTTTTAAGCAAATTTTGTGTAGTTCTACTAAAATAAAATGCCATCACCGCCTTGATAATTTAGTTGCACTGTACAAAAGGAAATGACTTAGCATTACATCATGATGTCGGGTATGTAGTAGACAGGCATTAGAGACAAACATACAGACCTCCTCCGATAACATAATGAACATTAATTTTAACAAAGGTGTGACTAGCTTTACTGGGATAATTTGAGTGAACTCTACACCCTCTGTTCGTAAAATAAGACGTTTTCGCGGATCAATTTAAAGTACCCAAACGTCTAGTATTTAGAAAAACAAGTAGTAGTTTTCTTGAGCACATATCTGGGAAAGCTTGCCACACTTTATTTATGTCCATACGCTAATGCAACATCATTCGAATACTACAAATATACACTAATCCAGTGGCTAGTGCAACAGTAGAGTAGTTAGTTTATTACAGGGTACAGTACAATGGTTTTACTGAACAGATTTCAATAAACTCTAGCACTGGAAGGTTTCTATAAGAATTAACAATACAAAATGTAAAGGTAACAAGTTTCAGCATTAGTATACTAGCTGTGCATGAGCATTAAACCAAATACAAAAGTCTGAAGGTAACTAGCATTATTAACTAATGATAGTATAAAGAAATTGCAAACCATGTACCTCCAAGGTAAATATCATTTCGAACTCGGGGGGGCCTTAAAAATTGCTATGCCAATCTTGATAATCGATCAAACATAAAAACTTGATCTTTCCTCTTGATAATCAAGAGAACAGCCGGAGAAGGAGGTGCCCACTCTTGACCTTTCCTCTTGTCTTCATAATTGTCTGTGCAGTTTAACCAAAATAAAATGACATCAGCGCCTTGGCATTTTGGTGACACTGTACAAAAAAAATTAACTTATCTCATGAAAGTGAGGTATGTAATCTATAAGCATTAACAGTGCAAAAATCTGAAGTTTATAAATTTGCTTGACTTGACTGTTGGCGTTATACTAACAGCAAAAAAGTGGCAATAAGAGCATGGGAGGCCCATTCGGACAGTGGGCGCACCAGTACGATGTACCTCCACGAACGCAGAGTGGTGAGGGAGGTATGGTTGCCTAGAGCAACAAATATCCAGGCAACATATGTGGATTACGTCCCATTTTTGTTCTCTTTTGCCACCTTTTTCCTATGTGAGGACAACAAACCGATCGACCTGGTCATTCTCTATTGCGTTGTCATGCCTTTCTACCCTTCTTCAACCAAGAGACACGAGACTCGTTCCTTAGCTACTGATTTTCCCGTTTTCAACCTAGATGTGGGTTCGATGCCTACTCTCTTGGACAGTACAGTCTCCCTTCCTTTCCTTATTCAACCCAGACATGCATTAGTCTGCATGAAGTAGGGTTTCCTTTAATAGTGCAAATTATGGTTTTCGTCTGCGTGGCCAGCAGAGCAGAGGATAGCAAATTGGGAAGATGGTGGAGTGGAAAAAGATCCACATGCAACGACGTGCCAGATGGGGCAATAGAACAAGGGTATGGTGCGAAAAGAGGTAGCATACCTGAGGGTCGGCGGGAAGTGGCTTCGCTCGTGGTCATCGTCCTCCGCACACACTACGGCAGCGATCCCGCTGCACGTCCTTTTCTTCCCCGGCGGATCTGTGACCACCGGTGAGGAGGGAGAGAGGGGCCGTCTTTTTTAGATCTAGAGAGAGGGTGGTAGTGTGAGAAGCAAGTGGGCAGCCCTTGGCAAGAAAGCTCTGAAGCTCCAGCCTATATATCTTCTTTATACTACTAGTACTGGAGGTGGAGTAGTGGTAGAGTAGTTTATATTTTCTCTGCGTACAGTACCAGTTAGTCATGCTTCAAAACTGAACTGCACGCCATTAAAAAAATAAAGGCCGATAACTAATGCGGCACCTCGGGCCAACGCGGCCAGATCACGTTTTGCACGAGAAATTACACACCATGTCTCGTTGACATGTGGTCCCGTTCCACATATCAGTGAGACGACAGCGAGTAGTAGGAGTATTTCCGAACCGACATGTAGGCCGGGGCGCCCCTTCGTGAATCGTGGAAAACTGGCAACCGTCCACCGACTCTTCGCCTCTCCCTCTCGATTTGGAACTGCTGTCACATGCTCTTCCTCTCCCTCCTCCATTTTCCTTCAGCCCTTCACCCTTTCTTCTGCCATTATTCGATCGTCTTCTCCATGGAGGGAACAGGACGGAAATGACCCCATTATTGTTGCCCCGATCTAAAAGATGACGTGGTGGAGGAACTCATTAATCAGTGTGACGTCATCACCTCGGCTAGCATGGCAGGTTCGTTCAAGCCCATTCTCGACTCAACTAATAACATCATTACAAGGAACCCAAGAGTCAAGGAGCGGTTTGATCTCCCCTATCTTCTTCGCCGTGACCCTGATGACTGGCGTCGTCACGACGGAGCCCTCGCCCTGTGCAAGTTGACGCCGCTTGATAATGATATGTATGATGTTAAGATGCCATCGCTTGAGGGCAAGGCTTGGGCAGGCGCAAATGGAGATTGGGTTGTTTACATTGGGTCCAACTGCGAGTGGGAACTTGTGAATGTGTACACTCATGACCGGGTTCCACTTCCAAAAATCTCAGCAGACTGCCCAGAGGTTGAGCACACCGGTATTATACGCACGTTCAAATACAATCATGGTAACTGTCTTCTATAGAAGATAGCAATTTCTCGAGTCCCCAAACGCTCTTGGAATTACAACAACTATGAAGTTGTTGCTATCTTCGACAAGCTTGTTGCCGTCGTCAGTGGTTTGACTGGATGGATATTGCTCAAAAATTAGTTTCTGTACACGGATGAGTACTGTGATGCAATTCAATACGAGGGCCTTGTGTTTGCTGCCACCACTCGTGGCACTATTTTTGCATGGCATCCTCGTTGTTTCGGTACGTTTGTCTTCCACCGTAATTATAATTGTTTCATCCACATGCGTGCGGGTTAGCAAGGCTGGTCATAGTGGGGAGTAACTTAGACTAGTAACATGCATATGTTACTAGTTTATGTTACTAGTTTATGTTACTACCTCTATAGTGCATAGTATCTTAGATTAGTATCATAGGTGGTCTCATTTATTGCCATGCATGACACATAGTAGCATCACATTTATTATGTTACGGTATCTACCTATGTTACTATAACCATCTCTCTCCTCCTTAATTGCCTGCCACATAAGCATGTTTGCGAGTCCCAAGTGCATGATACTACTTATGTTACCCCCACTATGGCCAGCCTTACTAATTAACCTTCTTCTTGTGTTTCCAAGGTCCTATGAACATTCCACCACCTATACTTGAAGATTTTTATAACCAAGGGGGAGATGATGATGGTGATGATCACGAACATGAGGACGAGCAGCGCCCATATACTATTTGGCGCCTGGCAACTAATTCCGATGGATCACCTCTTCTCGTGTGTATACAGCCCACTGATGATGTTACTGCTAAGGAAGCAGGTGTAGTCTCCCATGGTCGCACTCTCCGGACCTATTCCAACACCCGTTGCATGGTATTCGGGATGGATACTAGTGTGCTAGTGCCAACTCCTTCTCCCTGGTACAGAATTGATAGTCTTGGAGAAAACTCGCTCTTCCTTGGACAAAACTATCCAATGATGGTGAAAGGCGATCCAACTGCTGTTGACACAATGTTACTACCATTTATGAGAAGCAACTGTGTCTATACCTCGGACATTTGGGTGGTTCCCTACCCTGGTATTGATATAGTAGGCCGCTTCAGCCTGGATGATCAGTCCTGCTTGGTCTCCAGAACGACAATGGATGGCCCGTCCCAGAGAATCACTTGTGGTTCAAAGCAAGCGTTTCCAATGCCGAGGAATGGTTGAGTTGAAGTTCATTTAATTGCTTGTTATTTGTTGTGTGGTGAAAACTTTAGTATTTATAATGTATCCTCGTTGTCGATGTGGGTTGATGACCTGTTGTATGTAATAAAATGATATGCCTGTGATAAACTTACTAAATTTATGAATGGCTTTCGAGTTGCTTCTGTGAGTGAGTGGTGCGACGAGGCAAAAAATATATTTTCTGAATACATAATTGTACGTGCATTGCCACAGGTTATCGGATGGGGCCAATCAACAATAGTAGTACACTATTTGTACTAGCTTCACATGCTTTGCACGTCATACGGGTGTTTTTACTGTAGCCATACTGTACTACGTAACCAGCACCTCGAATCCTCGATACTAGTAGTACTATATAGTACTAACTAATAGGAGTAGTAGGGTGGCATGGGCCAGAACAAGATTCACGTCCAGGAGTACGACACACGCCACCAGCACGACTTCCGTCTGACATCATATTTCTTGGAGTCCGTGCTAGAGCAATCTCTTCAACCTCATCGTTTCTCTAACTCATCCATCGCGCGGCGGGTGAGGTGGGGGTTTGCCGATAGTCGGTTTCCTTAACTGCGGTCCCACTTGTAAGGCCAACTGCAACGCACGACCCCAAACGGACCTCCGTTTGCACGAACTCCAATGATAATTTTGACTAGAAAAGCAAGAGCAAAGAAAACAAGAACCACAAGAATACATTTTACTACTCCTGTAACTTGGATTAGTGCCTTCTCGATGCATTCATTGTTGATCTATGGAGGCTCGATCTTGCGTGCTTCTTTCTTCTTCGAGTGTAAAGAAGTAGACGTTGCTTCCTCGCATCTAGTCTCATGTCTAGCCTCTGTTCTAGTACTCCCTCCGGTCCGTTTTTGTCCGCGTCTAAACAGCGACATGCATACCAAGTAGGAGTATCAACAAGTGCACTAATCTCATCTATAGCCTCTGTGCTAGCAAAAAGTGTTAGAACATCTACTAAATTGTGCTTTGTCAATATATGGATGTACTCTTCTTCCCAATACAAAAACTTGCATCCATTCTACTCCCTTCGTTCTACTACCTCTGTCCTGGTTTATAGGTCCCCTTTGTAGTTTGTGTCAAATTTTGACTAAAGATTTAACTAACAAAATGTTAATGCATGTCAAGAAAAATTATCTCATTGGATTCGTATTTGAACATAGTTTTCAAAAATATAATGTTTGGTGACATGCGTAAACATTTTGTTAGTTTAATCTATGGTCAAAATTTGGCACGAAATATAATGGGGACCAATAAACCCGGACGGAGGTAGTATTTGTCAAAATATATATGTATCTAGACATGTTTTAGTATATAGGCACATCCATTTTTGGACAAATGGAAGTCAAGTATTTTGGAACGGAGGGAGTACACAATAAATTTTTTACGTTAGCACAACTAGTCTAATCCGAGAGCACAACCGAAGATTTTGTCGGGTTCTTCCTCCTTTTGCCGACACATGGGACATCCAGCATCCAGGTCGTGTCATGAAAGAAAATAGAGTGGTAGTTGATAAGTTGAAGCCACGAGATGTGCATCTTGGGTTAAACTGTAAATAGAATCTTACTACTCTTGAGTAACTCCAAAAGCGGCCACCGAAGATCTTTCTTGGATTTGTTTTTCATCACCAGCATGTCGAGGTGAAAGATGTGCAGGTTCAGTGGGTCCGCTTGTGTTTTCACTTACATGTGGGACTGCACATGAGCAAACAGACGATGGCCTCCGCGCGTCCGCTGGCTGGCTGAGAAGAGAGATAGAGGAGTGCTAAGCACGGATTGCAAGAAATTTGTTCTACGTACTGTACCTCGATATAGGCTCGATATAGTGGGGTGGCATGGGCCATAACTAGCATTCACGTCTAGCACTACGGCACACGCCACCCACACGAGTCCCATCCTACACCAATTTTCTTGGAGTCCGTGCTATAGCCATCTCTTCTCCCTCCTATTTTCTCAGCCATCGCGCGGTGGGCGGGGTGGGGGTTTGCCGATAGTCGGTTTTCTCAACTACGGTCCCACTTGTAAGTGAAAATGCAACACCGCACACATTCCCGCTTGAGCGGCGTGCCGGACCAACCGTGTGGGGATGCGACGCGAACACGGCAGGCTTTTCCTTTTGAACTCATAACTTGTAAAATTTGGTTTTGCTCCATGGCGCGATCGATAGATAGAAAATAACGATTTTTCCTAGAGTAATGAGAAGTTTGGTTCTAGCGCCGTTCATGCATGGAGTACGTACGAAAATTATGAAGTTGATGCGAAAGGTAAGATAATTACTGTAGTATCATATACTACTACATGGATTTGACGGAAAGATAAAAATACATACGGATCCATCAACGACATCCTCACGCCCTAGTGCGCCGGGTCACCAACCAACGTGTGAGGAGCAGCGGCGTTGGCGGTGAGCTCAACGTGCTTCTGAACAGTGCGTCCAAGGTTGCCCTGCAGTCCAAGAAGGCCAGCGTCCTATTGTCCTCCCCTTGCATGTGCGTAGACGTGGGTGATTATGTCCATGGTGTCTTGCTGCGCCAGGCGCTGCGCGGCGAGCGCGACCTCAAGGTGGACATTCTCCGGCGCGACGGCAGGCAGTCGCAGGGCCACCAGTGCGTCGAAGAGGTTGTCACCATAGTGGCCGTTGAGGGTGGCGGGCATCGCAGAGCCTGGGCGCGTCGGCTGAAGGCTTATGTCAAAGTCGTCCGCGAGCTTCTTGATGACGGTGAACTTGTCGAGGAAACCGACGAGGACCTCATCGAACAAGGAGACGAAGCTATCGTCCAAGTGGCCCCTCGCCCTGTCGGCCTCAAGCAATACTACCTGGAGACGTTCCTCGTTGCTGGGCCGCAGGCCGGCATTGTGGACCATCTGGCACAGCCTGCTGATGCTCGCGCTCATAGCCTCCATGGGTATAGCTTAGCTCCTACTAGTCAACTCATCTTGCGATTCGAATGATCACTCTTGCCCTTGGTTAGCGTGCGTAGGTGCATAGGATTATGTACTACTCCTCGGCCCTCTACTGCACTAGCCTTTGGATGTATGATAGGTGGGCCAGCCACCCCCTAGCCCACGTGTCATTCACCCAAAGGCAGTTGCAGTAAGTCAATGAAGCTGCGCCCCCTCCGTGCCGGTGCAGTATAGTCATCTCACCGTACCTCTTGTTGGGGCCAAACGAGAGAAGTTTGATGTTTACTGGTTTATTGGTCCCCTTTGCATTTTGCGCCAAGTTTTGACCTTTGATTTAACTAATAAAATGTTAATGCATGTAAACAAAAATGTTGTGTAAGTCACATTACGAAAACCAAATAATCCCAAAACACATAGGCACGGTGCATTAACTCCCTGCTTGTTTCTTATTTCGTGACATATCAACCAATGAGAGATGTGGGCCGCGCATGCTTTCAATGACTTGAGACTACCAAACATGACATGCAGTGTTTAGTTCATTGCATGTAATCCTATTAAGACTCTAGTTAGCAAGAAAACATTAAGTTCTCTCGCCGATAGGAATAAAACACCATGTATTTATTTACAGAGGGAGTAGTACATTTTTTGTGACATGCATTACTAGATATTGCTAGTCAAATACTAAAATCCAGATGGACGTGGTAGTACTCCTAAATCCAGACGGTGGTGCTACTAGTACTAGTAGTAGTACTACCAATGTAGTACTCCTAGGATTACTAGCACTGTACTACCTGTTGGTCAAATTATTACGTGTTGCTCCTCACAGTGAAGTGACAAGACCCTCCACCGGAGATGACACCTGAGTATAGGCGCCGTGTTCGGCATACCATAGTCAGCCTCACCGTCTGCAGTCACTATCATCATGGCTGTAGAGCTAGCCTGCTTACAACTAGCCCTGTTCGACATAATTTCCCATGCTTAGATGCCCGTGCGTTGCACGGAATACCAAGATTGGGGGTGGACTGCTCCGGCAGCGGCCATCGCGCCAGATTTTTCCACGGCCTTCTAGATGTGGTGGGGAGGAGATAAGGCTGATTGTGAGAGACAAGGAGTTGTTTGTAAATAGGGAACAAGTGCAGGCATCTTTTTGCAAAAATGGAGAAGCTTGGTTTGTATGCGTCAGATCTAGATCCGACGGCTACTGGTGAAAGATGGGAGGCACAACATCATCACCAACTCAGGACCTGTTTGATTCGCAGGATTTTGAAAACGCAGGAATAGGACATGGCAATATTACAAGTTTCAAACTGAAATTACAAATGTTAGGAGTAATGCTGCACCTAGGAAGAGGGAATTACTAGGAAGTTCACGTAAGAACTTTCGTTACTTTAGGTGGATGCAGCGTTATCGTACAAACTAAAATCCACCGCCCTGATAAGTCACTAATGGGCAAATAAGTTTTTGAGTCTCTGGCCACTTAATGTTTCAAAAACAAATTTAGCTTCTGCGGAGACTTTGTCATTTAGGCTTAGACGCTTGCGGTGATCAGCACACCGTTCATTGTTGCGCTAGAGAACGCCAAACCTCATTACCTTGAGCACACTTGCCTCCAGAACAAAGAACCTGGCCAATTTAATCTCAGATGTGCTGCCTCGGTAGTCAATCAAATCAATTTCTGTAAGATGGAGATCAAGGCATTCGATGAGATTGTTATCGTGCATCACATTTTTCACTTTCGGGTCTTTTTTTATCTGCAAAAGAAGAGAACATATTAGAGTAGCTGGCTGCATAATATTGCCGTGTCATCTAGAGGTACCAATATCATTCGCTCATACGATAGGGTTGGCTGGCTAGTGATATTTTCTCTCTCTCTCTCTCTCTCTCTCCCTCTCTCTCTCTCTCTCTCTCTCTCTGTTTTTGTTTCCTCTCATTTAACTAGGAGCACGTGAAGAGCTTGGGCATTTGTTGCCTTCCACTATGTGGCTGATGCCATATTTCGCAAAAGTATGCCACAGAATACGCATCGATGTCAAATCAAAAGATTTTGGCACCGCTCTCGCGATGTGAGAGAGTTGGCACCGTTGTGCACATAGACCCACATGTATAAACAAATCAATGAAACCAACTACACCAGCCTCTCACTCTCCCAAACAAGTGTTTTTATTGCCTAAGTCATCTCTCTCTCCCACGCAGTGTTTTTTCATTGCGTGAGTTAATTTGGCACCGGAGCAAAGTAGGTGGTCCAGATTGGGGCACCAGGTGAGCAATGGAGGGGCATCGATGCCAAATGCATCACAAGTGAATTTGGCACATGTTTTGGCCTACATAGCCCACTTTTGTACTCCCTCCGTCCCAAAATTCTTGTCTTAAATTTGTCTAAATACGGATGTATCCAGTTACATTTTAGTGTTAGATACATCCGTATCTGAACAAATGTAAGACAAGAATTTTGGGACGGAGGGAATACTACCTCGTATTTAGTATAAAATTTTGACCATAGATTTACCTAAGAAAATGCCAATGCATGTCACTAAAAATTACACCATTTGAAATTATGTTCAAATACGAATCCAACGATATAGTTCTTAGTGACATGCCTTAACATTTTGTCATTTAAATCTATGGTCAAATTGTGATACTACAAAATTGGAAGAGTAAACCAGGACGGAGGTAGTACTTGCCCTTAGGGTAAGCATAGAGTTACTGGAGTAGTCTAAGTTACTTTCCACTATGACTAGACTAGGCTACTATAGTAGTACAACATAAAAATGATGCAGGTGATCACGTGAGAAAAAATACTAAAAACATTTCTTTCACTGGAGTGCGTAGATGTAGTTTTGAATACTACACTTGTCATCGTAATTTGGGAAAATTACGAAAAAACTGAGCTACGTTGTGATTACGGTTTACTAATAGGAAAGAAGTTTCACCTCGATGAGTAGCTTCTCCGTGCATGGAAAGCATGTAAGGAATCCAACAACTTGATCCAGATTGGGGCCGATAGATTTTAGTGCTAAGATCTTCACTGTGCGCATGGACTGGGTCAAGCTTGTGGGAATCATTTTCTGGAAGACTGTCGTAAATACATCAAGAAGAAATTTAAAAATGTGAATTTCAAGAAGACGGAGAAGAAGATGAGTGTTGTACCTGAACGATTACGGATCCAATAAAGAGTTCAGAGAATTTGGCAGACGAGTACACCAACACTGTCAATTTCGGCGCGTCAATGACCCTGATTTTTGTTGGACCTTCTAGATCCTATACAAGCAATCTCTCAAGGAAAGGCGCATTCTCAATGACCATAACGTGGAATAGCTGGAGTGATCTCTTCCCAATTGATGTCTTGTTGCGGGGCCAGCAAGACACATAAATCCATCGGAGATTCGTCGAGGCGATGTGGAGGCTAATGAACCCGTGGATCTGCTCAAGACGAAGGTACTCAAGCGCAGTACAGCTGCGGAGCAGGTGCTCCATAGCCTTCTTCAAGATGACAACGTCGAAGAGGTCGAGCTGCTTGAGTTGAGGGAGAAGAAGGGCGGGCGCGGCATTAATCTGGGGAAGATAGCAGGAGCTGAAGCTGGCGCGGCGCAGCGTTGGCGTGAGGCGGAGCGCGGACGGCGGCAGAGAGCGACATCGTCCGGCTTCAAAGCCGAGCTCCTCGAGCTGATCTAGGGCGGGGGATAAGAACCACTCGTCGAACTTGGGTTGGACCTTGCAGTTGGTACTGAACATGTGGATGTCAAGGCATCTGGCTGTCCCAGGGTGCGATGAAAGGATCTTGGAGACTGCGGCCATGCATTTGCAATGCCCATCGCAGAAGCAGCTATCGACAGTGAGGTTGAGGGGGACGCAGTGCCAGAGGGGGCGCCACCGCCGGGAGAGCAGGGCGGTCTGCATGGCAGATTTGGTGGAGAGGAGGCCAATGATGATGAGCAGCATGTCGTCGGGGAGGCTGCTAATGAAGTCCAGGCTCGCCGGATGCGGTTTTGGCTCGAGCGGCCTCCGCTTGTTGGCTGCCTCGCCGTCCATCTCAACCGGCGGCGACGCCGGTGTACACGTGTGCTAGTGTGTGTTGTGTGCTGGGTGTGCGTGAGTGCGTCCTTCTGTGCATGCCGCCGCGCAGTGGTGAATTGTGCGCGAGTGTGTCCTTCGCGCGCAAGAAGTTTGTCCTTAATGCGCCCTCAATTTACTAGCGTGCGGGGTGCTACCCCGAGTGGTTTCAACTTTGTTTCCTTCACCGCGTGTCAGATGGGCCTCTAGTTTACTTATTTTCACCCACTGCCACATGGGCCAGAACACCAAGATACAGAACACGAGCTGACAACACAGCATGTGGATTGGTTGACCGGTCAACTAAACAATATACAGAGCTATACGCTGACACATTGAGCGTATAATCCGTCGGTATAGAGAGTTCGAGTGAGAGGGGAGGCCCGTGAGAGATAGCAGAGAGAGAGAGAGAGAAAGAGCTACTCCCTCCGTTCGATAATGTAGTTACAACACTTTTTAAAAGTCAAACTTTTGAAACTTTGACCAAATTTATAAAGAAATTACTTATATCGGCAATACCAAAGATAAATGATAGTATGAAGTAAGTACATGTTGTGATGAATCTAATGATCGTTCCAGATGTAAATGTTTTTCTCCACATATACCTAGTCAAACTTTTCTGAGGTTTGACTTTTCAAAACATCCATATGCTTATGGACGTGACAGAGTCCCTGACGAGAGAGAGAGAGAGTGAAAAAAGTGTGTGTGCGTGTGTGAAAGAGACATGGACAACACACGATAAAAGTGGAGAAAAAGCGTGCGTGTCTTATGCAAACATATCACACATGCATCTTCGACAACGGAGGCAAGGTGAGGAGATAGTGTGTGGTTGTTTGGAACCGAGAGAGGAAGACCCCTAGCATGTGGCCAAGATGGGTCTGACAAACAAGGGAGAGAGGTCGAGAGAGACGTACGGAGAAAATGCAGACATGGGGAGGAGAGAGTGTATGTTTGTCATAGAGAGATCCCCTGGAGATCGTGATGGGACTACATGGGTGGGAGATCGAGTGACAAGGTGTGTGCGCGATAGAAGATGCCCCGAGAGATATCGAGATAGATGTATGGATGGAAGTAGACAATACGTGTGTTCCTGATGGCTAGTAAGAGATAATCATACTTAGGAGGGGGGGAGTGCTTGCGCCTATGGCCGTGTTTGGATACTCTAACTCAGTTAGAGGTTAGAGTTAGATTCTAACCCTGAACTAACTCTAAGTAAAGAGGTGTTTGGATGGCAGGGTTAGATGGAGCACGGATACGGCGAGGCACCTTCACGGGCTGTGCGAGAGGGAGGGAGGGAGAGGACGAGAAGCTTCGAGGAAGTGGGGAGGGATCTGCTGCAGGGAGAGCGAGAGAAAAAAGTTTTTATTAGTGGTTCTGAGAAGAACTAACCCAAATAAGCACCTCTTGGATGGGTTAGTTTTTTTGGATGGGTTAGATGCATCTAACCTAAACTAAACCTCCTATTTGGATCTTTTTGGGTTAGTTGACTCCAAACTAACCCAAACTAACTCTAACCCATGGATCCAAACAGAGCCTATGATGGAGTGAGGGATTATGGTACTTAGGGGGGTGCGTGTCACATGGAGAGAGAACAAGGGCGGAGAGTGTTGGATGGGTCTATATGTGTAGCGCGAGCGAGACATGTGTATGTGTGAACTAGGGAGATATAAGGCCCATTTGGCTTGCGTCCTGAGCATCTTTTGCGTGGCCTGGGGTTGTGGCTGGATTTCATGCACGCTTGTTTGGTTGCTACCCTGTGAAAAAGAAAGCCCGCCTGGGCTGGGTTCCCTCGCACTTTAATTAGCCTGGCTGAACTCCAGACACTGCAAGTAGCCTGGCCCAAGCGACCAATTTCAAAGGCCTGGCCGTGCCTGGTCGTGCGGCCACGAGGCTAACAGCAACATGGATGGATATTAGCATTAAATAATTGATGCATGGATTGATTGATGGGACGTTGATGCTTTGCCTGGCCCAGGCATGAACCAAACGCTTCAGCACCACACAAGCCTGGCCAGGCAGAAATATTTTACATCTCACGTCCACACCAGGCAGTACCGACCATCAAGGCATGAGGGTCAGGTCATGAACCAAACTGACCAATAAAGTTTGAGAGAGATTGAGGAGCCCCGATAAGGCTGAGTGGTGCGTCAGATAGCTGAGAGGGGGAAAGAGATATTCCATCCGCTCGATAATGTAGTGCATGTGAATTTTTTAGAAGTCAAACTTTGGAAACTTTGATCAGGTTTACGCAAATGTTATTTATATCTACAATACCAAAGATACATCATACAAAACTACATCTCATGGTGAATCTAATGGTATATGTTTGCCGTACTAGATGTAATTCTTTTTCTCCATGTACATGGTCAAACTTTGTGATGTTTGACTTTTCAATAAATCTATGTGCTATGGACGGAGGTGAGTGCCTCAGTCGAGACAGATCAAGTGCCTGTGAAGGAGAATGAGTAAGTGTGCAAAAAGAGTATGTGTGTGAAAGAGAAAGTGACAACAAACGATAAATTAGAGAGAGAGTGTGTTTTTTCGTTTCTTATGTGAACATATCACGCATGCATCTCCGAGATGGAAAAGCGAGGCGAGGAGATACACGAAGATAGCTAGTGTGTGATTGTTTGCAACGGAGAGAGACACCCCTGTAGCACATGTCCAATAGAGGTCTGGCCAACAAGGAAAAAGGTCGAGAGGGACACATGGATGGCATGGACGCATGGGGAGGGAGAGAGGGTGTGTTTGTGATAGAGAGATCCCCTCGAGATCGTGAGGGGACTATATGGGTGGGAGATCGAGGGAGTGCGTGCGCGATAGAAAGATGCCCCGAGAGAAATCGAGATAGACCATGCATATGTTTGTGATGGAGACTAGGATTAGCTAGTCATATACATATACGGGGGACTGCGTGTGCCTACAACTGAGTGAGAGACGATCATACTTGGCTAGCTGGGCATGAGATTGTGTGTGTGTGTGCGTGTGAGATGGAGAGAGAACGATGGAGAGAGATAGAGTTTTAGATGGGCCTACCAAGTGCGAGTGAGATATGCATGTGTATGTGTGACCCAGGTGGATGGAGAGTTTTAGAGAGGGGGGAAAGAGCTCCGAGACGACATAGTGGTGCGTGAGAGAGTTACGGGAAAAGAGCCAAGGAATTTGTGTGCGTACGATGAGTGCACCCAAGATATCTAGCTTGGACTAGCTAGAGTATCATACATAGTGTGCGAGAGAGACCTATAGATGGTGTATATATGAATGCGGACTAGAAAGACCCCCCCCCCCACACACAGAGAGAGAAAGGGAGAGGGACCAACAAGGTTTTTGTGTCAGATGCGTGCGACAGAATTGAAGATTGTCGGCGAGAGAGTGAGTGAGAGAGAGAGAGAACAGGAGTCCAGGAGAGGGGGAGGTCGCGTTTTACGCATCAAAGACTGATATAAACTTGCATTCAAATATTTAAATTGGAGACCATGTTGTCCGCAATCCACACATGAACGGATATATGCGTATATCAAACAAGTTCATTAATTTGACTTTCAACATGTTCATGGAGTACTATAATACTGTACAACATGCTACTCGATTGAGGTGTTCAATTTTGGATTTAGTTCACTATTTTGACCTACTGAACGAGATAGTTCATTGAATCGAGATATTTCATTTTGGGTTTGATTCACGTTTTTGAGTGGGTCAACTATTTGTCATATAGTAAATCGCTAGCAACGAGCATGTAAAAACACATTACTCCCGAGCATCATCTCTCCATCTAAAAAAGAAGTGGCAAGCTAATATTTCAAAATTTGATTTGAATCGACTTGGTAAGGTAGACGTGGATGCTTGTTCTCCCAAAATTTGAACGAACCGTTAAACATCCTCTCTGCTCGGTGGAATTCGCCCAAGCAAATAAATGGGAGACACGAAATTACTGTCCTATGTGGGACACGCATCAATTGGCCCGTTGTACATCGAGGGTAGGTTCATAACTTCATCCAAACGCGCCTTCTCCTCGGCCGAAATGACATGTGCCGAATAATTCATAAACCATGGTCGGCAAAACACGCTCTCCTCGCCCGAAATAGCTCGCACCCACTATTTCAAAAGACGCTCTCCTCGCCCGAATTCGCTCGCACCCACTATAGTTCTAAACACGCCCTCCTCGCCCGAAATCGCTCCCGCCCACTATTTGGGGAGAAGCAAAGTTACTCTAGTATCCCGGACCCTCAGTACACAGACCCAAGCCGAGCAGCCTATAGGCAAGGGTAGAACTGTAACTCCCCCTCACATTTTAGACAAATGCGTCCGTAAGACATGGTTCCACTCCCCTCCCAATTCCCCCCCGCCCGCCCCCATTCATACCTCATGGGCGCCAAATCACCTTCTCACCGGGAAGCTCCCTTCTCCCAAGCCGCGAAACCTTAGCCCCACCTCCGTGGCGCCCCCACCGCACCAATTTCACAGCCGCCCTCCTCCCTAATGCTAGAGACGTCGTGCCTCTTACTCCGTGTTTCTGGTGCTGCCTCGACGACGGCCGCATGAACCGTACCGGAGCCGATTCACCCCCGCCGTTGTTCACGGTGCCGGAGCGGCTCCAACTTCGGATCCGTCTAGAGTCCTGGTGCTGCTTCCGCATAGCCGTCGACCGTCGCGACATCGCTCTTTCCCTGCCGCCGGTAACCACCGCAATCGCGCCGGCCTCACTGACTCGGCAGCTGGACCTGCCTACTTCACCATGCCGCTAGATAGGTCGCACCCTCATCTGAAATCACTTTATTTAGGTGTCAGTTGTCTGAATTTTTATTCTAGGCCAATCGATTCCTAATGGGAAGCAGCACCCCTCGAGGCGGCAGAGCTCCTAGGCCGCCGGTTGGCTGGTGTCTAACATAAGGGTGCGGGGCCGCAAGTTCACCACGGAAGCAGCGCTTAGATGGCTATCTTTTAGAGTTGCATGGGTTGAAGGTACTGCCGTCACCGGATCTGGATGACGGGGAGTCTTTGTGTATTTGCCCGGGGGCGGCGCAACCACGGTAGTGCGGTGGGGCGGGGAGCGGGGTTTTGGACGGGGCCACAGACGGCGGAGGCTGGCTGCTCTGCCGTTGGTCGCTGGCTCTTCGGGGAAGATTCGGAACAGTGTCAGCCAGGAGGCACAAGACGACCATCAAGCCATCCGGCGTAGATCGGACAGTACCAAAATAAAATAAAATCATGTGACCCCAATTTAGTCTTCAGTCAACAGACGTGTGACCACTCTCGTACCTTGCTATTGATCTCTTATTGTATTTCTTCGATCAAAGAGATATGTCGTTCTTAACTTTATGCGTTATCTGCATCTTCAGACACACCGTCTTCCGACTCACCATAGCTGCTCCAACAAGGGAAGCATGCACCAGAAGGGAGCTACAGTCCCCACTCAACAGTTCCCTGCATCGAATGCGCGTGTCCGACATGGACAGCCACAACAATTGCAGGGCCATCGACAAGTCAGCACATGATGCTCACTCCTATGGATGGCAGCCAGATAGGTTGTACCCTCATCTTACTTGTGTGCAACATTTATGGCTTTGTTATTCATCTAAGCACGGAAAATAGATCATCACATTTCACTGTATATTCATGCTGATCTCTTACGGGTCTTGTTCAGGAGTTCACACTGTTCCATAGTTCAGCTAAGAAACTTGTTCTTTAGGTAACGTTGTTCCATAGTTACCATCCATCAGCCAATGCTATCCCACAGGCTGGTGATTATAGTATTATACCACTTCTAGTATTGCCTATGTTGTTCTTTAATACTTTTGTGTGCCATCTAGTTAATCTCGAGTGCAAACGATACATATTCTGTATCTTTCATCTGTGTTCTCCCTTTAGTTTATGAGACCTGTTGCTGCTAGTTAACCCCAGTCCTACTATTTATGTCATCTCCTACAGGCACTCATTTACATAAATCTAACTACTAGTTGTCTTCCATGCATGTTAGATATAATTGCACACACTGATATATCCACAAGAACCTCACGGAGCAATGTAAAGGCCAATAAACTTGATGTCAATGATACCCAATATGATGGAACATGTAAAGGCAGTTCTTCAGAAGACTTGCAGAAAGATGATGAATCCTGTTCACCCCACAAGGTCCTTGCTCTAACTTGGCCTGTGATATGGGTACAACATGCATATAATGTCCTGGAGTGTATCTACTCTGTTGCAATGCCATGTGCTTAGCATCCTGATCATGCATGTAAATATGTCATGCCTTCCTATTTTTTAGTACCTATTCCATTCATGATAACATGTTTTCAAATTCAAGTACTGTCATTCTACTCTATCGCAATGCCATCTGCTTAATTTGGACATCATGCTTCTGAATATCTTATGCATTATTATTCATCAGTATGTACTTCATCTGTCTGCCATACCATGTTTTTTTACATTGAAGTGTTGTTCTAGTGCTCTGTTGCAATGCCATCTTATTTTCCCAATCATACACGTGTATGTTGCCTTGGTTATTTCTGTACGTATTCCACTATCATATAGTTTTACATTCAACTAGTTTTTTTTGCTGTGTTGTCCTGTCGTATCCCTAGCTCTTACACCATACTCCCTCCGTCCGGATTACATGTTGCCGAAATGGATAAAAAAGGATGTATCTAGAACTGAAATACGCCTAGACCCATCCATTTTTTTCCGGATGGATGGAATACATGTCAATATGTCATGCCTTTCTATTCTTCAGTACCTATTCCATCTCTCTGCTGTCGCATGTTTTATAATTAAAGCACCATTATTCTATACAAGGCATGCAAGGGGAAGACGACTATGTTAGAATCTTAAGGGTTACAAACAAGGCCTTTGCAAAAGATCCAAACGCCAGGAGATAATAAACCAACTCCAATTTTTATAGATACTGCTCCAGCACAGAGAAACCCAACTCCTACTGATAATAAGCAGATTCCAGTGTCCAAAGAACTAGTCCGGTCCAGTCGAGCAAAAATATGTCAACTCAATTCTAAGAAGCGTGTGTGTATCCTTGCATCATGAAATTTTATAGCATGCTAATCATATTTTCTACATGTTTCTTACCCATCTCTCTTTTAGAAAATAAGCTTAACAGATAGAAGAATTTCTGCAATGGTATCGTTTGTGAGGAAAGATTCTTGCAGGAATTCTCTGTGCTCCAATGTAGATGTAAGTACCTGTTGTATATCACTATAATTTTACATCAGCATGTATTTTGTTAATCGGCGTGAATCCAACCTTTATCTGATCTAAATTTAGTTGTAGCAAAATGTATGGTTAAAGGCCACAATGTTGATTTTTGTAAGGAAAACTGCCTGGTAGT
This sequence comes from Triticum timopheevii, assembly GCA_963921465.1. Lineage (NCBI taxonomy): Eukaryota > Viridiplantae > Streptophyta > Magnoliopsida > Poales > Poaceae > Triticum > Triticum timopheevii. The sequence continues at coordinate 82,615,201 of OY997264.1, forward strand.
TTTGCATCATGAGCTGCATGAGTGTACTATCTCATATCAGTGGGTTTGAATACTTTGATTCTGCAGTGGTTTTTTCAGTGTTCTTTTACTTTGTTGTCCTGTCGTATCCCTAGCTCTTACATCATACTCCCTCCGTCCGGGTTAAATATCGCAGAAATGGATAAAACTGGATATATCTAGAACTGAAATACGCCTAGACCCGTCCATTTATTTCCAGATGGAGGGAATACATGCCAATATGTCATGCCTTTCTATTCTTCAGTACCTATTCCATCTCTGTTGTAGCATGTTTTATAACTGAATCACCATTCTTCTATATGAGGCATGCAAGGGGAAGACGTCTCTGTTAGAATCTGAAGGTTACAAACCAGGTCTCTGCAAAAGATCCAAACGCCAGGAGATAATAAACCAACTCCATTTTTCATAGATACTACTCCAGCACAAAGAAACCCAACTCCCACTGATAATAAGCAGATTCAAGTGGCCTAAGAACTAGTCCACTCCAGTCCAGCAAAAGAATGTCAACTCCATTCTAAGAAGCGTGTGCGTATCCTTGCATCATGAAATTTTATAGCATTCTGATCATATTTTCTACATGTTTCTTACCCATCTCTCTTTTAGAAAATATGGTTAAACGATAGAAGACTTCCTCCATTGGGATCGTATTCGAGGAAAATATCTTGCGGGATTTCTCTGTGCTCCAATGCTGATGTAAGTACCTGTTGTATATCACTATATTTTTACATCAACATGTATTTTGTTAATTGGCGTGAATCTAACCTTTATCTGATATTAAATTAGTTGTAGCAAAATGTTAAAGGTGCCAATGTTGATTTTTGTAAGGAAAACTGCTTTGTAGTTTTGCATACTGAGCTGCATGAATGTACTATCTCATATCACGCACATTACTGAATTGTAGTGCTTCTCTAGTTGCCCATTCATTCACTGTGTCAATGTTGCTTTCGTACTACCTTACCTGGCCGATGATAGTTGTGCCATATTGTGTTAATTTGGTGTAGGCTACTTGCCCAAACGTTCGTTGTGTCAATGTTGCTTTCCTATTATCTGACTTGTCCAATGATAGCAATGCTAGTGTGTTAATTTTGTGCAGGCTGCTGAAGATAAGAAGACAAACTCTGAAAACAGCAATGCAACCCCATTGTTTCTTTCCAGTAAATCTAGGCCAGGTAATATGGCAATAAATCATGATTAATCTGTTTGGTTCCCGTCCTAATTTATGTTATGATGCAGTGGTCAAGACACTCTCCACTATCAATAATACAAGCCTGCCAAAATCGCCATCTGAATCTGTTCAGTATCCTCTGTCTCGAATGTAACGGAATAAATGTATGTTTGTGAACCAATTAATGGCTGAAGCAATGATGGAAATGGTGGATGAATCAGAGGTGCAGAGTCGTGCGACACAACAACTTATCAATGTTTTCAGAGACAGTGTAGCAAAGCAGAAAGAACTTGCCCACATGCTTATGGGCGTCATCTGTGCTGAGGTTGCAGATTGTGACATTTTAGATGGTTAGGTTCTGCTCATTTATTTGCACTGGCATCAATCTTTGATGGCCCAGTGGATGTAATTTCCTGTAATATATGCTGGATGTGCAACGTTATTCCCTGTATGTCGTACCTTTGCGTGATCGGTTTTGGTCCTATGCATAATTGCTCGTCGTAATGGGCTCAAATTATCTAATTTGGCCTAAAGACATGTATGAACTTTCGTGGGCCCATTAAGTTAATGGGCCGTTACTAGGCCGCAAGTTAATAGGCCGACATCGAAGCGGGCAACAGGTGGCCCTCTTACCTCCCGGGTCGTTAACAGGCCGACATCGAAGCGGGCAACAGGTGGCCACAGTTTATTTCACGGGCCGTTAATAGGTCGTTACTAAGTTTGGGCTACATATGGCCCAACTATACTGTAGGCCTTTAGCAGGCCGAAAGAGACATCGGGCTTGTACAGGACCATGAAGACCATGGGCCGCTAAGAGGCCAAAAGTCAGGTCGTATTGTAAATGGCCCAACTGTGTTGTGGGCCTTTAGCAGGCTGAAAGAGAAACCGGGCTGGTATTAGACCATGAAGGGCATGGGCCGTTAAAGGGCCAAAACTAAGGCCCGACTACAAATGGCCCAACTCATTTATGGTCCGTTAACAGGCCGAAAGTCACTCAGGGCGGGGAATTGGCCCAACACTTAAATGGGTCGCTAAAAGGCAAAAACTCAGGTCCGACTAAAAATGGCCCAACTGATTTATGGGCCGTCAATGGCTGAAAGTGACACCAGGCCAGAAAATTGGCCCAACACTTAAATGGGCCGCTAAAAGGCCGAAACTCAGGTCCGACAACAAATGGCCCATTAGATTTATGGGCCATCAACAGGATGAAAGACAAACCGGGCTGGAAACTAGCCCAACATTTAAATGGGTCGCTAAAAGGCCGAAAGATGTACATCCTAAAAATTGGCCCATCCATTAAAAAGGCCGTTAACAGACGAAAATCTCATCGAGCCGATATTGAGCCCAGATATATAGCGGGCTGTTAACGGGCTCGAACTGACGATGGGCTGCAATGGTGTCAAATCTTTAACGGGCCGTTAACGGGCCGAATTGGCTCATCTCGTATGGGCCGTGGGCTTAAATGGACCTGACACAAGTAGGCCTTATATGGGCTGGCCTGCTAATTTTTACTGGGCCGGCCTTTTCATAGGAATGGGCCTCTGTTGGGACGTGCCACGTGTCGACGTACCATAGGCGTCTTCCATCCAATGAGTGGATGACATCTGTCCCAACGGTGAGCCGACACGTGTTTCCTCCAGCCAATGATGACTTTACACGTGGAAAATCCCCATTGGTTGGGGCTGTTAACGGGTTATCGGATCCAAAACCCGACCCGATAGCTTAACGGTGTTCCGTTATGGTGGATGCCACGTGTCGGTCTTCCTTGACGAAAGCACTTCTGTGACGCGCGATTTATCGTCATGGAAGTGGACACATCCGTGATGATAATTTTGGTAATGTCATGGAACACTTCTACAACAGCATAGGTATGACTATCTTGATTCTGTCATAAATTTTTCATGGATGTACATGCATGACAAAAAACGCGACCTACCGTGACAAACACGTATGATCACGGAAGTGTATTTTTTTGTAGTGTGAGAACACAGCAGGGGAGGCAAGCACCTAGCCACGAGGGTCCAGGGCACGCCCCATGCCTCGTGGGCCCATGGTGGCCCCCCTCCACTTATTCCTGCACCCACACACTCCATCTTCCTCCCAAAAAAATCCCATCCAGCTCAAGCACGAGTTCTAGCTAATTTTGCTGCGATTTTCGATCTCCTTGCTTAAAGCTCCATTTCACAAAACTGCTTTGGGAGATTGTTGCTTGGTATGTGACTCCTCCATTGGTCCAATTAGTTTTTGTTCTAGTGTTTTATTCATTGCAAATTTTTTCTGCATAGTTGACCCTGTTCTTGAGTTTGCATGTCAAATTTATGAGGTCCCAAGTAATTCTAATGCTCGATATAGGCTCTAGGCACTTGTGGGAGTAGTTGCTACCAATCTTGTTTAGTTCGATTCACTCTTATTTTGAAGTTACTAAAAATTTCAGAAATTTTCAGAAAAAGATGAAGAGGTTGTTCTTGAGGGGCTCCACTAGCCAAAGCTCTAAGGATAAACAAGCTAAGGAGAAAGAAAAGGCCAAGTATAATCTTCCTCGCGTAGCGGAAGTGAGGCCTTGTGAGTGGCCATGTGAAAATTTCTTGAGAGTAGCTGGGATTTATGAAGACTTTTATTCTTTGGCAGAAAATGCAGGCCTCATCGACTTCCTCCACGACCGGAAAGAACAGTATCTCTTACTTACCAATACTTTCATGCAAAACTTTTACTATTATCCTAAGAAATCACCTCCTTCAGTATTGATACGTCTCCAACGTATCTATACTAATTTTTGATTGTTCCATGCTATTATATTACCCCCTTTGGATGTTTATGGGCTTTATTCTACACATTTATATCATTTTTGGGACTAACCTACTAACCGGAGGCCCAGCCCATATTGCTGTTTTTTTGCCTATTTCAGTATTTCGAAGAAAAGGAATATCAAACGGAGTCCAAACGGAATGAAACCTTCGGGAGCGTTATTTTTGGAACAAATCTGATCCGGAGGGCCTGGAGTGCAAGTCAAGAAAGCTCCAAGGGCCCCATGAGATAGGAGGGCGCCCCCCCCCTAGGGCGCGCCCCCCTGTCTCGTGGGCCCCTCGGGTGTCCACTGACGTACTTCTTCCTCCTATATATATCCACGGACCCCGAAAACATCCAGGAGCACCACGAAACACAATTTCCACCGCCGTAACCTTCTGTATCCGCGAGATCCCATCTTGGAGCCTTCGCCGACACTCTGCCGGAGGGGGAATCGACCATGGAGGGCTTCTACATCAACACCATAGCCCCTCCGATGAGTTGTGAGTAGTTTACCACAGACCTACGGGTCCATAGTTATTAGCTAGATGGCTTCTTCTCTCTTTTTGGATCTCAATACAATGCTCTCCCCCTCTCTTGAGGAGATCTATTCGATGTAATCTCTTTTTGCGGTGTGTTTGTCGAGATCCGATGAATTGTGGGTTTATGATCAAGTTTATCTATGAATAATATTGGAATCTTCTCTGAATTATTTTATGTATGATTGAGTTATCTTTGCAAGTCTCTTTGAATTATCAGTTTGGTTTGGCCTACTAGATTGATCTTTCTTGCCATGGGAGAGGTGCTTAGCTTTGGGTTCAATATTGCGGTGATCTTACCCAGTAACAGAAAGGGTTGCAAGACACGTATTGTATTGTTGCCATCGAGGATAACAAGATGGGGTTTATATCATATTGCATGTGTTTATCCCTCTACATCATGTCATCTTGCTTAATGTGTTACTCTGTTCTTATGGACTTAATACTCTAGATGCATGCTGGATAGCGGTCGATGTGTGGAGTAATAGTAGTAGATGCAGGCAGGAGTCGGTCTACTTGTTATGGACGTGATGCCTATATACATGATCATGCCTAGATAACCTCATAATTATGCGCTTTTCTATCAATTGCTCGACAGTAATTTGTTCACCCACCGTAATACTTATGCTCTCGAGAGAAGCCTCTAGTGAAACCTATGGCCCCCGGGTCTATCTCTTATCATATGTGCTTTCATTCTACCTTTATTTGCATCTTTACTTTTTGCATCTATATTACAAAATACCAAAAATATATTATTATCTCTCTATCAGATCTCACTTTCGCAAGAGGCCGTGAAGGGATTGACAACCCCTTTATCGCGTTGGTTGCGAGTTCTCAGTTTGTTTGTGTAGGTGCGTGGAAATTTTGAGGAGCCTCCTACTGGATTGATACCTTGGTTCTCAAAACCGAGGGAAATACTTACGCTACACTTGCTGCATCACCCTCTCCTCTTCGGGGAAAACCAACGCAAGCTCAAGACGTAGCAAGAAGGATTTCTAGCGCCATTGCCGAGGAGGTCTTTGCTCAAGTCAAGACATACCAAGTACCCATCACAAACCCATCTCCCTCACATTTACATTATTTGCCTCTCGTTTTCCTCTCCCCCACTTCAGCCTTGCCGTTTTATTCGCCCTCTCTTTCCCAATCTCCTCCTCTCTTTTCGCTTGCCTTTTCTGGTTGCTCGTTGACCTTGTCGTCATGGCTAGCTCAGTTTTTATCCCTTCGTCTCTCGACTTTGAAGTTCACCACTTCAAACAGAGACAAGGTGAAAATTTAAAAGATGCTTGGTTTAGGATGTTAGAATCTTATCGTAGTTGTGCCCTAGAAGGAGATTTAATGATTTTAATTCGCAATTTTTACATTGGGTTATCCTTACCCCACAAACAACTCCTTGATGTTGCCGCAGAAGGGGAATTTATTGAGATTGATCCTAGTTCCGCTTATGAAATTTTATAGGGGATAGTAGGAATACTTTCCCTACAAGAAAGATCATCTTTATCTCTTGAAGGAACCCCAATTTTCGAGAAACTTCTTGAATTGCAAAAACTTGTTGAACCTTTTAAGAATATTGTTGCAAGTATTAACCGCATGAACAATTTGATCACACTTTACAATAAGCGGTTGGATGCCTTAGATCTTAGGATCTCTGAGCATGAAGGGAAATGCAAAGAGCCTCCCGGACTTGAGCATAACCCCATTAAAAAGACAAGTGCCAAAGATGGCACCCGTTAGATCTATCTTCGCTTTTATGCCTAGCTAGGGGCGTTAAATGATAGCGCTAGTTGGGAGGCAACCCAATTTTTCTTTATGTTTTTTGTTTTTTCTCCTGTTTAGGAATAAATCTTGCATCTACTCTCTATTTAGATGTGTTTTTATCTTTTATTTAGTGTTTGTGCCAAGTAGAACCTATAGGATAACCTACGATGATAGTTGATTTGATTCTACTGAAAAACAGAAACTTTGCGCGCACGAATATAATTTTTTTAAATCACAGGAATGTGCTTTTGTGTTGATTCTTTTTGCTGCTGTTCAATGGAAATTTTTCCAGGACTTCCTATTTTGGTAGGATTTTTATAGTTCCATAAGTTTGCGTTAGCTACAGATTGCTTCAGACTATTCTGTTTTTGACAGATTCTGTTTTTCGTGTGTTGTTTGCTTGTTTCGATGCATCTATGGCTAGTAAATTAGTTTATGAACCATAAAGAAGTTGGAATACAGTAGGTTTAACACCAAAATAAATAAATAATGAGTTCATTGCAGTACCTTATGTGGCGGTTTTGTTTTCTTTCACTAATTGAGCTTATACAATTTCCTGTTGAGTTTTGTGTTGTGAAGTTTTCAAGTTTTGGGTAAAGCTTTTATGGACTATGGAATAAAGGGTGGCAAGAGCCTAAGCTTAGGGATGCCCATGGCACCCCAAGATATTCAGGAATAGCCAAAAGCTTAAGCTTGGGGATGCCCCGGGAAGGCATCCCCTCTTTCGTCTTCGTTCATTGGTAACTTTACTTGGAGCTATATTTTTATTCGCCACATGATATGTGTTTTGCTTGGAGCACCGTGTATTATATTAGTCTTTGCTTGTTAGTTCACCACAATCATACTTGTTGTACACACCTTTTCGGAGAAGCCTATTTGATTAGAATTTGCTAGAATACTCTATGTGCTTCACTTATATCTTTTGAGCTTGATAGTTTTTGCTCTAGTGCTTCACTTATATCTTTTAGAGCACGGTGGTGTCTTAATTTTGAAGAAATTGCTAGTCTCTCATGCTTCACTGAAATTATTTTGAGAGTCTTTTAGAACAGCATGGTATTTGCTATTGTAAAAAAGTTGGTCCTAGAATGATGAGCATCCAAGTTGGGTATAATAAAAACTATCATAGAGAAAGAATTGGATGCTATGATCAACTTGATGCTTGATAATTGTTTTGAGATATGGAGGTAGTAATATTAGAGTCATGCTAGTTGATGTGATTATGAAAAAACTTGTGTTAAGGGTTGTGATTCCCGTAGCATGCACGTATGGTGAACTGCTTTGTGATGAAGTTGGAGCACAATTTTATTTATTGATTGTCTTCCTTATGAGTGGCGGTCGGGGACGAGTGATGGTCTTTTCCTACAAATCTATCCCCCTAGGAGCATGCGCGTAGTACTTTGATTTTTGATGAATTCTAAATTTTTGCAACAAGTATATGAGTTCTTTTGATTAATGTTGAGTCCATGGATTATACGCACCCTTTTCACCCTTCAATCATTGCTAGCCTCTCTTGTGCCGCGCAATTTTCGCTGGTACCATAAACCATTTATTTACCTTCCTCAAAACAGCCACCATACCTACCTATTATGGCATTTCCATAGCCATTCCGAGATATATTGCCATGCAAATTTCCACCGTTCCGTTCATATGACACGCATTACTTTTGTCATATTGCTCTTTGCATGATCATGTAGTTGACATCGTATTTGTGGCAAGGCCACTTCCATAATTTTCATACATGTCACTCTTGATTCATTGCGTATCCCGGTATACCACCGGAGGCATTCATATAGAGTCATATTTTGTTCTAGCTTTGAGTTGTAAATCCATAAAAGTGTGATGATTTTCATTATTAGAGCATTGTCCTCGTGAGGAAAGGATGATGAAGACTATGATTCCCCCACAAGTCGGGATGAGCCTTCGGACTTAAAAAATGAGAAAAAGAAAAAAGAGAAAGGCCAAGAAGAAAAAAAGAGAAGGCCAAAGCAAAAGAAAAATAAAAAAAAGAAAAAGAAAAAAATAAAATGAGAGAAAAAGAGAGAAGGGACAATGCTACTATCTCTTTTTCCACACTTGTGCTTTAAATAGCACCATGATCTTCATGATAGAGAGTCACATATGTTGTCACTTTCATATACTAGTGGGAATTTTTCATTATAGAACTTGGCTTGTATATTCCAATGATGGGCTTCCTCAAAAGTGCCCTAGGTCTTCGTGAGCAAGCAAGTTGGATGCACACCCACTTAGTTTCTTTTGTTGAGCTTTCATATACTTATAACTCTAGTGCATCCATTGCATGGCAATCCCTACTCACTCACATTGATATCTATTAATGGGCATCTCCATAGCCCGTTGATACACCTAGTTGATGTGAGACTATCTTCTCCTTTTTGTCTTCTCCACAACCACCATTCTATTCCACATATAGTGCTATGTCCATGGCTCACGCTCATGTATTGCGTGCAAGTTGAAAGAGTTTGAGATTATTAAAGTATGAAACAATTGCTTGGCTTGTCATCGGGGTTGTGCATGATTAAATACTTTGTGTGATGAAGGTAGAGCAACAGCCAGACTATATGATTTTGTAGGGATAACTTTCTTTAGCCATGGTATTTTGAGAAGACATGATTACTTTGATTAATATGCTTGAAGTATTACTATTTCTTATGTCAATATGAACTTTTATTTTGTATTCATTTGGATCTGAACATTCATGCCACAATGAACAGAATTACATTATGAATTATGCTAGATAGCATTCCACATCAAAAATTCTCTTTTTATCATTTACCTACTTGAGGACGAGCAGGAATTAAGCTTGGGGATGCTTGATACGTCTCCAACGTATCTATAATTTTTGATTGTTCCATGCTATTATATTACCCCTTTTGGATGTTTATGGGCTTTATTCTACACATTTATATCATTTTTGGGACTAACCTACTAACTGGAGGCCCAGCCAATATTGCTGTTTTTTTGCCTATTTCAGTATTTCGAAGAAAAGGAATATCGAACGGAGTCCAAACGGAATGAAACCTTCGGGAGCGTTATTTTTGGAACAAATCTGATCCGGAGAGCCTGGAGTGCAAGTCAAGAAAGCTCCAAGGGCTCCACGAGATAGGAGGGCGCCCCCCTAGGGCGCGCCCCTGTCTCGTGGGCCCCTCGGGCGTCCATCGACGTACTTCTTCCTCCTATATATATCCACGGACCCCGAAAACATCCATGAGCAACATGAAACACAATTTCCACCGCCGTAACCTTCTGTATTTGCGAGATCCCATCTTGGAGCCTTCGCCGGCACTCTGCCAGAGGGGGAATCGACCATGGAGGGCTTCTACATCAACACCATAGCCCCTCCGATGAGTTGTGATTAGGTTACCACAGACCTATGGATCCATAGTTATTAGCTAGATGTCTTCTTCTCTCTTTTTGGATCTCAATACAATGTTCTCCCCCTCTCTTATGGAGATCTATTCGATGTAATCTCTTTTTGCGGTGTGTTTGTCGAGATCCGATGAATTGTGGGTTTATGATCAAGCTTATCTATGAATAATATTGGAATCTTCTCTGAATTCTTTTATGTATGATTGAGTTATCTTTGCAAGTCTCTTCGAATTATCAGTTTGGTTTGTCCTACTAGATTGATCTTCCTTGTGGGAGAAGTGCTTAGCTTTGGGTTCAATCTTGCGGTGATCTTACCCAGTGACAGAAAGGGTTGCAAGACACGTATTGTATTGTTGCCATCGAGGATAACAAGATGGGGTTTATATCATATTGCATGTGTTTATCCCTCTACATCGTGTCATCTTGCTTAATGCGTTACTCTGTTCTTATGAACTTAATATTCTAGATGCATGCTGGATAGCGGTCGATGTGTGGAGTAATAGTAGTAGATGCAGGCAGGAGTCGGTCTACTTGTATGGACGTGATGCCTATATACATGATCATGCCTAGATAACCTCATAACTATGCGCTTTTCTATCAATTGCTCGACAGTAATTTGTTCACCCACCATAATACTTATGCTCTCGGGAGAAGCCTCCAGTGAAACCTATGGCCCCCGGGTCTATCTCTTATCATATTTGCTTTCATTCTACCTTTATTTGCATCTTTACTTTTTGCATCTATATTACAAAATACCAAAAATATATTATTATCTCTCTATCAGATATCACTTTCGCAAGAGGCCGTGAAGCGATTGACAACCCCTTTATCACGTTGGTTGCGAGTTCTCAGTTTGTTTGTGTAGGTGCGTGGGACTTTTGAGAAGCCTCCTACTGGATTGACCGAGTACTTCATTTCATGCGTGTAATATGTCAAATTGTTCGTCTCAACGAGTACTTCATATCATTCCATTGCATCATTTTCATTTGAGCTCATCTTGATGCCCGAAATGCTGTTGGAAGAGGGCTATGTGATGTTAGTTTCAGATTCTTATCAGAACATGCACTTTTGTCATTTTTGCCATGATTGATCTGTGCATCTTATGAACTTGAGCCCTACATATGATTTGAACTATGCCATGCCATCTTTACAGGGTGTATGCCATGTATTTTTGTGATCAATGTGGTGACTAGCACAAGCATGTAAACTAGGCCTCGTGATGTTGCTGATTTCAGTCCCTGTTCTGCTGTTATTTTTATGCCATGTAAACTTGATGCTACAGAGAGATCCATGCTTATTTTGAGATACTTCAGTAAGGATGTTTTGTACATATGGTTATGAGCTATCCATCCATGCCCCTGGTTGAATTTATAGCTTGCTGTAGATTGTTCATATCTTGCTCCAAAGTTGCTAAATGATGTTGATGTTAGCCTGTTAACATGAAGTTCAATGTTGCCATGTTTATTGTTAGTGATCCATGCACCCTATGACCTTGCTCTTGACATGCTTAGCTTCATAAACATGTCTTTTTACTGTTGGTTACCTTGCCATGCCATGTATTTCTCTGTGGTGAGTGGTTCAAGCTCATCAACATGCCTACTTATTGTTGTTCCTGCCATGTATGAATCTGTCATATAACTTGCTGTGTTTACATGGGTGCCATCATATCTTCTGATCCTTTTTGTCTCATGTTCAGTAAGGGACTTTTGTTCTATGCAATTAGTAGATTCATTCCATGCCTTTGTTTGTCATGATAAGTTCCTGTAACATGTTGTTTGATAGCTCTAAACATTGCAACCTGATGTTATTTCTGCTAATGGCTGAAACTGTTATTATTTGAAATCTTGCCATGTGTGTTTGAGCACGTTCTAGTGATTTCTGAAGATAGCTCAGTGTTCATGTTTTGTTATGCCTTACCTGTACATCATGTCCATGCCCTTTGTTTTATTGTTGAGGTCCTGTAGCATGTTGTTTTGATGCTTGCAATATGCCTACTTGCTGTTTTGGACTTGTATAGTGCGTATGTGTTGAACCGTTGCTCCGTTTTGAGTGTGCTCTATATGAAACTTGCTTGATTTTGCATGTAGTTTCATATTATCATGTTGCATCCTTGTTTTGGTGTATTTGCTTGATGTTTGGGTGCATTTTGCATCAATGCCATGTTTAACTTGTTTTGCTCATATCTTCTAGGCCGTAGGTCCGAACTAAATGAACTTTATATGTAACTTGACTAGAATTTCGTGTAGATCATCTTGGTGCATCTTAACTTGCTGCTTAACAACTTCAACTTAAGGTTTATTCAGATCTGGACCAATTTCGAAAATTGCATATGAGGACTTACCGGAATTGTTATATGTTGTTCCCGGCCTCATTTAAACTTGCCTTGATGTGTTGTTCTTGTTTGCATCATCTCTTGCCATGAGTAGCTTCATGTAGCCTTGTCTTGCATCATGCTTGTTGTGCATCATGCCTTGTTCATGTGTGGTGTGTTTACCATGTTGTGTGCTTCTTCTCGATAGTTCCCGTTTCGTTGCGATCGTGAGGATTCGTTCGTCTACGCTTGGTTCGTCTTCGTGGCTTCATCTTCTTCATGGACTCGTTCTTCTTCCTTGCGAGATTTCAGGCAAGATGACCGCTACCCTGGATCTCACTACTATCATTGCTATGCTAATTGCTTCGTTCTATCGCTATGCTGCGCTACCTATCTTTTGCTCATCAAGCCTCCCAAATTGCCATGAACCTATAACCTTTGACACCCTTCCTAGCAAACCATTGCTTGGCTATGTTACCGCTTTTTCTCAGCCCCTCTTATAGCGTTGTTAGTTGCAGGTGAAGTTGAAGATTGCTCCATGGTGGACAGGATTATGTTGGGATATCACAATATCTCTTATATTATTAATGCATCTATATACTTGGTAAAGGGTGGAAGACTCGGCCTTATGCTTGGTGTTTTGTTCCACTCTTGCCGCCCTAGTTTCCGTCATACCGGTGTTATGTTCCCGGATTTTGCGTTCCTTACACGGTTGGGTGACTTATGGGACCCCCTCGACAGTTCGCTTTGAATAAAACTCCTCCAGCAAGGCCCAACCTTGGTTTTACCATTTGCCTCACCTAGCCCTTTTTCCCTTGGGAGTCACGCTCTCGAGGGTCATCTTATTTTTACCCCCCCCCCCCCACCCGGTCCAGTGCTCGTTGTGAGTGTTGGTCCAACTTGTCAGCCGCCGGTGGCCACCAGGGGCAACTCTGGGTTGGCCTACCGTAAGTTTGGGCAATCTGGTGTGCCCTGAGAACAAGATATGTGCAGCTCCTATCGGGATTTGTCGGCACATCCGGGCGGCTTTGCTGGTCTTGTTTTACCATTGTCGAAATGTCTTGTAAACCGGGATTCCGAGTCTGATCGGGTCTTCCTGGGAGAAGGTATATCCTTCATTGATCGCGAGAGCTTATCATGGGCTAAGTTGGGACACCCCTGCAGGGTATTATCTTTCGAAAGTCGTGCCTGCGGTTATGGGCAGATGGGAATTTGTTAATGTCCGGTTGTAGATAACTTGACACCAGATCTGAATTAAAATGCATCAACCGCGTGTGTAGCCATGATGGTCTCTTCTCGGTGGAGTCCGGGAAGTGAACACGGTTTCTTGGGTTATGTTTGACGTAAGTAGGAGTTCAGGATCACCTCTTGATCATTGCTAGCTTCACGACCGTTCCGCTTGCTCTCTTCTCGCTCTTATTTGCGTATGTTAGCCACCATATATGCTTAGCCGCTGCTGCAACCTCACCTTTTTACCCCCTTCCTTTCCCATTAAGCTTTGCTAGTCTTGATACCCATGGTAATGGGATTGCTGAGTCCTCGTGGCTCACAGATTACTACAACAATAGTTGCAGGTACAGGTTTATCCGATGATCATGACGCGAGAGCGATGTTTGCCTGTTTTGGAGTTCTTCTTCTGCTTCTTCTTCGATCAGGGGATAGGTTCCAGGTCGGCAGCCTGGGCTAGCAGGGTGGTTGTCGTTTGAGCTTCTGTTTGTGTTCCATCCGTAGTCGGATGTTGATCTTATGTATGATGATGTTGTATTCGTGTGGCATTGTATGCCTTATGTATGTATCCCCATCTATTATGTAATGTTGATGTAATGATATCCATCTTGCAAAAGCGTTCCAATATGCGGGTCTATCCTTGGTGGGACCTTCGAGTTCCTTTTGGATAGGGTCGCATATTGGGCGTGACATAGATGCATGCTGGATAGCGGTCGATGTGTGGAGTAATAGTAGTAGATGCAGGCAGGAGTCGGTCTACTTGTATGGATGTGATGCCTATATACATGATCATGCCTAGATAACCTCATAACTATGCGCTTTTCTATCAATTGCTCGACAGTAATTTGTTCACCCACCATAATACTTATGCTCTCGGGAGAAGCCTCTAGTGAAACCTATGGCCCCCGGGTCTATCTCTTATCATATTTGCTTTCATTCTACCTTTATTTGCATCTTTACTTTTTGCATCTATATTACAAAATACCAAAAATATATTATTATCTCTCTATCAGATATCACTTTCGCAAGAGGCCGTGAAGGGATTGACAACCCCTTTATCGCGTTGGTTGCGAGTTCTCATTTTGATTGTGTAGGTGCGTGGGACTTTTGAGAAGCCTCCTACTGGATTGATACCTTGGTTCTCAAAACTGAGGGAAATACTTACGCTACACTTGCTGCATCACCCTCTCCTCTTCGGGGAAAACCAACGCAAGCTCAAGATGTAGAAAGTATCTTTTCATTTATATGATGAGGCTAAGGAAATGTCATTACGTAATTTTTGCGCGGCTTGTAGAATACCCTTAGAGGGCAGCTTAGATGAACCACATCGTAAAGATGTGGATGGTTTTGTTGATACTATTACTGTAGGGGAACCGAGGAAGGGTTTCGATGCAAGGATCACTAGCATACATTTTCCTGTTTTACGCTACTTTGCAATATTTGCTAGTAGATGCTTAATTGGTCATGGAAATAGTGGAAACTTAAGTGCTCCTGATATTATTATTCTGCTCCATGCCTTATTCGGTCATAATACTTTTAGTATGAGCACCGTTATTGCTAAACGATTAAGTCTGAACCGTACAAAGGGCCCCATCTTTGGAGGTATCTATGATGCACGCCTTGCTAAACATTTCGAGATACCTATTAGGCATGATGAGAAAGAGGAGACACTGCTGCCTCTTACCTTTTTAGATTACAAGAGCATGGTAGCGCATGAGTTTATTGTTGACAATGATGACAAGATGCTTCTGTATAACCTAAAATTTAATAAGAAACACAATGAGATTATTACCCTGCCTGCGCCTTCTTTGTTTGATTTAACTACAGGTCAGTACCTTGTCTTGCCGAAGGCTGTGTACGCGCATCGAGGCCATACATCAGCTCCAGAGCCGGAGCCGGAACCACCACTGGACCCTTATCGTCCATCTTGTTATCAATGGGATCCGGAGGAGACCGCCAGCCAGTGGCAGTACGATGACACTCCTCAGTACACCGAGGAGAGTAGCCGCGATCCTTGGGCATAGACCAACTTAGGACAAAATCCTAAGCTTGGGGGAGTACGTATTTCTCACCGACTTCACATTCATGTTCACACACTTATTCTAGTCATCGGTGCTCATACTCTTTCATTGTATTATCCATGCTAGTTTAATTTCCTTTTTCTAGCCTTCTTCTTGTGTGTTTGATAAACTTTAAGAAAACCAAAAAAAATCAGTTAGTTTAATTTCCATGCTTGTAGTAGTAATTAAAAACCAAACCCGAAAAATATTTCTCGTTCTTCTTTTACTTGTTGGGAGCTTTCCCGTGTAAATAGTTTTATTTCTTTTCTTTCCTTTGGGGGTCAAGAGTAGAAGACCATATTGAAAATGCTTAGTGGCTCTCATATGCATGTTTGTTGAATTAGCCAAGAGACCATATTACCTTGTCTTCTCTCTTGAATTGAATGCTTGCAGATTCCAGCTTAGTCCAATGCACGTGCACTATTATTATTATACACACCGTTCGGTCGTGTAAGTGAAAGGCAATAATGACGATATATGATGGATTGATTGGGATGAGAGAAGCTGGTATAAACTTGACCTCCCTTGTTTTTGTAAATATGATGAGTTCATCGTTCTTGATTGAGCCTATTATGAATAAACATGTTTGCAATGACAATTAGAGATTATAGTTGCTTATGCCATGCTTAATTAGCTAGGAGCTTATAATGGTTTACCTTGCATGCTAACATGCTATTAAAATGGTTGTGATGTGGTATGATAGGGTGGTATCCTCCATTGAATGATTTGAGTGACTTGACTTGGCACATGTTCACGCATGTAGTTGAAACAAAATCAACATAGCCTTCACGATATTGATGTTCGTGGTGGATTATATCCTACTCATGATTGAACTCAATGTAGATTAATTTTAATGCATGTTCATGACTGTTGTCGCTCTCTCAGTTGGTCGCTTCCCAGTCTTTTGCTAGCCTTCACCTGTACTAAGAGGGAATACTGCTTGTGCATCCAAACTCCATAAACCCCAAAGTTATTCCATATGAGTCCACCATACCTTCCTATATGCACTATCTACCTGCCGTTCCAAGTAAATTTGTATGTGCCAAACTCCAAACCTTCAAATGAAATTCTGTTTTGTATGCTCGAGCAGCTCATGTTTCAACTAGGGTTGTTTGTATCTTCCATGCTAGGTGGGTTATTCTCAAGGGGAGTGGACTCCGCTCCTCATTCACGAGAAAATGGGTGGTAACCGGGATGCCCAGTTCCATGATCAAAAAGATCAAAGCAAATCAAAATAATTAAACAAAACTCCCCCAGGGCTGTTGCTAGTTGGAGGCACTCGTTGTTTCGAGCAAGCCATGCATTGATACTTGTTAGTGGTGGGGGAGTATAAACTTTACCATTCTGTTTCGGAAACGCCTATAATGTATGTAGCATGGAAGATATCGTGATCTCATAGTTGTTGCGTTCACAGTGAAAGTATACCGCTCAAAATGTTATTCATCTCTATTTCAAAATCGAGCTCTGGCACCTCTACAAATCCCTGCTTCCCTCTACGAAGGGCTATTGTCGGTGTTAAAATCGGCGGATCTCGGGTAGGGGGTCCCGAACTGTGCGTCTAGGCGGATGGTAACAGGAGACAGGGGACACGATGTTTTTACCCAGGTTTGGGCCCTCTCGGTGGAGGTAAAACCCTACTCCTGCTTGATTGATATTGATGGTATGGGTGTTAAAAGAGTTGATCTACCATGAGATCAGAGAGGCTAAACCCTAGAAGCTAGTCTATGGTATGATTGTTGTTCGTCCTACGGACTAAAACTCTCCGGTTTATATAGACGTCGGAGAGGGCTAGGGTTACACAGAGTCGGTTACAATGGGAGGAGATCTACATATCCGTATCGCCAAGCTTGCCTTCCACGCCAAGAAAAGTCCCTCCGGACACGGGACGAAGTCTTCAATCTTGTATCTTCATAGTCCGGGAGTCCGGCCAAAGGTCATAGTCCGGCCATCCGGACACCCCCTAATCCAGGACTCCCTCAGTAGCCCCCGAACCAGGCTTCAATGACGACGAGTCCGGTGCGCAAATTGTCTTCGGCATTGCAAGGCGGGTTCTTCTCCAGCTCCATAGACTTGTAGAATAGTGTCCGGCTTCTGATAAATGTCTTGCTCCTTGGCTTCCACGCCCAATAAAGGCCATTTTCCACGTGTCAAACGAATGCGAAAAGCCAGGGTATTCTTACATTCCCCCCCCCCCTAGCTGCGCAAATGAGCCGCCTATAAAAACAGACGAGGATCTAGATCCGAACCACACCATCCTCCCTCCGCGAGTATTCATCGGAGCTCCTCTGACAAAGATCCATTCCATCATGGACAGTCGACGCGGCTCCTCCTCTCACGCTCCCAGCCATCAGCCTGGAGATTGGGAGGGATGCTCAGTCCCACATAGCGAGCTAGTGGCGCTCCAAACCAAGGGATTTCTTCCCCCAGCCTTCATGGTTCCGGTTCGAGACAGACTCGCCACCTTCAAGGGCGGAAAACAGGTAGAGAGTGTCCCCAATCCCTCCAAAGGAGAGCGGGTATGCTTTGTCCCTTATCTAATAAGAGGACTCGGATTTCCAATACATCCGTTTCTCCGAGGGCTCCTGGAGTTCTACGGCCTCCAGCTGCACCACCTTATGCCTGCCTCCATTCTGCATATCGCGGGCTTCATGGCCCTTTGCGAGCTATTCTTGGGCGTCGAGGCTCATTTTGCGCTGTGGAAAAGATTATTCTGCCTCGTACCCCGTTCTCATGAGGGGTCAATATATCAAGTTGGCGGAGCCGAACTATGGCGTATCGTCCGGACCGGATATCTATCCGGAACCCCGAAGAAGGCGTTCGAAGACTGGCCTTCGGAATGGTTTTATATGGAAGACGCCCCGCTGCCGGATCCAGTTCGGATCGGCCTCCCAGAGTATAGTAATGCTCCTCTGAAGAAACGCCTAAGTTGGCGTCCGCGGAGCCCTCAACGGGAGAACGACAGGGACGTCATGTACCTGATGGGCCGAATAAGATTATTGGCTCATTCCGGATTGACCATGATTGGGGTAATGCCCACATGCATTATGCGGGGGGTGCAGCCGCTCCAATATAGGGGCCACCCCATGTGGGATTTCAACGGGGAGGATGATGCCACCCGTCATGGCCGTAAGGGGCCGGGATCGACCGCTGATCTGATGAAGATCTTGTCCGGCCTATACAAAGGGGAAAAGGAGGATTTTCTCCGTGTTAGTCCATTGAACTGATTTTCTATGAACAATCCTCGAAGCTGGGTAAGCGAACAATTTTACTCATCTTCCCGCTTTCGAAATTCCCATGATTGAGTATTCAGTCTGGTGATATTAATGCAGGAGTTATGCCAGACAGTGAAGGAGATCAACAGCTCTCCCCCATAGCCCGAGGACCCAGAACGGTCCCTCGATCCGGATTCCCAAGAGGATCCGAACTTATGTGTGGAGTTAATTGATGGGGTGTTTCATCAATTGAGTAAGGACAACACCTTAGTGGCCATTACGGCCGATTATCCCGGATTACTTCTAGCCTCAAAGGTAGCCGAGACCGAAGTCCTGGTATTTTTAAAGGAGATCCATCCATGCTTTTTTTTGAATGCTGTAGACCAATAGTGTTTCCTTTTGCAGGGGAAATCCTTGAGGCGGAGTGCCGGGCCCACGGTGGGCAGCTAACAAGGGCCGCTAAAGCCCGGCGGGCAAAAAAGAAGTGCTGACCAGATCGAGACTCCGGTGCAATGGTACGGTGTGCAAATTTCACGCCTAGGGTCTATGCCCTTAAGTCATTCTAACGCCCATGTTCTTCTTAGGAAGAAGAGAGCCCGCCGGACTATATCCACCGGCCAAACTTCAAGGCCGGGTCTAGAAGCGGAGGCGGACATGGGACGTGCGTTGGGCATTCCTCCGACAGAGGATGCAGACGGGCTATCTGCCACTAATTCAGAGGTGGAGAGCGCCATGAACCACCGGCAGCGCCGGACTGTTCTTCAGGACGCATGTTTTTCCCCGGAGGCGTTGAACGCCTTTAATATAGGAGATGCGTACCTCCGTGCCGCTCGAAATGGTCTAGCCAGGGCCACGGAGCAGTATGTAAAAGACATACGGGTGAGTAAATCTAATAGTTATATATGTCAGTAGCCCCGAGACTTGAAATAGTTAAGATAACTGTTTTAAGGATCATGTGTTATGCAGGGTCTTATAGAGAAGAACATGCAACTGTCTCAGGAGTTGGCGGAGTGCAAGGCCCAACTCGAAGCCGCACTGGCCGCTTCAACAATTGGAAAGGAGACCCCCTCAGGTAATGTATGTTCCCAAAAATAATTCCATTGCAAAGTGCAGCATGTGTGCAATGCTGACGATAACAATGCAGATGAAGCCGAGGTAAATTCGGACAAGCAACAACTCCTAAGCCAGCTAAAGGCTGGCGAGAGCGTGCTAACAAGGGTGAGGCAAGAGAAGAACAAACTTCAAGAGGCCAATACCCAGCTGGGCAAGGAACTAAAGGATGTTCGTATCCAGCTGTCTGCTTCCGTAAAGGAGAATCAGCGACTTCGACGCGGCATTTTTAGTAACTGCTTGAACGAATTCTCGAAAAAAAATCGGCGGGGAAGTCGATTAACAGAGCTATGTCTGTAGGTCTGCTGACAGGTCGTCCTGCGGAGGAAATGCCCGGTTCAACGGGGGACCTTCTTCCCGAGTTGTTGCAACTGCACGAGCGAGTTCGGCAGGCAATGCAGGGCGCCGTCTAGGCTATGTGGCCATCCCTCTCCGCGCCCGAAGGCCTTGGGGAGCTTGCCAAGAAGCTTGAGGGAGTGCGGCAGCGCTTCCGATTGTGGAAGATATCGGCCTGTCGTCAAGGTGCCAGGGAGGCCTGGGCCATGGTGAAGACTCGGTACACGAAGGCGGACCCGAACCACATGGCCTAGGTCAGCCCTATGGATCCGGACGGAAAGGAGATCCCTGTCAGTTTAGTATATGGCCAGGTAGAGCTGGCTGCAAAGTATTCTCAACAGGACTGTAAATTAGACCGCCTGTTGGATGGTATTGAAGAAGAATATACCGAGTCGGATTGACTCTGTAATTTAAAATGACATGAGAAATGCCTTCTAGCTGGATTGTAGATCGTTTGTCATTGCGGACCTTTTCGCTTTGACCTCTGGATCCTATAGTCCGGAGTGTGTCCGAATACCCTCTCGATTATGTAAGAACCGGGGCATGCATGGAGACAAGGCGTAGGGGTAATAATTGCTTTAGCAGACAAGTGCCCAACTAGTTATGTTATATTACATGGTTAGTAAGAAACATCTTCCAGGGAGAATAGTTCCATTAGGGGTTCCTTTCCCTGGGAGGCATGCCCTAAAGTGCATGTCCGAACTGCTAAAAAGAGCAGAAAAGCGTCTGGGGGCAGATAAATAAACAAGAAAAATCATCTTTTAGTTCAGCGACTGAATATTCCCTTAAGAACGCTAGCTTTCGGCTTCACCCAGTCTGAGGTACACATCCAGCTGACCCGGCAGTAACAATCGCAGAGGTGCTCCCTTTACCACCTAGCCGAATGAACGGGAACGTAGGGGTAAGCACAGGAGCCAGGCAACCCAGCTTGGCCAAAACTTAAGTCATATCGATGCATATAATGGTGTATAAAAGGTTCATGCGGAAGTGTAACACATGTTTTGGGCATGA
Source organism: Triticum timopheevii (assembly GCA_963921465.1). NCBI lineage: Eukaryota > Viridiplantae > Streptophyta > Magnoliopsida > Poales > Poaceae > Triticum > Triticum timopheevii. Next base: position 82,636,113 of record OY997264.1, read on the forward strand.
GGCCCGTTTATATGAACTTCTGATAAAGAAGCCCCCAGGTATGATGAGCGTGGGTGGCGCGTCAAGTATGTGCGAATCGATGCGCAGGCAAGCCCCTAAGGGCTTGGGAGAAGAAAAAGGAAAAAGGGGGGGAAGTAGGAGAGAAATGCCAGACAGCTTTAATGTGAAAAAATAAAAAGGGGACAGAGGAAGGAGACGAACACGGAGTCCGGCGCTAGGCGTAGAATCTTCGTAGATGTGCTGCGTTCCATGGGTTCGGCTCAAGTCGGTTGTCCGATGCGTTTCGCAGACGGTATGCTCCGCCAGTCAGTACTTGGTCGATTATGAAGGGACCCTCCGATTTGGGCTTTAGTTTGTCCTTTTTCTTGTCCGGCAGGCGTAGAACTAGTTCGCCAATGTTGTAAGTTTTGGCCCGTACTTCTCTGCTTTGATATCTTTGAGCCTGTTGTTGATAGAATGCGGAACGAGCTTTTGCCACGTCGCGCTCCTCCTCCAATGCATCCAAGCTGTCCTGCCGATCGAGCTCGGCTTCTCTTTCTTCGTACATGCGCACTTGAGGTGAGTCATGTATTATGTCGCAGGGCAGAACTGCCTCTGTGCCGTATACCATAAAAAATGGTGTGAATCTAGTAGTGCGATTCGGCGTGGTCCGCAGCCCCCAGAGTATGGAGTCAAGCTCTTCTACCCAGTGCGTGTTTGATTCCTTGAGGGATTGCACTAGTCTGGGTTTGATGCCGCTCATAATAAGACCATTGGCCCGTTCGACTTGACCGTTAGTTTGTGGGTGATAGACTGAAGCGTAGTCGAGCTTGATGCCCATGTTTTTGCACCAGAGTTTAACTTCGTCGGCCGTAAAGTTTGTGCCATTATCAGTTATGATGCTGTGGGGGACGCCGTAACGGTGTACAACCCTGGATATGAAGTCTATCACCGGTCCAGATTTGGCCATCTTTACAGGCTTGGCCTCTATCCATTTGGTGAATTTGTCCACCATAACCAGTAGGTATTTTTTCTTGTGGGTTCCTCCTTTAAGGGGTCCAACCATGTCCAGCCCCCAGACCACAAAAGGCCAGGTAATGGGGATGGTTTGTAGGGCGGTAGGTGGCATGTGGCTTTGATTAGCGAATAATTGGCAACCGACGCATCGCTGCACTAGGTCCTGAGCGTCTGCCCGGGCCGTCGGCCAATAAAATCCGGTACGGAAGGCCTTGCTTACAAGGGCTCGGGCTGCGGCGTGGTGCCCGCCTAGTCCGGTGTGAATTTCAGCCAGAAGATTTCGCCCTTCTTCTTCGGAGATACACCTTTGCAGGACTCCGGTTGTGCTCTTCTTATAAAGCTCTCCCTCGTGGACTTTGTAGGCTTTAGATCGCCGCACTATGCAGCGGGCCTCGTTTTGGTCCTCGGGAAGTTCCTTCCTAGTTAGGTAGGCTAGGAATGGTTTTGTCCACGAGGCAATGACTGCCATTATTGTGTGGGCTGATGGTGTTGTTTCGTTGGCAGAGCCACCAACTGTGTCAGAATGTACGGTGAGGGGTAGTGTGACTGTGTCCGAGCTGTTGTTTCCGGACTCTCCCTCCCATGTTACGGATGGCTTGAAAAGCCTCTCTAGGAAGATGTTGGGAGGGACGGCATCGCACTTTGCGCCGATGCGTGCCAACACGTCTGCTGCCTGGTTGTTCTCCCGGGCTATATGGTGAAATTCGAGCCCCTCAAACCGGGCTGACATTTTTAGGATGGCATTGCGATAAGCTGCCATTTTCGGATCTTTGGCGTCAAAGTCTCCATTTATTTGGGATATCGCGAGGTTTGAATCCCCACAGACCTCTAGGCTCTGAATGCCCATGGAGACTGCCATCCGGAGACCATGTAGAAGGGCCTCGTATTTGGCTGTGTTCTTGGAGTCCATGTACATTATCTGGAGTACGTATTGGATTGTATCTCCTATAGGGAACGTCAAAACGACGCCAGCCCCCAGGCCAGCCAGCATTTTGGAGCCGCCGAAGTGCATGATCCAGTTGGAATATGTGTCGTACTCTTTAGGGAGCTCGGCTTTGGTCCATTCGGTGATGAAGTCAGCCAAAACCTTCGATTTGATAGATCGACGTGGCTTGTAAATTATATCGAACGGGAGGAGCTCGACGGCCCATTTGGCAATCTGGCCCGTTGCGTCGCGGTTGTTTATAATAGCATTAAGGGGTACTTCGGATGCCACTGTTATTGAACACTCTTAAAAATAGTGTCGCAGCTTCCGGGATGCCATGAACACCGCGAATGTTGTCTTCTGATAATGCGGGTACCATGACTTGCATGGGGTTAAGACAGTGTCTGTCCGTTTCTCGTTCGACGATGAGTACCGCGCTTACAACTTGATGGGTTGCCGCGATGTATAATAGCATAGGTTCGCCCGTGTTGGGTGCGGCCAGGACCGGATTTGTTGCCAGTACGACTTTGATTTCTTCGAATCCGGCCATGGCGGCATCCGTCCACTCGAAGTGTTCGGTGCGCCGCAGGAGGCGATAAAGGGGTAATGCCTTTTCTCCTAAGCGGGAGATAAAGCGGCTTAGAGCCGCCACGCATCCGGTCAATTTTTGTATTTGCTTGAGGTCTTTTGGGATATCCAATTGCGACAGAGCTCGGATCTTGGTCGGGTTTGCTTCAATTCCTCTACCGGATACAATGAAGCCCAAGAGCTTTCCGGCTGGCACGCCAAAAATGCATTTTTCTGGGTTGAGCTTAATGTCATATGTGCGGAGATTGTCGAACGTGAGCCTCAAGTTGTCTACTAAAGTTTCGACATGTTTGGATTTGATGACCACGTCATCTACGTATGCTTCAACTGTTTTGCCGATCTGGTTGGCTAGACATGTCTGGATCATGCGTTGATATGTTGCGCTAGCATTTTTGAGCCCGAAGGGCATCGTGTTGAAGCAGAATGGGCCGTACGGGGTGATGAATGCCGTTGCGGCTTGGTCTGACTCTGCCATCTTGATTTGGTGGTAGCCAGAGTATGGGTCGAGGAAACACAATGAATCGTGTCCTGATGTAGCGTCGATGATTTGATCAATTCGGGAGAGTGGGAAAGGATCCTTTGGGCAGGCCTTTTTTAGGTCTTTGAAATCGACACATAGGCGCCAGGATTTGTCCTTTTTTGGTACCCTTACCAAGTTTGCTAGCCAGTCCGGATGTTTTATATCTCTGATGAATCTGGCTTCCAGTAGTTTTGCTAGCTCTTCTCCCATGGCTTGTCTCTTGGGTTCGGAGAAACGCCGCAGAGTCTGCTTGACGGGTTTAAATCCCTTTAGGATGTTCAGGCTGTGCTCAGCTAGCCTGCGTGGGATTCCTGGCATGTCTGAAGGGTGCCAGGCAAAAACGTCCCAATTTTCTCGTAGGAATTCTCTGAGTGCGGCATCTACTTCGGGTTTTAGTTGTGCCCCGATGGATGCCGTTTTTGTGGGGTCCGTTGGATGGACCTGGAATTTGACTATTTCGTCCGCTGGTTTGAAGGAGGTGGACTTGGGTCTCTTATCGAGTATCACATCGTCCCTGTCCACCGTGGAGCACAACGTAGTTAGTTCCTCGGCCGCTAGGGTTTCAGATAACACCTCCAGGGCCAGTGCGGCTGTCTTGTTTTCGGCGCGGAGCACTGTGTCCGGATCACTTGCAAGAGTGATGATTCCGTTGGGTCCGGGCATTTTGAGCTTCATGTACCCATAATGGGGTATGGCCTGGAAAATTGTAAATGCTTCTCGCCCTAGCAGAGTGTGGTATCCGCTGGTGAGCGGGGCCACTTGAAATGTGACTTCCTCGGATCTGTAATTATTCGGTGTGCCGAACACCACATCCAGTGTGACTTTTCCTGAACAACATGCTTCCCGGCTTGGTATTATTCCTATGAAGGTTGTGTTGCTTCGCTCAATGCGACTCCAGTATATTTCCATTTTTCGCAGGGTTTCCTCATAGATGAGGTTAAGTCCGCTACCGCCGTCCATGAGTACCTTTGTACTCCCTCTGTTTTTATTTACTCTGCATATTAAAGTTGACTGAAGTCAAACTTCATAAAGTTTGACCAAGTTTGTAGAAAACAATATAGACATTTATCATAATAAATCTATACGATGTGAAAGTGCATTCAATAATAAATCTAACGTTGTTGATTTGTTATTGTATATCTTAATATTTTTGTTTATAAACTTGGTCAAAGTTTGTAAAGCTTGACTTTGACCAAAGCTAATATGCGAACTAAATAAAAATGGAGGGAGTAAGTCGGAAGCCGTCCACTATCGGACTGAGGACCAGTGCGGCTGGTGCTCAGGCTGTCCAGAATTTAGGTTCGTCACTGGCATTAAATGTAATAGCCGTGTCACTCCATGGGGTTATTGTTGCTACTTGGTAGACTTCGGCAAGGTTGCAGAGGGTTCGTTTCCTCGCGTTGTTTGATGCGAAGGTCTCGAAGACTGTCGACACCGTACTGGCGTTTCTGGGATGGTGTTCTTCGGATTCTGGAGTTAGAAGCTCCTCGCCACTTCTGGCCACCTGCCGGAGTATCCAACATGCTCTAAGGCTGTGAGTTGGTGTGACTTCCCCTGAACTATGAATTTTACAAGGTCCATTGAGCCATCCCTCCAGTACGGTCCCATACCCTATAGAGGGTTTTTATTTTTTTGATGTTTGGCTCAGGTGCCTGGCGATAATGCGCCCTATTGTTTCGGACTCGTGTTGAATTCAGGGCCGGATTGTCCCAGAATTTATTTTCGGTTTTCCGAACGCTTTCTGTCGCACAGTACTTTTGTACTATGTATGTCAAGTCGGCGAAGCATATAATTTCACGGCAACTTATGGCGTTGAGGATTCCGATGTCCGTGCAGTTGTTACAGAAGAATGAAACTGCTTCTTCCTCACGGCAGTCCCTTATCTTGTTCATAACCAGGAGGAATCTGGCCCAGAAGTGGTGTACTGTTTCCCCGGGCGCTTGCCGTATTTGGGATAAATCCCTTATAGTTGGGTGGGCGGGTGGATTTAAATCTGGAACCCTTCCCGATAAAAGATTCAGGGGCCAAGAGGTTTCCGAATTCGAAGGTTTGCTTTCTTGGACATTATTCAATGAATCAGGCCTGCTGCCTGACTTTAGGTTCAGGACATGGGCAACATCCTCCCCTCCGCGGGTATCCGGCTTGGAGGGCTCGGGAATCCGGACACATCTGGTCCTTAGAGCGGGCGAAGACGCGCCGTATTGTTCTTCCACCACTTCAACATGGTGGGTGACCTGGGGAGAGTCGATCTCTCTCTGGTCGGGTTTAAGCCCGATCTGGACGTAATCTGTAGCGACTCCCAGGGCGGCAATGCGATCCAGGAGCTCATTCAAGGAAGAGAGCTCCGTTGGATCTAACTGCTCGGTGAGTTCCGAGCTGATGTGAAGATTGCTTTCGATGGCCTGAGAGGTCATCGTCGGCGCGGCAGCCGAACAGGCGGTCATCAAGAACCTGCCTAGCCGAAGAGTTTGACCGACAGCCAAAGCTCATTTAGCGACAGCGGCGTCTTTAAAGACAGGGTGCAGCATCCTTCCTGACGGTAACGACACAGAGGAACTCTCAGTGAAAGCACCAATGTCGGTGTCAAAACTGGCGGATCTCAGGTAGGGGGTCCCGAACTATGCGTCTAGGCGAATGGTAACAGGAGATAGGGACACGATGTTTTTACCTAGGTTCGGGCCCTCTCGGTGGAGGTAAAACCCTACTCCCGCTTGATTGATATTGATGGTATGGGTGTTACAAGAGTTGATCTACCACGAGATCAGAGAGGCTAAACCCTAGAAGCTAGCCTATGGTATGATTGTTGTTCGTCCTACGGACTAAAACTCTCTGGTTTATATAGACACCGGAGAGGGCTAGGGTTACACAGAGTCGGTTACAATGGGAGGAGATCTACATATCCGTATCGCCAAGCTTGCCTTCCACGCCAAGAAAAGTCCCTATCCGGATACGGGACGAAGTCTTCAATCTTGTATCTTCATAGTCCGGGAGTCCGGCCAAAGGTCATAGTCCGGCCATCCGGACACCCCCTAATCCAGGACTCCCTCAGCTATCTACTTACTTTTATGTTGAGTCATCACCCTCTTATTAAAAAGCACCCGCTGGAGAGCACACTGTCATTTGAATTCATTACTATTAGTTTATATTGGGTATGACTTGACTGGATCTCTTTTACCATGAATTACAATGTTTAGTCAGTCCTTGATCTTTAAAGGTGCTCTGCATTTATGTCTTGCGGTCTCAGAAAGGGCTAGCGAGATACCATCTTGTTATATCATATTATGATTGTTTTGAGAAAGTTTTGTCATCCAAGTTTTATTATTATTGCTCGCTACTTGATTATGCCATTGATATGAGTAAATATGAGACCTAAGTGTTATTGTGAATATGGTTAGTTCATAATCTTTGCTGAAAACTTGAATGCTGGCTTTACATATTTACAACAACAAGAGCAAATAGAGTTTGTAAAAGTTTTTCTTTATCACTTTCAGTTTATCAACTGAATTGCTTGAGGACAAGCAAAGGTTTAAGCTTGGGGGAGTTGATACGTCTCCAACGTATCTACTTTTCCAAACACTTTTGCCCTTGTTTTGGAAACTGACTTGCATGATTTGAATGAAGCTAACCCGGACTAACGCTGTTTTCAGTAGAACTGCCCTAGTGTAGTTCATTGTGCAGAAAAGAAAAGTTCTCGGAATGACCGGAAAATCCACGGAGATAACTTTTGGAAAATATAAAAAATACTGGCGAAAAAATCAAGGCCAGGGGGCCCACACCTTGTCCACGAGGGTGGGGTGAGCGCCCCCTCCCCCTGGGCGCGCCCCCTGTCTCGTGGGACCCCTGATGCTCCACCGACCTCAACTCCAACTCCATATATTCCGTTTCGCGGAGAAAAAACTCGGAGAGAAAGTTTCATTGCGTTTTACGACATGGAGCCGCCGCCAAGCCCTAATGTCTCTCGGGAGGGATGATTTGGAGTCTGTTCGAGGCTCCGGAGAGGGGGATTCGTCACCATTGTCATAATCAACCATCCTCCATTAGCAATTTCATGATGCTCACCGCCGTGCGTGAGTAATTCCATCGTAGGCTTGCTGGACGGTGATGGGTTGGATGAGATTTACCATGTAATCGAGTTAGTTTTGTTAGGGTTTGATCCCTAGTATCCATTATGTTTTGAGATTGATGTTGCTATGACTTTGCTATGCTTAATGCTTGTCACTAGGGCCCGAGTGCCATGATTTCAGATCTGAACCTATTATGTTTTCATGAATATATGTGAGTTCTTGATCCTATCTTGAAAGTCTATAGTCACCTATTATGTGTTATGATCCGACAACCCCGAAGTGACAATAATCGGGATACTTCTCGGTGATGACCATAGTTTAAGGAGTTCATGTATTCACTATGTGTTAATGCTTTAGTCCGGTACTCTATTAAAAGGAGGCCTTAATATCCCTTAGTTTCCACTAGGACCCCGCTGCCACGGGAGGGTAGGATAAAAGATGTCATGCAAGTTCTTTTCCATAAGCACGTATGACTATATTCGGAATACATGCCTACATTACATTGATGAACTGGAGCTAGTTCTGTGTCACCCTATGTTATAACTATTACATGAGGAATCGCATCCGACATAATTACCCATCACTGATCCAATGCCTACGAGCCTTTCACATATTGTGCTTTGCTTACTTACTTTTCCGTTGCTACTGTTACAATCACTACAAAGCTGCTATCTTTACTTTTGCCACTGTTATCATTACTATCCTACTACTTTGGTACTAAATACTTTGCTGTAGTGCCACGACCGGTTTTCCGAGTATAAATTTCCAGAAAAGACCGTCGTGCTCATCAGCCCCAGGATTACTGTTAGCTGATGAGGCTCCAACTTGATACAGAAATTCCAAGCAAAATACAAAATATGTAGTACAAGACCATTCTGGCCTGTGAGTACAACAAATGGTTTCTAGTGGTTGATGGCGGAAGCGGTTGTGAAACATCAGTGTCTATGGGACTCCATTTCTCACAGGAACAGCTGACCAGGTTAACTCCTATCTTCGCGAGGCTGCTATCTCCATTGCTTAGCTTCCGGGGCTGTCATCGCGTCGCTCCTCTCCGTGCAAGAAAATCTGGCCAAGACAATAGCCAGGGACAAGCCAGTGAGTACTTTGAATGTACTCGCAAACATTATGAACACAGGTATAATATAACAATGATGTGCTGAAAATATTTTATGCTCATGACATCCGTCACAAAATATAAATGAAACTCTGATGCGTGCAAGAAGTTGTTTATAAATATGCAATAACATAGTAGTACTAAAATTTATGAAATAAATAACAAGCAATGCCACAGTCGGGTGTCTGTGCGACACCACATAAAGGGCTTTAAAAGGAATGCCACAGTCGGGCGTCTGAGCGACACCACATAAAGGGCTTTAAAAGAAATGCCACAGTCGGGCGTCTGGGCGACACCACATAAGGGGCTTTAAAAGAAATGCCACAGTCGGGCGTCTGGGCGACACCACATAAAGGGCTTTAAAAGAAATGCCACAGTCGGGCGTCTGGGCGACACCACATAAAGGGCTTTAAAAGAAATGCCACAGTCGGGCGTCTGGGCGACACCACATAAGGGGCTTTAAAAGAAATGCCACAGTCGAGCGTCTGGGCGACACCACATAAAGGGCTTTAAAAGAAATGCCACAGTCAGGTGTCTGAGCGACACCACATAAAGGGCTTTAAAATAAACAATCATAGTGAATATCCCGGAGGTAGAACCGTCCCAGAGATACTCGATAATGACAATAATATCACGGGTTAGTCAACAATAATAATAATCATAATTATCACAAGTCACCAGTAGTAGTTCCAGTTCTGGTTAACAGTTTCACCTCCGAAGACCGACACTAAGACCGACACTTGACCCATCCCAGACTGTAATCCTTAACCATGGACACGGCTATTCGAATAGGTTTAATCTCTACAGAGGGTGTACTCTTTACCCATGAGTAACGGATTCCTTTAGTCCATCAAGACTAATTCCGTCTACGGCCTTTTAATTGAAAACACACCTAACTTGCACACACCAGCTTAACTCACACGTGTCTGGAATCACGCATGACACCTGTTAAGCAAACTCTAAGTGGGGAGGCTACAACCTCGCGTAGCATGGGATCAAATTTATATCGCGCGCTCTAAGGGGTGGCCTCCCCTCTCGGTCTCAACCGGAAACACCCATGCCCCCGAACCAGGTGGCATGCCTACCGGCTACAACCGGTATCTTCCACCATGGCCTCTCTGTACGGTGTGTGCTAGGAAGAGGTTGACAACTTACTGAACCATACTCTACTTGCTGTAGAGACGAGTGGTAGTATGAAACAAGTATGGGGGTTACTGGCACAAGACTCGATCTACGGTCGACTCAGGAGGTTTAAGTATTCCCTGCATGGTTAGCATGACAAAAGTATTTCATCCAACGGAGTCACCGCTCATATCACCTTACCATGCCATACCAGCCATAACCGTCCCGACGGAGACCAGCGACAAACTCATGCCTACCCAAGGCTGAGGTTTTCCCGGGTTCCTGCCGGTATGCATGCAAGGCACATGAGGGTGATTATCATCACAAGTGGGTTCATTTCCAACAGCATGGAAATCACTAATATGCACTCATGCAAATGATCATATCACATAAAATAATAGGTCCTTCGAATTGCGGTGGTGTTATAAATGTATCAACGATCACACCCAAAATATTATGCCGGGATTCAGAATGCTTGCCTTCAATGTGGGGAAAGGCAGGGATGCACTCCAAAACTTGAAACTTTTCTCCTCTCTTCAAAAATCCTATTTTAGCAATATAAAAGAATTAACACACAAAATAAAAACAGCACCAAAAGTTGTTCTGAAATTTTTTCAAATAAATCTTAAAATAAACTAGGTGAAATTTGAGAGAGGTAGGAAAAAGAATCATTTCATTTGGAGTTGTATTTAAAAAGTTATAGGCAGTCAAAGTTGTGGTCAAAATCTGTTTTTAATAAAATCAGGAAAAAGAAAACGTTTTGGGCAGAATACGCTTTCGGTGCAGGGAAGACGTACTGGGGGGTTTTACGCCTCCACTTAACACGCGTGGCGGCGGAGTGGGTCACTGACAGTGGGTCCACGGGGCCCACTAGTCAGGTTTGACTAGTCTTTCTCCCTCTCCTTCCTCTGTCCCGAGCGGAGGCGGAGCTCCGGCGATTGTCGCCGGCGACTGGCGGCTCCTCGCGGGGCCCTGAGGGCGGGGATGGATCCGCCACTCCAGTGCGGTCCTCCCGGTGGTCGCAGGGTAGCTGGAGGTGGAGGGAGCTGCCGGCGGCGAGCTCCGCGGCGGAGGAAAGCTTCGGTGGCGAAGTGATTTTGAGGCGGCGATGGATCCCGATCAAAATCAAGTAGGGGGTTGGGTTCCTGGAAGGAAGGAGGTGTTCTTGGCGAAGAGAACGGAGAGGGGGAGGTACTGGAGGTGCCGTATTGGCCGGGGCGGTGGCGGCGGCAGGAGTTGCCGGAGGTGAGGAAGGAGGCCTCCCCGGGTCGAAAGCGAGGCAGGGGAGCACCATTAGGGTGGCCTGAGGTCGCCTACGTGCTCGGGGAAGCTCGGGGCCTCCTTTTATAGGCGTGGCAAGGAGGTTCCGCGGCGGCCGTGGATAAGCTCTCCGGCGAACCGCCTCTCTGTAGCTAGGGCGACGTGGCGGCGACGAACGCTAGCGGACACACTTGTGGATGAGCTCGCGCTGTTCCAGGGGCCAGGTGGCGAGTGGAGGTGGCTTTGGCGGCGCTGACGGAGCAGGGGATGTCGGCGGCGGTGGCGGCTAGCTGTTGGCGTGCCGGGGCGTGGCGAGGGGCGGCTTGGCGTGTTGCGGTGAGGCGGGGAGTGCGTGGCGTGGTGCTGCAGAGCGGGCCAAAACTGTGGGGGCCAGCGTGTCGGCTCGGCGCGCGTGCGTGCCAAACGCACGCTCTGCTCGCGCTCCGGGCGTGCACGGGACGTGCTCGACGTAATGCCAGAGCAAGCTACATAGTTTGGGTGAGGCTGGCATTTAGCAGATCTAGGTTAGGAGTAACGGGGAGTCTAGTGGACATGCTTGTTTGATCAGAGGTGCAAGTTCACAGTGCAATGCCACAATTAATGTCAAAACAGATCGTGTCCGTAAGGTGTTTGACAAAATGCTAAGGGCACTTAGGCAGGTCTTGGAGTGGCCAAAAACTCCAGATCAGTGTCTCCTTAGATGCAAGAGAGAGTGGTAGGGTTAGTTTGGCAAAAGGAGAAACTTGTTAGTGCCAGTTTTACAAAACTTGAATTCTGGACAGGAAATAAATGACATTATTTCATGAACCAAAATTAATCCACTGGGTGCATGCTCCTGGATTTAAGGGTTTGGTAGGGCTGTCTACAAGTAGGAAAAGGAATCATGGAAAAAGGAGCCACTAAAAATGTGGTTGCTGTACAAACCATCATGTTGGGCCAGAATGAAAGAGAGGTTGATTCACTCAAAATTTTCAAAGAACAGCACTAGGTTTTTTCATAAAGTTGAATCATATGCTACTACCAACATCCCATAATTTTGGTGGAGGCTAGAAAGAATTATTTAAAAGAGTTGTAGTGCAAATTGCACTCTGGACCAGAGAAGGAAAAATTGATGCAGAGCTCAAATTATTACATAAATAAAAGATATTTTTGTATAAAAGTGATTTAAAAAACATCACATGATATCTCCAATTTTTGGTTAGAGTTTTAGGTGAATTTATCAAATGGTTGTAGTTCAAATATGGCCATATAACCTTGAAACACCATTTTTCAAGAAAATAAAGATCAAGCAATTTAATTAGTTAATTAGTTATACTGATAAAAGAAAAGTTTTTCTTGAGAGGTTAAATAAGTCCAATAACATACTTTGAAAAGTTTTCACTTAGGGAAAAACTCATCACAACAGGGAAGGAAATGATTTAAAAATTAAAATGGAGCTCAGAAACTCAAAGTTTTAATTCCTGGTAAAAAAAATTAATTCATTAAAACAAAGCCAAATTTTTGGGGTGTCACAGACACTACCCCCCTTAAGAAAAATCTCGTCCTCGAGATTTGTTAAAAGCTGTTTTAAGAAAAACTATACGCAATAAAAATGTGGCTACAGTGAGAGGGCAATAAGTGGTGAAAATTCACAGTGCGGATACTGGTGCTGCGTGGAAAAGTCTGCGATTCGGGACAAAAACGTGAGGTTTCTATGCTGGATATACTTCTAAATTTAGATATACGCTGGTCGCACCCGAGAGCACAGTGCTCTCTCTGGCTGATAGGTGGGACCGGGGTCCACTGCCAGTCTCTTCTTCTCCCTCTGGTCCTCTCTTCTTCCTCTCTCCCGCGCGCTTTCTCCACTGGCGATGCCTAGCGCGTAGGGCATCCAGGCCGTACCGCGGTAGTGCGCGGCGTGCTAGCTATTGGTGCAGCATGCACTCACCTCGCGGGCCAGTACGCTATCGGCACTGCTCGCGGATTCGACTCCGAACACCGGCGATCGGGCGACGAGCGGTGCTGGTGGACTTCGCCCACCGTACACCGAGCTCGAGCTATAAAACGGCCGGGGTGCCTCTCTCTTCTTCCTCACACCTGGCCTCACTTCTCTTCCTCCTTCTTCTTTCTCCATTACTGCTTACAGAAGCTCGGGTTAGGCTCTAATGGCGGAGGCGATGCCGGACTGGTTTGCGATCCTGATATGCGGAGGGCTGGCAACGCTGCTGGGGCTCTCTATGCTCCTGTGCGCGATGATCCTCGATGATCGTCACGACGCTGCTGCTCGGGTGTTGGCTCTCCGCGGTGGTGGTGATCACGAGGAGTAGGTGGGGTGTGCCGGGTGCTAACTGTTGTTAGGGGGTGATTAGCTGGATGCAACACTGTTGCAAAGTTTTGCAATCAGTGTTTGTGTCCGAAAGATTATGGTTGTGAGTCTGCTGCCGTGGTGCTGTGAAATTAATAAATCCACGCCGTGAGAAAGTGTAGATGTAGCAGCTCAGGGATAAGAAATCTCACTCCAGAATTTTGCGAGGGAAAAACAGTTAATTTTAAAGGAGCATAAATCACAACAAAAACTACACACATTAGTAGAAGCCCAATAATTGACTCGTCGTACAAACTCCTGGTATCGCACATAAGTCACACACATAAATAAATGCTGAAATAACAAATACAGTAGTGACGTCTAAAATGAAAACGGTAACTGGTTGGGGTCCTGATAAAATGTCTCTGGTAAAGGGATACACTCCTCTTCTATCGGAGGAAGTGGATTGACCAGTCGATGCACGTGTCTCTCCGGTTCGGTTCTCAGTGCTCTGCCGATGGCAATCTGAGGATTTAAATCAGCGAGACTCTGGAGATAATCCATTACTCGCTGGTTCAAATGCTCTTGAGCGATGATGTACTGGATGAGGTTGGCTAGCACTGGGTCTTTCTCAATCCGTCCACCGGGAAAAGATGTCACTCCTCCGGGTGTTGCACGGCTCGGAAAATAATAATATCCTCTTTCGCGGGCATAGGGTACTGCGGATCGAAGGCGAGCAATCGCTTCTTTTGCAGCATCTTCTATGGCCAAGTGTGGGGTTGGCATAGATTTTCCCACGAAGGAAACTTCTATTGGGTCTTGGTTGGGGTCTACAGGAGGAATGTGTACTACTGCCCAATATTCCGAGGTGGATGGGGTGATCCTTGATTTGAACAGCTCGTACTGGGGTGGCTGGGTAGAACCCATGGTACTGCGGGTAAAGTCCCGCAATATTTTGACAAAGCTACCCGGGGTTGCATCTGGGGTTCTCCGATAAATACTAGGGCTTGGCATGACAAGAAATGGTTGTGAGTGTGGTGCACAAGGTGAGGGTTGCTGGGTAAGGTCACAAGGTGGCCTTTATATAACAATGGAGCTGGATCATTTTACCATGGTGAAAGGTAATGAATCTGCCAGATTAACTCAAGAGTCGGGGTCCGTGCCGGAGATACACATATCTCATAAAGAGACGTGTTACTGTGGTTGTCATCGGGTTGGTTTTGGTAGCTGTGCCCGGAAAAATATGCAACTATGCGCTGGCCAAAAACAAAAATAAAAAGTGCAAAGGCTATCATTAAAATAGAGGCACAACGATAGGCTGCGTTGATATACACGGTCGCACGATTAGAAAGCGAGGATACACTGAAACTTGGTGCTATTCGCACGGCTTAATCTACCTCGTTTACGTCTAAACGGGCGTGCCTGGTGGATGTCGAGGCTTCTCCATGTGTCTCACTGCCGGGATTAGTCGGAGATGGCGGAGGAACTGCAGGGTCGGGGTAGCGATGGTGATCATCACGGGGATTGTTAGCCATAATCCCGTTGGAGTGGGTTCCCAAAAGGCGACGAAGCACTTCTGGGGTCATCAAAGCATCTCGGTTGATGGCTGGAGCTGATCTCAGGGCCTCGATCGATTGTCCGAACAGCACGACTGGGTTGTCGGCATCGGGCTCGTCTTCTCTTCTTGCTGGGGCTCGACGAACCAGCTCTCCTCGAGCTGCGATCAGATCAATGGTGATCTGGTCGAACAGTGCCTCTAGTGCACTTACATAGCGCACTAGGTGCAACAATGCGGGGTCTGTCTCCTGATCTTCGTTGGCAACTTGGGGTGGTCTACCATACCCTTCGCGTCTGGGGTAGTAGTGGAATGAGCGACAGTTAACTCTGGGCGACAAGTGCCTGAGATGAACTATAGCCTCTCGAGCGGCTAGTTGGATGGCTTGAAGCTCAAAGGAAGTTGTCCTTTCGGTGAACCTGTAGGGGCGCTCGGGTGCTAGACCCCTATCGTAGATGTGCACAGTGGCCCAGAATTGACGGTCTTCACCGCTCATGGGTCCTTGGTACACAACATATTCAGGTGGCTCTTCTAACGCATAGGCACGACGGGTGAGGTTTGCGAGGATGGTCACAAAACCTCCAAGGTAGTTTGCTGTGGTCTCGTTGTGCACTATGGGGCCAGGCATTGTGGCTAGTTTGGGGAAGAGACTGTGTTGTGCTGGGTTGGAGCTAGTATGCCCCATTTTATAGGAAAAAGGGGACGGAGTCTTCCTTTGCACGCTTGCGAGAAATGACTATTTAGGATTCGATCACTGGCGCATGAGCGACAGGTTAGGTTGATAGGTTGGGCGCCGACTGCCAAAAGGTGTTGGGTCACTGTGTGGCTATCTTGCACGAGAAGCTTGGCTGGGGTTTGGTTATGGTTTGGTGGGTTGGTTTGCCTAATTTTATAGACCCGGCTAAGATAGGATTAGCCAATGGTCAGCCTGGCTCTGATACCAAGCTTGCCACGACCGGTTTTCCGGGTATAAATTTCCAGAAAAGACCGTCGTGCTCATCAGCCCCAAGATTACTGTTAGCTGATGAGGCTCCAACTTGATATAGAAATTCCAAGCAAAATACAAAATATGTAGTACAAGACCATTCTGGCCTATGAGTACAACAAATGGTTTCTAGTGGTTGATGGCGGAAGCGGTTGTGAAACATCAGTGTCTATGGGACTCCATTTCTCACAGGAACAGCTGACCAGGTTAACTCCTATCTTCGCGAGGCTGCTATCTCCATTGCTTAGGTTCCGGGGCTGTCATCGCGTCGCTCCTCTCCGTGCAAGAAAATCTGGCCAAGACAATAGCCAGGGACAAGCCAGTGAGTACTTTGAATGTACTCGCAAACAATATGAACACAGGTATAATATAACAATGATGTGCTGAAAATATTTTATGCTCATGACATCCGTCACAAAATATAAATGAAACTCTGATGCGTGCAAGCAAGTTGTTTATAAATATGCAATAACATAGTAGTACTAAAATTTATGAAATAAATAACAAGCAATGCCACAGTCGGGTGTCTGTGCGACACCACATAAAGGGCTTTAAAAGGAATGCCACAGTCGGGCGTCTGAGCGACACCACATAAAGGGCTTTAAAAGAAATGCCACAGTCGGGCGTCTGGGCGACACCACATAAGGGGCTTTAAAAGAAATGCCACAGTCGGGCGTCTGGGCAACACCACATAAAGGGCTTTAAAAGAAATGCCACAGTCGGGCGTCTGGGCGACACCACATAAAGGGCTTTAAAAGAAATGCCACAGTCGGGCGTCTGGGCGACACCACATAAGGGGCTTTAAAAGAAATGCCACAGTCGGGCGTCTGGGCGACACCACATAAAGGGCTTTAAAAGAAATGCCACAGTCGGGTGTCTGCGCGACACCACATAAAGGGCTTTAAAATAAACAATCATAGTGAATATCCCGGAGGTAGAACCGTCCCAGAGATACTCGATAATGAAAATAATATCACGGGTTAGTCAACAATAATAATAATCATAATTATCACAAGTCACTAGTAGTAGTTCCAGTTCTGGTTAACAGTTTCACCTTCAAAGACCGACACTAAGACCGACACTTGACCCATCCCAGACTGTAATCCTTAACCATGGACACGGCTATTCGAATAGGTTTAATCTCTGCAGAGGGTGTACTCTTTACCCACGAGTAACGGATTCCTTTAGTCCATCAAGACTAATTCCGTCTATGGCCTTTTAATTGAAAACACACCTAACTTGCACACACCAGCTTAACTCACACGTGTCTGGAATCACCCACGACACCTGTTAAGCAAACTCTAAGTGGGGAGGCTACAACCTCGCGTAGCATGGGATCAAATTTATATCGCGCGCTCTAAGGGGTCGCCTCCCCTCTCGGTCTCAACCGGAAACACCCATGCCCCCGGACCAGGTGGCATGCCTACCGGCTACAACCGGTATCTTCCACCATGGCCTCTCTGTACGGTGTATGCTAGGAAGAGGTTGACAACTTACTGAACCGTACTCTACTTGCTGTAGAGACGAGTGGTAGTACGAAACAAGTATGGGGGTTACTGGCACAAGACTCGATCTACGGTCGACTCAGGAGGTTTAAGTATTCCCTGCATGGTTAGCATGACAAAAGTATTTCATCCAACGGAGTCACCGCTCATATCACCTTACCATGCCATACCAGCCATAACCGTCCCGACGGAGACCGGCGACAAACTCATGCCTACCCAAGGCTGAGGTTTTCCCGGGTTCCTGCCGGTATGCATGCAAGGCACATGAGGGTGATTATCATCACAAGTGGGTTCATTTCCAACAGCATGGAAATCACTAATATGCACTCATGCATATGATCATATCACATGAAATAATAGGTCCTTCGAATTGCGGTGGTGTTATAAATGTATCAACGATCACACCCAAAATATTATGCCGGGATTCAGAATGCTTGCCTTCAATGTGGGGAAAGGCAGGGATGCACTCCAAAACTTGAAACTTTTCTCCTCTCTTCAAAAATCCTATTTTAGCAATATAAAAGAATTAACACACAAAATAAAAACAGCACCAAAAGTTGTTCTGAAATTTTTTCAAATAAATCTTAAAATAAACTAGGTGAAATTTGAGAGAGGTAGGAAAAAGAATCATTTCATTTGGAGTTGTATTTAAAAAGTTATAGGCAGTCAAAGTTGTGGTCAAAATCTGTTTTTAATAAAATCAGGAAAAAGAAAACGTTTTGGGCAGAATACGCTTTCGGTGCAGGGAAGACGTACTGGGGGGTTTTACGCCTCCACTTAACACGCGTGGCGGCGGAGTGGGTCACTGACAGTGGGTCCACGGGGCCCACTAGTCAGGTTTGACTAGTCTTTCTCCCTCTCCTTCCTCTGTCCCGAGCGGAGGCGGAGCTCCAGCGATTGTCGCCAGCGACTGACGGCTCCTCGCGGGGCCCTGAGGGCGGGGATGGATCCGCCACTCCAGTGCGGTCCTCCCGGTGGTTGCAGGGTAGCTGGAGGTGGAGGGAGCTGCCGGCGGCAAGCTCCGCGGCGGAGGAAAGCTTCGGTGGCGAAGTGATTTTGAGGCGGCGATGGATCCCGATCAAAATCAAGTAGGGGGTTGGGTTCCTGGAAGGAAGGAGGTGTTCTTGGCGAAGAGAACGGAGAGGGGGAGGTACTGGAGGTGCCGTATTGGCCGGGGCGGTGGCGGCGGCAGGAGTTGCCGGAGGTGAGGAAGGAGGCCTCCCCGGGTCGAAAGCGAGGCAGGGGAGCGCCATTGGGGTGGCCTGAGGTCGCCTGCGTGCTCGGGGAAGCTCGGGGCCTCCTTTTATAGGCGTGGCAAGGCGGTTCCGCGGCGGCCGTGGATAAGCTCTCCGGCGAACCGCCTCTCTGTAGCTAGGGCGACGTGGCGGCGACGAACGCTAGCGGACACACTTGTGGATGAGCTCGCGCTGTTCCAGGGGCCAGGTGGCGAGCGGAGGTGGCTTTGGCGGCGCTGACGGAGCAGGGGCTATCGGCGGCGGTGGCGGCTAGCTGTTGGCGTGCCGGGGCGTGGCGAGGGGCGGCTTGGCGTGTTGCGGTGAGGCGAGGAGTGCGTGGCGTGGTGCTGCAGAGTGGGCCAAAACCGTGGGGGCCAGCGTGTCGGCTCGGCGCACGTGCGTGCCAAACGCACGCTCTGCTCGCGCTCCGGGCATGCACGGGACGTGCTCGACGTAATGCCAGAGCAAGCTTCATAGTTTGGGTGAGGCTGGCGTTTAGCAGATCTAGGTTAGGAGTAACGGGGAGTCTAGTGGACATGCTTGTTTGATCAGAGGTGTAAGTTCACAGTGCAATGCCACAATTCATGTCAAAACAGATCGTGTCCATAAGGTGTTTGACAAAATGCTAAGGGCACTTAGGCAGGTCTTGGAGTGGCCCAAAACTCCAGATCAGTGTCTCCTTAGATGCAAGAGAGAGTGGTAGGGTTAGTTTGGCAAAAGGAGAAACTTGTTAGTGCCAGTTTTACAAAACTTGAATTCTGGACAGGAAATAAATGACATTATTTCATGAATCAAAATTAATCCACTGGGTGCATGCTCCTGGATTTAAGGGTTTGGTAGGGCTGTCTACAAGTAGGAAAAGGAATCATGGAAAAAGGAGCCACTAAAAATGTGGTTGCTGTACAAACCATCATGTTGGGCCAGAATGAAAGAGAGGTTGATTCACTCAAAATTTTCAAAGAACAGCACTAGGTTTTTGCATAAAGTTGAATCATATGCTACTACCAACATCCCATAATTTTGGTGGAGGCTAGAAAGAATTATTTAAAAGAGTTGTAGTGCAAATTGCACTCTGGACCAGAGAAGGAAAAATTGATGCAGAGCTCAAATTATTACATAAATAAAAGATATTTTTGTATAGAAGTGATTTAAAAAACATCACATGATATCTCCAATTTTTGGTTAGAGTTTTAGGTGAATTTATCAAATGGTTGTAGTTCAAATATGGCCATATAACCTTGAAACACCATTTTTCAAGAAAATAAAGATCAAGCAATTTAATTAGTTAATTAGTTATACTGATAAAAGAAAAGTTTTTCTTGAGAGGTTAAATAAGTCCAATAACATACTTTGAAAAGTTTTCACTTAGGGAAAAACTCATCACAACAGGGAAGGAAATGATTTAAAAATTAAAATGGAGCTCAGAAACTCAAAGTTTTAATTCTTGGTAAAAAAAATTAATTCATTAAAACAAAGCCAAATTTTTGGGGTGTCACATGTAGATACTAAGTTATCCAGGTGTGGTTGAATTGATAACTCAACTGCTAACACTTTAGAATATTCTTTGGCTCCCCTTGTGTCGAATCAATAAATTTGGGTTGAATACTCTACCCTCGAAAACTGTTGTGATCCCCTATACTTGTGGGTTATCAGTGCATATAACATCTACGCATAAACTTGGCTCGCATGCCACTATTGGGGAACATAGTAATTTCAAAAAGAATTCCTATGCACATGCATGATCATGGTGATGCATAGCAACGAGAGGGGAGAGTGTTGTCCACGTACCCTCGTAGACCGAAAGCAGAAGCGTTCAGCACACGTTCAACTCGATGACGTCCGACAAACTCCGATCCAGCAGAGCTTTGCGGGAGAGTTCCTTCAGCACGACGGCGTGATGATGGTGTTGATGATGCTACCAACGCAGGGCTTCACCTAAGCACCGCTAAGTTATTAACGAGGTGGAATATGGTGGAGGGGGGCACCGCACATGGCTAAGAGATCAAGAGATCAATTGTTGTGTCTAGAGGTGCCCCCTGCCCCCGTATATAAAAGATCAAGGGGGAGGGGCGGCCGGCCAGGAGGAGGGCGCGCCAGGGAGGAGTCCTACTCCCACCGGGAGTAGGGCTCCCTCTTTTCCTAGTTGGAGTAGGAGGGGGAAAGGAAGGGAGAGAGGAGAGTAAGGAAAGGGGGGCGCCACCCCCCTCCTTGTCCAATTTGGACTAGAGGGGGAGGGGTGCGCGGCCTGCCCTGGCCACCCCTCCTCTTCTCCACTAGGGCCCATGAGTCCCACTAAAGCCCCCGGGAGGGTTCCGGTAACCCCCCGGTACTCTAGTATATGTCTGAAACCTCCCGAAACACTTCTAATGTCTGAACATAGTCATCCAATATATCGATCTTTACATCTCGACCATTTTGAGACTCCTCGTCATGTCTGTGATCATATCCGGGACTCCGAACTACCTTCGGCACATCAAAACACAAAAACTCATAATATCGATCGTCAACGAACTTTAAGTGTGCGGACCCTACGGGTTTCAGAACTATGTAGACATGACCGAGACACATCTCCGGTCAATAACCAATAGCGGAACTTGGATGCTCATATTGGCTCCCACATATTCTACGAAGATCTTTATCGGTCAAACTGCATAACAACATACATAGTTCCCTTTGTCATCGGTATGTTACTTGCCCGAGATTCGATCATCGGTATCTCAATACCTAGTTCAATCTCGTTACCGGCTAGTCTCTTTACTCATTACGTAATGCGTCACCCCGCAACTAACGCATTAGCAACATTGCTTGCAAGGCTTATAGTGATGTGCATTACCGAGAGGGCCCAGAGATACCTCTCCGACAATCGGAGTGACAAATCCTAATCTCGAAATACGCCAACTCAACATGTACCTTCGGAGACACCTGTAGAGCTCCTTTATAATCACCCAGTTACATTGTGACGTTTGGTAGCACATAAAGTGTTCCTCCGGTAAACGGGAGTTACATAATCTCATATTCATAGAAACATGTATAAGTCATGAAGAAAGCAATAGCAACATACTAAACAATCAAGTGCTAAGCTAACGGAATGGGTCAAGTCAATCACATCATTCTCCTAATGATGTGATCCCGTTAATCAAATGACAACTCATGTCTATGGCCAGGAAACACAACCATCTTCGATCAACGAGCTAGTCAAGTAGAGGCATACTAGTGACACTATGTTTGTCTATGTATTCACACATGTATTATGTTTCCGATTAATATAATTCTAGCATGAATAATAAACATTTATCATGATATGAGGAAATAAATAATAACTTTATTATTGCCTCTAGGGCATATTTCCTTCACCCCAGGCGTGCCCTGGTGGGTTGTGCTCCCCACGGAGCACCCCTAGGTGCTTTCCTGGCCCACTGGATGTCTTCTGGCCCAAAAAAATCCTCAAAAAGTTTCGCTGCGTTTGGACTCCATTTGGTATTGATTTCCTGCGATGTAAAAACATGCAGAAAACAGCAACTGGCACTGGGCACTATGTTAATAGGTTAGTACCAAAAAATGACATAAAATGACTATAAAATGATTGTAAAACATCCAAGCATGATAATATAACAGCATGGAACAATCAAAAATTATGGAGCAGCATCAACATGTCGTGGAAATTTTTTTATCCCATTTGGGGCAGGTTTGGGTATATGCTTCTCACAAACCAGAGATTCTCACAACAAGCCTCATGGTTTCTGTAGGGAACGTCCCACCTTTGGGGACGAAACAATATCCATTGCCTCTTATTGCTTTCAAAAAATTTCTAATGTCAACACAGAACAACAGGAGTGTTGTGTCAACTTTTGGGATTTTTCGGGGTTTGTTTGGACATTTTTATGCATTAATTGAGTTTTCAATGCATTTATGTGCATAATTCAAATTTGAACTACATGCACATGCTCTAATGCACATAAATTGGTTGAAAATTCAAATCGGTGTCCTTGGTTACATGCTTAGGTCCCATGCAAGAAATGGGAATGAATGTCAAACACTCTGCCACCGTCACTCAGGTGCAAACATTGAGATACCTGGTTTTTAAATTCTAGTAAAACCAAAACTCGTCTGAAATTCATGAAACTTGGAATGCTATCATGGAGCAGCATCAACATTCCATGGTAAACTTTTTGTCCCATTTGGGGCAGGTTTGGGTATAAGCTTCTCACAAACCAGAGCTTCTCAAAACAAGCCTGATGGTTTCGGTAGGGAATGTGACACCTTTGGGGAAGAAACGATATCCGCTGCCTCTTATTGCTTTCAAAAAAATTCTAGTGTGAACATAGGACAATAGGAGTGTTGTGTTAAATTTTGGAATTTTTTGGGGTTCATTTGAACATTTTTATACATTAAATGGGTTTTCTAGGCATTTTATGTGCATAATTGAAATTTGAACTACATGCACATGCTCCAGTGCATATAAATTGGTTGAAAAATCAAATCTTTGTCCTTGGGTGCATGCTTAGGTCCCATGCAAGAAATGGGAATGAATTTCAAACATCAGGGCATTGTTGAGTGCTGGCAAAATGTTGAGATACTTTATTTTTAAATTCTAGCAAATCCAAAACTCGTCTGAAATTCATGAAACTTGGCATGCTATCATGGAATGACACCCAATATGCTTTGGTATTTTTCGAATCCATTTTGAGAGAAGGCACACTCGAATAACAGCCAACAAAGGCATTTTGAAACAAATAGTTGCCACTCTAACATATCTAACATCGCAAACGTTTGTATAATCCAAATCGTGTGCATTATGTTAACCATTCACGTGATGCCATGTGTCTTGGTTTTAATGGCTATAGGAGGTGTCGTGCAGACAACTGCTTGACTGAACGGGAGGCGTGCGAGCGCATCCGGTGCGCAGGCTGGCCGAGAGGCGTGCAAGCTGTCCTCCAATGCGTAGGCTCACCAGGAAGCGTGCAAGTTGTACACTGCGCAGGCTCACCGAGAAGCAAGCTCTTTGACTTCCATGGCCGCCCGCCTTCCTCTCTTCATTAATTGCACCCGAGCCGCTGCTTAATACTGGCGACCTTACTGTTCTTCTCTCATCCCCCTCCCTCCCATGGACCTCCACCAACACCATGGCGCAGAAGGATCATCTACCACTAGTCTTCAAGTTTGGTGAAGTCGATTCTGAGCCGGAGGAGATAGAAAATAAGGAGGAATGGGGCCTCATGGACATGGCCCAGAACGAGCTGACTACGGCGGTTGCTGCCCCCACTCCCGTCCCAGCTCCCATCCCTGCGCCCGTGCCAGCGACCATCCCTGTAGCATTGACGGGCTAGTCACCGAGCACTATCGCAGAGCTGGAAGCGCGGGCATCAGCGAGGTCTCCGCAGACCCGCGCGAGCTTGTGTACATGCCAGCGCCAACGCCAGCGCCCATTCCCATGCCCGTGCACGCCCCTCCACCCTCCGCGGAGCCGGTCCCCATGCGTTTGGCTACACCCGCTGCGCTCATGCCCATGCGCGCGCCCCCCTCAACGGCATGGGACACCGCTGTCGACCACTACCTCTCAGCGCCGCCAGCTGCCATCGTCCCGCGCCCCACCCATCGATCGCGCGACGACATGATCTTTGATTTACAAGTGAAGAACGTTTTGTGCTGCCTTGAAGAATTCAACAACAGCGTCCTGGAGGATGACAACGACAGCGATGGCCCGGCAAGCCGCCTCCGCCGCCGCTGGAAATAGTTTTTTTGGGTATATCTGTATCTCGATCATATGAATATAAATTCGCAGTGTGACTGAATGAAAGATATGGTTTGAGCGAACTTGCGTTTTTCTCTCTTAATGTACAGACTTATCAAACGATTTTCTTTAAAAAAAATCAATGATTTTTAAATATAAAACACTCATCACAAACGTTTTAGTTAGAACACACGTATGCAAATCAACAGCTTCCCCAGGAAGCCAAGGGAAAATGTGTCAACCAGGATTTGTGCAGCTCTTGATCACAAACGTTTTAGATAGAACACCCGTATGCAAAGTGAGAGCGGGATTTGTGCATCTCTTCAACGCAAATGATTTGGTAAGATTTGCATCTGTCATATTGGGTATGTTGCCATTTGTCATATTGGAAAGATTGTCATTTTTTTATCCAGTAACATTGCCATATGTCAACCTTGTAACATTGCGATTTGTCAAAATATGTAGCTAAAAATCACTAGCAGTATCTAATTTTTGCAACTAAAATTTAGTAATTAAGCATAGATTTTATTCATAGATTAAGCAGTCATTCTTTATACAAATAGTCCAAGTCGACAACTGAACCGACCAAACTTTTCCCAATTGTTGCCAACCACGTACTCAAATAGCTAGTTCTACTTTATATACTAGCTAATTTTAAGTACGTTGTACAGTTCCACCACATCTATAGTCAGGTGAACTGAACAAGATAGCCCCTAAATACTACTACTACGGAGGGGCTTTGTACTACTTACGGCAGCCTCTCCTTTGCCGAGCACACTTAGTGAGAGGCAGAGGAGGAGGAGCCTACTGACGAGCTGGACAAGTGCAATACGGTGCCTACCAGTACTGCACCTCCAGCGACGCTGACCTCGAATGCCCTCTGCCGCTCTAGACGACCCCTCTCGAAGCGGTTGTTCTCCTTGTAGATATCCTGATTCCTCGCCTCTGAGGTGGCGTGTGCCGCGGCCATGGTGACGGCAAGGCTCTTTGTATGCTCGACGAGGCACTCCTCCTCCTCCCGCAGGAACTCGGTGTAGCGCGCAAGGTCGCTGACGCACATGCGGGCATCCACCTCCACCTCCCGCCTTCGGGCTGCGGTGGCGGAGCGATGACCCCAGCGATCGACGGTTGGCTGGCAGCCATGGTAGCCAACGATAGGGAGGCGGCGACGACCACCACCTCCCGCCTTCAAGCCACGATGGTGGAGCGGGTGATGGCCACGATGGCCGACAGTGGGGTGGCAGCCACGACGGCTACCTCCTGCCTTCGGGCCATGGCAGTAGAGTGGGCGATGGCCCTAGCTTTCGACTGTGGTGTGGCGGCAACGGCGGCCGGCAACAGCTGCCGAGGGGTAGCGGCGGTGGAGCATGTGGTGGGTGTTCCGCACACACCCAACAGGGACGTCACACACACTATGTACACTACTCCGAGGACTGCACCACCACCGCGGTGTAGCCTCCCAGCTGAAGCTGTCCTCTGATGACAACGGAGTGCTTGAGCGATGGTGATGGACCAGTGTCATTGGCGATTATGGAAGAAGAAGACGAGATAAGCTACATGGAGGATGGGGAGAATGTGACGAAGGACTCGCTGACCGTGAGGGTTTATATAGCAGGCCGGTAAGCATTGGGATTTTGCGGGATTTCACCGAGTCGGGCGGGAAGCTTGCGCAGGAACCTGTGAGGTTGTGCGGGAACAGGCTCATCGATGATTCATTGGCGCCACCGTTTGGCCAAAAGAACGCCCCCGCGTGCTGCGCAAGCTTGCGATGTAAGTCGTCTGTGGCAGCGGGATGACAAGACGTGCGAGAGGAGGATGAAAGGCTACGTACACATATGGTTAATAAAAGAACTTTTGTGATTTAATTACTTACTATACCCCATCCTAGTTTATACCTAGGATTTAACTAATAAAATATGAATGCATGTCGCCAAAGATTATATAGTTGGATTTGTTTTTTAACATAGTTTCCAATTATATAATTTTTATAACATGCATTAACATTTTCTTGGCTAAATTTGAAGGCAAAGTATGGCACAAAATATAAAGGGGACTATAGACCAAGACAGAGGTAGTACCACATGGCTGCTCTCTACGCAGCAACGCAACTGTCGGTTGTCTTGTAGGCGACCATTTTCTACGTGTTCAACTGCTCTATGTGTGTTGTTGCTTGCGGTTGAGGCGGCCGCGACGCGCTCTGCTTGCATCCCGTCGCGCTTGCTCTGCTCTCGCATCCCTCCGGGTGCTCTGCCCTCATCCCTCCACGCGTGCTGCCAGTGTTTGGGGCCGGTGCACGATCACGCACATTCATGTGCATGCGGTTGCATCGGGCGCGGCGCGACAATGCACCTACCCGCTGCAAAAACTTCCATGCAGACGCGCCGAGAATCCAGGCTGCCCGAGCCCCATTTATTCCTGCGGCCATTTACCTTCGTCTCCCGCGTCACACGACACAATAAGCACACCCATGATGACACATACAGAGAGGACACCCAGCGGTTCCAATGGCGATCCCCGTGGCTCCAATGGCGCTCCCAGCGGCCGACGACGACAATGGCAGGAAGTTCACCATGCATCACGTGGTGGACACCCACGGGAGGGGGAAGGCCCTCTCGGTGGTGTACACGAATGATCCGGTGTCGATGGAGAGCTCCATCTAAACTATGGAGCAGTTCCTTGCCGAGGACAAGTACCAAATGGTCGGCTTCGACCTCGAGTACACCATCGGTCGTGTCGGGCATGATCAGAAGGTTGCCATCGCCTAGTTGTGCATGCGACATGATGTCCTCTTCTACCACTACCACCTGGCCACAAGGCGTTGCGAGCGTTTCTCTAGGTTTATCAACAGCTCCGACTACAGTTTAGCTACGATGGACACCACCAACGATCTTAAAGCGCTCAAGGTTTCAGGCTTGAAATGTCGGAATATAATCAACATCCAGGACCACTACCAGGCCTGGGGCAGCGACAACAAGAAACTGAACTCCCTGGTTGACCTCTCCTCAGCCATCATCGACCCCTACTACGTGAAGATGAAGGATGAGAGCAAGAAGCACAAGAACACCTGACACAGTGTTTGGCATGAGAGACTGGATGAACAACACGTCAAGTACGCGTACACAACCTACGAGATGTACAGGCGGATCATTGACATGAGGAAGTGTCTTCTTCCTGCCCCAGACAAGGGATCCAGCCACAGAGCAGTGGCAGGAGCGTCACAAGAAGTAGATGACTAGACGATCATTTCTCCTACTTTGGAATGCATGCAATTGTTTATTGAGGTGTGTGCGAATGATTTGTATAGTCACTTATGTAATTGGATGTTTATTTTAGTTATACACACACACACACACACACACACACACACACACAAACACATGTTATTCTTCTGTAGACAGAGCAAATCACACGGCTTATTATTGATCTTTGCACACATTTCTGATCACAGACCTGTTTGCCGCATATCACACACATCTTGTTCAATTGAACCGTTTCCATTGTGTTGCACAATAAAGAATGCAAAGAGGGATCCTACATCAACAAGGGCCAGCTTCCCTACTGATAGCTCATCTAACAGAACTCCCAAGTTAACTGTGCTGAGGCTGGAGTAGTCATGAGATGGGTGACCGGATGGGAAGTGGACTCAGTATTACCTAAATGGATGGCTCACTGCAAAGATTTATAATAAACCTTTACAGTGACCCATCCATCTAGATAATATCGAGGTCTTTGTTTGGTAATTTTTGACATTTTTTGTTTTTTGAATACATGCCGATTGGCTTGAAGAAGGTCTATCTCGTTACTTTTTGATAATTTTTGTTTTTTGAACACATGTAGATTGTGTTGAATGATGGTCTATCCCGTTACTTTACGACATGTTTCCAAAACATGGACCTCGAGGTTAATTTAGCTAATAGGACGGAGCACTATATACATTCAACGCAATTAAATGTTTTCCAAAAAAGTGATATGATTTCTGTGAAACTTATAAGTCATGTATGTCAAATTAACCTATGTGTACTTGTTCTCAAATTAATCTCCGAGACTGTTTGCCGCATATCACACACATCTTGTTAAGTTGAACCGTTGATGTTCTCCTCCCTAATCCAAAACAGTTCATTCGAGTGAACCGTATGCGGTATATCACTCACACCTTGATTTGGCTGACCATTTCTGTTGCTTTCCCTAATAGCAAACAGTTCATCCGAGCAAACTGTATGCTGTATATCGCACACACGCATTGATATTCTTGCCTATTTCTGTTGTTCTGTATAACACAGTTCGTCTAGATCAACCGTATGCCCATCATCGCACACACAAGTAAAATCTTAACCGTGTTTGATGAACCCTCCATGCAAACGTTTTGCACCCTTTTTTACGGTTATTTTACATCACCATTTGCGATTAATGCATCGCACACTGTTTCGTCAAAGGGTCTTCGATCATAGTGTTGCGTTAGCAGCATCCTGTAGTAGTGAGAGGTCAAGGATCTTTGGTGAAAATTTAAGAGTGGAAAGTGCAAATATGGTTAGGAAGGTAGTCAACAACTTGAGTAATGACAGGTTTGCACCATAGGAAATCATGGACAAGGTTGAAGTTAGCCGCCTCTCAAATTGGCAAACAAGGTGCTTGAGCTCTTGGAAAATTGGTTTTTTTGTATCGAGGGGATGTCCAAGATAAGTGAAGGGCATTGCACCAGTGTTACATCCAGAGACATTTGCAGCGGTCGTGTTGATCTTATCATCACAGTTGATCGGGACGAATGTAGATTGTGAAGTTGATTTTAAGATCAATAAAAGTGGCAAAATTTGAGAGTATATATTTTTATGATCTTATCTTGTTCCGGGCAAGGATCTCATTACCAAGTTGGTGTCGTTCTCGTATTAAATGACTAGGTAACCTGTTTGTTTAGGATGACAGAAAGGGTGGCTGACTTTCTTTTGTCCAAAACCATCATTAATAGCAGCTTACAGGAGATCGGCCACCAGCACAAAGATGAGTGGCAACAGCGGGTCCCCTTGTCGGGGCTCACATTTACAATGGATTGTCATCTAGTGATGCCATTTAAGAGCACTGAGGATTTACCCGAAGTGAAAATACATATAATCCATCCAAGCCATTTATCATTAAATCCCATCTCCTTATTAATCTCGAGCATCGCTTCATGCTCAGTCGTATCGAATGCTTTGATGAAGTCAAGTTTAAGGAGTGCAATCTCCTATTTGGAAGTTTGGCATTGGAAAATATATTCAAATTCCCATGCTAGGCAATCCTCGATAGATCGACCTTTAATGAAACCATATTGATTGTGATGGATATGATCTTGAGAATAAATTTTTGGAATTGGTTGGCTAATTGCTCGGTCATGATGTTGAGACAACAAAGCGTGATGGTCCTGAAATCATTTATTTTGGCTCGGTAGAGGACCTTCGGTATGATAGTTATGAATCCATCATTATTTCTTTCGAGGTTTAAATCACCATCAAAGAACTGAGAGCATAGTTGGTAAAAATCCTCCTTTATTATGGGCTAACTTGCTTTGAGAAAAACCCTTGTAAATCCATCTGTCCTAGGGGCCATGTCAGCTTGTATTTTATTAATAACCTTGAAAACTACTTCATGGGTGAAAGGAGTGGTAAGCTGCTCAAGCCCCTCGATCTTAGTGATTTTTGGGAGATCAACTCACAATTCATGAGGAGAAAAGGTGCCAAGTCTTTGCTTAAATGATTAGAATATAATGTATTTCTTACTGGCATGATTCCACTGAAGTGCCAGCTATAGTATTCAACAAAACAATATTGTTTCACCTATACCTCTTTGAGGCCATCACTTCAAAAAAATTGACTTTTCATCTCCAAAATGTACCCACCGAATGGTGCGGCATTTTTCTAGTACTGCTTCTAGTAAGACTAGACCATGATGGCGCACGTTGCAGCGCCCGTCTATTTTTTCTATAGAATGGTAGGAATTTTCTTACATGAAACATTTAAGTTAAATGTGTATAAACTTTCTGCATATCATGTTTGTATAGTTACCCAATATTTCATGATATATATGCATAAAGTGCCCATCCTGCTCAAGCCCATCTCGAAAACAAAAGGTAGACATATTTAAACCATATAAATCAACAATTGGAATTAAAATGCCTTGCTCCTAGCAGAATGCCACAACTTTCTTTATGGTATGACTTGCGTCCTAATAGCATAAAGCAAAGCACATTCACTCGTAGCAATTAATTCCAATATACAACACAACTATCGGACAATCATAATGACAAGTTTGAGCACATATCCTACCTTATATAGAATTAGGCTGGTAGTCGGTCTACCCCCCTTCGGGTTGGGTGAAACTTAATTCTGATGGATCGCAATCTTCAGATGGAGGAGCTGAAGCTGACATGGTGTTATGAGATGACACCAGAACTATTATTTTTTTCCTCTTGCATAGAGCTTTTATCCTATCGGGATGATTTAGAATCAGAATTATGTGCTTGTATGCAGGGCTTATAATTGCCCTTCAGAGGAGTGAACTTCCCATGGTGATTGAAGTGGACTCTCTTAAGTTGTGAATGTGATTCAATGCAACGACATGGATAGATAGGTGTATTCCTCTTTGGTGAAAGAAATAAAGCACCTCTTGAGTCTACGTAGAATTAGTATTACTCATGTTAGGCGCTCCCAAAATAAAATTAGCAACTTTCTGGCAAGCTCTGCTTCCTTAGAAAGTAGAAATATAAGTTGATTGTGCTTTGATACCCCAGGCGCCGTTGAGCTGGATCTTGTTGATTGTACACTATTGTGATTGCGTAATACAAGTGTTCTACCTGCAAAAAAAAGGTTTGTTGTCTTCAGTCAACCAGAATTATGCTAGTTAGAAAACATATTCCAAGATATAGCAACAACTTAAAAAGGATAAAAACTAAAACATGATGACTTCATATTTTCACATAATAGCATTAAATATTTGGCTTACAAATTCTGTTTCATTCAAGAAACAAGACAATAAATCTCCTAAATTTCATCACTATAAAGCACATCCTTTTCTTTGAAGCTTTAACTTTTGGTCAACGCCATCTCCTTTTTAGATCAATATATTAACTATAGTCTTTTGTTGAACGACACTTGCACGATCATGACTCAAGATTGTTGAATGAAATATATGGATTGTTATGCTAAAAAATGTGCCTTTGATATATCAGAAATGAAAGTATGGGTTACTAAGTAATAGGCATAATAGATACCTTTGCATTTTTCTAGTTGCTATGAAGTATATAGCACTTTAGCTGGATTAACAAAAATAGCATGGCTACTCACTGCACTCTGCACTTTATCAAACAATACTGGAGCAAGGCATGAAGTGAGGGACACAAATAATGTAGAAACTTAGTGCATGAACAACTGCCTATTTAGTGCTTTCATATGAAAATATTCTCAGAATTTGACCATTAACACTCTCAACAATTGGAAGATGTGGGCATTGGGACATTATACTCACAGGCAAGCAAATCACTCAAGCTGAAAGCATTGCCTCAAATTGAATTAGATTCTTTCTGGATAAATGAATTGATAACCCTTAACATGGCCATCTAACATGAAACAAATATGATAAATGAGAGTATAGATGGAAGATCCTAACACATACATGTGGGTACAAGAAGAATTCAATTACATATTCCACTTCACAGACTATTGAAGAATGGAAAAGGAAATACATGACACATTAGAATATCCAAGGCCCGATAAATGTTAAAATAAGGGAAAAGTAGCTAGGCAAGAAAATTTACTATCCTGGCTACATATTATATGCATGATGCTGAGACTTTGTTATTTGCGAACATAAATACCATTAACAGGTGCTTTGCTCTATGGCTTTTCTGTTCCCTCATTTTGAACGCTGGGCTTATACTTCAGTTCTGATGAGTAATTAAATATTGAAAATCACTCGCTACAAGCAATCAAAATACAATCACTAAATAAGAATTAAGAAAAAAATACTGTACCTTGACCTTTGCATTCCTAGAAAGCTAGGAATGCCCCAATACATAGGGACTTCAAAATTAGGACAAACATGAATTGATCCTCACCGTCCTCATGTAGAATAGAAAAGATGAAAAGAACATGGTTAATCTAAGTCAACTCTGCACTTTGTGCAAGAATTTGGAACCCTAACAAATAATCTCACACTATAACTACACTTAGAAAAATATCATAGCTTCACCATTCACTACTAGGAAAAGGCCTACTAGTGGCGCACCTGTTTTGCCTACTAATGGCGCACTACAGGTGCGCCACTAGCACCACGCCATTAGAATTTAATACTAATGGCGCACCCCTGGTGCGCCATTAGTATCTGGTATACTAATGGCGCACTGCATGGTGCGCCATTAGTATAGCCCATGGTACGCCATTAGTATGCCTCCCAGGGGGCCATATTTACCCATGTGCTTTGGCATACTAATGGCGCACTAGTGGATGATGCGCCATTAGAGTCCTTTTTGCAGTGCGCCATTAGTGTGCTGAGTTCCCTGTGAATATTAGGGATTTATCGAATACAAACAGTAGATTTATCGAATACAATAGAAGATTAGTCTCCGAATACAACTCATCATATTAGTCTACGAATTTAAAATACCGAACAAAGTTAGAACACTACAAGTCTCGAAACCGCGAGTAGCGAGTTTGTGTTCACATTACAAGTCGATATCGATCATCTAAACTACCATCACACAGAAGAGAGTTGCGGTCATCACGATGAGCATACTCGCGATGAAACTGGTCTTCATCCGGTTCCTACAACGCTCCCTCCTCTCTCCCGCTAGACAGCGCACGTATCTAACTTCCGCCTCCGCCCTAGTGGTGTACCCTTTGTAACTGTTACCGCTGAAACGGTGAACCTGTCTCCGACACTCCTCCCAGTCGTCATAGACTCCGGGAACCTTACCCTTGTACACGACATACGACAACATCTCTATGCACTAGCCAAACAAAATGTTAGTAACAATTCATAGATAATACATAAGCAATATATAAGTACGCAACAAAAGGATCGGAAGAGAAAAGCAACACATTAATAGCACGATTCATGGTCCTACTAATAAATAGCATTGATTACATATAACTTGAACGACTGTCCAAACCAAAGAGACATACAAGTTCATTAAAGTTTAATATTACAACATGAGCCAATCGATATTTGAGAACTACATAGCATCACTACTTTCGACTCGGCTCAGGGGACCGGAGCATGGATGAAGCCGCTGTCTTTCGTGATGGTCATGAAATCGCGGGCGTTGTTAGCCTGCATTTGTAGCGTTGTTTCTATCTCACTGTTGGACGGTTGAGATAAGAGGTAGAACTGCCCCGAGGTACGAAGGACATCTTGATGGATGATTTCCGCAAACTCCGACTGGATGCGAAAGAATTCTTGTATGATGTCCGCGTCCTGGATTGCCGACAAGCGTGTGGCCCAATCTTTGAGATTATTTGGTAGCGCAAGGTGATTATGGTCCCGTACGATCGCCCGCATGTGATGGAGGGCATAGTAGGTATCCTTCTGACCGCCAGGCGGCTGCTTGACGCAGGGGAATGTCGTATTGTGGGTGAACATGTGCTTGCCGTACCTATGAACTGGCCTCTTGAAGGTGCCACCAGATTTGGCGTAGCCGGGGAGAGCATCATCAAGAACTTTCTTGATATTTGTGTAGTCTATCTTCGACTCACGGTCCGGGTCGAAATACGTGGCCATGGAATATTTCGGGCTTAAGAGGATGAGTGTGCAATGTGTGTCACTGCACAAAACACGGAATGTTAGAAAAAAAAGAACGATCAAAATCTAAGAAATCATATGTTACGTGGCTCTGAGGGGATGACTTACTCGGGAAAGTAAGGCACGAGGAAGTTATCCTTATCTGGGTTTGCGAAAATGACGCCTTCGAGGTGTGAACTCGCGACTTGCCAGTCCCCAGCGCTGCCCAAGATCTTGGCACGCATGTAGAAGGGGTCAACTATCACAATGTCCGGGGTCTCGTCTCTAATGATCCGCATCTCCATACTCAGCGAAAACAGCCGAATGAAGGTGTAGTGCAGCGGATGAAGGTTAAACACAGCGAAGATGTCATCAAACCGCAGGACGATCGTACCCCCGATGGCGCTATCCACAAAGCCCTTGCCCTCTGGCACCTTGGCAACGAAAACCGGGTATGCCACATCATTCTGGGAGAGATGCCGCTTCTCCAAAGAAAGAACACTGTCATGCAGACTGCGCATAGCACCGGTTGCAGCATTGAGCAGATTAGTTGATAGCATCGCCCTACCCGCCACATGCACCCTCCTCGAGATATCCTTAGGTGAAGGTGGCCCGTCCTGAGCACGGATCGTACTCGGTGCTGGCTGGCTCGCACCACCCTTGTTATTCTTTTGTTTCTGTCCCTTCTTCTTCATCTACTCGAGTTCTGCTCAGAGACCGCCTTCTCGAGTGTGTTTGGGCTGATAATATTTCGCACCTCGGCTATCTGAGGCTCGGCGAAGGCGGCAGCTGGAGGCGTCTCCTAAGAACTGAACGCCATACAATGCTTGTTGCAATTGGGTTTCTCCGCGGTACCAGCTAGATCACGGTCGTCTTTTTCAGGGTTGGGTTCATGAGAAGGAGGCCCGCTGAATTCGTCACCGTACCCATGTTCGGCAAAGTAATTATCGATGTTGGTAAATGTACCATCGTCATTTTTGTCGTTGTCTGGATCCTGTGCCATATGCATGTCCGGATCCTGTGCCATAGGGATGTCCGGCATGTCCGGTAGCGTTGCGGCGGTCTTGCCATGGCTTGGCGCCGGCACGACTAGCGGTGTTGTCTGTGGGGTGGTGTCCCCCTCCACCAAACGAATCTGGCTCTTCGGCCAAAGCAGGGGCCCAGCTTACGCAAGCGCTGAGGGTCATCACATCATCTTCGTCGGCCCCAGCGGGTCGAATCGGAGGTAACAACTCGTCGCAGCCTGGCAGCACCCGAAACAGTTCAACCCTATAAACGGTCGGTGGCATAGGATTACCATGGAACACGGGGTTGCCCGATTGTATGATTCTGCCTTTGGTGACATCGATCAACTCGCCGCCCACGAAGTGCAGGAGAGTGCATGGAACATCGGCGGTGCCCTGCGAAAACATGTAGGGCGTCAGGGATGCCCAGTCAAAGGCAAGTAGATGAAGTCATCGGCCGAGAGGCTTAGTTACCGTGATGCCGTCGAGCTCGGCTAATGTCGAGGCACCCCAACGGCGGGCGTGCAACTGATGGAGGGGCCGCTTGTTGCGAGGTTCCGGGCGGCGTACACCTGGGTGCATTAAGCTCCAATGTCCGTGCCAGTGCCAGAGACACAAATACCGCCTCCGCCGGAGACACCAATGGCGCCGCCTGCGCGTTGTGCGAGTTGCTGGCCGTGAAGCTGGGAACCAGGGGCGGCCCCTGTTGGCCGCCCACAATCCACGTCGTCAGCCCCTGAATCAAGGTAGCCACAATGGCGGTGACCGGCGTTCCCAGTTGTTGTTACACTTGCTCTTGGATAATCTCCGGAATGTGCGCCACTTGTGCCTTGAGTTCTTGAACCTCGCGCGACTGGCTTTCCGAGCTGGTCTTTCTCTCCTTTCGCCCACCAGCGGTATAGTATGACGACCATTTTGTGGACAAGCCTTTGCTGGCCACACGACCAGCTGACGACGGCTTACTGAGCTATCCTTGTTTTTCATTACGTTCAACACCCTATTTAGAGTGATGTCCCAAGGGGAGCTCTGAGACGACCCTGCGCTACTGCTTTCAGTCTCCTGCGGAAGGAATGTGAACCATTTAGAAATTTGGCTTCATTAATTAGAATGCAACCATATGGAGCTAATTACGTGGGGGTGTATTCCTTACCAGAACACGCTCAAGCGCCTTGGTCTTCGGATCCGTAGTAAGCTCCTTTGTTACCGGGTCCTCCTTGTACCGGGCCCTGACATAGTTCCTAGTCTGCTTGTCATGGTATTTCTCGAAGCGGGGCGGTAGGCCTTGCTCGGTACGCTCCGCGTCCTCCTTGTCCCATATAGGATCCGCCACTCTCTAACCACCGGGACCGAGTTGGTGGACCCCTAAGTTCAACTCCCGCATTTCTTTCCCCCACTGACTTGATTCCACGGTTGCGTTGCTCTCGCACTTGATCTTCAACTCCTTGTAGTCATCTTCATTGATCGAAGGATTTTTCGCCTTGATCTTCTCATAACTATCACCTTTGTCAATCATTTTCTTCACCGCGCTTCTCCAAGTAGACAGGGCCGTGCTCATCCAAGTGAGGGCGGCACTGTTCACATTATTCCCTGAGAGGCGTGTGTTTGCAAAGTCAGCGAGGAACTTGTATCGTTCATGCAGCTTCGTGAAGAGGAGGCTACGCAAATTCCCTCGGTCCTTATGCCTTAGGTTCTCGGTGTTGATCGAGACGGTGCTCCAGAGAATGCACCCAAGATGAACCGAGTACCCCTTGACTAATTCTTTGGGCACCGTTGGATGCCCATCGGAGTTCACTTCAGTAAATTCCTCCTTGACGGTGCCGAGCACGTTCGGGCGCCGGTCCTTCCGTTGCCTCTTCGGTTGGCTACCATCTGTGCATGCGCTGCCATCATCAGTGGTGGCATCCTCGGCGGCACAATCAGTGGTGTCATCCCCGACGCCACTAGGGGTTGTGTAGTCAGGATCGGTGTCTTCCGCGGTGTCCTCATAGCGATGAGGTTCCTCCTCCATCTCCTGGGACAGCTCCCAGAATTTCTTGCCTGAACCGCCGGCCTCATCGTTGTGGGCCATGTTTCGCTCTAAATAGGAAAAAGTTTGGTCAAAAAGTTGGTTATTGTCAAGGAACAAGATCATGGTCTCATCATTTAGGGTTTGTTGACACCGAGGCATCCTAAAAGCTAAGCTTTTATCATTTAGGGTTTGTCGACGCCGAGGCGCCCTAAAAGCCTAAGCTTTCATCATTTAGGTTTTTATCAACACCGAGGCACCCTAAAAGCCAAGGTTTTATAATTTAGGGTTTGTCGACGCTGAGGCACCCTAAATGCTAAGTTAAGTTTTCATCATTTAGGGTTTGTCAGTGAGGGCAGTTGATCCTACTTAATTAAGTACTAAGATACCCCGACCCATGCATTAGTCGCAAGTACCCCATATATCCTATTTTTAGCAAAGTCATGCTAAAATTCATGGAAAATTTCAGCATCACCTTTGCTGAAAATAGGTCATATGGAGTACCCGAATTTGCCGGAATGGAAGTTAATCAACATTCCAGCAAACTCAAGGGCCTCTCGGGGTACCTGCAAAATCATCACGACACGATGGTTGGAGACATGACCTTTGCTGAAAATTGTTTTCTGTAAAAGATGATCATCATCTTTACAAGTCTTTCATAATGTGATCAATTGATGGATCAACATGTAAAACATGTCCAATAAGTATGATTTATAGAGTCAACATCAGTATGAATATATAAAAAGTTTTTCTTCATCAGCCAGGCCCATGCAAGTAACTGGATCCAGCAACTATTTCTGCTACTCTGTAACTAACTACACTATCTATTTATAGAGTCATTTCAGATGAGATCATATTGAGCTCCAGCTGCAGCTGCAGCTGAGGGATCCATGAGCCATCATGCCAGCCAGCCAGGAAATAAACTTTACTTTCCAAAGGAAATAAAAATACAATGCATACATACATACTTAAGCAGGTAGATAGATAGATAGATAGATGAGCATGTTCAGTTTACAAGAATGAATATAAACAAGCAAAGAATGCATGCATGCATATCAAAAGTTGGCATCTACTGGTACTGCTACTGCTTGCCTCTACTGCTATTGAATATTTATAATTAATTGAAATTGTTCCTTTAATTACAAGTAAATGCAACTTTTCCATTAATTAAATCTAAACTATTCCTTCATGATATTCTCTCTTCATCTACCCCTGGGAGTATTTCTAACTTGAAAATCTCTGGTGAACTGCCTGATGATGTCCTGGCAGTACAAGCTCTCTTCTT
Organism: Triticum timopheevii; assembly: GCA_963921465.1. Classification (NCBI taxonomy): domain Eukaryota; kingdom Viridiplantae; phylum Streptophyta; class Magnoliopsida; order Poales; family Poaceae; genus Triticum; species Triticum timopheevii. The sequence continues at coordinate 82,674,035 of OY997264.1, forward strand.
TTCTCACATTTGCTTGTTCCGTACCTTTTTCTGTTAACTGATTAAACATGCAGTGGAGTAGTGTATTGCAGTGCATGCAGTGGAGTAGAGCAGAGAATTTGCAAAGAACTATAGTATCCCCGGAGTAAATTGCAGTGGTGCAAGTTTCAGTAGACCAGAGAATACCTTGTCTCTTTTTTTCTCTTCTCTCTTCTCTTTCTCTTCTGCCCTACAGTAGTGCCCTCCAACAGTAGTTCTTGCTTGCAGTAGTTTTAGGGAGTACTGTAATTTTGCAAGTTTAAAGTAAAATGTTTCAGTTAATGCAAGTACTCCTCTTGCTCTCCACTTTCTCTCTTCTCTTCTTCAGTTAATTAACTGAATTTTACTGATGTTGTTGTTAATTGAATTTTATTGATGTTGTTATTGACTTGTTGTTAATGAACAGTGGCTAAAGATATATAAAACTCCATTGCAAATGTGCCATGTCAATCAAAACCCGAATGGATGAGAACTACCATTCAGTACAACAACTCTTAGAAGTGAAGAACAGGTTCTCCAAAATGAGTAGAAAGGGAGCATGCTGACATCTATACAATCCAATAATGATTTACTACTCAATGGAACAGGGTAAGATAAACACCAGTCAATAAATTTACTACATCAAAAGGAGTAAAACTCAACAATGCAGCACTATCTCTGAACCTAACCTTTGTTTAGTATGGGTATGACAAATCAATGAGTTGGTCATCACAATGTCAAATGACATTGGAAGACAAGAAATCAGGTCATCACATAACAACAATTGGATGGCCTCATGAACAACCAAGACATCCTTGAATGGCTGCCAAGTTACTACTAGCAGGCTCAAAAGTCAAGTAAACTGAAGATTGACCTTCTGAAGGTCCAAGTATTGATGTGCTGTCAGGTTACTACTAGCAGCAACATGGAAGTACCAGAATTTGGTGGATTATCTCATGTACAAACAGCTGGAGCATCCATAACAAGGTCAGGGCACAAACTAAATCAAAAGATAAAGGTATTTTTGTGGAATATGCAGTACCACATACTTTTGTCACAAAAATGGCTACATAACTCACAAATTGCTTTCTAACTACCCATTTCTACACTGAATTTTGATTACTCAAAAATCATAAAAATTCTTTAACACTGAATTTTTTAAGCGTTGTTTGGCATAAGAAAATTTGTGTGGTTTTTTGTCCCATGCAGTAAACCAATTTGCTTATGAACCATTCACATATTGTTTCCAAGGTCACAACTTCCTCTGTTCTAATATCCAGTCCAATTATAAAACCGACTTCCTTTGTTCTAATATCAGGAGAGGGGTGCAGTTTGCATTACAAAATTGGCCCAAGAATTTTAACGGCGACGAGGTTTAGGGTGAAGCACGGAGTTTCAGGAGGGGGTACCTCGTCTTGCTGGAGCTAGTCGTTGGAGCGCAGCTGCTCCTCGGGCAGACCGGGATCCCCTTCCTACTCGCGATCCCGCACTGGGGCGACGGGCAGCGAGGCGCCGGGGCGTTGGGGGAGGTGGGGCAATGGGCAGTGAGGCGCCGGGGCACCGGGGGCGGTGGGGCGACGGGCAGCAAGGCGCCGGGGCGTCGGGGGTGGTGGGGCGACGGGCAGCAAGGCGCCGGGGCGTCAGGGCCGGTGGGGCGACGGGCAACGAGGCGCTGGGGCGTCGGGGGCGGTGGAGCGACACGCAACGAGGCGTCGAGGCCTTGGGGGCGGTGGTGGTCGGGTGTGGCGGGGGCAGCGAGCACGGCCGGGGACGGTGAGCACGGGGGCGGTGCGGGTGAGTTGAGGCGGTGGGAGGGCTTAGAGAGAAATGTGAGATTGGGGATTTTAGGGGGGAGTCTTAGCAATGGCGCACCCCCTAGTGGTGCGCCATTAGAATTATTTTTTTGGATAGCAATGGCACACCCCCTAGAGGTGCTCCATTAGTAATCATTTTTTGGATAGCAATGGCGCACCCCCTAGCGGTGCGCCATTAGTAATCTTTTTTTTGGATAGCAATGGCGCACCCCCTAGCGGTGCGCCATTAGTGTTTTTTGTAGGATTTTTTGTTGCCTAGCGGAGGGGCGGCGGCGACGTCTTGAACCCTAGCTAGGTCTCTCTCTGGGGGAGGGAGGGGTGGGTGGTGCGCTCGGCCGATTCCGTTTGGGGGAACCGAGCGAGGAGACAGGGGAGGGTGCGGGGGGTCGTCTGTGACGGTGGAGCGGGGGAGGGTGCGGGGGACGGTCGTCGGCGGCGGTGGAGCGGGGGAGGGTGCGGGGGGTCGGCGGTGGCGGTGGAGCGGGGGAGGGTGCGGGGGGTCATTGGCGGCGGTGGAGCGGGGCAGGGTGCGGGGGGTGCTCGGTGGCGAAGGGGGGTCTAGCGAGGGGGATAGCGATCGAGATGGAGGGGGATCGAGATCGAGTGTCCTCATGAATATTCAATATTTTTTCATATTGAATATGAAAAAAATATCATCAATAAACATAAATAAATATTCATGAGGACACTAGAACAGAAGAAATATCATTTCAATTTGTCAAAATACAATCGAGAAATGAAGGCTACAATTTAAATACAATCGATCTTAGCTAGCTATCTGTTCACAATCTTCTTACCCTTATTTTTCGTAAATGGAGTTCTTCTCTTGAACGAATGTCCTTTAGGTAGGGTGGTCCTGCTTCTTCTTGTGGTGTATGCTGGTTGGAAGTGCTAAGTGGCACTTATGCTTTATTTTGGTGTGATGACAATGTGGTTAGTTGAACTAATATCGGTTGCTAAAGTTTATCTCAGGTTATTGGTTCTAAGTGCCCGCGATGGAGATGTGCGACCCCCCCCCCCCCATTTCAAAAAGGATAAAGGCGTTGTCTTTTGACGCTTCGAAGGTTTAGTTTTGGTTTGCTTCGAGTCGTAGGAAAGACCGCACTATTAAGGGGGGTTTGTGGGGATAAATGTCGTGTGGGAATGCCATTGCCGAGCCTTACTCTCTTACCCTTCCCACTCCGAGCCCCTAATAAGAGCCTAGTGTGTATGTTGTGGTACTCAGAAAGTTGCAACAGAAAGTTACTGGGTACCCCGTGCGCACGGGGTCTGTTGACCCCCGTGCGCACGGGGTACTGCGTAACTCTCTGGGTACCCCATGCGCACGGGGTCTTTTGACCCCCGTGCACACGGGGTACTGCGTAACTCTCTGGGTACCCCGTGTGCATGGGGTCTTTTGACCCCCGTGCGCACGGGGTGGCGTGATTGTCTCTGAGTACCCCGTGCGCACGGGGCTAACTTAGCCCGTGCGCACGGGGTCCAACGGGCAGAAATCCCCACCAGCCCCTGCACACTATATAAAGGCCCTTCTTCCACCTCCAACCCTTAACCCTAATGTCTTGTTGAGCTCCACCATTGCTACACCCCCTTTTGCTCAATACTCTCAATCCCTCCACCCAAACTTGTTGAAACTTTGGGGATTGGGAGAGCAAGACCCGATCTACATCTTGACCAAACCAAATCGCGTTCCCCGCAACATTTCTTCCCCATTGACTTGTTACTCTTGGAGCTTGGGCTCCTAGGCGGCTAGTGGTTCCTCCGGAAGCTTCCTTGCTTGTGGTGTGCTCCGGAGAAGTTTGTAAAGGTGTGGTGGTCGCCTTCAAGACCAACCCCGAGTGATTCGAGGCTCATCCGTTGGGGGTGACTCGAAGGAGAATACGGTGAGCCTTTGGTGGCATTCCGCAAGCTTTGGCTCCGGCACCGCTCCAAACGGAGATTAGCTCTTCCCCAAGGAAGTGTGAACTTCGGGTTAAAATCTACGTCCTCGTCTCACTAGTGGTTAATCCTTTCCCGCACATTTCCTTGTTGTTGTATGCTTGTTGGCTTGCTAAGTAGTTTGTTGCCTAGCATATTTATCTTGGAGCTTACTTGTCATATAGGTTGCATTCACCTAGTTGCATATCTAGTGAACTCTTTTATCAGCTAAGCCTTAAAATCTACGAGAAAGATTAAAATTTGTAGTCTCCTATTCACCCCCCCCCCCCCTCTAGTCGACCGTATCGATCCTTTCACTGGTACTTCATCGTCGTCGTCATGTTCCATCTTTGGGCTGCTGTACTTGTCGAAGTATTGCTCATTGGCGACTCCATCCATTCCGATGATCTTCCTTTTGCCTCTGCTCACGACAACATGACTGGGCTTTGACGGGTCGGTAATGAAGAAGCATTGGTCCACTTGGGAAGCCAGTACCCATGGCTCATTTTTCACGGTGACGTTTGTGCCTGCGGTCTTGTATTTGGCTTCGGGTATAACCATGGTGGTGAAATACTAGTCTTCTTTTATGATGCTCTTGGCCCATCTGACACGGAACATCGGGACCTTCTCTCCAGCGTAGCTCAGCTCCCAGATCTCCTCGATCCTTCCGTAGTACCTGCCCTTGTCGTTACCGGTGTAGGATTCCATCGTTACCCCGGAGTTCTGATAACCATCGCTCTTCATGTCCTTTCCCTCGGTGTAGAATGTGTAGCCGTTGATATCGTACGCCACATACGTCATCAGGTTGTGCTTGGCGCCCTGTGACTAGGCGAATATGAGTTGTTCTTCCGCGGAAGAGTCCTCATGTAAAGGGTATGACAGAAGCTTCTGCTTGAACCAACGCGTGAAACATGAGTTGTGCTCTTTGATTATATCTCCGTCTGTCCTCTGTTGGCCTCGGTCATTGTACGTCTTCTCAATAAAGTTTTTGTGCTCTACCACCCAAGGATCGACCATGTCTATGTGTTGTAGCGCGACTAGGTTTGCTCTTTCAAAGTCGGCGAGTCGACCCTCGAAGTCGACATGCATTTCGCGGTGACCCTCACGGTGACCCCATCCAGCGAGCCTGCAGAGGTGCCTGTTGACGGGTAGACCAACGGGGTTCTCGATGCCTAGATAATTCGTGCAGTAGGAGATGCACTCTTCGGTCAGAAAGCCCCTGGCTATGCTTCCCTCTAGACGTGACATGTTGTGAACATATCCTTTGATGACACCATTCATCCTTTCAAATGGCATCATGCTGTGCAGGAACATCGGCCCGAGTTGGATGATATCCTCCACGATATGGACCAGCAGATGCACCATAGTGTCGAAGAATGCGGGCGGGAAGTACATCTCAAGCTCGCATAGTATCACCACGATCTCTTTTTGTAGCCTTCTGAGTTGCCTCACGCCAACCGACTTCCAAGAGATGACGTCGAAAAAGTTGCATAGGCCAAATAGCATTTCACGGACGTGCGCGTCCATGATCCAACGGATTGCAACTGGAAGTATCTGCGTCATCAGCACATGACAGTCATGAGACTTCATCCCGCTGAACTTCTGCTTCGCTGAGTCTAGGTATCTGCTTATCTTCCCCGCGTAACCGTAAGGAAGTTTTACTCCTACGAGGCAGGTGAAAAACTGATCGATCTCCTCCTGACTTAGAGTGAAGCATGTGGGAGGGAAGTCATTTCTGGTCTTCTTGGCCTTTTTGCCTTTGCGACCACTTTCCGTGTCCTGCTTCACCTCATCATCATCATCATTAGCGTGAAGCTCCTCCCTGATAACCATTGATTTCAAGTCTGCCCTTGCTTTCGGCCCATCTTTGGTCCTCTCTGGCATGTTGAGTAGGGTACCAAGCAGACTCTCGCACACGTTCTTCGTGATATGCATGACATCAAGGCTGTGAGGCACACGGTGGATCTTCCCGTGCGGCAAGTCCCAGAAAACAAACCTCGTTTTCCATACCTTCAGCCGCGGCTCTGGTGCCTTTCGCTTCTTTCCCGGCTCTGGTGCCTTTTGCTTCTTTCCCGGCAATGGGCAATCTTTCCAATTTTTCAACAGCTCGTTTATTTCCTCGCCGCTCCTCGTATGCGGGCGTCTTCGGGGTTCGGTTTCACCATCGAACAGATCCTTGCGTTTCATCCATGAGTCATCATCGTGAAGCCACCTTCGATGTCCCATGAACATGGTTTTCAAAGACCCGGGATCTCTATCTAGCTAGTGATACATTATGTCATCCATGCACCTGATGCATCCAGAAAATCCGTGGACCACCTGCCCCGCGACATATCCGTAACTGAGATAGTCGTGCACCGCCGTGAGCACTGCGGCTCTCATAGGGAAATATTCTTTCTGTGCAGCGTCCCACGTATTAGCTGGCATTTGCCACAGCGTGTCTAGCTCCTCTTTCAGCAGCCCCAGATACAGATTGATGTTGTTCCCTGGTTGTTTCGGCCCTTCAATTAGCATACTCATGTGAATGTACTTCCTCTTCATGCACAACCAGGGGGGAAGGTTGTACATCCACACAAACACAGGCCAGGTGCTGTGTGTGCTTCTCTGGCTGCCAAATGGATTGACTCCATCGGCGCTCGCGCCCAGCACGATGTTCCTCGGATCCTTCCCAAATTCTAGGTGTTCGAAGTTCAACGCTTGCCACTGGCTCCCATCCTTAGGGTGACTCAGCATCTTGTCTTTTTTATTTATCTCCGGATCATTTGCATCATCTTCTCGCTTCTTCTCCTCCCTATCCGCGTGCCAACACAGGAGCTTTGCTACCTTAGGGTCCGCGAAATACCGCTGCAGACGAGGAGTGATCGGAAAGTACCACACCACTTTTCGAGGAGCTTTCTTCCTCTTCTTGTATCGAGTGACGCCGCACACCGGACATATGGTAGACTCCGCGTGCTCGTCCCAATAAATGATGCAATTGTTCATGCACACATGGTATTTCACGTGCGGTAAATCCAGAGGACACATGATTTTCTTCGCCTCCTCGAAACTGGTCGGGCACTTGTTCCCCTTGGGAAGACGTTCGTGCCAGAATGACATGTTCTCGTCGAAGCATGCATCGGTCATTTTGAGTTTTACCTTCATCTCCAGAGCCATGAGCGTTACTTTCAGGAGGGTATTCTCGAGCCTACATCCTTCATACAATGGAGTAACCACGTCTATCTCCAGTTGATCCAGCTTGGCTTTCTCTCGGGCGGCAGCTCTTGCGTTATCCGTCTGCTTGACAAGCAGCTCTTGAATATGAGGTCCTGCACCCAGCCCATCGACGGTCCATCGTCGTCTGCTCCGGCATCTTCATCTTCATAATCATGCCCTTCGTCTGCTCCGGCATCTTCCTCATCATCATGTCTGACATCTTCTACATGATGACTGTGTACTGCATCTACTTCGTGATCATGTTCTGGAGATTCTTCATCTTCTCGCCCGCCCTCGTCGCGGTTGTCTTGCTGCCCTTCCTCATTTCCTGCCCAGCCCCCATGGACGACTTCATAATCATCTTCATCACCTTGCCACCGATAGCCATCCATGAAACCACGCAAGAGCAGGTGGTCCCGCACCTGTATGGAATCCGGGTCCATAAGGCTCCTCAGCTTGCATCTTCGACACGGACATCTTATCTCCATCTCGTTCTTTTGAAGCATCTCGGCCTTCGCGGAGCTCAAAAACCTATTCACAATGCCTTCGGTCATCGTGTAGACCATGGTCGCCTGCGGGGTAGAGCAAAATGATATTTTAGAACCAAGAAAAAATTTGGCATGACTTTGCCTAAAAATAGGACCAAAAACAATGCATAGTGCCAAAATTCTCGCCGAAACGGAAATGAATCAACATTCCGGCAAAATATTGGCAACTATCACATTCAAATACCGGTACCTGCAAACACAAACATATATGCAACACCACAAACATATGCAACACCACAAACATACATAGATCTAGCTAGGCCATAAAAAGTGCATGTGCACGTTGTTGGAGGGAGAAAAAAAGTAGATCTACAACATAAAGATAGCTTTCCGCTTATTTACCTATCAAAAAAAGGTAATTTAACCACTTAATTTGGATGAATCTATGGTGCAAATGAGGTGAGGAGGAGGAGGCAGCCGAGACAAGCTTGGAGGAGGAGGTGGAGAGAATGAAGTGGGGAAAGTGAGTGTGTAGGTGTGGCTGTCCAAAATATCTAGCTGGTCCCAGGTTACTAATGGCGCACCACCTACAAATGCGCCATTAGTAACCCTGGTTACTAAAGGTGCACTAGCTGGTGGTGCGCCATTAGTAGTTTTGCAAAAAAAAAATAGTAGTGGCGCACTGTGTGGCTGGTGCGCCATTACTAGTTAAAACTAGTAATGGCACACTTTGCCCTAGTGCGCCATTAGTATTTTTGGAAAAAAATTGTTACTAGTGGCGCACCATGGGTCTGGTGCGCCATTAGTGTCTATCACAGTAATGGCGCACCAACACATGGTGTGTCACTGCTATATAGTAGTGGCGCACCACATGTCTAGTGCACCATTAGTGGCCATATCATCTATAGCCCTTTTCCTAGTAGTGTTGCATTCCTAGAAAGTGAGGCATGCCCAAATAGGGATTCAAAATTGAAACATGTAAAGGAATATATCTTCAATCAGAAGACCCTGATCCATGGTTACTCTTAAGCCATCTCTGTACTTTGTGAAAGAATATTGAACCCGAGCAAGTAATCTCAGGTTTTAACTATTAGCACTTTGAGCAATTGGAAGATGCAATGTTTAAGCATGTATTATTCTCATGCAAGAAATCATTAATGGCGAAAGCAATGCCTCACTAATAACCCACAAGTATAAGGGATCGCAACAGTTTTCGAGGGTAGAGTATTCAACCCAAATTTATTGATTCGACAGAAGGGGAGCCAAAGAATATTCTCAAGTATTAGTAGTTGAGTTGTCAATTCAACCACACCAAGATAACTTAGTATCTACAGCAAAGTATTTAGTAGCAAAGTAGTATGGAAGTAACGGTAACAGTGGCAAAAGTAACAGTAGCAGTTTTGTAGTATTTTAACAGTAGCAACGGTAAAGTAACTAAGCGAAGCACAATATGTGAAAAGCTCGTAGGCATTGGATCAGTGATGGATAATTATGTCGCATGCAATTCCTCATGTAATAGTTATAACATAGGGTGACACAGAACTAGCTCCAGTTCATCAATGTAATGTAGGCATGTATTTCGAATATAGTCATACGTGCTTATGAAAAAGTACTTGCATGACATCTTTTGTCCTACCCTCCCGTGGCAGCGGGGTCCTAGTGGAAACTAAGGGATATTAGGACCTCCTTTTAATAGAGTACCGGACCAAAGCATTAACACATAGTGAATACATGAACTCCTCAAACTACGGTCATCACCGAGAAGTATCCCAATTATTGTCACTTCGGGTTTGTCGGATCATAACACATAATAGGTGACTATAGACTTGCAAGATAGGATCAAGCACTCACATATATTCATGAAAACATAATAGGTTCAGATCTGAAATCATGGCACTCGGGCCCTAGTGACAAGCATTAAGCATAGCAAAGTCATAGCAACATCAATCTCAGAACAGAGTGGATACTAGGGATCAAACCCTAACAAAACTATTACATGGTAAATCTCATCCAACCCATCACCGTCCAGCAAGCCTACGATGGAATTACTCATGCACGGCTGTGAGCATCATGAAATTGGTGATGGAGGATGGTTGATGATGACGACGGCGACGAATCCCCCTCTCCAGAGCCCCGAACGGATTCCAGATCAGCCCTCCCGAGAGAGATTAGGGCTTAGCGGCGGCTCCGTATTGTAAAACGCGATGAAACTTTCTCTCTGGTTTTTTCTCCACGAAAGCAAATATATGGAGTTGGAGTTGAGGTCGGTGGACGTCCAGGGGACCCACGAGGCAGGGGGAGCACCCTAGGGGAGAGGGCGCGCCCCCCACCCTCGTGGACAGGGTGTGGGCCCCCTGACACTGATTCTTTCGCCAGTATTTTTTATTAATTCTGAAAAGTTGCTCCGTGGATTTTCAGGTCATTCCAAGAACTTTTATTTCTGCACAAAGATAACACCATGGCAGTTATGCTCAAAACAGTGTCAGTCCAGGTTAGTTCCATTCAAATCATGCAAGTTAGAGTCCAAAACAAGGGCAAAAGTGTTTGGAAAAGTAGATACGACGGAGATGTATCAACTCCCACAAGCTTAAACCTTTGCTTGTCCTCAAGCAATTCAGTTGACAAACTGAAAGTGATAAAGAAAATACTTTTACAAACTCGGTTTGCTCTTGTTGTTGCAAATATGTAAAGCCAGCATTCAAGTTTTTAGCAAAGATTATGAACTAACCATATCCACAATAACACTTAGGTCTCATGTTTACTCATATCAGTGGCATAATCAACTAGCGAGCAATAATAAAACTCGAATGACAACACTTTCTCAAAATAATCATAATATGATATAACAAGATGGTATCTCGCTAGCCCTTTCCGAGACCGCAAAACATAAATGCAGAGCACCTTTAAAGATCAAGGACGACTAAACATTGTAATTCATGGTAAAAGAGATCCAGTCATAGTCATACCCAATATAAACTAATAGTAATGCATGCAATGACAGCGGTGCCCTCCAGTGGGTGATTTTTAATAAGAGGGTGATGAGTCAACATAAAAGTAAATAGATAGGCGCTTCGCAGAGGAAAGCAGGGATTTGTAGAGGTGCTAGAGCTTGATTTTGAAATAGAGATGTATAACATTTCGATCGGTATACTTTCACTGTCAACATAGCAACTATGAGATCTCGATATCTTCCATGCTACACACATTATAGGCGGTTCTCGAATAGAATGGTAAAGTTTATACTCCCCCACATCCAACAAGCATAAATCCATGGCTTGCCGAAAACAACGGGTGCCTCCAATTGACAACAATCCTGGGGGAGTTTGTTTGCAATTATTTTGATTTGATTTGAGCATGGGACTGGGCATCCTGGTGACCAGCCATTTTCTCGTGAATGAGGAGCGGAGTCTACTCCCCTTGAGAATAACCCGCCTAACATGGAAGATATAGACATCCCTAGTTGATACATGAGCTATTCGAGCATACAAAACAGAATTTCATTTGAAGGTTTGGAGTTTGGCACATACAAATTTACTTGGAACGGCAGGTAGATACCGCATATAGGAGGGTATGGTGGACTCATATGGAATAACTTTGGGGTTTATGGAGTTTGGATGCACAAGCAGTATTCCCGCTTAGTACAGGTGAAGGCTAGCAAGAGACAGGGAAGCGACCAACTTAGAGAGCGACAACAGTCATGAACATGCATTAAATATAATCAACACTGAGTGCAAGTATGAGTAGGATATAATCCACCATGAACATAAATATCGTGAAGGCTATGTTGATTTTGTTTCAACTACATGCGTGAACATGTGCCAAGTCAAGTCACTCGAATCATTCAAACAAGGATACCACCCTATCATACCACATCACAACCATTTTAATAGCATGTTGGCACGCAAGGTAAACCATTATAAGCTCCTAGCTAATTAAGCATGGCATAAGCAACTATAATCTCTAATTGTCATTGCAAACGTGTTTATTCATAATAGGCTGAATCAGGAACGATGAACTAATCATATTTACAAAAATAAGAGAGGTCGAGTTCATACTAGCTTCTCTCATCCCAACCAGTCCATCATATATCGTCATTATTGCCTTTCACTTGCACGACCGAACGATGTATATAATAATAATAGTGCACGTGCATTGGACTAAGATGGAATCGGCAAGCATTCAATTCAAGGGAGAAGACAAGGTAATATGGGCTCTTGATTAAACCAACAATCATGCATATGAGAGCCACTTAAACATTTTCATTATGGTCTTCTCGTCTCAACCCCCAAAGGAAAGAAAAAATAAAACTATTTACACGGGAAAGCTCCCAACAAGCAAAAGAAGAACGGGAAATATATTTGGGTTTTCTTTTAATTGTTACTACTACAGCATGGAAAGTAAGCTAACTAATTTTTTTGGTTTTTCTTAAGGTTATTCAAACACACAAGAAGAGAACTAGAAAAAAAAGAAATTAAACTAACATCGATAGTACAATGAAAAAGTATGAGCACCGACGACTAGAATGAATGTGTGAACATGAATGTAATGTTAGTGAGAAATACGTACTCCCCCAAACTTAGGATTTTGGCCTAAGTTGGTCTATGGCAATGGGTAGCCTGGCTGATATCCAAAGTTGTAATTGGGGTCGTACTAAGATGCAGAACCATTGCCTCCTGAGCTGCAGCATGGCGGCGAGCCGCCTCCGTCCTCCTCTCGTACTCGTTTGCCTCCTCCCTGGTTATAACATATCTTCCTTTTGTCCGATAGTCAAAGAGGGCAGGAGCAGGGAGAGTAATATGGACAGCGCGAGGTCTGTCAAAGATTAGTCGATACTGGAGGAATTGTTCATTCCTCTCAAGAAAATGATGATTAACCATAGCATTATAATCTAAATAAGCGGGAGGCAACTCCATATCATTTTCATGTGCAGGTATACCAAGATAATTAGCCACACGGGTCGCATAAATCCCTCCAAACAAGTCTCCAACTAAACCATTATTATGCAACCTACGTGCAACAATTGCCCCCAAGTTGGATTGTTTATCACCTAATACATCACTCTTGAGAACACAAAGATCAGGAACACACATGTGACATGCTTCATCTTTACCATTAATGCACCTACCAATGAAGAGAGCAAAATAATGTATAGCAGGAAAGTGAATGCTCCCTATGGTAGCTTGTGCTATTTCTCTAGATTCTCCCACAGTGATACTAGCAAGAAAGTCCTTATATTCAGATTTACGAGGTTCATTAACAGTGCCCCACTGCGGGAGTTTACAAGCAGTAGTGAAATCCTCTAGGTCCATGGTATATGATTTATCATAAATATCAAACAGGACATTTTGAGAATAGCGTGAAGATATAAATTTAAACCTTCTCACAAAGGAATCAGTCAAATTATAGTATCGACACTTATCTTGCATGAAGTCCTCAAGATCGGCATTACGCACATATGCATCAAATTCATCCTTGATGCCTTTTTTGACCATAAACTCCTCTGACGGACATTCACAAGGCCGCACGTCAGCTTCCCTTGGAGGTTCGTCGTCTTGCTCACGTATTGCGAGCCTGGGTCCTTTCTTCCTTGAAGAACCACCTTGGTACATTTTCCTAGACATATTTCTTCCTCTGAAAAATTTCTGAAATTTTAAGTAACTCAAAATAAAAGTGAATCAAACTCAACAAAACTGATAGCAACTACTCCCACAAGTGCCTAGAGCCTATACCATGCATTAAAATCACTTGGGACCATATAAATTTGACATGCAAGCTCAAGAATAGGGTCACCTAGGCAGCAAAATTTTGCAATGAATAAAGCACTAGAACAAAAACTAATTGGACCATTGGAGGAGTCACATACCAAAGAACAATCCCCCAAAGCAGTTTTGTGAAAGGAGCTTTGAGTAAGGAGATCGAAAATGGCAGCAAAGTTAGCTAGAATTCGTGCTTGAGTTGCATGGTGATTTTTTTGCGAGGAAGAAGAAGTGTGTGGGTGCAGGAATAAGTGGAGGGGGTCCACCGTGGGCCCACGAGGCAGGGGGCGCGCCCTGGACCCTTGTGGCCAGGTGCTTGCTCCCCCTGCTGTGTTCTCAGTGCCAGATATTCTCAAATATTCCAGAAAAATCATATTAAATTTGCAGGGCATTTAGAGAACTTTTATTTTCGAGGTATTTTTTTATTGCATGGATAATTTAGAAAACAGACAGAAAATACTATTTTTGCTTTATTTATTCTAAATAACAGAAAGTAAAAAGAGGGTACAGAAGGTTGTGCCTTCTAACTTTATACATCTCATGATCATCAAATGGAATCCACTAATAAGGTTGATCAAGTCTTGTTAACAAACTCATTCCGAATAACATGGAGCAGGAGAAATTTCGAATAACACTAAGTTACCTCAACGGGGATATGCACCTCCCCAATAATAAGAATATCATATTTCTTCTTGACAGTAGGAAGAGGAAATTCAAAACCTCCAATAATAATAGTTGGAATTTTTCCAATAGAATTGATGCTATGAACTTGAGGTTGTTTCCTCGAAAAGTGTACCGTATGCTCATTACCATTAACATTAAATGTGGCATTGCCTTTGTTGCAATCAATAACAGCCCTGTAGTAGTCAAAAAGGGTCTACCAAGGATAATCGACATACTATCATCCTCGGGAATATCAAGAATAACAAAGTCCGTTAAAATAGTAACGTTTGCAACCACAACAGGCACATCCTCTCAAATACCGACAGGTATAGCAGTTGATTTATCGGCCATTTGCAAAGATATTTCAGTAGGTGTCAACTTATTCAATTCAAGTCTACGATATAAACAGAGAGGCATAACACTAACACCGGCTCCAAGATCACATAAGGCAGTTTTAACATAGTTTCTTTTAATGGAGCATGGTATAGTTGGTACTCCTGGACCTCCAAGTTTCTTTGGTATTCCACCTTTAAAAGTATAATTAGCAAGCATGGTGGAAATTTCAACTTCCGGTATCTTTCATTTATTTGTAATAATATCATTCATGTACTTAGCATAAGGATTCACTTTAAGCATATCTGTCAAACGCATACATAAAAAGATAGGTCTAATCATTTCAGCAAAGCGCTCAAAATCCTCATCATCCTTTTTCTTTGATCGCTTAGGAGGAAAAGGCATGGGTTTCTGAACCCATGGTTCTCTTTCTTTACCGTGCTTCCTAGCAACAAAGTCTCTCCTATCATAACGTTGATTCTTTGATTGTGGGTTATCAAGATCAACAGCAGGTTCAATCTCTACATCATTATTATTGCTAGGTTGAGCATCAACATGAACATTATCATTAACATTATCACTAGGTTCATGTTCATCACCAGATTGTGTTTCAGCATTAGAAATAGAAATATCATTGGGATTCTCAGGTGTATCTACAACAGGTTAACTAGAAGCATGCAAAGTCCTATCATTTTTCTTTTTCTTCTTTTTAGAAGAACTTGGTGCATCAATATTATTTCTCTGAGAATCTTTCTCAATTCTCTTAGGGTGACCTTCAGGATACAAAGGTTCCTGAGTCATTTTACCGGTTATAGTAGCCACTCTAACAACAAAATCATATTTATTATTTAATTCATCAAGCAAATCACTTTGAGCTTTAAGTACTTGTTCTGCTTGAGTGGTAACCATAGAAGCATATTTACTAATGAGTGTAAGTTCACCTTTAACTCTAGCCATATAATCACTCAAGTGTCCAATCATGTATGCATTACTCTTTAATTCCCTACCAACATAAGCATTGAAGTTTTCTTGTCTAGCCATAAAGTCATCAAATTCATCCAAACACTGGCTAGCAAACTTAGTAGACGGGATTTCAAATTTATCATATCTATAGAGAGAATTTACCTTTACTACCTGTGTCGGGTTATCAAGACCATGTGTTTCTTCAATAGGTGGTATATTAAGACCATGTATTTCTTCAACAGGAGGTAAATTCTTAATATCTTCAGCTTTAATAACTTTTTCTTTCATAGATTTCTTTGCCTCTTGCATATCTTCAGGACTGAGAAATAGAACACCCCTCTTTTTCGGAGTTGGTTTAGGAGTTGGCTCAGGAATAGTCCAATTATTTTCATTAGTCAACATATTATTCAATAGCAATTCAGCTTGATAGACTGTTCTTTCCCTGAAAACACAACCAGCACAACTATCCAAGTGGTCTTTGGAAGCATTAGTTAGTCCATTATAAAAGATATCAAGTATTTCATTTTTCTTAAGAGGATGATCAGGCAAAGCATTAAGTAATCGGATAAGCCTCCACCAAGCTTTTGGGAGACTCTCTTCTTTGATTTGCACAAAATTATATATTTCCCTCAAGGCAGCTTGTTTCCTATGAGCAGGGAAATATTTAGCAGAGAAGTAATAAATCATATCTGGGTATTACACACACAGCCAGGATCAAGAGAATTAAACCAAGTGTTAGCATCAGCCTTAATGAGAACGGAAATATATTAAGGATATAGTAGTAGCGAGATTTCACATCATTGGTGAACAGGGTGGCTATATCATTCAATTTAGTAAGATGTGCCACAACAGTTTCAGATTCATAGCCATAAAAAGGATCAGACTCAACCAAAGTAATTATCTCAGGATCGACAAAGAATTCATAATCCTTATCAGTAACAAAGATAGGTGAGGTAGCAAAAGCAGGGTCATATTTCATTCTAGCATTTAGAGTTTTCTGTTTCAGTTTAGCTAATAATTTCTTAAGATCAGATCTATCATTGCAAGCAACAAAATCTCTAGCATTTTCTTCATTCATAACATAACCCTCAGGCACAACAGGCAATTCATATCTAGGGGGAGAACCTTCATCATCACTTTCATCAATATTATCAGTTTCAATAATTTCATTCTCTCTAGCCCTAGCAAGTTGTTCATCAAGAAATTCACCTAATGGCACAGTAGGATCAAGCATATAAGTAGTTTCATAATAAGCATCACTCATAGCAGAAGTGGCATCATCAATAACATGCAACGTGTCAGAATTAATAGCAGAAGCAGGTTTAGGTGTCGCAAGCTTACTCAAAACAGAACGAAGAATCAAGTGCAGAGCTAGATGGTAGTTCCTTACCTCCCCTCGTAGTAGAGGGAAAAATCTTAGTTCTTTCATCTTTCAAGTTCCTCATAGTGATCATCAGATATAAATCCCACGTGAATCAAAGAATAGAGCTATGCTCCCCGGCAACGGCGCCAGAAAATAGTCTTGATAACCCACAAGTATAGGGGATCGCAACAGTTTTCGAAGGTAGAGTATTCAACCCAAATTTATTGATTCGACACAAGGGGAGCCAAAGAATATTCTCAAGTATTACCAGTTGAGTTGTCAATTCAACCACACCTAGATAACTTAGTATCTGCAGCAAAGTATTTAGTAGCAAAGTAGTATGGAAGTAACGGTAATAGTGGCAAAAGTAACAGTAGTAGTTTTGTAGTAATTTTAACAGTAGCAATGGTAAAGTAACTAAGCGAAGCACAATATGTGAAAAGCTCGTAGGCATTTGATTAGTGATGGATAATTATGTCGGATGCGATTCCTCATGTAATAGTTATAACAAAGGGTGACACAGAACTAGCTCCAGTTCATCAATGTAATGTAGGCATGTATTCCGAATATAGTCATACGTGCTTATGGAAAAGAACTTGCATGACATCTTTTGTCCTACCCTCGTGTGGCAGCGGGTCCTAGTGGAAACTAAGGGATATTAAGGCCTCCTTTTAATAGAGTACCGGACCAAACCATTAACACATAGTGAATATGTGAACTCCTCAAACTACGGTCATCACCGAGAAGTATCCTGATTATTGTCACTTCAGGGTTGTCGGATCATAACACATAATAGGTGACTATAGACTTGCAAGATAGGATCAAGAACTCACATATATTCATGAAAACATAATAGGTTCAGATCTGAAATCATGGCACTCGGGCCCTAGTGACAAGCATTAAGCATAGCAAAGCCATAGCAACATCAATCTCAGAACATAGTGGATAATAGGGATCAAACCCTAACAAAACTAACTTGATTAAATTGTAAATCTCATCCAACCCATCACCGTCCAGCAAGCCTACGATGGAATTACTCTCGCACGGTGGTGAGAATCATGAAATTGGTGATGGAGGATGGTTGATGATGACGATGGCGACGAATCCCCCTCTCCGGAGCCCCGAACCGACTCCAGATCAGCTCTCCTGAGAGAGATTAGGGCTTGGCGGCGGCTCCGTATCATAAAACGCGATGAAACTTTCTCTTCGATTTTTTTTCTCTGTGAAAGCAAATATATGGAGTTGGAGTTGAGGTCGGTGGACGTCCAGGGGGGCCATGAGGCAGGAGGTCCGCCCTAGGGGAGGGGCCGCGCCCCCCACCACTACTGGAAACAGCTTCTTCGCCGTCCGCCATGGCAGACGGCAAAGGCATAGATCCCGGACAACAAACATCTTTGCCGTCCGCCAGCAGACGACAAACTGTCCGTCTGTGCAGGTGCCAGCAAAGGCCTTCTTTGCCGTCCGCTTTTCAGAAACTGACGGCAAACGATTGTGTCGTCCGCCATCTGAGGCCAGCAGACGGCAAAGACTAAGAACGGCAGTGGGGTGGCGTCAGAGCCGTTAGGGCATTAACGGCGCTCTTTGCCGTCCGCCAGCGGACGGCAAAGAGCTCACTTAGGCCAGCACTAGGAAGATGCCACGTGGCCAGCTATGCCGTCCGCCAGCAGATGGCATAGCTGACCAAATAGGCAGCCAGTGTTCCCAGTTTGCATAGGTGACTGGCATGTGTCCTCTTTGCCGTCTGCTAGCAGACGGCAAAGCTCTTTACCGTCCGCTAGCAGACGGCAAAGAGGCTATACATCCAGTTTTTGCATTTATATCCATTTAATTTCACTGGAATTCACACACAGATATTTTTTTAAAGGCACAACAGACATGTGATCTATGCAACACATATATAGCTCCATCCATGAAAACATATATACATACATTAGAAACATAGTATCATCCATATATCTTACACTACTATCACAATATTCATCCAACACATTTTTCCATGCATCCATATAACAAGTTCCACATTATTCTTCGATAAAAACAAAAACAAGAACAAAGAAACAAGCACTCCATCCATGCAAGCTTCCATATAGTGAATTAAATCTGCAAAATGGGAAACAAGAAAGTTAGAAGAAGAAGAGGAAGAAAACTAGAAGAAGAAGAAGTAGAAGAAGAAGAAGAAGAAGAAGAAGAAGAAGGAGAAGACTAGAAGAAGGAGAAGAAGAAAAGAAGAAGAAGAAGAAGTAGTAGTAGAACTTCTTCTTCTTCTTCTTCTTTTCTTCCTATTCCTTCTTTTCTTCCTCTTCCTTGATTGTCTTCATCTTATTATGTCATTTATGGACTAAATAGAATAAATTATGTCATAAATGGACTAAATAGGCTAAATAAGAAGAAAAGTGCCATTTTTGAGCTAACGTAGCAAATTATGCCATTTTTTACCTAACTAAGCTTATCGTGTCATTTTAGAGGACAACAAGCAAAGTATATGACATTTATGAGGTTAGCAAGGTTATGATGCCATTTACAAATAAAAACAAGTAAGAGGAGCAAAAGAATAAGAAGAAGAACTTTTTCTTCTTCTTCTTCTTCTTTTCTTTATATTCCTTTTTTTCTTCCTCTTCCTTGATTTTCTTCATCTTATTATGTCATTTGTGGACTAAATAGGCTAAATTATGTCATAAATGGACTAAATAGGCTAAATAAGAAGAAAAATGCCATTTTTGATCTAACGTAGTAAATTATGCCATTTTTGACCTAACTAAGCTTAATGTGTCATTTTAGAGGACAACAAGCTAAGTATATGACATTTATGAGGTTAGCAAGGTTATGATGCCATTTACGAATAAAAACAAGTAAGAGGAGGAAAAGAAGAAGAAGAAGAAGAAGAAGAATAAAAGAAGAAGAAGAAGAAGAAGAACTTCTTCTTCTTCTCCTTTTCTTCATATTCCTTCTTTCCTTCCTCTTCCTTGATTTTCTTCATCTTATTATGTCATTTGTGGACTAAATAAGCTAAATTATGTCATAAATGGACTAAATAGGCTAAATAAGAAGAAAAATACCGTTATCACGGAGGTGCAGGAATGGTCGGGGTTGCGCCATTGTTGGCAGACGGAGGTGAAGGACCGGTCGGGGTTCCGGCATTGGCTGACGCGGAAGGATTGGTCGATGCTTGTCGGGAGCCATGCTGAACCAAAGATCATTTCCAATAATGTCTCGTTAGCATGATGCAAACTTAAATGTGAATAGTAGTAACTAAGGACCGTTCAAATCAAACTCACCGTGCCCGCCGGAGCAATCTGGGGCATCAGCGAAGCGGCCTGACCGCTTTTCTCGCACATGGTCTACACATCTGGTTCTCACGAGTCAGTCATATTAGTTAGTAATGCGAACATTACGTGCATGATTGGGCTAATATGCACAAGAAACATACCACGATGAGCTCGTATAGGGCCCAATGAGACGCATCGTTCCGGTTCCTCTCCTCCTCCAATAGCTTAGCCGTCCTCTCCTCCCTCTCCCTCTCCCTCTCTACTGCCTCCCTTTTTGCCTTCTCCAAAAGCGCCTGGGTCTTCAATCTCTCTTTCTCAACCGCTGCCTGCAACACAACACTCCTCGTTAGCATTGTAATCATCGACGGACGCACACACAATGTAATGGAGGAAATGTCAGAGAGTCCGTATAACTAACCGCCACGGCGAGCTCCGCGGGCCGTGCACGAGGCGTTATCTCAAGATCAGAGCTACTCTGGCGCTTCTTGATCTACGGGAGAGTCTTAGGACAACGTAACAGTCTATCAGCAATGGCTTGAGAGCCATGGGACCTCCCGCCACCAGAGATCATCACCAGCTCTGTATCAAAAGGATCCTGGCTCGGGTTAAAGTCCTCCCCTTTCCTCGTCTTCCCCTCATCTCTGTACTTCACAAGCTTGTGGTGGTAGGAGATGTTGGTGAAGTTCTCTGTATGATCTAGGTCAGACTCCATGAATGCCTTGGACTTCTTGTACGGGGCCATATGGGCCATGCCATAGAGGTCGAACACAGAAGGCACAAGCTTCTTGTGGTAGTGCGCCTGAGAGAGAGGAACAAAATATTAGTTAATTAGGGCTCAAGCTAGCATTAAGAATGATATTACTATGTAAATAGGTCATTTTGGAGCTAAGAAAGGTTATTATGTCATTTTCGAGGAAAATAAGCTAAGTTTAGGTCATTTTGGAGCTAAGAAAGATTATTATGCTATTTTTGACCAAAGTATGCTAATTATGTCATTATTGAGCTATTGAAGGTAGTTATGCCATTTTTTAACTAACTAAATCATATTAAGTCATTTTATAGAGCTATCTAAAGGTTATTATGTCATTTTAGAGCTAAATATGTCATTATTGAGCTATTCAAGGTAGTTATGCTATTTTTTAGCTAACTAAAGCATATTAAGTCATTATTGAGCTGATTATGTCATTATTGAAGTATCCAAGGTAGTTATTATGTCATTTTAACTAACTAAGCATATTAAGTCATTTTGGAAAGGATAAATGCTACCATGAAGAATGAAATTGCATGAATCATGTGGCAAACCACATACGAAGTTATCTTCGTACTCAAACAGGTTGGAGCTCCCTTGATGGTGTGGCACACCTTCCATTTGGTCGCGCTTATCCTTGGCCCTTTGGTGTTCGAGCCGCCATTCAGGAGAGCACCACGCATCCACCAACGCCTCCCAACAGTCCATCTTATCGACACACCATCTCGGGGGCACCTAAGTGAGTCAAGAGAAATTTCGGCGCTACGAATCAAATCAAGAAAACTAAGTTCAAGGCCTTAAGAATAGGTATAATTACCAACAAGTACTTCTCCCTACTCAAAAACTTGCTGCGACACTTCTTCTTGGCCCTCCTAATACCCTGCGAGGCGTAGTAGTCTCGAACGGCCTGCACCCAAGCCTCATGCCGTAAGTTCTGAAGTAGGCGCTTGCACTCGGCTTCGACAACCATAGCCGCGGCCTCCTGTTCTCCCTCTAAAACCCTGTAGAAGGTCTGCAACAAAGAAGACAACAATGATTAGTACAATCACTAGGTAGGTAGTGTTCATTTTTTATTCTCTAAAGGAGAAATTACACAAAACCGACGGAACACAATGTCGGCCACCGTCTTGCACGCGACACTAGCGACCATCTCCCCTGGAGGGGCCGGGGCAACAGAGTACAGCTCCCAATTGAGTGCTAGCTGTGGAACCTGACCCTCATCGGGCAGCGTGACCCACCCAGGGAAGTGCTGCCAACAAAGCATGCCAAGGACCTGGTTGGGCCTGCGGACACTACGGTCACAGGGGTAATCCCAACCCCTGCAGTATGACAAGGCAAACGCATTAGATATTAATTTGAAGGGGCATGAACGCAAAAGGTTAAAAAATAGTAAATGCACTTACTTCAACCCTTTAGGCGCAATCAACCACCTCTGGTAGGGGGTCGTCGGCACGGGCGGGAGCTTTGTACCGCCACGCTTGTAGACTTTCTTGCTCTTCTCAACAATCTCGTCCTCGTTGTAGCTATCATCTGAAAAGGTGTCCTCGCTACCATCATCCGGGCCACTAGCCTTCGGAGTCTTTTGGGAAGAAGATGGCGGGACCGGAGTCTCGTGGGAAGAAGACAGCGAGACCGGAGTCTCGTGGGAATAAGATGGCGGGATTGAAGTGTTCTGGGACAAAGACCCCCTGACCGAGGTCTTCTGGGACGAAGACCCCGTGACCAGAGTCTTCTGGGACGAAGACTCTAGGACTGGACTCACGTGGGCTGAAGGATCGGCGACCCGAGTCTGGTGGTGCGAAGGCTCATGGACCAGAGTCCAAGACGGGTCCACGTCAGACGGAGCAGTCCTGTGGTCGGGTGAATTAGCTGAGGGTGGCGGCGAGGAAGGCGTAGCAGCCTTCCTACCTCTCTTGGTGCCATGTCCACCTCTACCATCCTTCTTCATCCTCCCCCGACCTCTCCCAGCCGAAGTAGAAGCGCCCGCCGCAGTTGTCTGCATACTATCTAGCAGCGCTCTCCGGAGGGGCTGGGGTGGAATAATGGAACCACCCCTCCCTGTAGCGCTCGCAAGAGGCTCGGGGCGCTCTGGACCCTTGCCCACCATCCTATCAACACCTGCAATGACAAAAAGTAAACGAAATTAGTACAACATAAAAAAATTGGATACCTGACATGAACATAATACTATGTATATAATTTAAGTGTATCACCATCATGAACATAGTAAAAATACACCCGATCAACACAAATATATATGATGTTATTGTATCATCATCATGTCCGGGGTCGATCGGGGTGTCAGGGTGTCGAGGTCGGGGTCGGGGTGTGATACGTCCATTTTGCATCATGCTTTTATATCAATATTTATTGCATTATGGGCTGTTATTACACATTATATCTCAATACTTATGGCTATTCTCTCTTATTTTACAAGGTTTACCATGAAGAGGGGGAATGCCGGCAGCTGGAATTCTGGCTGGAAAAGGAGCAAACATTGGAAACCTATTCTGCACAGCTCCAAAAGTCCTGAAACTCCATGAAACAACTTTTTGGAATTAATAAGAATTTCTGAGCGAAAGAAATAGGCTAGGGGGCCCACACCTTGTCCAGGAGACAGGGCGCTGCCCCCCCCCCCTATAGGGCGTGCCCCCTATCTCCTGGGCCCCCTGGTGGGCCTCCGGCATCCATCTTCTGCTATATCATCACTTTTACCCTGGAAAAAATCATGGGCAAGCTTACGGGACGAAACTCCGCCGCCACGAGGCGGAACCTTGGTGGAATCAATCTAGGGCTCTGGTGGAGCTGTTCTGCCGGGGACACTTCTCTCCGAGAGGGGGAAATCATCACCAACGTCACCACCAACGATCCTCTCACCGGGAGGGGGTCAATCTCCATCAACATCTTCACCAGCACCATCTCCTCTCAAAACCCTAGTTCATCTCTTGTATCCAATCTTGTATCAAAACCACAAATTGGTACATGTGGGTTGCTAGTAGTGTTGATTACTCCTTGTAGTTGATG
Source organism: Triticum timopheevii (assembly GCA_963921465.1). Taxonomy (NCBI): domain Eukaryota; kingdom Viridiplantae; phylum Streptophyta; class Magnoliopsida; order Poales; family Poaceae; genus Triticum; species Triticum timopheevii. Next base: position 82,697,556 of record OY997264.1, read on the forward strand.
CTAATTAGTTTACTTGGTGGAAGATCATATGTTCGGATCCTTTATGCATATTATTACTCCTCTGATTATGAACATGAATATGCTTTGTGAGTAGTTACGTTTGTTCCTGAGGACATGGGTGAAGTCTTGCTATTAGTAGTCATGTGAATTTGGTATTCGTTCGATATTTTGATGAGATGTATGTTGTCTTTTCCTCTAGTAGTGTTATGTGAACGTCGACTACATGACACTTCACCATTATTTGGGCCTAGAGGAAGGCATGGGGAAGCAATAAGTAGATGATGGGTTGCTAGAGTGACAGAAGCTTAAACCCTAGTTTATGCGTTGCTTCGCTAGGGGCTGACATGGATCCATATGTTTAATGATGTGGTTAGGTTTACCTTAATACTCCTTTTGTAGTTGCGAATGCTTGCAATAGGGGTTAATCGTAAGTGGGATGCTTGTCCAAGTTAGGGCAGTACCCAAGTACCGGTCCACCCACATATCAAATTATCAAAGTACCGAACGTGAATCATATGAACATGATGAAAACTAGCTTGACGATAATTCCCAATGTGTCCTCGGGAGCTCCTTTATTATTATTAGAAATTGCCCAGGCTTATCCTTTTCTACATAAAGGATTGGGCCACCTTGCTGCACTTTATTTACTTTATTTACTTGTTGCTCCTTACTATTTATCTTATCACAAAACTATCTATTACCTTCAATTTCAGTGCTTGCAGAGAAAACCTTACTGAAAACCGCTTATCATTTCCTTCTGCTCCTCGTTGGGTTCGACACTCTTACTTGTGGAAAAGACTACGATAGATCCCCTACACTTGTGGGTCATCAAGACTCTTTTCTGGCGCCGTTGCCGGGGAGTGTAGCGCTTTTGGTGAGTGGAACTTGGTAAGGAAACATTTATATAGTGTGCTGAAATTTTCTGTTACTTGTCACTATGGAAACTAATCCTTTGAGGGGCTTGTTTGGGATATCTTCACCCCAACCAGAAGAGCAAAGAGTTGCTCCTCAACCTACTGAACTTTATGAAAATGTTTACTTTGAGATTCCTTCGGGTATGATAGAGAAACTGCTAGCTAATAAATTTGCAGGAGATGGAACATTGCATCCCGATCTACACCTTATCTTTGTGGATGAAGTTTTTGGATTATTTAAGCTTGTAGGTATTCCCAATGATGTTGTCAAAAGTAAGGTCTTCCCTTTATCTTTGAAGGGAAATGCATTGACATGGTATAGGCTATGTGATGATACGAGATCTTAGAATTATAAGTGATTGAAGTTGGAATTTCACCAGAAGTTCTATCCTATGCATCTTGTTCATCGTGATCGTAATTACATGTATAATTTCTGGCCTCGCGAAGGAGAAAGCATCGCTCAAGCTTGGGGGAGGCTTAAGTCAATGTTATATTCATACCCCAATCATGAGCTCTCTCAGGATATGATTATTCAGAATTTTTATGCTCGGCTTTCTCTTGATAATCGCAACCTGCTCGATACTTCCTGTGCTGGTTCTTATATGCTGAAGACTATTGATTTCAAATGGGACTTATTGGAATGAATTAAATGCAACTCTGAAGATTGGGGTTTCGACAATGGTAAGGAGTCAGGTATGACATCTAAGTTCGATTGTGTTAAATCTTTTATGGATACCGATGCTTTTCGTGGATTTAGAGCTAAGTATGGACTTGACTCTGAGATAGTAGCTACTTTTTGTGAATCTTTTGCTACTCACGTTGATCTCCCTAAAGAGAAGTTGTTTAAATATAATCCTCCTGTTGAAGTGAAAGTAGTTGCACCTATTACAGTCGAAGAAAAGACTATTACCTATAGTGATCCTATTGTTCCTACTGCTTATGTTGAAAAACCTTCTTTTCCTGTTAGGATAAAGGACCATGCTAAATCTTCGAATGTTGTTCGTAAGAGTAATACTAGGACTTATACACCTCCTGAGCAAATTAGTGTTGAACCTAGTATTGCTATGGTTAAAGATCTCTTGGATGAGGACTTAGATGGGCATGTTATTTCTTTCTTGGGTGAGACTGCTAATATTGCTAGACCTGATACTAAGACACGTAGACCTGTCGTAGGCATGCCTATTATTTCTGTTAAAATAGGAGATCATTGTAATCATGGCTTATGTGATATGGGTGCTAGTGCTAGTGCGATACCTTATGATCTTTATAAAGAGATTATGCACGACATTGCACCCGTTGAATTAGAAGACATTGATGTTACTATTAAGCTTGCTAATAGGGATACCATTAAACCTATTGGGATTGTTAGAGATGTTGAAGTTTTGTGTGGGAAGGTTAAATACCCTGCTGATTTTCTTGTTCTTGGTTCCCCACAAGATGATTTTTGTCCCATTATTTTTGGTAGACCCTTCTTGAATACTGCTAGTGCTAAGATTAATTGTGAAAAGAATATTGTCACTGTTGGCATAGATGGTATGTCTCATGAGTTTAATTTCGCTAAGTTTAGTAGACAACCTCGTGAAAGGGAACCACCTAGTAAGGATGAGATTATTGGTCTTGCTTCCATTGCTGTTCCTCCAACTGATCCATTGGAACAATATTTGCTAGACCATGAAAACGATATGTTTATGAAGGAAAGGGAAGAAATAGATGAAGTGTTCCTTAAACAGGAACCTATGTTGAAACATAACCTTCCCGTTGAAATTCTTGGGGATCCCCCTCCACCCAAGGGTGATCCAGTGTTTGAACTCAAACCATTACCTGATAATCTTAAGTATGCTTATCTTGACGAAAAAGAAATATATCCTGTTATTATTAGTGCTAACCTTTCAGAAAAAGAAGAAGAAAGATTATTGAAAACTCTAAAGAAGCACTGAGCAGCTATTGGATATACTCTGGATGATCTTAAGGGCATTAGTCCCACATTATGTCAACACAAGATTTCAGTGGAGAAAGATGCCAAACCAGTTAGAGATCCTCAAAGACGATTAAATACCAAGATGAAGGAAGTGGTAAGAAAGGAGATACTAAAGCTCCTTGAGGCAGGTATTATTTATCCCGTTGCTGATAGTGAATGGGTAAGCCCTGTCTATTGTGTCCCTAAAAAGGGAGGTATTACCGTCGTTCCTAATGATAAAGATGAATTGATCCCGCAAAGAATTATTACAGGTTATAGGATGGTAATTTATTTCCGTAAGTTAAATAAAGCTACTAAGAAAGATCATTACCCTTTACCTTTTATTGATCAAATGCTAGAAAGGCTATCCAAACACACACATTTTTGCTTTCTAGATGGTTATCCTGGTTTCTCTCAGATAGCTGTGTCAGCGAAGGATCAATCTAAAACTACTTTTACTTGCCCTTTTGGTACTTTTGCTTAGACGTATGCCTTTTGGTTTATGTAATGCACCTGCTACCTTTCAAAGATGCATGATGGCTATATTCTCCGATTTTTGTGAAAAGATTTGTGAGGTATTCGTGGATGACTTCTCTGTCTATGGATCCTCTTTTGATGATTGTTTGAGCAACCTTGATCGAGTTTTGCAAAGATGCGAAGACACTAGTCTCGTCCTGAATTGGGAAAGGTGTCACTTTATGGTTAATGAAGGCATTGTCTTGGGGCACGAGATCTCCGAGAGAGGTATTGAAGTTGATAAAGCCAAAGTTGATGCTATTGAAAAGATGCCATGTCCCAAGGAAATAAAAGGTATAAGAAGTTTCCTTGGTCATGCCGGTTTTTATAGGAGGTTCATTAAGGACTTTTCTAAAATCTCTAGGCCTCTGACTAATTTATTGCAAAAAGATATTCCTTTTGTCTTTGATGATGATTGTGTAGAAGCGTTTGAAGTACTTAAGAAAGCTTTGATCACTGCACCTATTGTTCATCCACCTGATTGGAATTTACCTTTTGAAATTATGTGCGATGCTAGTGATTATGCTGTAGGTGCTGTTTTAGGGCAAAGAGTTGATAAGAAATTGAATGTTATCCAGTATGCTAGTAAGACTCTTGATACTGCCCAGAGAAATTATGCTACTACTAAAAAGAGTTCTTAGCAGTTGTGTTTGCATGTGATAAGTTCATACCTTATATTGTTGATTCCAAAGTTACTATTCATACTGATCATGCTGCTATTAAATATCTTATGGAAAAGATAGATGCTAAGCCTAGACTCATTAGATGGCTTCTCTTGCTCCAAGAATTTGACTTGCATATTATTGATAGAAAGGGAGCTGAGAACCCCGTTGCAGATAACTTGTCTAGGTTAGAGAATGTTCTTGATGACCCACTGCCTATTAATGATAGCTTTCCTGATGAACAATTAGCGGTCGTCAATGCTTCTCGTACTGCTCCTTGGTATGTTGATTATGCTAATTACATTGTTGCTAAATATTTATCGCCTAGTTTCACATACCAGCAAAAGAAAAAGTTCTTTTATGATTTAAGACATTACTTCTGGGATGATCCACACCTTTATAAAGAAGGAGTAGATGGTGTTATTAGACGTTGTGTGTCTGAGCATGAACAGGAATAGATTCTACGTAAGTGTCACTCTGAATCTTATGGAGGACACCATGTTGGAGATAGAACTGCACACAAGGTACTACAATCTGGTTTTTATTGGCCTACTCTCTTTAAAGATGCTCGTAAGTTTGTCTTATCTTGTGATGAATGTCAAAGAATAGGTAACATTAGTAGACGTCAAGAAATGTCTATGAATCATTCTCTTGTTATTGAACCGTTTGATGTTTGGGGCTTTGATTATATGGGACCTTTTCCTGCCTCTAATGGTTATACACATATTTTAGTTGATGTTGATTACGTTACTAAGTGGGTAGAAGCTGTTCCAACTAGTAGTGCTGATCATAACACTTCTATTAAAATGCTTAAGGAAGTTATTTTTCCGAGGTTTGGAGTCCCTAGATATCTTATGACTGATGGTGGTTCACATTTCATTCATGGTGCTTTCTGTAAGATGCTTGCTAAGTATGATGTCAATCATAGAATAGCATCTCCTTATCATCCGCAGTCTAGTGGTCAAGTAGAGTTGAGCAATAGAGAGCTCAAATTAATTTTGCAAAAGACTGTGAATAGATCTAGAAAGAATTGGTCCAAAAAACTTGATGATGCATTATGGCCTATAGAACTGCATACAAAAATCCTATGGGTATGTCTCCTTATAAGATGGTTTATGGAAAAGCGTGTCATTTACCTCTTGAACTTGAACATAAAGCATATTGGGCTATTAAAGAGCTCAATTATGACTTCAAACTTGCCGGTGAGAAGAGGTTATTTGATATTAGCTCACTTGATGAATGGAGAACCCAAGCATATGAGAATGCCAAGCTTTTCAAAGAAAAAGTCAAACGCTGGCATGATAAGAGGATACAAAAGCGTGAGTTTAACGTAGGGGATTATGTGTTATTATTCAACTCTCATTTAGGTTTTTTTGCAGGAAAACTTCTCTCAAAATGGGAAGGTCCCTACATTATCGAGGAGGTCTATCGTTCTGGTGCTATAAAAATCAACAACTTCGAAGGCACAAATCCGAGGGTGGTAAACGGTCAAAGAATTAAACACTATATTTCAGGTAATCCTATCAATGTTGAAACTAATATTATTGAGACCGTAACCCCTGAGGAATACATAAGGGACACTTTCCAGAACGTTCCAGGCCCCGAAAAGGTATAGGTATGTGGTACGGTAAGTAAACCGACTCCAAAACAACTCTAATGGCAATTTTTATCAGTTTTGGAATATTTAAGAATTTTTGGAAAGAAAGAAGTAATCCGGGAAGGACACAAGGCCCCCACGAGGGTGGAGGGCGCGCCCCCCTGTCTCGTGGGCACCTCGTGTGCCCCCCGGACTCGGTTTTTTTGTATGTTACGTATTTTGGTCAGTAAAAATTCATTATATATACTCCCGAAGGTTTTGACCACTGTATCACGCAAATATCCTCTGTTTTTGTTTCGAGTTGTTCCTATTGCAGATTTGGAACAAGATGTCGTCCCAAGATTCGGAGGGGGAGAGCTACATGGCTGATTATATCGCAAACCCAAAAGTATATGGGGATGTGGAACATTATGGCTAGACCACGGAGGAAGAAGAAGACTATGATCCAAATGGGAAGGAGGAGACAAGCTCCGATGAAGAGGACGATCCACTACCTCAACCTAGTGATATGCATGTGGATTTCAAGAAGTCAAACCTCCCTAAGGTCCAATCTATCCCACCATGTTTTTTGCAGGACAGCAAGGCAGCACTATGCAAAAAGATAATGAAACTTGAGCTCAAGAATGAGGATCTGAGGGAGGAAAATTTTAGCCTCAAACGCAAGCTAGAGAAGAAAAATGCAACAACTCCACCGTCATCATCACCACCGCCATCACCTCCGAGGAAATAATCACGCGGCTATGGGCACTCCCCTTGGCAACTGCCAAGCTTGGGGGAGGTGCCCCAGTATCGTATCACCATCACACTCCTATCTTTACCGCTTTATTTAGTTCGATCCTTTTAGTAGTATCTTGATCTAGTAGTTTGAAGTTTTGATATCAAGTAGTTTGAGTTTTGCTTTGTGATCTCTTTATGTAATCGAGTCCGTGAGCCATCTATAATAAAGATTAGTGTTGAGTCAATAGCTTTGCTATGTGCTATGATCTTGAGAAAGTGGAAAGAATAAAAGAGTTCATATTGATCTTATGGATAGTGATAACTTCACACATAGAAAGTATGAGGCATAAAAAATTGTTGAGAGTTGATGAATGTAGCCTTGGTCATCGTTGCAATTAATAGGAAGTGATAAGGAAAGAGGGGTTCACATATAAATATATTATCTTGGACATCTTTTATGATTGTGAAGCACTCATTAAGTATGACATGCTAAAAGAGTTGATGTTGGACAAGAAAGACAATGTAATGGTTTATGTTTTCCGACATCTCAGTTAAAGTATATTGTCATTGACCTTCCAAACATGTTGAGCTTGCCTTTCCCCCTCATGCTAGCCAAATTCCTTGCACCAAGTAGAGATACTACTTGTGCTTCCAAATATCCTTAAACCCAGTTTTGCCATGAGAGTCCACCATACCTACCTATGGATTGAGTAAGATCCTTCAAGTAAGTTTTCATCGGTGCAAGCAATAAAAAATGCTCTCTAATTATGTATGACTTATTAGTGCGGAGAAAATAAGCTTTGTACGAACTTGTTGTGGAAGTAATAAAAGCGACGGGCTACATAATAAAGGTCCACATACAAGGGGCAATATAAAGTGACGTTCTTTTGCATTAAGATTTTATGCATCAACTCTAAACGCGCATGACAACCTCTGCTTCCCTCTGCGAAGGGCCGATCTTTTACTTTATGTTTTTACTTTATGCTTGAGTCAAGGTGGTCCTCACCTTTCCCTTTTTCATTTTATCCTTTAGCAAGCTCGTCGTGTTTGAAAGATCATGATATATATATATATATATATATATATATATATATATATATATATATATATATATATATATATATATATATATATCCAATTGGATGTAAGTTAGCATGGGCTATTATTGTTGACATCACCTAAAGGTGAATACGTTGGGAGGCAACACAATAAGCCCCTATCTTTCTCAGTGTCCGGCTGAAACTCTATAACCACAAGTATTGCGTGAGTGTTAGCAATTGTAAAAGACTACGAGATAGTTGAGTATGTGAGCTTGCTGAAAAGCTCTTTTATTGACTCTTTCTGATGTTACGATAAATTGCAATTGCTTAGATGACTGAGATTATAGTTTGTTAGTTCCCAATGAAGTTTTTGAACCATACTTGACAATGTGAATTGCTTGTTACTTGAGCATGGGAAATCATATGACAAAATCTATATATGTTGCTGTTATTAGAATGATCATGATGCCCTCATGTCCGTATTTTATTTTTATTGACACCTCTATCTCTAAACATGTGGACATATTTTTCGATTTCGGCTTCTGCTTGAGGACAAGCGAGGTCTAAGCTTGGGGGAGTTGATACGTCCATTTTGCATCATGCTTTTATATCAATATTTATTGCATTATGGGCTGTTATTACACATTATATCTCAATACTTATGGCTATTATCTCTTATTTTACAAGGTTTACCATGAAGAGGGGGAATACCGGCAGCTGGAATTCTGGCTGGAAAAGGAGCAAACGTTGGAAACCTATTCTGCACAGCTCCAAAAGTCCTGAAACTCCACAAAACAACTTTTTGGAATTAATCAATGAGCAGCATGTAAAGTAGTGGGAGTAATAATGGACATAGGAGACATGCTAATGGTACCTGGAATCCACTTATCCTCCCAAATAGAGATAGATCTTCCATTACCAACACACATGAGAAGACCCGCCTGAAGAGCCTCGCGTCCCGCCACAATTGACCGCCAAACTGGAGAGGCCGACTTCGGCACTGTAGCGTGCAAAAAATCTGAATCTAGAAAGTATCGACCCTTCAACACCCGGATGCATAATGAATCTGGGCTAACCATAAACCTCCACCCGTGCTTCCCAAGGAGTGCTAGGTTGAACAGCCCCATGTCACGAAAACACATTGCCCCCTGAACTTTTGGCGATGCAAGCGCTTTCCAAGAAATCCAATGCAAAGATCTTTTGTCCAGGGAGCTACTCCACCAATATTTGGCCATGTTGGAAGTGTACTTCTTGCATACCTTCTTTGTAAGTCGAAAGCATGACATGCTGAATGTAGGGATGGCTTGGACGATGGACTTAAGCAAGATCTCTCTCCCCGCGCATGCAAAATTTCGCTCCGACCACCCCTGCATACTTCCGCGAGCTCTTTCACCAATATGGTCGAAAGTGTCGCTGGTAATCCTTCCCACAGTTGTGGGTAGGCCGAGATATCTCTCACTGAAAGCTTCCACCATAATTCCAAGTCTCGGTTTGATTCTATTCCGGACTTCGGTGGGAGAATTTGATGTGAAGAAAACCGAGCTCTTGTCCTTGTTAACACTTTGGCCCGAGCAAGCTGCATATATTTGCAAAATCTGGTTCAATCTATCTGTGCTTTCCTCCGTTGCACTGATAAATATCAAGCTATCATCAGCAAACAGAAGATCATTTACCCATGGCGATCTGTATGAGACACAAATCCCTCTGTCTACAAAGTTACCACCATGATAGTTCAGCAGAGAGGTGAGTCCTTCTGCACATAGCAGAAACAAAAAGGCGTATGCCGGACATCCCTGTCTCAAACCCCGAGACTGTGTGAAAAAGGGGAGCAACTCACTGTTCATTCTGACCATGAATCTGACTGACATGACACACTTCATGATCAGTCCAACAAAATCGTGGCCAAAACCCAATCTGAGAAGCATAGCCTCCAAGTAATGCCACTCCACGCGATCATACGCTTTCATCACGTCTAATTTAAGAGCGCATGAGAAAATTTTCCCTTTCTTCCTTCTCTTCATTGAGTGAATACTCTCAAATGCTACGTGGAGTATAACGAGGCATGCTAGTGTTGAAGCTTTTGTTTAATGCTACGTGGAGTATAACGAGGCATGCAACACTAAATTAGTTTTCTTTTGGTATGGAGTATAAAGAGGCTAGACTGCATGCAGTCATGTAGCAACGCATGCATGCAGCGCGTGGCCTCTCTGTAGTTAAGAATAGAAAAAAAAATACCGACCCAAAATTAGTTTTCAGTCACCTGACGATTAGTCTTTCCCAAATTTAAAGTACACATGTGGTATATAATAATGCACACAATGAAGTTCACATAAACCTATAAACTTATAATCTACTCCCTCCATCTCATGATGTAAGACGTTTTTTAACACTACACTTGTGTCAAAAGATATCCTACATTATGAGACGGATGGAGTAGTTTCGAAATTATCAACATAAGAAACATGGTTCATAAGTTGGATGCTCACTTTCAAAGTTCTTTTTTATTTATTCATTTCAGATGAAAAGAAGATCATGCAGAAAAGGTCATGCAAAAGTAACAAGCTGCAGCACCCCACCCCTGCCATACACTCCTCCAGTTTGCTCCACGTGACTAACAGACATGATTACCCTTTTTTAGTGATATCTAACATTTTTAGAGCCAATCGCTAACTTTTACTTCATTTGCCTCTCTCCTTGATTTTACATAGACCATTTTTAACTTGGCATGCCATGTTGGTAAAAAACCTTGTCATGCTGGTTTAAACTGCAAGTTGTTATTAAGTTTTTTTTTAATAATTGTACCCCCACTTTATTCAAAACTCAATGAGATCGGGTACACACACTTTCAGGCAAAGAGTCAACCATGGCGAACAACTTTATTTCTAAGGAAGGAGTGTGCTAACCTATGTGCCTCCATGTTTGAAGCTCTCCCCTCATGGCAGAAGAGAGTGGCTTCCAATATTTCCCTCGGGCCTTAATCGTTTCAACAATCTACAAGTACATCTTCATTGAGTTGTCATGGAGATGTTGATTACTAGAAGGCAATTACCAACAATCTTTGCTCGACGGATCAGCAGGTCACTCGTCAAGGAGAGAGCTTCCCGGGCTGCCTAGACTGCCAGGGTCTCCTGATCAATAATGCCATTGAACCCAATGCTTGACGCCCCCACGAATACACCATCATTGCTTCTTGCTAATGCCCCAAGGTGTCATATGGGCCAACCCAGTACAAGTTTCTTTCTTTACTTTACCGATCGGTTTTTTGAAGGTTGTATAACCTCTTTGACTGGTTTTCTCATTTTCTTTATGTGCTTTCTCTACGGGATTCATTTCAGTTTCATTCTCTGTTTTTAGATCCTTTTTCTTTGCTTTTTTACTTTTATTCCTCCATTTATTATTTGTGAAGTTTTTCAAATTGGTGAACCATTTTGAAGTACATAAACATGTTTTGAAATTCATGAACATCTTTATAAATCCGTGAAGAATTTTTAACTTGGAATTATTTTATTTGTGAACATTTCATTAAATTTCAGGAAAAATAAAAAAAATGAATTTTTGATGATTTTTAAAAATAGTTACTATTAAATTAATGAATATTTTGAAATTTCAGAACATTGTTTAAGTGCACAAACATGTTTTTGAATTAATGAAATTTCAAATTTTCTGAAATGTTTTTACATATTCATGAGAATTTAATAAAGTTGTTGAACAATTATTACACTAGGTGATTTCCCTGCGCGTTATTGCTGAAATGTGAAGATAATTTTTTGATGAATTATGTATGAACGAAAATGACCTAAACAAAGCTATTATTTTTAGAAGTAATTGCGCGTGAACAAAGAGTATGCATGTACCTAGACCATTGTAGTTGCAACAACCAAACTAGGGTATGCATGTGCTACAATATAATGTTAGTGGATGATGACATGACACATTTGGTGATGTGGAGGGCTGCATTTTGAGAGAATTAGAGTCAGTAGTGATCAACTATTTTGGAATATAGGATTCAAGAACATTTTTAAAATTCCTACACATTTTTAAAATTCATCAAGCTTATAAAATTGTGAACCTTTATATTTAGGAAAAAAATGAATTCACAAACATTTGTTCAAAGTCTTTAATTTTTTTGAATTTGTCAAGGAGGCCACCAACGCCATTATTCCGGACCCTTAGCGTTACTATCTAGCAGCTGCACGTTTTATCCGATAACGAACGCATTAAGTTCTCCTATTCAGCGCTTTGAGCGCCAGTTAGGCTGCTGGCGTTCACAAGATACACATAGCGGGCCGGCCCAGTGAATGGCTGAAAAAACAAACTCGAAAATGGGAATGTGCAGCAATTTGGGAGAGACGGGATTCGGAGTAGGGTCAGCAGCGTCGACGGCCTAACACTACAGCCAGTACACCGAGCTAACTTTTGCTGTTTAATAGCAGGAAACATCTCAATTTGACTCAGTATAAACTGTTTGAAAAAAGAAAACGTAAATTTCAACAACAAAAAACTCCCTGCTAGCTCGGGCATCAGTTGATACTAAAAAAAAAAACTTGGGCATCACTTGAGCATTTAACCTTTGACCTCTCATAGTTGACTGTGTTGAATTTTCAAAATATTCAAAAAAAGTCCACAAATTTTACCTTCATGAATTTGAAAAAATGTTCGTCGTAATTGAAAAAAGTTCATCAAATTTCAAAATTATTTCACAAATTTTAAAAAAGTTCACCAATTTGAAAAAAGTCCATTAAATTGAGAGAAATTTAACCAATTTTGAAAAGTTCAACCATTTTGAAAATGGTTCATCAATTTTGAAGAAAATTCACCGAATATGAAAAAAAGTTCATCAATTTCGAAAAAAGTTCAGTGATTTTTTCTTAGAAAATCATCAACTTTTAACGGAAATCATCAATTTTGAAAAAAGTTTATCCCTGTTTAAAAAAAATTCATGGATGTGAAAAATAGTTCGTCTATTTAAAAAAATCATCGATTTTGAAAAAATAGTTCATGAAATTGAATTTTTTTTGCGCATTTAGCAAAGGAAACAAAAGTTAGAAAAAGAAACAAAATCCTTTCAAAAAGAGAAAAAAAGGAAGAAGAAAAAAGGAAAAAGATTTTTTTAGGTAAAAAGAAATAAGAAGTAAGAAACTAAAAAGGGAAAAAAGAAAGAAGAGGTCATGGGTTCGATTCCCACCCGAGCAGTTTTTTTAGCATTTTAGAAACAAAAAAAATTGATGGGCCGGCCCAGCTTGCACGAGGGGATGAGGGTGTGTGTACCCGTTTGCTAAATGTACTATAACGGGCGCCTGAAGCACCAACTAGGAAATGCCTAAGTTCATAGCAGGTGACATAACATTTTACGTTCTTATAAGTTAGTTCTTTTTTTTGAGCTAACGTTATTAAGGTGCTCATTGTTCATCGAAAACACGTACAACAAAAGCCATATGTCAGAAAATGGGCTTACAATCTTTAACTGGCCTGGACCAAATTAAGGCCAGAAGTATTAGATTGCTTGGTTCTCTTGATCAGCGGGCAAACCCTGACAGCACCATCCATCCGGTTTCCGCCCCCTAAAAAAATCCATAGAGTTTCATATTCTCAAAAATGTTTCAGTATGTTTCCATAATTCCGTGTGGCTATTTTTTTTTTTTTTGAATTGTGGCTATTACTTACTCTATCGGAGCATGGTTGTGGTTGTGAAGACAGCCATATTTGCAGCCAAAGACGATGAAGGCAATAGCCGCAATACCATGCTCCTTAATAAAAACCGGGTAGGAGACACGATCTGACTCTATGTCTGATGACCTGCTCGTCTCACCGGTTTTAATTTAGTAGACGCATTTATGTGTATAATTTTTACGTGATTATGCATCTAAATTGTCTGAAGAAAACTTATCAAATGGCAAATACTTATCTTTTGATGAAGAGAATCTTCTACGTGTATGGCGAGAAGTTAGGCATCCTTAAACAAATCTACTATGGGACCCAATTGTTTAAGTCGTTGGACGAAACAATGGGCCACCAAAGCTGCCAGGTTTTCTTGGGACAAACCGGCAAACTCTCGCTGAATCGAAGTGCACCAGACAGTTCGTATATTCTTGTCTCGCATATTATAGCATGCAAGTAATGATTTGGTGTTGGAATATACTAGTAGGAGCCTGCTCCAGTTGAGACTAGCTGCTTCAGAGGGCAAAGCAGGATTAAACAACAACAATTATGGAGTTAGTAGTCCATCATATTCAGCATAAGAGAGATGGTTGTTTTGGTAGCACTTTAATTCCTTTTGGCTTTCCTTTTTTTAATCACAATCAATCAGCATGTGGCAGCAACTCGTGAGTTTGGAGAATTACTTGTCTTTCTTTAGTTTTTTTTTGACTGAATCTTTGTTTAGTTTGAGGAGCATAGCAAATTGCTTGCTTCAGGTGAAAGCACCAGTAAAGGACTGTATATGTATGTGCTTTTGGCCAGTGGGTGCGGATATAAATAGGAGCACTTCTTCTCTAACTTTGAACTGTTCTCATTTTTATTTCCGAAGGGCCCATTCGCGGTGCTATCCCCTGCTCTCCAAGACAATTTTTCTGTTCTCATTTTATTTCCACTTACTAGAATATGCATATACGCTGCATTTTCAGGATTCCGCAGTTATGTAAGCATAGATATGCTGATGCTGATAGAACATTATACAATTTAGGTTTCGTACCATGCTTGGTTGTACCTCATTTGTGGTTACAAATTAACAACACTGCTCCACTGTATTTAGCCCCCGGACAGTGACACCATTGGAGCAAAGGCTTTTCTACACCATAGTGAAAGCTTAGCGCATGTCTGTATTATTAGGCCTGAACTATAGAGTAGAGCAGATATTTCCCAGCCAATTGTATTTTTCTGATCACCGATTCAGACAGGTAACCATTGAAAAAAGGAAGTCCAACCTTGGCCAGCATGATTAGGACTGCCATTTGATTCCCCTGTCGCTAATGTATGTCTAGTTAGGTGACTCCATTAGCCTAAGCCGCTGAGCATGACAGGGTCTCTCCCCAGCCGCTCCCTCTGCCGTTTCATAATCTTATCATTTCATTGTAGGGAATGGTTCAATTGCCCAAAGCCAGCAGTGTGTAGAAGTTTCATGGAAAAAGCCTGCACTTACTCTGAAACACTGCACCTATTCAGGCATCGATCAGATCAGAGGTCACTGATCCATCAGCAAGCACGCCAACATTCAAAAAAAAAAAAGATCAGTAAGCACGCCGTTGTTCTGTCCACAGACTCTGACTGACAAAATAGAGATCACGTTCTCATCGAGGAAAACGAGTAAGAGAACAAGAGTAGCAATTAGGTGCTCCCTAGCTGGCCTGCATATTCCTTTTGATTGTGTCAACAAAAATTAAGCTAATTATATTTAAGAACTTGTGATGCTTAGCTCACCCGAAATGCATTTTCAGGACATGAGGTGTGATTCAGTCCCGGTGTTATTTTGCTAATGTACGATGGTGAGCAGTGCAAGGGTCAGTCTCAGAAGACAGCCCAAGGGTACACAGGTGTCAAGCTGCGATTTGAGGCCGGGCCCACCGTATCGGAACCAGCTTACCAAGCCTCGCCACGTTGCCCCGTGTGCGTCAGCCGAGTTTCTGACCAGGCAGTCAATCAGCGGTCGTACGTATGGTGTCATTGGTGTGGCCGGTGTTTGTTCTGACTAGTCGTTTGTTCTCCTTGCTCGCAAGCCACGGCGGCAGGGCATCTGAACTGCACTCGATGGCGTATCGGTTTGAGGGAGACTTTGACAGCTACTCCCTCCTTTCAGAATTACTTGTCAAAAAATAAATAAAAATGGATGTATCTATAATTAAAATACATCCAGATACATTCATTTCTTGGACGAGTAATTCCGAATGGAGGGAGTACAATTCAGAGTTTGTCTGCGTCATGTAGTGTACGGTGTATATTAACTCTTAGCAAAAATGTTTTCCGTTGAAATTAACTAAGAATTTTTTGGAAGGTAGTTAACCCCGATGTCTGCGCCACAATGATGCATGCACATTATTAAACGAAGTTACGAAGACAAAATCTGGGGTCCAGGCTCACAAAAATAGCCAAAGCAAAGTAGAAAATTACAAGGTGCCACAGCCAGGAAAAAACAGGCTACGATGACTAAACACTTAATCTATTACTAGCTCGTCGTGCAAATCGGTTGAAGATAACCCATGCTACATCTCTCACAGGTTGCACCCGGTAACCAAAAGCTTCCTGGAGTTCGCATGGGTGAGTAATGACTACGTACAGATCCACGCAGTGGCTCTGTAAATAACCTGCAATGTTTGTTAAAATCATATCATTTCTGCAGTTTCATATAGCCTAAAATAGTGTACATATCCCTATCTGAATATGTCTCGCGATATTTGTTTCCACTCTGTTTAGCCACGTCCCAAATAACGTGTTGATGCTAGTCGGAGCAGTAACGTTGAAGGCTATATGAATCGTACGCCAAAGCAGTTTTGCAGAAGGACAATTGAGAAAGAGATATTGTATATTTTCATCCTGATCACAAAAGCAACATTATCGCGAACTACCCACTCATCTTCGTTTTAGCAAGTTATCCTTAGGCCAAATCACTTTCTTGTGGACAAACAACATGAAAATTTTAATTCTAAGTGGAACTTTAATTTTTCAGATATGAAGTGATCTCAAAATTAGCCTAGAGTCAATTAAATTCAAGTACATAGATTTCACCGTGAAACTATTGTGAATAGCATATGGTTGGTCCGAAAGTTGAACGTTGTCGGGGGATGAACCCCGGGCAGGCAACGGAACCCGGATCCGTTTCAAAAACAACGGGACCGATGTCGCCCCTCAAGCCGGCGCGCCCCTGGCGGCCAGGCACCTCGACTCGGCCTCGACAACCAACACAAGACAGCCGAACCCGGCACGACCAAGACTTCCCCAACAAGCCATGCCCCTGGCGTGTTCCTCAACCCAGCCACGGGTCAGCTCCCGTCCCATCCAGGCCGTACGATGGGACGAGTCTTCATCCACCAGATGACTAAGGCAACAGTACCCTGCCCATGCCTCTGGTCAGCCGGAGCGTGGCAACAGTGCCCCTCACCTGCCCGCTGACCAGGGCCGGCGTGGCAACAGTGCCCCCATCTTCACCGCTGACGCCAACAGGCGGTGACCTGACGGAGCGCCACTGTACCCGACTCGACTTGGCCACTCCCTGGCGATCGACAAGACGACGCACAGTTCCCCTAGGCACGCAGGGCCCGCACCTAGGGGAACCCGGCGAACCACAGGCCCCCGGCGGGTCGCAACCCGGGTTCCCAGACGCTGACGACCCGACCTAGAGTCTTGTAACATTACCATTGTACCCTTGGGGGGTTGGTCTATAAAACCCCCAGGAGCCCTCACGCATACAGGCAGGCAAACATAGAGAAGCAGTAAGCACACGGAAACTAGCCACCGATCAGTAGAACCCACCTAGGGAGAAGGAGCAACCTAAGCCTTGGCCAGTCTTCCTTCTTCCTCCATACAGCTCTAGGAGCAACCTTGTACTGTTGCATATCAACCACACTCGGCAGGACTAGGGGTGTTATCTCTCCGGAGAGTCCCAAACCTGGGTATGTCTTGCATCCCGCACTCGCTCATGCCAACCCCGCCTCTGGATCCCACCAGTGCCATCGAGCCTCCTCCTCTCTTTAGCCATCCCATGGCATCTGCCGTGCACCCACCATGATAGTTGGCGCCCACCGTGGGGCAGCTCGAGGAGCTGGCCGGGAGCATGGTTCAGACGGGGCTCCTCTCCGACTCTGACGAGCCCGTCATGTTGGCGGACGACGTCGTCGACGCGCTCGCCGCCTCCTTCGCCGCACTACGCATCTCCGATGCGCCCGCGACCGATGAGTACCCCAGCGAGGTACTCAGCTACTCCGACTCTCCCCTCTCTCTCGACTGTGGAATTTCCGTCGGGGCAATGGACATCCACGTGGAGGTTTTCGTCACCGGCACCGACGCCTCCTCTTCGTCGAGCAAGGCGAGGAAGGCCTCTAAGGCCAGGGCCGCAACGGAATGGGTCGACACGTCCAATCCGCTGCGCGCCACGTTGCAGAGCCTCCGCGTCCCCATCGGCACCGACATCGATGCCTCCAACATCGCCGAGGCCCGAGCCCAGCTCGAGGAAATTCGCCAGCAGATGCTGGACCTGACCGAGACACTCGCCGCCATGCAGCGTCGCCTGGACTCTGATGACCCACAAGTGTAGGGGATCTATCGTAGTCCTTTAGATAAGTAAGAGTGTCGAACCCAACGAGGAGCAGAAGAAAATGACAAGCGGTTTTCAGTAAGGTATTCTCTGCAAGCACTGAAATTGTAGGTAAGAGATAGTTTTGTGATAAGATAATTTGTAACGGGTAACAAGCAATGAAAGTAAATAAGGTGCAGCAAGCTGGCCCAATCCTTTTTGTAGCAAATGACAAGCCTGGACGAGTTCTTATAATGAGAAAAGCGCTTCCGAGGACACATGGGAATTATCGTCAAGCTAGTTTTCATCACGCCCATATGATTCACGTTCGTTACTTTGATAATTTGATATGTGGGTGGACCGGTGCTTGGGTGCTGCCCTTTCTTGGACAAGCATCCCACTAATGATTAACCCCTATTGCAAGCATCCACAACTACAAAAGAAGTATTAAGGTAACCTAACCATAGCATGAAACATATGGATCCAAATCAGCCCCTTACGAAGCAACTTATAAACTAGGGTTTAAGCTTCTATCACTCTAGCAACCCATCATATACTTATTACTTACCAATGCCTTCCTCTAGGCCCAAACACCACTAGAGGAAAGACAACATACATCTCATCAAAATATCAAACGAATACCAAATTCACATGACTACTAATAGCAAGACTTCACCCATGTCCTCATGAACAAACGTAACTACTCACAAAGCATATTCATGTTCATGATCAGAGGAGTATTAATATGCATTAAGGATCTGAACATATGTAACGCCCCGAGACCGACGCTCCAGAAGACTTCCATCTATTCCGAGTTTTGTCGTGTGATTTGTTTTGTTTGTGCATTCATCATGCCATCTTTTGCATTGCATCATGTCATCATGGAACCCTTTTTATAACTCTTCTAAATAAATCGTATGGATCTACGGTCCATTTAAATCGAGGGAAATGCACATGGTGATTTCTGTTTATAACATATATCCTCCCAATATTATTAGGGAGCTATAACAAAGTATTCCATCCTTTGGGAATCACCATAACAAACGTGCAAAATAATTCCCATTCCTTTTCTGCTCTGAGTTGACCTCAAAACCTTGTCAATAATTCTTTCTCTGTTTATCGGAGCCCCACCAAAAATCTCAACATTTTTGGACCTTTCAAACGCGCACTTCTTATTCAAACTCATTTGAATTTAATTCAAACGAGTTCAAATCCAATCTTCACCCATGCTCACTTTTCTAGTTTTCTTGGTTCAAGCTCATTTTTATGAGTCCAGGAAAATTGTCCTCTTTCTCAAATTCTTTCCCTAACCCTCTTTCTTTTTCTTCCCTCTAATTTCTTTTCTGCTAAAGAGTTAAAGAAGAGAAGGAAGAAGCCTAGCAGCCCAAGCGCGCAGCACCGGCCCATTTGCCTCTCAAGGCCCAACCGCTGCTCTGTTAACCCTAGTGTGATCCCCAATCCAGTCTCTCCCTCTCGTTTCCCCTCAGCACCGTCACCTACCCTCGCTCCCGCGACCGCTCCCCTCGATCCCACCTTCCTCTTGACGCAGCCACAGAGAGAGGGTAGCGTGCGCCCTCGTCCCGATCCCCATGCTTGCACGCCCGCGCCTCCCGATAGATGTCGTCGCCGCTCCGGCCGACAAGGACCCCCCTTGTGCCGCCAAGAGGAGAGCTCCTCGACCTTGCGCCCTGCTCCTTCCTCCTGAGCCTCTCCCTCGAGCTTCTCTGCCTCCGCGCCCGCAAGTCGTCGGCGTTCCCGACGGCCTCGTCAGCCCCGTTGTTAAACACGGGCACCTCCAGGAGCTTCCCTGAGCTCCAGTAGCTCTCGCGTCGCCGTTCCCGCGACAACGACCTCCCCTTCCTCTTGTCCTCCTCCTCACCTCGTGCTCGGCGCCAGCCATGGACGCCTCACTGTCAAGCTCCACCGCCAGGCTGCCGTCCCTCCCGCGACCGCCGGCAGCCATCCCCACCGACAAGCCCCGCTTGTCCTACCTCGCTGCTCGTCCTAGCCGCATTGACTACACCCTTTGCGCCTCCTCTCTGCTTTGCCGTGGGCTGCAGCCTGCGCCAAGGCGCAGCGACCCCCTGCACACCGAGGCCTCCGTGCACCTCCTGCTCCCGTCGACCCTGCACCATGCCTCTGCCATCCATGAGATCGCCAAGACCGAGACCTCCTTGAACAAGAGCATTTCTTTTGGATCGCCAAGTACCGCACCGAGAGCCAAGTACCTCTGCGGATGCACTGGACGTCTACGAACCGTGTACCACAACGAACATGTACGGCTACACGACGACCCGCCAAGACCCTGAACAACTACCGCCTCCGCCGTGAACCACTACTTCCTCTACCGTCGAGGACCGATAGTACCACTACTTCCACTACCGTCGCGAGAACGTCTACTTCCACTACTTCCACTACAGTCGCGAGAACGTCTACTTCCACTACTTCCACTACAAACTTGATCCGCCCCGAAAATGCACGCTTCGAAGGTATAACCCCGAGACGATCACCCGTGGACCGAATGCATGTGTTGTATGAGATGCTCGTGTTTGCACCGTGATCGAGTTGTCGCCTGCGATGCCCTCTTTTGCCATGCCACCGTCATGTGGGACACCCGGTATCCGGGATCACTCCCTATCTCTTGCGTGTTCCACACATCCGCACACTTCTCGTTTGCATTGGTATCTCACTGAAGTTACCGGGATCGAAATGTTGCGGTGGCATCATTTTCGGATTCATTGCCATGACACCCGTTTCATTCCGCCATGGTGACCAAATGCTTCATAACATGCTCATGTCAACATTTTCATAAAATTGCATAAAACTTGCATATGTCATCCGCATCATGATAACAACAATTAAAACATTTAAAATTGTTGTTTGCATTAAATTGCTAAATAACATATGGGGATTTCCGGAATTGTTGTTTGTTGTTTCCGGCCTCATTTAAACTTGCCTAGCTAGGTAGTTTTATTATGCTTCACCCCTTGCCATGTTTAATAACATTTAATGTTGTTGGGTACATAAACGAGAGAGAACTAAATAATTGATGTGTTGTTTCGTCAATATGCAACTTGTTGCATATTGAGCTCCACTTAACTTGTAGTTTTGTTTGTTGCACTTTGCCATGCCATGTCTCATTAAACTGGACATGCATCATCCTTGTTTGTGCATCATGACATGTTTATGCTTGTGTGTTTACCATATTGTTTGCTTCTTTCCGGTTGTGCTTCTACTTGATAGTACCGGTAAGGTTGCGTTCGTGAGGATTCGTTCGACCACATCCGTTTGTCTTCTTCACGGACTCACTCTTCTTCCTTGCGGGATCTCAGGCAAGATGACCACTACCCTCGATATCACTTCTATCTTTGCTTGCTAGTTGCTTCGTTCTATCGCTATGCTGTGCTACCTATCACTTGCTCTTCAAGCCTCCCAAATTGCCATGTCAGCCTCTAACCTTTTTCACCCTACCTAGCAAACCATTGCTTGGCTATGTTACCGCTTTGCTCAGCCCCTCTTATAGCATTGGTAGTTCCAGGTGAAGTTGAAGATTTCTCCATGATGGACAGGATTATGTTGGGATATCACAATATCTCTTATTTAATTAATGCATCTATATATTTGGTAAAGGGTGGAAGGCTCGGCCTTATGCCTGGTGTTTTGTTCCACTCTGGCCGCCCTAGTTTCCGTCATACCGGTGTTATGTTCCTTGATTTTGCGTTCCTTACGCGGTTGGGTGATTTATGGGACCCCCTTGACAGTTCGCTTTGAATAAAACTCCTCCATCAAGGCCCAACATTGGTTTTAACATTTGCCACCTAAGCCTTTTTCCCTTGGGTTCTGCAGACTCAAGGGTCATCTTTATTTTAACCCCCCGGGCCAGTGCTCCTCCGAGTGTTGGTCAAAACTAGAGCCCTTTGCAGCGCCCCCTCAAGGAAACTTGAGGTCTGGTTTTAGTTGTACGGATTGCTCCTCCGTTGTGCCCTGAGAACGAGATATGTGCAGCTCCTATCGGGATTTGTCGGCACAATCCGGTGGTCTTGCTGGTCTTGTTTTACCATTGTTGAAATGTCTTGTAAACCAGGATTTCGAGACTGATCGGGTCTTCCTGGGAGAAGGAATATCCTTCGTTGTCCGTGAGAGCTTGTGATGGGCTAAGTTGGGACACCCCTGCAGGGTATAAACTTTCGAGAGCCGTGCCCGTAGTTATATGGCAGATGGGAATTTGTTAATATCCGGTTGTAGAGAACTTGACGCTTGACTTAATTAAAACGCATCAACCGCGTGTGTAGCCGTGATGGTCTCTTTTCGGCGGAGTCCGGGAAGTGAACACGGTTTTTGGGTTATGTTTGACGTAAGTAGGAGTTCAGGATCACTTCTTGATCATTACTAGTTGTCGACCGTTCCGTTGCTTCTCTTCTCGCTCTTATTTGCATATGTTAGCCACCATATTTGCTTAGTGCTTGCTGCAACTCCACCTCATTACCACTTCCTACCCATAAGCTTAAATAGTCTTGATCTCGCGGATTTTGAGATTGCTGAGTCCTCGTGACTCACCAGATACTATCACAACAGTTGCAGGTGCCAATGATACCAGTGCAGATGATGCAACCGAGCTCAGATGGGAGCTCAACGAAGATCTTAGTTGTTGCTATGTTTTGTTTCTTGATGATAAGTAGTAGAGCCCAGTTGGGACGATCGGGGATCTAGCAGTTGGGTTATCTTCTTTTCTTTTGGCTTCGTCCATAGTCGGACTATGTGTGTACTCTGAATGATGTAAGATTTATTTAAGTACTTGTGTGAAGTGGCGATTGTAAGCAAACTCTTCATCCCAGTCTTGTTCATTACATAGGATTGTGTGAAGATGACCCTTCTTGCGACAAAACCACAATGCGGTTATGCCTCTAAGTCGTGCTTCGACACGTGGGAGATATAGCCGCATTGTGGGTGTTACAAGTTGGTAATCAGAGCCATCCCCGACTTAGGAGCCCCCTGCTTGATCGAATCGCTGGCGTTGTTGAGTCTAGAACAAAATGTTTTGAGTCTTAGGATTATATATACCGGAGAGTAGGATTCTTTTTACTCCTCAGTCCCTTCGTCGCTCTAGTGAGGTCTCCTGACGTAGATGTTTTGTCTTTCCTCTCCTCAAATTTCACTATTTTTTTTAGGATCACGCGGGTATCTTGGGATCGTTTCGATATTCTTATGATGAGAACATTGTTCTTGGTGTCTCCTGACATTTAGGGGTTGTGGCAGTGTCCCGGGGAGTTGAGCTCCGAGGTGTTGTCGTCATAATTTTATTATTGCAGTTCTGAAATTCCTGAGTTTTTGCCGACATCGAAAATCTCTTTTATGCAGTTGTTGGTGAGATAACCTCGACGCCACCCAGTACTGGGGAGTTCGGGAGTATTGCCATAGCTCGTATAACGGATGCTTTTCGAAGGTTGAGGTACACGATTTCCGAAGGTTTCTTGGTTATGTGTTGATGGATGGATACAACTTGGATGTAGGAATTGTTAGTTTTGGGTGAGATATATATTGCTTCCCCTGTATCTCCAACACCAGATTGCATAACCAGAAAGTTTCAGGAGTTTTATAGGTGGGAATTCAAGTAGCTCTAGTTTTTTTTCTTTCCGACAGATGCATGATATGAGATTGGGGTTCGACGTCTAGTGGTCCGCCTATCCACGGTCGTTTTTACAGTGGTCACGTTGTGTCTTAAAGAGCCCTTGGCTATGCTGGTTCGGGGACACTTTGTTTGTCATGTGCACTGCCTTGTACGCGATGGTGTTGTACGATCGAGCCCGTGTGGGCCCCACCACGAATACTTCGGACGAAATCTCTATCATATGTTTGTTCCGGCTTATTCTGCAAGCCAAATCCTTTGTTTTGTTTTATTTGTGGTATTCGGGTTGCTTCGAAGTCAAATGTTGAATCCATACCTTTCATAAATGGTGTTCTCATATTGCTATGTGAATACTTATCCTTCTTGATCATCGAGGTTGCCATATTAATTCTTTTCCTACCGGCGTGCTTCTTTTCAAGTGGATCTGATCATTTCAACATTCGCAAGATCAATTCTAAGTTTTCTCAACGGTGTTTGTTTCATCCGTCCCAAGTTGTCTTTGTTTTCCCGTCCTCCCACCCTTTTTCTTTAAGGACACAGATCTCTTAATCATGTATCCTTTTATTTGTGAGAAGTCTCTTCATTCATTTCTTTCAATGTTCTTATCCGGTGATTTCCCCTGAAGATGCTCAACAATTTCAAGTTCATCATCCTTCGTTGTTGTTTCTTCTCCGGTGGATCCAATTCAAGCTTTCGGTGTTGATCATATCCCTTTCCTCGTTTCAAATGATTTCTCGTGCCGGTGCACCTCTTAATCTTTTACCTCTCACTATTCATTTGTTCCGGAGTGCAAAGATATCTTAGAGGAATCATGTTTCCATTCTTAATCCGTTCGAGTATTTCGAGGTTGTTACCTCATTCAAGCCATTTAATTCAACCGACACAATCTCTCTTTTAAATCATTCAACGGGGTGCTCTTTTGAGTGGGCCCTAACCCACAGGTCTTCTCCTAGGATCTTACCTGACTCTTCTAATTTTCCAGGAGTCATTCCCAAATTCTTTTCGAAGTTTGACGTAAGAATGAATTTCATCAGTCAGATGTTTTCCAAGATCAATTTCAAATTATTTTCATTGTTGGCTCAACCTCTTTGTTTTTCATTCTCCCGGAGTATCTCAACAATTCATGGTGGTGTTTCTCATCGTCATTCTCGATTTTTGAAGACCGAAGAAGAGTTCCTCTTAAATCCTTACCCGTTCTTCCAGAGATTCATGGTTCTAGCTTGATGCCATCCTCTCATAATTGTTTTCGATTGTGACAATTCTTTTCTTACCATCCAGAGCATTTCATGAGTTGTTTCCATTTCTTTCCTTCGAAGGCCATCATGTCATAATTCTTCATTCTCAGCATGTAGCTATCGTTCTCCAAATCTTACCGGTGCATCATTCAAATATCCTCTAATAAGTTCATGATCTCTTCGTTCTCATGTATCTAAATCCCCTCAAGTATCTTCATTCGTTTTCCAACTCTTCCCGGTGAATTGTGCCTCTGCTACTTTCATTTTCAATTCTTACGGTGGTTCGTTCGAGATTCCTCTTCCTTTGTTACCGTATCATTTCATTCGTTCTTTCCAATCCTCCCGGTGATTCGTCGAAGACTTCTTCAAGTTGGTGCTATATCTCTCTTCAATCCTTGCAAAAGAATAAGTAGTATGCCAAATTCGTTGCTTGTCATCAATTTAAATTGGTGAAGGATAGGCATGACATAATTCTTATTCTTGTTTCATCCAAGTGATTAACTCCTTCTTCCGGAGTTTGTTCATCAGGAAGTATTTCTCGGTTCGAGATGCTTCATCTTTTCTTTTCCGGAGTTCCAAGTTTTCTCGGTTATATCACCGCGAAGCTCCATCTAAATCATCACAAGGCTTCACCTTGTGTTTTCAACTTCTATTTCTTTTTATCATCCTTTTATTACCAGAGTTCTTCATGGAGGCTCTACATGGTGGTTCGTCAAGGATTCCTTTCATTCTTCAATTGTTCTTCAAGTTTTCTCTCGAAGTTATGACCCGCCAAGCTATACTCTAAAAATAAACATGGTGCAATCATTCTTCATCTCGCATCCCAAAGTGCAATTCCTTCTATCTTGTCTTTGAGATGGTGTATGTCATTCTACATAATTTCCCTTTGAGTTTCTTGATTCACCAAGTTTTCAAGAGTGACATATTTAAATCCATCATCTTCTCTTTGTTCAAGAGATCTTTTCAACCATCAACCTCGTTGTTGGAGTTATCTTGTGTCATATTTCACCTAAAGCCTTCCCTAAGGAATGTTGCTATTGTGGTGCTTATCAATGATCCAAGTTATATCTCTATCATCTTGGTTAAGCAGTTTTCATCTCTTCATTGATCTCAAGCAAGCAATTGATTTTGATAGTGGCAGAATTTCACCTCAAGTTTTGAGATATTTCCATAAGTCCAGAACAAGCTTGTGCTTTTCGTTGTTGATTTTCCAACAACTCCGTCAATCCTTCTGGGCAAGGATGCTTTTCAAATTCAATTGTGGGAGAAGTCATCATTTCCTTCTCCGTTCTCTTATTCCGAGGATCTATCTTCTATTCTTTCTTCCGGAGGCATTGTGATGTTGCTCTTTTCACTCATCATCTCGAATTGTGAGGATCATGTTCTTTTCGTGCTTATCCATTTAACCGGAGTGTTGTGTCATCTCTTCAAGTTCTTTTCATCTTATCAAGTCTTGCATCTCTTTGCAACCGGAGTGCTATCCGAATTTGTTCTTCCTTGTTCCTTGTTTATCTCGTTTCAACTAGAGTGGTTCTAATGCCTTCTTGTCCATTGTACTCGTCATTCATGTCTTTGCAACCTTCAAGTTCTAATGTTCTTTGTTCCTCTTTTCTAAAGGATTGTTCGCAATCTCATTCATCTTTGTTGTACTCTTTCTTTTAAATTGCTCAACTTCTCAAGGTTCTTTGGTTTCACTCTTTTGTCGAAGAAGCAACTTAGTTTTACCTCTTATCTTCCTCTTCCGTTTCTCTCCGGTGCCATCCTAGATCTTGGGATGAGATCCTCTTGTAGTGGTGGAGTGTTGTAACGCCCCGAGACCGACGCTCCAGAAGACTTCCAGCTATTCCGAGTTTTGTCGTGTGATTTGTTTTGTTTGTGCATTCACCATGCCATCTTTTGCATTGCATCATGTCATCATGGAACCCTTTTTATAACTCTTCTAAATAAATCGTATGGATCTTTGGTCCATTTAAATCGAGGGAAATGCACATGGTGATTTCTCATTATAACATATATCCTCCCAATATTATTAGGGAGCTATAACAAAGTATTCCATCCTTTGGGAATCACCATAACAAACGTGCAAAATAATTCCCATGCCTTTTCTGCTCCGAGTTGACCTCAAAACCTTGTCAACAATTCTTTCTCTGTTTATCAGAGCCCCAACAAAAATCTCAACATTTTTGGACCTTTCAAACGCGCACTTCTTATTCAAACTCATTTGAATTTAATTCAAACGAGTTCGAATCCAATCTTCACCCATGCTCACTTTCTAGTTTTCTTGGTTCAAGCTCATTTTTATGAGTCCAGGAAAATTGTCCTCGTTCTCAAATTCTTTCCCTAACCCTCTTTCTTTTTCTTCCCTCTAATTTCTTTTCTGCTAAAGAGTTAAAGAAGAGAAGGAAGAAGCCCAGCAGCCCAACCGCACCGCACCGGCCCATTTGCCTCTCAAGGCCCAACCGCTGCTCTGTTAACCCTAGCCTGATCCCCGATCCAATCTCTCCCTCTCTTTTCCCCTCAGGCCGTCACCTACCCTCGCTCCCGCGGCCGCTCCCCTCGACCCCCCCCCTTCCTCTTGACCCAGCCACAGAGAGAGGGTAGCGTGCGCCCTCGTCCCGATCCCCACGCTTGCACGCCCGCGCCTCCCGATCGATGCCGTTGCCGCTCCGGCCGACGAGGACCCCCCTTGTGCCGCCAAGAGGAGAGCTCCTCGACCTTGCGCCCTGCTCCTTCCTCCTGAGCCTCTCCCTCGAGCTTCTCTGCCTCCGCGCCCGCAAGTCGTCGGCGTTCCCGACGGCCTCATCAGCCCCGTTGTTGAACACGGGAACCTCCAGGAGCTTCCTCGAGCTCCAGCAGCTCTCGCGTTGCTGTTCCCGCGACAACGACCTCCCCTTCCTTTGGTCCTCCTCCTCACCTCGTGCCCGGCGCCAGCCATGGCCGCCTCGCTGTCAAGCTCCACCGCCAGGCTGCCGTCCCTCCCGCGACCGCTGGCAGCCATCCCCACCGACAAGCCCCGCTTGTCCTACCTCGCTGCTCGTCCCAGCCGTGTTGACTACGCCCTTTGCGCCTCCTCTCTGCTTTGCCGTGGGCTGCAGCTTGCGCCAAGGCGCAGCGACCCCCTGCACACCGAGGCCTCCATGCACCTCATGCTCCCGTCGACCCTGCACCATGCCTCTGCCATCCATGAGATCGCCAAGACCAAGACCTCCTTGAAGAGGAGCATTTCTTTTGGATCGCCAAGTACCGCACCGAGCGCCAAGTACCTCTACGGATGCACTGGACATCTAAGAACTGTGTACCACAACGAACAAATACGGCTACACGACGACCCGCCAAGACCCTGAACAACTACCGCCGCCGCCGTGAACCACTACTTCCACTACCGTCGAGGACCGATAGTACCACTATTCCACTACCGTCGCGAGAACGTCTACTTCCACTACTTCCACTACCGTCGCGAGAACGTCTACTTCCACTACTTCCACTACAAACTTGATCCGCCCCGAAAATGCACGCTTCGAAGGTATAACCCCGACACGATCACCCGTGGACCGAATGCATGTGTTGTATGAGATGCTCGTGTTTGCACCGTGATCGAGTTGTCGCCTGCGATGCCCCTCTTTTGCCATGCCACCGTCATGTGGGACACCCGGTATCTGGGATCACTCCCCCTCTCTAGCGTGTTCCACACATCCGCACACTTCTCGTTTGCATTGGTATCTCACTCAAGTTACCGGGATCGAAATGTTGCGGTGGCATCATTTTCCGATTCGTTGCCTGACACCCGTTTTGTTCCGCCATGGTGACCAAATGCTTCATAACATGCTCATGTCAACATTTTCATAAAATTGCATAAAACTTGCATATGTCATCCGCATCATGATAACAACAAAAACATTTAAAATTGTTGTTTGCATTAAATTGCTAAATAACATATGGGGATTTCCGGAATTGTTGTTTGTTGTTTCCGGCCTCATTTAAACTTGCCTAGCTAGGTAGTTTTATTATGCTTCACCCCTTGCCATGTTTAATAACATTTAATGTTGTTGGGTACATAAACGAGAGAGAACTAGATAATTGATGTGGTGTTTCGTCAATATGCAACTTGTTGCATATTGAGCTCTACTTAACTTGTAGTTTTGTTTGTTGCACTTTGCCATGCCATGCCTCATTAAACCGGACATGCATCATCCTTGTTTGTGCATCATGACATGTTTATGCTTGTGTGTTTAGCATGTTGTTTGCTTCTTTCCGGTTGCGCTTCTACTTGATAGTACCGGTAACGTTGCGTTTGTGAGGATTCGTTCGACCACATCCGTTTGTCTTCTTCACGGACTCACTCTTCTTCCTTGCGGGATCTCAGGCAAGATGACCACTACCCTCGATATCACTTCTATCTTTGCTTGCTAGTTGCTTCGTTCTATCGCTATGCTGCGCTACCTATCACTTGCTCTCCAAGCCTCCCAAATTGCCATGTCAGCCTCTAACCTTTTTCACCCTACCTAGCAAACCATTGCTTGGCTATGTTACCGCTTTGCTCAGCCCCTCTTATAGCATTGGTAGTTGCAGGTGAAGTTGAAGATTGCTCCATGATGGACAGGATTATGTTGGGATATCACAATATCTCTTATTTAATTAATGCATCTATATATTTGGTAAAGGGTGGAAGGCTCGGCCTTATGCCTGGTGTTTTGTTCCACTCTTGCTGCCCTAGTTTCTGTCATACCGGTGTTATGTTCCTTGATTTTGCGTTCCTTACGCGGTTGGGTGATTTATGGGACCCCCTTGACAGTTCGCTTTGAATAAAACTCCTCCAGCAAGGCCCAACATTGGTTTTAACATTTGCCACCTAAGCCTTTTTCCCTTGGGTTCTGCAGACTCAAGGATCATCTTCATTTTAACCCCCCCGGGCCAGTGCTCCTCCGAGTGTTGGTCCAAACTAGAGCCCTTTGCAGTGCCCCCTCAAGGAAACTTGAGGTCTGGTTTTAGTTGTACGGATTGCTCATCCGTTGTGCCCTGAGAACAAGATATGTGCAGCTCCTCTCGGGATTTGTCGGCACAGTCGGGTGGTCTTGCTGGTCTTGTTTTACCATTGTCGAAATTTCTTGTAAGCCGGGATTCCAAGACTGATCGGGTCTTCCTGGGAGAAGGAATATCCTTCATTGACCATGAGAGCTTGTGATGGGCTAAGTTGGGACACCCCTGCAGGGTATAAACTTTCGAGAGCCATGCCCGCGGTTATGTGGCAGATGGGAATTTGTTAATATCCGGTTGTAGAGAACTTGACACTTGACTTAATTAAAATGCATCAACCGCGTGTGTAGCCGTGATGGTCTCTTCTCGGCGGAGTCCGGGAAGTGAACACGGTTTTTGGGTTATGTTTGATGTAAGTAGGAGTTCAGGATCACTTCTTGATCATTAATAGTTGTCTACCGTTCCGTTGCTTCTCTTCTCGCTCTTATTTGCGTATGTTAGCCACCATATTTGCTTAGTGCTTGCTGCAACTCCACCTCATTACCACTTCCTACCCATAAGCTTCAATAGTCTTGATCTCGCGGGTTTTGAGATTGCTGAGTCCTCGTGACTCACCAGATACTATCACAACAGTTGTAGGTGCCGATGATACCAGTGCAGATGATGCAACCGAGCTCAGATGGGTGCTCAATGAAGATCTTAGTTGTTGCTATGTTTTGTTTCTTGATGATCAGTAGTGGAGCCCAGTTGGGACGACCGGGGATCTAGCAGTTGGGTTATCTTCTTTTCTTTTGGCTTCGTCCATAGTCGGACTATGTGTGTACTCTGAATGATGTATGATTTATTTAAGTACTTGTGTGAAGTGGCGATTGTAAGCCAACTCTTTATCCCAGTCTTGTTCATTACATGGGATTGTGTGAAGATGACCCTTCTTGCGACAAAACCACAATGCGGTTATGCCTCTAAGTCGTGCTTCGACACGTGGGAGATATAGCCGCATTGTGGGTGTTACGACATATGACCAGATAAACCAACTAGAATCAACTACAAGGAGTAATCAACACTACTAGCAACCCAGAGGTACCAATCTGAGGTTTTGGTACAAAGATTGGATACAAGAGATGAACTAGGGTTTGAGAGGAGATGGTGCTGGTGAAGATGTTGATGGAGATTGACCCCCTCCCAATGAGAGGATCGTTGGCGATGACGATGGTGATGATTTCCCCCTCCCAGAGGGAAGTTCCCCTGGCAGAACAGCTCCGTCGGAGCCGTAGATTGGTTCCGCCAAGGTTCCGCCTCGTGGCGGCGGAGTTTCGTCCCGAAAGCTTGCTTATGATTTTTTCCAGGGTAAAAGACTTCATATAGCAGAAGATGGGCAGCCGCCAGGGGGCCATGCCCTGTAAGGGTGGGCGCGCCCCCACCCTCGTGGCCAGGGTGTGGGCCCCCTCTAGTACTTCTTTCGCTCAATAATTCTTATTAATTCCCAAAATGACTTTCATGGAGTTTCAGGACTTTTGGAGCTGTGCAAAATAGGTTTCCAATATTTGCTCCTTTTCCAGCCCAGAATCCCAGCTGCCGGCATTCTCCCTCTTCATGTTAAACCTTGTAAAATAAGAGAGAACAGCCATAAGTATTGTGACATAATGTGTAATAACAACCCATAATGCAATAAATATCGATATAGAAGCATGATGCAAAATGGACGTATCAGACTCCACTCAGCTGGAGTACATCGCCGCCTACAGCTTCATGCCTACCCCGGCCGAGCCAAGCCGGGTCGCCAACGTGCGAGCCCGGGGAGGAGCGATCGGCCGCGCCCTCGGCGCCATCCCGACCGTCTATGAGACCACAGTGAAGAACATGTGCGCTGCCCAGGCGGCCGCGATCGGCCTGGATCAGCTCGCAGGCAAGGAGCTGAAGGAGCACATCAGGCGGATGCACGATCTCTCGACGCGGCCAACGCGCAACAAGACCGCCTCAACCAGCTCGCCAAGCCGGCGGGATCCGGCTCCGCCCGCGTTGCCGGACCCGGCGATCATCAGCACACGGCGTCCTCGCCACCCGGTGAGGCGCACTCCGGCTGTACCTGGACCCGGCGCGACCCAGCCCCGATGGCCGCCTGGTTTGGGCGACGAGCCCGCCCGGGAGAACCGACGCGGACCCGGCCAGCCTGGCCGGCATCCAGCTCCGACCGACCCGGTCCCCCGTGGCCTGGTCGCCAACCGACTTGGCGCACACGCCATCTTTGACACCGACACTCGCCACCGCCTCGACCGGCTCGCTCACTCCCTGTAGGTGGAGGAAAGCGGCACCGTTGGGTCGGCGTGCTTCGGCCTACGCATCCAGGAGGATCCCTTTCCGAAAGGGTTCATGCTCCCCCGCGACACCCCCAAGTACAACAGAACCGTGAAGCCGGAGGACTGGCTCACCGACTACACCACCGCCATCGGCATCACTGGCGCCAATCACCGACTCGCCGTGAGCTCCGCACCGCTTATGCTCCAAGGGTCGGCCCGCACCTAGTTGAACAGTCTGCCGGTGGGCAACGTCAACACGTGGGTCGATTTCGAGCAGGCCTTCGTCCGCAACTTCACGGGAACCTACAAGCGACCCGGCCGCCCCAGCCAGCTCGCCATGTGCGTGCAGGGGCCGACGGAGACCGGCCGCGAATACCTCGCACGCTGGACCGAGCTCCGGAATAGCTGTGAGGGCGTCCAGGAGGTTCAAGCGATCCAGTACTTCATCAATGGTTGCCAAGACGGCACCCTCCTCAAGCACAAGCTCTTGCGCTCCGAGCCGGCCACCATGGTCGCGCTCATGGTGATGGCGGACAAGTACGCTAATGCCCACTCCGCCATGAAGATCCAGGTGGTGCTGGATGAAGCCGGCAAGGCAAAGCCGGTTCCCCCTCCGAAGCTGGCCGGTGAGAGCAGCCGGCAATAGCACCAGCAGAACAACAAGCGCAAGGCCGTCCAACCGGCTCAACGCTACGACAACCGACTCGTTGCAGCCACCAAACCCGCGGTGGACCCGGCAGCCAAGCGCTGGCCGAACGGCAAGACGTCGTGGCAACCCGCTATGAGTTCCGAAGAGATGCTCGATGCCCCCTACAAGCACCACAGCGGCGCAAGGTCGTACACACACACGCTTCGGCAGTGCGGCATCACCAAGCACATCATGAGGGGCGATGTCCCACCTCCTCTGGCTCCGGGCGCGGGACAGACACCTCCGCCTCCGCCACCACCTTGATAACCCACAAGTATAGGGGATCACAACAACTTTCAAGGGTAGAGTATTCAACCCAAATTTATTGATTCGACACAAGGGGAGCCAAAGAATATTCTTGAGTATTAGCAGTTGAGTTGTCAATTCAACCACACCTGGATAACTTAGTATCTGCAGCAAAGTGTTTAGCAGCAAAAGTGGTATGATAATAATAGTAGCAGTAGCAGAAGTAGAGATAAATGTTTTTGGGTTTTTGTAGTAGTTGTAACAGTAGCAATGGA
The DNA here is from genome assembly GCA_963921465.1 of Triticum timopheevii. Lineage (NCBI taxonomy): Eukaryota > Viridiplantae > Streptophyta > Magnoliopsida > Poales > Poaceae > Triticum > Triticum timopheevii. The sequence continues at coordinate 82,730,522 of OY997264.1, forward strand.
AAAGTAAATAAGAGAAGAACAATATATGAAAAGCTCGTAAGCAATGGATCAATGATGGATAATTATGTCGGATGCGATTCCTCATGAAATAGTTATAACATAGGGTGATATAGAACTAGCTCCAATTCATCAATGTAATGTAGGCATGTATTCTGTAAATAGTCATACGTGCTTATGGAAAAGAACTTGCAAGACATCTTTTGTCCTACCCTCCCGTGTTCAGCGGGGTCCTTACGGAAACTAAGGGATATTAAGGCCTCCTTTTAATAGAGAACCGGAACAAAGCATTAGCACATAGTGAATACATGAACTCCTCAAACTACGGTCATCACCGAGAAGTATCCCGATTATTGTCACTTCGGGGTTGTCGGATCATAACACATAATAGCTGACTATAGACTTGCAAGATAGGATCAAGAACACACATATATTCATGAAAAAATAATAGGTTCAGATCTGAAATCATGCCACTCGGGCCCTAGTGACAAGCATTAATCATAGCAAAGTCATACAACATCAATCTCAGAACATAGTGGATACTAGGGATCAAACCCTGACAAAACTAACTTGATTACATGGTAAATCTCATCCAACCCATCACCGTCCAGCAAGCCTATGATGGAATTACTCACGCACGACGGTGAGCATCATGAAATTGGTGATGGAGGATGGTTCATGATGACGACGGCGACGAATCCCCCTCTCCGGAGCCCCGAACGGACTCCAGATCAGCCCTCCCGAGAGATATTAGGGCTTGGCGGCAGCTCCGTGTCGTGAAACGCGATGAAACTTTCTCCTTGATTTTTCTCTCCCCGAGATGGTATATATGGAGTTGGAGTTGAGGTCGAGAGGTGTCCAGGGGGCCCACGAGATAGGAGGGCGCGCCCTAGGGGGGGCCTGTCTTGTGAACAGCCCGTGGGCCCCCTGGCCTTGATTCTTTCGCCAAAAATTCTTATTAATTCTAAAAAGTGCCTCCGTGGATTTCCAGGACATTCCGAGAACTTTTCTTTTCTACACATAAAACAACATCATGGCAGTTCTGCTGAAAACAGCATCAGTCCGGGTTAGTTTCATTCAAATCATGCAAGTTAGAGTCCAAAACAAGGGAAAAAGTGTTTGGAAAAGCAGATACGTTGGAGACGTATCAACTCCCCCAAGCTTAAACCTTTGCTTGTCCTCAAGCAATTCAGTTGATAAACTGAAAGTGATAAAGAAAAACTTTTACAAACTCTGTTTGCTCTTGTTGTTGTAACATGAAAAGCCAGCATTCAAGTTTCAGCAAATATTATGAACTAACCACACTAACAATAACACATAGGTCTCACAATTACTCATATCAATAACATAATCAGCTAGCGAGTTATAATAATAAAACTCGGATGACAACACTTTCTCAAAATAATCATAACATGATATAACAAAATGGTATCTCGCTAGCCCTTTCTGAGACCGCAAAACATAAATGCAGAGCACCTTTAAAGATCAAGGACTGACTAAACATTGTAATTCATGGTAAAAGAGATCCAGTCAAGTCATACCCAATATAAACCAATAATAATGAATGCAAATGATAGTGTGCTCTCCAACGGGTGCTTTTAATAAGAAGGGTGATGACTCAACATAAAAGTAAATAGATAGGCCCTTCGTAGAGGGAAGCAGGGATTTGTCGAGGTGCCAGAGCTCGATTTTAAAATAGAGATTGAATAACATTTTGAGCGGCATACTTTCGCTGTTAACGCAACAACTATGAGATGGATGTATCTTCCATACTACATGCATCATAGGCAGTTCCCAAACAGAATGGTAAAGGTTTATACTACCCCAACCACCAACAAGCATCAATCCATGACTTGCTCAAAACAACGAGTGCCTCCAACATACAACAACCCTGGGGGAGTTTTGTTTAATTATTTTGATTTGCTTTGATCTGTTTGGATCATGGGACTGGGCATCCCGGTTACCGGCCCTTTCTTGTGGATGAGGAGCGGAGTCCACTCCTCTTGAGAATAACCCACCCAGCATGGAAGATATAGGCAGCCCTAGTTGAAACATGAGCTGCTCGAGCATACAAAACAGAATTTCATTTGAAGGTTTAGAGTTTGGCACATACAAATTTACTTGGAACGGCAGGTAAATACCGCATATAGGAAGGTATAGTGGACTCATATGGAACAACTTTGGGGTTTAAGGAGTTTGGATGCACAAGCAGTATTCCCGCTTAGTACAGGTGAAGGCTAGCAAAAGACTGGGGAGCGACCAACTGAGAGAGCGACAACAGTCGTAAACATGCACTAAAATTAATTTAAACCGAGTACAAGCATGAGTAGGATATAATCTACCATGAACATAAGTATCATGAAGGCTATGTTGATTTGATTCAACTACATGCGTGAACATGTGTGAAGTCGAGTCACTTAATACATTCAAAGGAGGATACCATCCCATCATACCACATCATAATCATTCTAATAGCATGTTGGCACGCAAGGTAAACCATTATAACTCATAGCTAATCAAGCATGGCACAAGCAACTATAATCTCTAAATGTTATTGCAAATATGTTTACTTCACAATAGCTGACTCAGGAACGATAAATCATCATATTTACAAAAACAAGAGAGGTTGAGTTCATACCAGCTTTTCTCATCCCAATAAGTCCATCATATATCATCATTATTGCCTTTCACTTGCATGACCGAACGATGTGTATAATAATAAGAGTGTACGTGCATTGGACTAAGCTGGAATCTGCAAGCATTCAACTCAAGAGAGAAGACAAGTAATATGGGCTCTAAGTTAAATAAACAATCATGCATATAAGAGCCACTAAGCATTTTCAATATAGTCTTCTCGACCCCCAAAAGAAAGAAAAGAAAATAAAACTATTTACACGGGAAAGCTCCCAACTAGTAAAAGAAGAACGATAAATCTTTTTGGGTTTTTCATTTTAATTTCTACTACAAGAAAGGAAAATAAACTAACTAAAATTTTTTGGTTTTTCTTAAGGTTTAACAAACACACAAGAAGAAAACTAGAAAAAGAAATTTAAACTAACATGGATAATACGATGAAAGAGTGTGAGCACCAACGACTTGTGTGTGAACATGAATGTAAAGTCGGTGAGAAATACGTACTCCCCCAAGCTTAGGCTTTTGGCCTAAGTTGGTCTAATACCAAGGACCGCCGCTACTCTCCCCGGTGTAGTGGGAGGTGTAATCAGGATACCACTGGCTGGTCATCTCCGGATCCCACTGGACAGATGATGCACGATAAGGGTCCAATTCAGGTTCCGGCTCAGGTTCAGGTTCCGGAGTAAAAGCTTGGGCTAGATGGTTGTTCACCGCTTCCGGCGTAACAACGCGATTTTCTGCAAGCAAGTCAAATAACAGAGGTGCAGGCAAAATAATAAACTCAAAGTGTTTCTTATTGAATCTAAGTCTATACAAGAGCATCTTCTCTTCATTGTCAACAATAAAATTGTGTGCTACCATTCTCTTGTAATCTAAAATGTGAGGAGGTAATTTTGTCTCCTCCTCCTCAAGGTGCCTAATGGGTATCTGAAAATGTTCAGCAAGACGTGCAGCATAGATACCTCCAAATATGGGGCCTTTTGTACGATTCAGCGCTAGCCGTTTAGCAATGACAGCACCCATACTAAAAGTATTGTCTCCCAGCAAAGCATGTTGAAGAATAATAATATCTAGAACGCTCAAGTTTCCACTAGTCCCACGACCAATCAAGCATCTACTAGCAAATAAGGCAAAGTAGCGTAAAACAGGAAAGTGTATGCTAGAGACTTTTGCCTCAGAGCCCTTCTTTGGCTCTTCTACAGCAATAGTTTTAATGAAACCATCTGCATCTTCACGATGGGGTTCCTCTAATTCTCCCTCATAAGGTATCCTACACACCGCGCAAAAATCACGTAAAGACATTTCTCTGAATTCATCATATAGATGAAATGATACTGCAGGCGGTGACTTCTTAGGATAATAATAAAAGTTTTGCACGAAAGTATTGGTAAGTAAGAGATACTGATTGATTCGGTCGTTCATGAAACCGGCGAGGCCTGCAGTCCCGATTAAAGCATAAAAGTCTTCATGAATTCCGGCTTCTTTCAAGAAATCCTCACACGGCCATTCACATGACCGTACTTCCGCTAAGCGAGGAAGATTATACTTGGGTTTTTCCTTCCCTTTGTCTTGTTTTTCCTTAGAGCTTTGGCTAGAAGAGCCTTTAAAGAACCTCCTTAACATTTTCTGAAAATTTCTGAAATTTTAGTAACTTCAAAATAAAAGTGAATAAAACTAAACAAGATTGATAGCAACTACTCCTACAAGTGCCTAGAGCCTATATCATGCATTGGAATTGCTTGGGACCTCAAAAATTTAGCATGCAAGCTCAAGAACATGGTCACCTATGCAACAAAAATTTGCAATGAATAAAGCACTAGAACAAAAACTATTTGGACCAATGGAGGAGTTACATACCAAGCAATAATCTCCCAAAGCATTTTGTGAATGGAGCTTTGAGCTAAGAGATCGAAAATCGCAGCAAAACGAGCTAGAACTCGGGTTTGAGCTGGATGGGGATTTTTTTTGGGTAGAAGATGAAGTGTGTGGGTGCTGGCATAAGTGGAGGGGAGCCACTAGGGGCCCACGAGACAGGGGGGCGCGCCCTCCTCTCTCGTGGCCTGGTGCTTGCTCCTTTTGCAGTGTTTTCAGTGCCTAAAATCCTTAAATATTCCAGAAAAAAACATACTAAATTTGCAGGGCATTTAGAGCACTTTTATTTTTGGACTATTTTTTAATGCACGGATAATTCAGAAAACAGACGGATAATACTATTTTTGCTTTATTTAATCTAAATAACAGAAAGTAAAAGGAGGGTACAGAAGGTTGTGCCTTCTAGTTTCATCCATCTCGTGATCATCAAAATGAACCCACTAACAAGGTTGATCAAGTCTTGTTAACAAACTCATTCCGAATAACACGGAACCAGAGAAATTTCGAATAACACTAAGTTACCTCAACGGGGATATGAAAATCCCCAACAATAAGAATATCATACTTTTTCTTGACAGTAGGGAGAGGAAATTCAAAACCTCCAAAAATGATAGTTGGAACTTTTTCAATAGAATTGATGCTATGAACTTGAGATTGTTTCCTTGGAAAGTGTACCGTGTGCTCATTACCATTAACATGAAAAGTGAAATTGTCTTTGTTGCAATCAATAACAGCCCCTGCAGTATTAAGAAAAGGTCTACCAAGGATAATAGACATACTATCGTCCTCAGGAATATCAAGAATAACAAAGTCTGTTAAGATAGTGACATTTGCAACCACAACAGGCACATCCTCACAAATACCGACAGGTATAGCAGTTGATTTCTCGGCCATTTGCAAAGATATTTCAGTAGGTGTCAACCTATTCAATTCAAGTCTACGATATAAAGAGAGAGGCATAACACTAACACTGGCTCCAAGATCACATAAAGCAGTTCTAACATAATTTATTTTAATAGAGCATGGTATAGTTGGTACACACGGGTGTACAAGTTTCTTTGGTATTCCACCCTTAAAAGTGTAATTAGCAAGCATGGTGGAAATTTGAGCTTCCGGTATCTTTCTTTTATTTGTGATGATATCCTTCATATACTTAGCATAAAGATTTACTTTAAGCATATCAGTTAAGCGCATACGTAAGAAAATAGGTCTAATCATTTCAGCAAAGCGCTCAAAATCCCCATCATCCTTTGACTTGGATGGTTTAGGAGGAAAGGGCATAGGTTTCTGAACCCATGGTTCTCTTTCTTTACCGTGCTTCCTAGCAACAAAATCTCTCTTATCATAACGTTGATTCTTTGATTGTGGGTTATCAAGATCAACAGCAGGTTCAATCTCTACATCATTGTCTTTACTAGGTTGAGCATCAACATGAACATTATCATTAACATTATCACTAGGTTCATGTTCATCACCTGATTGTGTTTCAGCATCAGAAATAGAAATATCATTGGGATTCTCATGTGTGTCTACAGTAGGTTCACTAGAAGCATGCAAAGTTCTATCGTTTTTCTTCTTCTTCATTTTAGAAGAACTAGGTGCCTCTAAATTATTTCTCTGAGAATCTTGCTCGATTCTCTTAGGGTGGCCTTCAGGATACAAAGGTTCCTGAGTCATTCTACCAGTTCTAGTAGCCACTCTAACACCAAAGTCATTTTTATTATTTAATTCCTCAAGAAAATCATTTTGAGCTTTAAGTACTTGCTCAGCTTGAGTAGCAACCATAGAAGCATATTTGCTAACGCGTTGAAGTTCATCTTTAACTCTAGCCAGATTATCACCTACGCGTCCTATCTCGAAAGAATTATCCTTTAACTGTCTACCAACATAAGCATTAAAACTTTCTTGTCTAGCCATAAAGTCATCAAATTCATCTAAGCATGGGCTATGAAATTTAGTAGAGGGTACTTCAACTTTATCATATCTATAGAGAGAATTTACCTTTACTACCTGTGTCGGGTTATCAAGACAATGTGGTTCTTCAGGCGGTAAATTAAGACCATGCATTTCTTCAATAGGAGGTAAATTCTTAACATCTTCAGCTTTAATACTTTTTTCTTTCATTGATTTCTTTCCCTCTTGCATATCTTCAGGACTGAGAAATAAAACACCTCTCTTCTTCGGAGTGGGTTTAGGAATAGGCTCAAGAGTTGGCTCAATTGGTTCAGGAATTACTTCAGGAACTGGCTCGAGAAGACTCCAATTATTTTCATTAGTCAACATATTATTCAATAGTATTTCAGCTTCGTCGACTGTTCTTTCCCTGAAAACACAACCAGCACAACTATCCAAGTAGTCCTTGGAAGCATCGGTTAGTCCATTATAAAAGATACCAAGTATTTCATTTTTCTTAACAGGATGATCAGGCAAAGCATTAAGTAACTGGAGAAGCCTCCCCCAAGCTTGTGGGAGACTCTCTTCTTTGATTTGCACAAAATTATATATTTCCCGCAGGGCATCTTGTTTCTTATGAGCAGGGAAATATTTAGCAGAGAAGTAATAAATCATACCCTAGGGACTACGCACACAACCAGGAGCAAGAGAGTTATACCAAGTCTTAGCATCACCCTTTAATGAGAACGGAAATATCTTAAGGATATATAAATAGCGAGACTTCTCATCATGAGTAAATAGGGTGGCTATATCATTCAACTTGGTAAGATGTGCCACAACAGTTCCAGATTCAAGGCCATAAAAAGGATCAGATTCAACTAAAGTAATAATATCAGAATCAACAGAGAATTCATAATCCTTATCATTAACACAAATAGGTGAAGTAGCAAAAGCAGGATCGGGTTTCATTCTAGCATTAAGAGACTGCTGCTTCCATTTAGCTAATAATTTCTTAAGATCATTTCTATCATTGCAAGCAAGAATTTCCATAGCAGCTGTTTCATGCATAACATAACCCTTAGGAATAACAGGTAGTACATAATCATTGGGGGACCTTCATCATCACTATCATCAATAATAGGTTCTTCAATATTTTCATTCCCCCTAAATCTAGCAAGTTGTTCATCAAGAAATTCACCTAATGGCAAAGTAGTATCACGCACAAAAGTAGTTTCATCATGCATAGCAGAAGTGGCATCATCAATAACATGCGACATATCAGAATTCATAGCAGTAGCAGGTTTAGGTGTCGCAACCTTACTTATAACGGAAGGAGAATCTAGTGCAGAGCTAGATGGCAGTTCCTTACCTCCCCTCGTAGTTGAGGGCAAAATAGTAGTTCGATCGTCTTTCAAGTTCTTCATAGTGATCAACAGATATAAATCCCAAGTGACTCAGAGAATAGAGCTATGCAACCCGGCAACGGCGCGAGAAATTAGTCTTGATAGCCCACAAGTATAGGGGATCGCAACAACTTTCGAGGGTAGAGTATTCAACCCAAATTTATTGATTCGACACAAGGGGAGCCAAAGAATATTCTTGAGTATTAGTAGTTGAGTTGTCAATTCAACCACGCCTGGATAACTTAGTATCTGTAGCAAAGTGTTTAGTAGCAAAAGTGGTATGATAATAATAGTAGCGGTAGCAAAAGTAAAGATAAATGTTTTTGGGGTTTTGTAGTAGTTGTAACAGTAGCAACGAAAAAGTAAATAAGCGAAGAACAATATATGAATATCTCGTAGGCAATGGATCAATGATGGTTAATTATGCCGGATGCGATTCCTCATGCAATAGTTATAACATAGGGTGATATAGAACTAGCTCAAATTCATCAATGTAATGGAGGCATGTATTCCCTAAATAGTCATACATGCTTATGGAAAAGAACTTGCATGACATCTTTTGTCCTACCCTCCCGTGTTCAGCGGGGTCCTTACGGAAACTAAGGGATATTAAGGCCTCCTTTTAATAGAGAACCGAAACAAAGCATTAGCACATAGTGAATACATGAACTCCTCAAACTACGGTCATCACCGAGAAGTATCCTGATTATTGTCACTTCAGGGTTGTCGGATCATAACACATAATAGGTGACTATAGACTTGCAAGATAGGATCAAGAACACACATATATTCATGAAAACATAGTAGGTTCAGATCTGAAATCATGGCACTCGGTCCCTAGTGACAAGCATTAAGCATAGCAAAGTCATAGCAACATCAATCTCAGAACATAGTGGATACTAGGGATCAAACCCTAACAAAACTAACTTGATTACATGGTAAATCTCATCCAACCCATCACCGTCTAGCAAGCCTACGATGGAATTACTCACGCACGGCGGTGAGCATCATGAAATTGGTGATGGAGGATGGTTGATGATGACGACGGCGACGAATCCCCCTCTCCGGAGTCCCGAACGGACTCCAGATCAACCATCCCGAGAGAGATTAGGGCTTGGCGGTGGCTCCGTGTCGTGAAACGCGATGAAACTTTCTCCTTGATTTTTTCTTCCTGAGACGGTATATATGGAGTTGGAGTTGAGGTCGGGAGGTGTCCAGAGGGCCCACGAGATAGGAGGGCGCGCCCTAGGGGGGGCGCCCCCTGTCTCGTGGACAGCCCGTGGGCCCCCTGGCCTTGATTCTTTCGCCAAAAATTCTTATTAATTCTGAAAAGTGCCTCCGTGGATTTCTAGGACATTCCGAGAACTTTTCTTTTCTACACATAAAACAACATCATGGTAGTTCTGCTAAAAACAGCGTCAGTCCGGGTTAGTTTCATTCAAATCATGCAAGGTAGAGTACAAAACAAGGGCAAAAGTGTTTGGAAAAGTAGAGACGTTGGAGACGTATCACACCTCCAGCCGGCGGCGCGATGCATGACGACGCCTACCCGGACCAGAACACGGCCTACATCGTCTTCACCAGCCTCAGCGACGACAAGCGCAGCGAGCACCTCCTTCGGCAGGAGGTGAACACCGTCGTCCCGGCCAAGCCAGAGTACATGCATTGGTCGGACCGCCCGGTCACCTGGACCCGGGAGGACCACCAGGCCGTCATGCCAAACTCGGGTGGCTATGCCCTCGTCCTCAACCCCACCATTGTCGCGCGGTGCACATGCAAGTTTTCCAGAGTCCTCATCGATGGCGGCAGCAGCATCAACATCCTCTACCGTGACACGATGACCAAGCTCGGCCTCAAGGCCAAGGACCTGGAGCCAACCCAGACGATCTTCCACGACATCATTTCTGGCCTCTCCTGCTCTCCTATTGGCCGGGACCGGCTCAACGTCCTGTTCGGCAACAACAACCATTTCCGGCGTGATCCGATATGGTTTGAGGTGGTGGACCTGTCCAGCGTGTACCAAGCACTGCTGGGCCGACCCGCGCTCGCCAAATTCATGGCGGTGCCCCACTACGCCTACCTGAAGATGAAGATGCCGGGTCCAAAGGGCCTCATCACTGTCACCGGCGACTACTGCAAGTCCCTGGAGTGCGCCCGAGACGGTGCCAAGATGGCCGAGTCGCCGGTCATTGCCGCTCCAGCTCGACCGGATCGTCGCCCTGGCTGGCGAGGCGTCAACCGCATCGATCCCGGCCGAGGAGCAGCTGACGAGACCGCCTTCAAGCCCTCCAAGGAGACCAAGAAAGTGAGGCTGAACCCGGAAGACCCCAGTTGCAGCAAGTACGTTGTCGTGGGCACCCGCCTCGATAGCAAATAGGAAGGCGAGCTCATCGACTTCCTCCGTGAGAATCGGGATATTTTTGCATGGACCCCCAAAGACATGCCGGGTATCCCGAGGAAGTATGCCGAGCACAAACTCCACATCCTCAAGGACGCCAAGCCTGTCCGTCAACCCCTGCGATATTTCTCCAAAGAGAATAGAAGAACCATCGGTGAAGAGGTCGCCAAGCTTTTGGCGGCCGGCTTCATCATGGAAGTGTTCCACCCCGAGTGGCTGGCCAACCCAGTCCTCGTCCTGAAGAAGAACAAGACCTGGCGCATGTGCATCGACTACACCAGCCTTAACAAGGACTGTCCCAAGGATCCGTTCGCCCTCCCGCGGATCGACCAAGTTATCAACTCGACCGCCGGGTGCGAGCTCCTGTCCTTCCTGGGCGCTTACTCCGGCTATCGCCAGATCAAGATGGACCCAGCCGACGCCCTAAGACGTCCTTCATCACGCCCTTTGGGGCTTATTGCTACATCACCATGTCGTTCAGCTTGAAGAACGCCGGTGCCACCTTCCAGCGCTGCATGCAGAAATGCTTGCTGCCGCAACTCGGTCGCAATATCCATGTCTACGTGGACGACATCATGGTGAAGACCAAGCAGCACCTCATGCTCCTCGACGACCTGAAGGAAACATTCGCCAACCTCCGCGAATATAAGGTCAAGCTCAACCCGGAGAAATGCGTTTTCGGTGTCCCGGCCAAAAAGCTACTCGGCTTCCTCGTCTCGGAGTGCGGCATTGAGCCGAACCCGGAGAAGATCAAGGCTATCGAGCGCATGCGCAAGCCGGCTCGGCTGCGTGATGTCTAGAAATTCACCGGCTGCTTGGCCTCGGTCAGCGAGTTTCTCAGCCGGCTGGGCGAGAGGGCCCTTCCCCTGTACCAACTAATGAAGAAAACGACGCTATTCGAATTGAAGGACCAGGCGGACGAGGCTTTCCGAGACCTCAAGTGCATGCTCACCACCGCACCAGTCCTAACCGCGCCGGCCGAGAAGGAGCCGTTGTTGCTCTATATTGCCGCAACCTCACAGTCGATCAGCACGGTATTGGTGGTCGAGCGACCAGAGAAGGGCAAGGTCGAAGCCGTCCAGCGCCTGGTCTACAACCTGAGCGAGGTGCTCTCCACCTCCAATCAGAACTACCCGCACTACCAGAAGATGTGTTACGACGTGTACTTCACCGCCAAGAAACTGAAGCAGTACTTCCAAGAGCATGTCATCACCGTGGTCAGCACGCCCCCCCCCCCTCGGCGAGATCATTGGGTGTCGGGATGCCTTTGGCCCGGTCGCCAAGTGGGCACACGAGCTAGCCGACCACACCATCCTCTACGAGCCCCGCACCATGATCAATTCTCAGGCCCTGGCCGACTTCCTCGTCGACTGGACCGAGACCTAGTACCTGTCGCCGCCTCCAGACTCGACACACTGGCACATGCATTTCGACGGCTCCAAGATGCGACTTGGCCTCGGGTCGTGCTATCGTCCCCAATGGGAAACCGACTCCGCTACGCACTCCAGATCCACTTCGCTGCCTCAAACAACGTTGCCGAGTATGAAGCCCTTGTGCACGGCCTCCGGCTTGCCAAGGAACTCGGCATCCGGCGCATCCTGTGCTCCGGCGACTCGGATCTGGTGGTGCAACAGTGCTCTGGCGAGTGGGACGCTTGCGACTCCAACATGGCAAGCTACCGCTTCCTCGTCCAGAAGTTGTCTGGATCCTTCGAGGGCTGCGAGTTCCTCCACGTCCCGCGTGTGGAGAATGAGGCGGCCGACACGCTCACCAAGATCACCTCGTCTCGGCAGTCCATCCCATCCAGCGTCTCCCTCGAGCACATGCACAAGTCGTCCGTCAAGACGTTTCCGGACTCCGAGTCCATCCACGTCCCAGATGACCCGGCCGCACCCCAACCCGGCCCGGGGACTGCTGACCCCGGCCCGGAGACAGAAGCCGCTGACTCGGCCACTGTCGCCCTCAACCCGGCCATCGCCAACCCCGACCCGGGGGCTGCCGACCCGGAACCCACCCTGGTGGCTGTCTTCACCGTGGTGACGGGCCCGTCTTGGGCCCTGCCCATCTCAGAGTTCCTTGAGAACGGGGTTCTCCCCATGGACGAGACCGAGCCCCGGCAGGTGCAACGTCGGGCGTCCGCCTACAGCATCATCAACAACGAGCTCGTCAAGCGCAGCTCCATGGCGTGTTCTAGCGCTGCGTCGAGCAGGACCAAGGCATCGACATCCTCCTCGACATACACCAGGGTGAATGCGGGCACCATGCCGCATCACGATGTTGGAAATATGCCCTAGAGGCAATAATAAATTGATTATTATTATATTTCCTTGTTCATGATAATCGTTTATTATCCATGCTAGAATTGAATTGATAGGAAACTCAGATACATGTGTGGATACATAGACAACACCATGTCCCTAGTAAGCCTCTAGTTGACTAGCTCGTTGATCAATAGATGGTTACGGTTTCCTGACCATGGACATTGGATGTCATTGATAACGGGATCACATCATTAGGAGAATGATGTGATGGACAAGACCCAATCCTAAGCATAGCACTAGATCGTGTAGTTCGTATGCTAAAGCTTTTCTAATGTCAAGTATCATTTCCTTAGACCATGAGATTGTGCAACTCCCGGATACCGTAGGAGTGCTTTGGGTGTGCCAAACGTCACAACATAACTGGGTGGCTATAAAGGTACACTACGGGTATCTCCGAAAGTGTCTGTTGGGTTGGCACGAATCGAGACTGGGATTTGTCACTCCGTGTAAATAGAGAGGTATCTCTGGGCCCACTCGGTAGGACATCATCATAATGTGCACAATGTGACCAAGGGGTTGATCACGGGATGATGTGTTACGGAACGAGTAAAGAGACTTGCCGGTAACGAGATTGAACAAGGTATCAGTATACCGACGATCGAATCTCGGGCAAGTACCATACCGCTAGACAAAGGGAATTGTATACGGGATTGATTGAGTCCTTGACATCGTGGTTCATCCGATGAGATCATCGTGGAACATGTGGGAGCCAACATGGGTATCCAGATCCCGCTGTTGGTTATTGACCGGAGAACGTCTCGGTCATGACTACATGTCTCCCGAACCCGTAGGGTCTACACACTTAAGGTTCGATGACGCTAGGGTTATAAAGGAAGTTTGTATGTGGTTACCGAATGTTGTTCGGAGTCCCGGATGAGATCCTGGACGTCACGAGGAGTTCCGGAATGGTCCGGAGGTAAAGATTTATATATGGGAAGTCCTGTTTTGGTCGCCGGAAAAGTTTCGCACTTTATCGGTATTGTACTGGGAGTGCCGAAAGGGATCCGGGGGTCCACCGGGGGGTCCACCTGCCCCGGGGGGCCACATGGGCTGTAGGGGGTGCACCTTGGTCTATATGGGCCAAGGGCACCAGCCCCAAGAGGCCCATGCGCCAAGGAAACTTGGGGAGGGAAGAGTCCTCAAAGGGGAAGGCACCTCCGAGGTGCCTTGGGGAGGATGGACTCCTCCCCCCTCTTGGCCGCACCCCTTCCTTGGAGGAAGGGGCAAGGCTGCGCCTTCCCCCTCTCCCTTGCCCCTATATATAGTGGAGGGGAGGGAGGGCATCCATACCGGAGTCCCTGGCGCCTCCCTCCCTCCCGTGACACCTCCTCCTCTTCCGTAGGTGCTTGGCGAAGCCCTGCAGGATTGCCACGCTCCTCCATCACCACCACGCCGTTGTGCTGCTGCTGGATGGAGTCTTCCTCAACCTCTCCCTCTCCCTTGCTGGATCAAGGCGTGGGATACATCGTCGAGCTGTACGTGTGTTGAACGCGGAGGTGCCGTCCGTTCGGCACTAGGATCATCGGTGATTTGGATCACGACGAGTACGACTCCATCAACCCCGTTCTCTTGAACGCTTCCGCTTAGCGATCTACAAGGGTATGTAGATGCACTCTCCTTCCCCTAGTTGCTAGTCTCTCCATAGATATATCTTGGTGACACGTAGGAAAATTTTGAATTTCTGCTACGTTCCCCAACAGATCCCTGGTGCCAAGGCTTTCCGCCATGGTTTCTACTAGTCTACGGCCCTCCAAGACGCCGAGTCACTCGTCCTCAAGTGCAAGGGATGCCAGCGCTTCAGCAAGCACAGCCACCAGTCGGCGTCAGCACTCCGCACCATCCCGATCGCCCGGCCCTTCGCGGTCTGGGGACTCGACATGGTGGGACCCTTCAAAACCACCGGAGGCGGCATGAAGCATTTGCTGGTGGCGGTGGACAAGTTCACCAAGTGGATCGAAGCACGGCCAATCAAGAAACTGGACGGGCCAACAGCCATCCGGCTCATCCAAGTCATCGCAGTTCGCAATGGCATGCCGAACAGCATCATCACGCAACGGCACCAACTTCGCCAAGGGCGCGCTCGCGCAATACTGCTCCGTCTCCGGCATCCGTCTCGACCTGGCCTCCGTTGCACACCTGCAGTCCAACGGGCAGGTCGAGCGGGCCAACGGCCTCATCCTATCCGGCATCAAGCCGCGGCTCGTCGAGCCGCTCATCCGCTCACCCGGCAGCTGGCTCGACGAGTTGCCAGCCGTCCTCTAGAGTCTCTGAACTATGCCGAACCAGTCGACCAGGTTCACCCCGTTCTTCCTCGTCTATGGAGCCGAAGCCGTCATCCCGACCGACATCGAGTTCGACTCGCCGCGTGTCACGATGTACACCGAAGCTGAAGCCAAAGAAGCCTGCGAAGACGGTGTCGACCTACTCGAAGAAGCCCGCCTCCTGGCGCTCAACCATTCGGCAATCTACCAGCAAGGCCTGAGGCACTACCACAGCAAGAAGATCAAGCACCTCACGTTTCGCAAGCGCGACCTCTTCCTCCGACTCGTCCAAGAGCAAGCTGGCCAGCACAAGTTGTCCCCTCCATGGGAGGGCACGTTCATCTTCAGCCGGGCCTTGTGCGATCGCAGGCCTACTACCCTCATCGACACGCGCAAGTCAAACAAGCACAAGAGAGACACTGCCGGTGAAGAAACAACCCGGCCGTGGAATGTGGAACTCCTGCGCCCGTTTTACAGTTAGTCGTACGAATGTATGTATCGCTGCCTTTTGTAAACGTGTGAAACTATGGGGTCCCCGAACGACACTCGGGGGCTGCCTTTTGCCGACCAAGTTATTGCGTCCCCTACTTTTATGCATCACTATGCTCCTGAACCCGGCCACCGGTCCGAGTCGCTCAACCCGGGGGCTTGGGGGCTGGCCAGACTAGTCGCCACCCGCCGCCTTCCTTGGTGATTCCTTATGTGCTAAGGATGCCGCGGCCCCTCACTTCGCCCTAAGCCACAGGTCCGGCTTTGGCTGTCGGCTGGCAAGCACAACGGGCCTGAGCTCATGCGTGTTTCAAACTCTAAGTCAAAGGTCACCGGGTCAACCAACCCGGCCCATCATTTCTAAAAAATAGACGCACGACCGACTGCTCGCCAACCAGCTCCGCCGGGTTGCCGCCAGCCGGCCCAGCGGGTGTTTCGCTCGCGCTCAACGTTTTGAAAACCTAAGTACTTCACACTCCTCTCAAAGAGCCGAGCTTCTTGTCACAGACCGGAGCCTCGGCCGTCAGACTCGCGGGGAGGGGGGGGGAGGTTCGAGAAAGCAAAAATGCAAGAAATCGGATCAAAAATGAAAACCAAGAGCAAAGACATTCACAAGATATACACATCACAGAAATTCTTAAAAGGCCCATGACCCGAGTTCATTACACCAAGAAACCCCCAGTGGATGGGTGGACCTGCTACCTAACGGTAAATTCTAAGACATAAACAGGACGGCATCAGGCGTCTGCAGCGCCGGGTCGCAAAGTCGACGGCTCTCCCACGGCGGCCTCCGGGTTCGCCGAAGTACCGGTGTCCTCCTCGGCACCCCTGTCGCGGTAGACTCCCGTCTCCTCGGAGCTGCCCTTCGGGCCGTGAAGAAGTAGGTTGTAGTCGTCGCCAGACATGACTCCGCCATCTTTTGCCTGCCCCGGGTGGAACTCATCGTGGAAGGTGAACTCGGCGATGTAGCTGGCCCGGGAAGCACTCCGGCCGGCCTGATCCTGCGGCTGCTGCCCCGAGCCGGTCCGCTAGCCCATCAGCGCGTCCAACTATAGGTTTGGGTGCCAAAATAGCGTGAACCGGAGCGCCATCTCGGCTCCGGCACGAGCGGCGGAGACGCGCCACTCGTGGATGTGGTCCGGCCCCATCTCCAGCCAACGCGCCAGCCGCGTGAAGCTGCTTGGCGCAACGGAGCCCGGCCAGAGGGCCGCCGTCATCACCGTGCCGGCCTGGGACAGCCGCCCCATCTGGTCACCCAAGACCCGCAGGCGAGCCTCGGCGGCGGTCATGATCTCCGGGAAGGTCCATGCCACCTACGGGTTTGTCCCGGAGCCAACAACCCCCAGCGGGTCGCGCTGGAAGCGGACGGCCTCCTCCACCAGCCGATGCGTCTCCGGGAAGGCCCCTGTCAGAAAACAAAGCAAGTCAGAAAAAGGACATGAAGAACAAGAAGCCGGCTCCCGACCCGGCGGAACTCAAGAAAAGCACTTACTGGAGAAGCATTCTTCCAGGTGCCGCGCTTCGAGCAATGTACCGCGCTGCTCCTGATCAATGGTGCGGTCGCGCTGTTGGAGCGCCTTCTCCAAGTTATCCACCTTGGCAAGGGCCGCCTTCAGCTCGACGTCCTTGTCCTCGGCTGCCTTGTCGGATGCCTCGCGACGGCTGGCCTCGTCCCGACGGGCCCCCTCCGCCGCGTTCACCTACCCCTTCAGGTGCTCCACCTCAGCCTGAAGCTGGCCCTTGTCATCGGCCAGCCTACCGCGTTGCTGGTCCGCCTCGGCCAGGGCCCGCTGAGCCTCCACCACCTTGGCGGCCTCCGCCTTAAGGAGCTCCACCTCGGCCTCGAGGCGGCTCTTGTGGCCCGCCAACTGCTCCCGCAGCTGGTTGGCTTCGTCGAGCGACCGCCGAGCTGCCGCCTCCGCCTTTGCCTGCACCACCTCGGCCTCGAGACGGACGGTATCGGTGACAAGCCGGTCGTAGTGGTGGCCGGCCCGAAGCAGCCGGGTCTGCCGGGACAACACCTCGGCTGCAAAAAGAAGATTTAGAAACAAAGAGCAAGACTTAAGATTTGACCCAACTGTTACATAGTTGGCCCGAATCTCGGGGGATACACCCAGTGCGCTAGCGCCCCCCCCCCACAAGAAAAGAGCACAAAGATACCTGCGGCAACACGGAGCTCCTCCTCCTTGGCGGCGAGCTGCTCCTTGAGCTCCCGGTATTTTCACAGGAGGCGGTTGAAGGCGCTGACCCGGTAGGCGTCGAGTTGCTGAAGAAGGCAGCGATCAACACAAAGACAACATTCTAAAAGCTTCGACCCAACTGCTATGCAGTTGGCCCGAACCTCGGGGGCTACACCCAGTGGGTGCGCTAGCGCACCCCCATAAAGAAGAAGCTGCAAAGGAAACTTAGCAGCACATCACGCTCCAGATCCCGCGTCCGCTCCACCTCGGCCTGGGCGAAGGCCACGATCCGGTCCGCCCACCCGCACAGACGGGGCTGACGGCGTCCATCGCTGCCTCATCCTGGGTCTGGGCCCCGAAGACCATGTCGCCCCCGCCCTGTGCCGGCTGCGACACGGCGGCCCAACACCCCCCTTGCCAGGGCACCATGGCATGCTCCCCGCTGGCCGCTCCCGCCACGACCAGCGCCTCCTCCGACGCCCTCTCTAACGCTGCCGCCGACCCAGCCACCGGGACGGCTTGCGACGCCACAACTGGCTCAGCAGCCGGGGTGGCCTGCGGCGCCACCACCTGCGGCGTCCCTAGCGGAGCCATCCGTGGTGCCTCCTCCAAGAAGGCGTCGCCGCCGCCTCCGTCGACCCCCGCCCGCTCGACAATGTCGGCCCGCGGCAGGGTGACGTGCTCCACCTCCACGACCTCCAGGTCGAGGTCCACCACCGCAGCCTGGCCTCCTTGGACGCGCCCCCTCACCGACGACGGCTTGAAGACCGTCGCCGCCACCACCGTGCCCTCTGGCATCTCGTGCCACGCCGGCTCGTCACTGGCTTGCGCCCATGCCACCGCAGCATCGGTCCAAGCCCGGACCGATACCGCCTCCAGCTCCGCTTCGGCCCGGTTCCGATCCCACCAGGCCAAGCCTTCGGCGTCGGCCGGGTCCAGGTCAAGGTCCAAATCTGCCGGCTCCGCCTCCTCATCTCGGTCGGCAGTGCCGGACCGGCTGCTTCGGAATACGGCATCCTCGACCCGGCCAGGCCCCACAAGCCGGCCGAACTCTCCGATCCGGCCAGGCACCTCGACTCGGCCTCGTCAACCAGCACAAGACAGTCGAACCCGGCACGACCAAGACTTCCCCCAACAAGCTAGCTCCGCCCCCGGCGTGTTCCTCAAGCCAGCCACGGGTCAGCTCCCGTCCCATCCAGGCCATACGATGGGCGAGTCTTCATCCACCAGATGACTAAGGCAACAGTACCCTCCCCATGCCTCTAGTCAGCCAGAGCATGGCAACAGTGCCCCTCACCTGCACCCTAACCAGGGCTGGTGTGGCAACGGTGTCCCCATCGTCACCGCTGACGCCAGCAAGTGGCGACCTAACGAAGCGCCACTGTACCCGACTCGACTCGGCCACTCCCTGACGATCGACAAGACGGCGGAAAGTTCCCCTAGACATGTGGGGCCCGCACCAAGGGAACCCGGCGAACCACATGCCCCCGGCGGGTCCCAGCCCAGGTCCCCAGACGCTGACAACCCGGCCCTACAGTCTTGTAACATTACCATTGTACCCCTGGGGGGTTGGTCTATAAAACCCCCCAGGAGCCCTCACGCATACAGGCAGGCAGGCATAGAGAAGCAGTAAGCACATAGAAACTAGCCACCGATCCGTAGAACCCACCTAGGGAGAAGGAGCAGCCTAAGCCTTGGCCAGTCTTCCTTCTTCCTCCATACAGCTCTAGGAGCAACCTTATATTGTTGCATATCAACCACACTCGATGGGACTAGGGGTGTTATCTATCCGGAGAGCCCCGAACCTAGTTATGTCTTGTGTCCCGCGCTCGCTCATGCCAACCCCGCCTCTGGAGCCCACCAGTGCCCTCAAGCCTCCTCCTCTCTTTAGCCATCCCATGGCATCTGTCGTGCGCCCACCATGACAAGCATCCATCAACCTGCGCACCAATTGCAGCCACAAGTTCCAATGTTCCCCCACCATAGACCTCGAATTGGATATTAAGAGGGGTCATTTGTAATACTGTAGTGTTATGATCTTCCTTACGTTGTACAATATTATATAATGTAGGATATTGCAGGCCAAAGATGTCTCCCCTAACCATGCATCTTCCCAGAATCTGGTCGTAATACGTTCATGTAGGGTGTATATTAGTAAGTCTTAGCAGACCGGCAAGTATGTAATGAGAAATGAAACAAGCATTACCCATGGGTTATCGATTTGTTAGACCCGGGATGATGTGTAATCCCTTCAAATATAGCTTCTAGGGATCTGCTAGAGATGCGCATAATTCCCCATCTTCTCTCTTGTATTCTAATTTCCCAAAAAAATAGAAAATTAAACTTTTGTTTACGTAGTCTATCCCCCAAAACTTAATCCTGCAACAACAAAAAATCCTTTGTCAATTCATACAAATGTTTGCATACAAATCCCATTTGAACATGTATTTTTGCAACACATTAATTCAAAACATAATAATTCTAATACACACAATTCTAATACACACAATTCAAATACATATCAAAATCAACTTTTTCAAGCTTAACCATTCAAATAACAACACAACATAGAGTTCAGATGAACTAATAATCCAAATAAAACATGATAATGCACAAGAATCAAGTGATATGAAGTTGCCAATGGTACTCAACAAGATTTTATTGGAGTTCGTTTTGACTTGTGAGATTCTCAATTCTTGATCTTTTGGTGTGCTTGGAGGAATGCTTATATCATGTTTGGGTGATGTTCTGACTCCACCATTACACCATTGCAGAGGAATCGCAAGTTCTCCGAGTCATCTCTCTCATCCACGATGATCTTGTTGTGCAAGATAACACATATGTGTAATGACCTGCCACAGGCTCAGAGGCTTCCAATACTAAGCAGGGCCATGGAGAATCTCAAAGCGTTTTTGACGCACATCGAAAGCTCTCTCAACATCCTTTTCAGCATATTCTTGGCACTCTAACAAAGTGAAATCGTTTGTTACCTTGAGGATGTTGGATTGTCTTCAGAAATGTGGCCCATGATGGATAGATACCAGCAAAACATAGTACCCTCTGATGAATTCATTGCTATTGAAAACATAGTTGCAAGGTGGAGCGTCACCAACGACAAGCCTTGCAGAAAAGGGATATATCTGGAGGAAACTAAGGTCATCGTGAGAGCCAAACATCCAAAAGTATGAATACCAAATTCATAGATTATGTGATGCAACTGCCTCAAGAACGGTGGTTGGATCATGGACATTTCCTTTGTACTGACCATGCCATGCCATGGGACAATGCTTCCATGCCCAATGCATACAGTAAATGACTCCAATCATCTCGAGCCAACCTCTCTCTTCACTTTCCGCCATGAGCCTCTCCATATCTTCATCAGTGGGAGCCATCAAGTACTTCGGTTCATATATCTCCATCACAGTGAATCTCTTCACACACGAGGATGTGATCTTCCCAATGCAAGCATAGTCATCGATGGCATCGGCCGACCATCCACATATGAGCGCTCGCACGGCTGCAGTATTCTTTGACAATGGACGTGCACTTGGTTTCTTCATGGAATTCCTTCTCAGTTGAAACAAAGGATCATATTTCTCCTGAGCTCTTTCAATGGTGTTAAAAAGATTCCAATAAAGGAAATATGCCCTAGAGGCAATAATAAAGTTATTATTTATTTCCTTATATCATGATAAATGTTTATTATTCATGCTAGAATTGTATTAACCAGAAACATAATACATGTGTAAATATATAGACAAACAGAGTGTCACTAGTATGCCTCTACTTGACTAGCTTGTTAATCAAAGATGGTTATGTTTCCTAACCATAGACAAAAGAGTTGTTATTTGATTAATGGGATCACATCATTAGTTGAATGATCTGATTGACATGACCCATTCCATTAGCTTAGCACCCGATCGTTTAGTATGTTGCTATTGCTTTCTTCATGACTTATACATGTTCCTATGACTATGAGATTATGCAACTCCCGTTTACCAGAGGAACACTTTGTGTGCTACCAAACGTCACAACGTAACTAGGTGATTATAAAGGTGCTCTACAGGTGTCTCCAAAGGTACTTGTTGGGTTGGCATATTTCGAGATTAGGATTTGTCACTCCGAATGTCGGAGAGGTATCTCTGGGCCCTCTCGGTAATGCACATCACTTAAGCCTTGCAAGCATTGCAACTAATGAGTTAGTTGCGAGATGATGTATTACGGAACGAGTAAAGAGACTTGCCAGTAATGAGATTGAACTAGGTATTGGATACCAACGATCGAATCTCGGGCAAGTAACATACCGATGACAAAGGGAACAACGTATGTTGTTATGCGGTCTGACCGATAAAGATCTTCGTAGAATATGTAGGAACCAATATGGGCATCCAGGTCCCGCTATTGGTTATTGACCGGAGACGTGTCTCGGTCATGTCTACATTGTTCTCGAACCGTAGTGTCCGCACGCTTAAAGTTACGATGACAGTTTCTTAATGAGTTTATATATTTTGATGTACCGAAGTTTGTTCAGAGTCCCGGATGTGATCATGGACATGATGAGGAGTCTCGAAATGTTCGAGACATAAAGATTGATATATTGGACGACTATATTCGGACACTGGAATTGTTCCGGGTGATTTCGGAGAAAACCGGAGCGCCGGGGGGGTTACCGGAACCCCCCGAGAGAGTTAATGGGCCACATGGGCCTTGGTGGGAAGAGAGAGGGGCGGCCAGGGTGGGCCGCGCGCCCCCTCTCCCTCTGGTCCAAATTGTACTAGGAGGGGGGCGGCGCCCCCCTTTCCTTCCCCCCTCTCCTCCTTCCTTCCCCCTCCTAGTAGGAGTAGGAAAGGAGGAATCCTACTCCTACTAGGAGGAGGATTCCTCCTCCTTGGCGCGCCCCAAGGGGCCGGCCGGCCTCCCCCCTTGCTCCTTTATATACGGCGGCGGGGGGCACCCCATAGACACACAAGTTGATCTTCGTGATCGTTCCTTAGCCATGTGCGGTGCCCCCCTCCACGATATTACACCTCGGTCATATTGTAGCGGTGCTTAGGCGAAGCCCTGCGACGGTCGAACATCAAGATCGTCACCATGCCGTCGTGCTGACGGAACTCCTCCCCGAAGCTTTGCTGGATCGGAGCTCAGGGTGCGTCATCGAGTTGTACGTGTGTCAAGAACTCGGAGGTGCCGGAGTAACTGTGCTTGGATCGGTTGGACCGGGAAGACGTATGACTACTTCCTCTACCTTGCGTCAACGCTTCCGCTTCGGTCTACGAGGGTACGTAGACAACACTCTCCCCTCTCGTTGCTATGCATCACCATGATCTTGCGTGTGCGTAGGAATTTTTTTGAAATTACTATGTTCCCCAACAGTGGCATCCGAGCCTAGGTTTTATGGTTTGATGTTATATGCACGAGTAGGACAAAAGTGAATTGTGGGTGATGTAAGTCATACTGCTTACCAGCATGTCATACTTTGGTTCGGCGGTATTGTTGGATGAAGCGGCCCGGACCGACATTACGCGTACGCTTACGCGAGACTGGTTCTACCGACGTGCTTTGCACACAGGTGGCTAGCGGGTGTCAGTTTCTCCAACTTTAGTTGAACCGAGTGTAGCTACGCCTGGTCCTTGCGAAGGTTAAAACAGCACCAACTTGACAAACTATCGTTGTGGTTTTGATGCGTAGGTGAGATTGGTTCTTGCTTAAGCCCGTAGAAGCCACGTAAAACTTGCAACAACAAAGTAGAGGACGTCTAACTTGTTTTTGCAGGGCATGTTGTGATGTGATATGGTCAAGACATGATACTAAATTTTATTGTATGAGATGATCATGTTTTGTAACCGAGTTATCGGCAACTGGCAGGAGCCATATGGTTGTCGCTTTATTGTATGCAATGCAATCGCCCTGTAATGCTTTACTTTATCACTAAGCGGTAGCGATAGTCGTAGAAGCATAAGATTGGCGAGACGACAATGATGCTACGATAGAGATCAAGGTGTCGCGCCGGTGACGATGGTGATCATGACGGTGCTTCGAAGATGGAGATCACAAGCACAAGATGATGATGGCCATATCATATCACTTATATTGATTGCATGTGATGTTTATCTTTTATGCATCTTATCTTGCTTTGATTGACGGTAGCATTTTAAGATGATCTCTCACTAATTATCAAGAAGTGTTCTCCCTGAGTATGCACCGTTGCCAAAGTTCGTCGTGCCCAGACACCACGTGATGATCGGGTGTGATAAGCTCTACGTCCATCTACAACGGGTGCAAGCCAGTTTTGCACACGCAGAATACTCGGGTTAAACTTGACGAGCCTAGCATATGCAGATATGGCCTCGGAACACGGAGACCGAAAGTTCGAGCGTAAATCATATAGTAGATATGATCAACATAAGATGTTCACCATTGAAAACTAATTCATTTCACGTGATGATCGGTTATGATTTAGTTGAATTTGGATTACGTGATCACTTAGAGGATTAGAGGGATGTCTATCTAAGTGGGAGTTCTTAAGTAATATGATTAATTGAACTTAAATTTATCATGAACTTAGTACCTGATAGTATCTTGCTTGCCTATGTTGATTGTAGATAGATGGCCCGTGCTGTTGTTCCGTTGAATTTTAATGCGTTCCTTGAGAAAACAAAGTTGAAAGATGATGGTAGCAATTACGCAGACTGGGTCCGTAACTTGAGGATTATCCTCATTGCTGCACAGAAAAGTTACGTCCTGGAAGCACCGCTGGGTGCCAGGCCTGCTGCTGATGCAACTGACGATGTTAAGAACGTCTGGCAGAGCAAAGCTGATGACTACTCGATAGTTCAATGTGCCATGCTTTACGGCTTAGAACCAGGACTTCAACGACGTTTTGAACGTCATGGAGCATATGAGATGTTCCAGGAGTTGAAGTTAATATTCCATGAAGAATGCCCGGATTGAGAGATATGAAGTCTCCAATAAGTTCTATAGCTGCAAGATGGAGGAGAATAGTTCTGTCAGTGAGCATATACTCAAGATGTCTGGGTATTGTAATCACTTGATTCAACTGGGAGTTACTCTTCCGGATGATAGCGTCATTGACAGAATTCTCCAATCACTTCCACCAAGCTACAAGAGCTTCGTGATGAACTATAGTATGGAAGGGATGGATAAGACAATTCCGAGCTCTTCGCAATGCTAAAGGCTGCGGAGGTAGAAATCAAGAAGGAGCATCAAGTGTTGATGGTCAACAAGACCACTAGTTTCAAGAAAAAGGGCAAAGGGAAGAAGAAGGGGAACTTCAAGAAGAACAGCAAGCAAGTTGCTGCTCAAGAGAAGAAACCCAAGTCTGGACCTAAGCCTGAAACTGAGTGCTTCTACTGCAAGCAAACTGGTCACTGGAAGCGGAACTGCCCCAAGTATTTGGCGGATAAGAAGGATGGCAAGGTGAACAAAGGTATATGTGATATACATGTTATTTATGTGTACCTTACTAGAGCTCGCAGTAGCACCTGGGTATTTGATACTGGTTCTGTTGCTAATATTTGCAACTCGAAACAAGGACTACGGATTAAGCGAACACTAGCAAAGGACGAGGTGACGATGCGCGTGGGAAATGGTTCCAAAGTCGATGTGATCGCGGTCGGCACGCTACCTCTACATCTACCTTCGGGATCAGTATTAGACCTAAGTAATTGTTATTTGGTGCCAGCGTTGAGCATGAACATTATATCTGGATCTTGTTTGATGCGAGACGATTATTCATTTAAATCAGAGAATAATGGTTGTTCTATTTATATGAGTAATATCTTTTATGGTCATGCACCCTTTAAGAGTGGTCTATTTTTGATGATCTCGATAGTAGTGATACACATATTCATAATGTTGAAGCCAAAAGATGCAGAGTTGATAATGATAGTGCAACTTATTTGTGGCACTGCCGTTTAGGTCATATCGGTGTAAAGCGCATGAAGAAACTCCATACTGATGGACTTTTGGAACCACTTGATTATGAATCACTTGGTACTTGCGAACTGTGCCTCATGGGCAAGATGACAAAAACGCCGTTCTCCGGTACTATGAAGAGAGCAACAGATTTATTGGAAATCATACATACAGGGATGGTTACTAGCAGGCCGCAGAGGCGAAGGTTACTAGCAGGCCGCAGAGGCGATTCCCTAGTGGAGAGGTGGCGCACGCGATTGGGTTGTAGGGGAAGCAATGGTTGTCAACTTGTCTGGTTCTAACGCCATCGGCCTGCTAGGGATCGTGTGTGAGCCTCCGACACCATCTCCAAGGTCAGGTGCTTTAATTCCCGGTGAAAGCAGACCTTGGTGGCGATGGGGCGGAGCCATGCGAGGGTAACCGTGATGGTGGTGAAAATGACAATTCTGGCATCGGCAAGTGAGGAGAAGGTGTGGGATAGGGTGGCGGGGCTGCAGTGGGAGAGGGGTTGGGGTCCATCATTGGGGAGTCGACATGGGTGGCGGCAACATGAGGTAATTCAGCACCGAGAGGAAGGACAAGCGCCTCCCTATGTTTGCTGAGAAATGGTGTTTCTAGAGAAAAATGGGCTAGAAAACTGAGATATGAGGGATAAGAAGTTGTGATTTTGCAGGATTAATGGTTAGCGAATGGCCTAAATGGGGCTTCATTCTCCAAAACGCCAATTTTTTATACTAAATACGACTTTTGGGGGATGGGCTAGAGATGCAATAAGATGGCCTCTCGCTATAGCTTCATTTTCGAACAAGGGGGTGACGATGTGTGCCAGGATGCGTACCTCTTTCCTTGATCTGGTATATCATTGAGAAAACTCCTTATTTGGTATAAATAATTAATTTCTTCCCCAGCAGCAACTATGTGTAACCTTTGTACATGATTATGCTTCTACATTATCTGAAGAACTCTTTTCAAATGCCAAGCAGTTAATTTTTTATGAAGAGAATCTTCTACTGTTCTACGTGTATGGGAAGAAGTTAGGCATCCTTAAACAAATCTATTATTTGAACCTTAATTGTTTAAGTTTTTGGATGAACTAATTGCCCGCCAAGCTGCAAATTCTCTTGGGGACAAACCGGTAAACTCTTGCTCAATCGAAGTGTACCAGACAGTTCTGAGTATATTCTTGTCTTGCATATTGCAGCATGCTACTGATGATTTGGTAATGGAATATATATATATATATATATATATATATATATATATATATATATATATATATATGTATGTATATATATATATACATGCTGTCTATTCTACAATCGATGATAGAATAATATTCTGCAATAATCTCGTACTGGACGGAATAAAGATCTGGTACTGCTTCTGCATAACACAACCGTACTTCTTTTTCGTAAAGTCGGTACTCCTCTTCTGTACTTGCATAGTAATTCACTAATAGATTCTAAACCGTTAATCGGAATTGCGCAAAATGATATACCGTTGGAAAGCTACAGAAAATTCTCAACTCCTATATATATTAACTTGCTTCACTTTTTTTATTTTTTTATTATGAATTTTCAAAAAACAGAAATCATCACAAGCTGAATGAAAAGTGTTTTGAACGAAATTCTTTAACCACTTATCGGAATGTAGCAAATTATATACCATTGAAAAGCTATTAAAATTTACGAAACATTTTCATGTTTTAAGTTTTTTCAAATTTTGCACAGTTTTGGAACAGTTTTGAAAATACTAAAAATAAGTTTTTATTAAAAGATGATCATGGATCATTTTTGGATAGCGAAATGACGCAAATGATATGGCGCTGGAAAGGTACTGAAATTCCCATCTTTTTCGTGCATTAATGTTTTCGAAATCTTACATAATTTTTGAGCAGTTTTGAAAATACCGAGATTCATTCAAAATAGACGAACAGTAATTATATATTAATTTTTTAACCACTTCTCGTAATAGCGCAAATGATATACCATTGGAAAGCTACTGAAATTTACAAACGTTTTTTAAGTTTTTTCAAATTATGCACAATTTTGAAACAGTTTTGAAAATACTAAGTTTTGTATCTATTAAAATATGATCATTGATGTTCTTTGGACCTCGGAATGATGCAAATGATATGGCGTTGGAAAGGTATTGAAATTTAGCAAATTTTTGTGTTTTAACATTTTCTAATTCTTCACGGTTTTTGAACAATATTCAAAATACCAATATTTTTCATGTTACAAGGAGACATAGTATTGTACTTCTGTGGAATATGAGTTTCGTACTGCCCGACAATAAAGAAGTTTCTATACTTCTCAAAGTGATTAAATTGTACTGCCAATAATTTTTTTCCAGAGAACTCAAATTCCCTCCACATGTACCTTGTACTTCTGTGGAATATGAGTTTCGTACTGCCCGTTAATAATAATAATAATTGTACTGCTCGAAATAAATAAATTGTACTGCTTGGTTTATTTTTTTTTAAACACAACTTTGCCTTGTACTTCTGTGGAATACAAGTTTCGTACTACTCTGCAATAATTTTTTTGTATTACTCAAAATGATTAAATTGTATTGCTCGTAAATTATTTTACATAAGTCAGTTTCCTTCGACATGTATCTTGTACTTCTTGGGAATATCAGCTTCGTACTTCTTGATCTTATAGGGTTTGTACTTCTCAATTACACAATTTTTATTAAGGCTAGTTTTGCATTTTTATCTGCATTGCTTCTTCAAGAAATTCTGTACTGCTACTCTTCACTACAGAGAACCTTTTTGCACTTCCCTAAGCTTGCTAATTCCACAGCTCCAAGTAGCAGCTGCAAAATATGAGTACCAAATTAGCATAAAGGACACCTGTACTGCTACTTCAAACTACTCGGTACTTCTCTCATTGTAACTATGGTACTGCCTCCCTAGCAGGAATAATTCTAAGCAGGTACTTCCTCGCTCGCATGTTGTACTGCTCTGAACTTCTACCTAAATATTGTAT
Source organism: Triticum timopheevii (assembly GCA_963921465.1). Taxonomy (NCBI): domain Eukaryota; kingdom Viridiplantae; phylum Streptophyta; class Magnoliopsida; order Poales; family Poaceae; genus Triticum; species Triticum timopheevii. The sequence continues at coordinate 82,758,898 of OY997264.1, forward strand.
GTACTTCCCATTACTGCTACCTTTGTACTTCCCGTAATTCTCCACTCAGCAGGTCAAATTTTCATTCAATCTCCTCGCCGCCCGTCAGAGTAAAAAGAATGCCACAGAATGCCACGATGAAGAGAAGTACATTTTACCCTCGCACCTCTCGCTGGAGAAGGATCTCGTGCTTGTGCTCGACGTTGGAACCCGTAGTAACCCCGCACCCATAGAATACGAGTTTCGTACTACTCTGCAATAATATATTTTTTGTATTACTCAAAATGATTAATTTGTATTGCTCTTAAATTATTTTACATACGTCAGTTTCCTTTGACATGTATCTTGTACTTCTTGGGAATATTAGCTTTCGTACTTCTTGATCTTATAGGTTTTGTACTTCTCAATTACACAATTTTTATTAAGGCTAGTTTTGCATTTTTATCTGCACTGTTGCTTCAAGATATTCTGTACTGCTACTCTTCACTACAGAGAACCTTTTTGCACTTCCCTAAGCTTTGCTAATTCCACAGCTCCAACTAGCAGCTGCAAAAGATGAGTACCAAATTAGCATAAAGGACACCCTGTACTGCTACTTCAAACTACTCGGTACTTCTCTCAGTGTAACTATGGTACTGCCTCCCTAGCAGGAATAATTCTCAGCAGGTACTCCCTCGCTCGCATGCCGTACTGCTTTGTACTTCTACCTAAATATTGTATGTACTTCTCATTACTACTACCCTTGTACTTCCCGTAATTCTCCACTCAGCAGGTCAAAATTTCATTCAATCTCCTCGCTTGCGAGAGGAGAATAATACAACCTGGAGAGGCTTGGCGCGAAGGCGGCGGAGAGGAGGAGCGCGCGGAGCGAGGACTGCGTGGCCGGGGGGAGTGCCGGGTAGACGAAGGTCTGGGAGCCCGGGAAGATGAGGCGGCGGAGGAGCACGGAGGCCATGTGCGCCGCGGAATGTGCAGGGGAGAGCAGCAGGTGCACGAGCAGCGCAACGCGAGGGCGTACGGGTGGGAGGTGCGGAGGGCATTGATACGTCTCCAACGTATCTATAATTAATGAAGCATTCATGCTATATTACTATGTGTTTTGAATGATTATGGGCTTTATTATAGACTTTTATATTACTTTTGGGACTAACCTATTAACCGGAGGCCCAGCCCATACTGCTGTTTTATTTCCTGTTTTAGTATTTCGAAGAAAAGGAATATCAAACGGAGTCCAAACGGAATGAAACCTTCGGCAACGTGTTTTTTTTGGAAGATTATCATCCTGGAGGCTTGGAGATCAAGTCAGAAGATCCTCGAGGAGCCCAGGAGATAGCCTCCCCCCCCATAGGGCATGGCCCCCTATCTCGTGGGCCCTCGAGCACCTCCCGGCCGACTACTTTTGCCTATATATGCCTACGTACCCTAAAACCATCAGAAATCAAGATAGATCGGGAGTTCCGCCGCCGCAAGCCTCTGTAGCCACCAAAAACCTCTCGGGAGCCTGTTCCGGCACCCTGTCGGAGGGGGAACCCATCACCGGTAGCCATCTTCATCACACCGGCGCTCTCCATGACGAGGAGGGAGTTGTTCACCCTCGGGGCTGAGGGTTTGTACCAGTAGCTATGTGTTTGATCTCTCTCTCATGTTCTCTCTCGTGTTCCCTCTATGGCACAATCTTGATGTATCCCGAGCTTTGCTATTGTAGTTGGATCTTATGATGTTTCTCCCCCTCTACTCTCTTGTGATGAATTGAGTTTCCCCTTTGAAGTTATCTTATCGGATTGAGTCTTTACTTTGAGAACACTTGATGTATGTCTTGCCGTGTTTATCTGTGGTGACAATGGGATATCATGTGCCTCTTGATGTATGTTTTGGTGACCAACTTGCGGGTTCAGCCCATGAACCTATGCATAGGGGTCGGCACACGTTCTTGACTCTCCGGTAGAAACTTTGGGGCACTCTTTGAAGTACTTTGTGTTGGTTGGATAAATCTGAGATTGTGTGATGCATATCATATAATCATGCCCACGGATAACTGAGGTGACAATGGAGTATCTAGGTGACATTAGGGTTTTGGTTGATTTGTGTCTTAAGGTGTTATTCTAGTATGAACTCTTTTATAGATTGATCCGAAATAATAACTTTGAGGTGGTTTCGTACCCTACCATAATATCTACGTTTGTTCTCCGCTATTAGTGGCTTTGGAGTGACTCTTTGTTGCATGTTGAGGGCTTGTTATATGATCTATCTATGTTATTATTGTTGAGAGAACTTGCACTAGTGAAAGTATGAACCCTAGGCCTTGTTTCCTATCATAGCAATACCGTTTATGCTCACTTTTATCATAGTTACCTTGCTGTTTTTATTATTTCATATTACAAAAACATATATCTACCATCCATATTGCACTTGTATCACCATCTCTTCGCCGAACTAGTGCACCTATACAATTTACCATTGTATTGGGTGTGTTGGGGACACAAGAGACTCTTTGTTATTTGGTTGCAGGGTTGTATGAGAGAGACCATCTTCATTCTACGCCTCTCACGGATTGATAAACCTTAGGTCATCCACTTGAGGGAAATTTGCTACTGTCCTACAAACCTGTGCACTTGCAGGCCCAACAACGTCTACAAGAAGAAGGTTACGTAGTAGACATCAAGCTCTTTTCTGGCGCCGTTGCCGGGGAGGTGAGTGCTTGAAGGTATATCTTTAGATCTTGCAGTCGAATCTTTTTGTTTCTTGTTTTATCACTAGTTTAGTTTATAAAAGAAAACTATAAAAAAATGGAGTTAAGTTTGTCTCATACGCTTCGTCTTTTTAATATCTTTCGTGAGTATGATGGTAAGGAAAATTGTGCTCAAGTGCTAGAAGAAGAATGCATTAAAACGATTGGTACTAGATCTTTGTATGATGAGCATGGTTGCAATGTTGTTAGTATGAACTCTTTGAATATCCTTAGTACTAATGATGATTGCTCTAGTCATGATGAAAATATCTCTTATAAGCATGTCAACTTTTGTGGAGTGCATGTTTGCATGAACACACCAAATAGAGAAGATATATATTGCAAGAGGCATAAGCATTTAGAAACTAAATGGTTGCAAGAAACGCTAGATGTGAGTGCTGAAAATTTAAAATTCCTTTGCTGTACTTGTGAACTTTGCAATGAACGTGGTCATTTACATCTCAAATGCAAAAAAATTCATGACCGAATCGTGTCCAAAAGTTGTGATGATTTGATTTCCCTTGCACATTACAATGAACTTAGTTTGCTTTTGGGTTATGAAGAATTGAAACGTTTACTTAAGGGCCTTCCCGAATTTGCCCAAAAGAAATTCCTTGATATTGATCTAGAGAAGATTTATATGTTTTGTGCGGAGAATTGCATTGAAAATCCTTATATTGCCAATTACATAAATAAAATAAAGCAAAATAGAAGATGATGAGAATACTAATGAAAGGGAAGAGACTTCCCAATATCCTCCTATTATTTCTTATGATGAATCAGGTCACGAGGAGGAGCTTTCTATTCAACCAATCTTGTCAATAAGGAGCTCAAAAAGGAAGGTTGAACCCACACATAATGTGAAGAAGAAAAGGAAAAGAAGGGGCAACAAAGGTAAAAAGGTATCCCTTCCAAATGATGTTGCTCCTACTACTCATTGTGATGATGATAATTGCTATACTATTGGTGCTATCCATACTATTAATGATGAGAGTGATTATGCTTATGATATGAAAAGGCCCAAGCTTGGGGAAGCTATGTTTGATGAGAATGACATATTTGAGAATATATTTGCTGAAATTAATGTTTGTCCCAAGCTTGGGGATGCTACGTTTAGTGAAGATGATATTTTTAGCATCCCAAGTTTTGATATGCAAAGTTGTTATGATGATAGCATGCCTCCTACCTATGATGATTATATTGATGAAAGTGGGTTTGGAAGAGTGTCAACTTTAGGAAGTAGTGATCCCACTATTTTGGAGGAAATTGAATTTTATTGTGATGAATATGAAAGTGGATTTGGAAGAGTGTCAACTTTATTTAGTGATTCCACTATCTTGGGAGAGGTTTCAATCGATTATGATGAGAACGAAGTTGCTACTTATGATGATTATTGTGATGAAACTTATGCTATAAAAAGTAGTGATGATTATATTTACAAATCTTGTCATGATTATGATTACCCTTTTTCTGAACATTACTCTTTTAATGTGGAAACAATTTTTAGTGTTTAAGTCTCTTATGATACTCCCACTATTCCGAATGAGAAGAATTTTGCTTATGTGGAGAGTAGTAAATTTTTTATGCTTGTAGATCATGAAAAGAATGCTTTAGGTGCTGGTTATATTGTTGAATTCATTCATGATTCTACTGAAAATTATTATGAGGGAGGAACTTATGCTTGTACGAATTGCAATAATGTCAAGTTTCCTCTCTATGTGCTTCAAGTTTTGAACTTATGCTTGTTTTGCCTTCCTATGATAGTTGATTGTTGTTCCCATAAGTTGTTTGCTCACAAAATCCCTATGCATAGGAAGTGGGTTAGACTTAAATGTGCTAGTCATATGCTTCATGATGCTCCCGTTATGTTTCAACTCTTATCTTTTATGTGAGCATCATTGTCATCATCATGCCTAGCTAAAAAGGCATTAAAGAAAAGCGCTTGTTGAGAGACAACCCAATATTTATCCTTACTGTTCTTGTGTGTCCACATGATTATTCTACTATAGTAATCATGTTTTATAGCTTTTGTTTCAATAAAGTGCCAAGTAAGACCTTTAGGATAACTTATGGTGATAGTTGTGTTGATCCTGCTGAAGATCAAAAACTTGTGCACCCGGTAAATTAGTTTTGTTAATTCACAGAAATGTGCTTATGATCTTATTATTTTTGCTCTGGATTGGTACACAAATTGCTTAGGACTTCCTAATTTGGTAGGATTTTTGGAGTTCCAGAAGTATATGTTTGATACAGATTACTATAGACTGTTTTGTTTTTGACAGATTCTGTTTTCTATGTGTTGTTTGCTTATTTTGATGAATCTATGAGTAGTATCGGAGGGTATGAACCATATATAAGTTGAAATACAGTATATATTACACCAATATGAATTTATAATGAGTTCATTACAATACCTAAGTGGTTGTTTTATTTTCTTATACTAACGGAGCTTACGAGTTTTCTGTTGAGTTTTGTGTTGTGGAGTTTTCAAGTTTTGGGTAAAGATTCGATGGACTATGAATAAGGAGTGGCAAGATCCTAAGCTTGGGGATTCCCAAGGCACCCCAAGGTAATATTCAAGGACAACCAAGAGCCTAAGCTTGGGGATGCCCCGGAAGGCATCCCCTCTTTCGTCTTCGTTCATCGGTAACTTTACTTGGAGCTATATTTTTATTCGCCACATGATATGTGTTTTGCTTGGAGCGTTATTTTCTTCTGTTAGTATTTACCTGCTATTATTTAGATTAGTGTTCTTTAGTTTCAATAAAAAAATTCAAGGATAGCCTTTACCATGCTTATTTTTGCTAGTATACTTGTTGCTGTGTGAAAACAGAAAGTTTACCGCTGTTGCAAAAATTCCCTAGAAAAGTCAGAGCATGGTATAATGTTATATATTTTTGCATATTGAGCTCTGATAAATTTACTACAGTGGTAATTTTATTTCATAATTTTTGGAGTTAGGGAAGTATGATGAATCTTGCATTCTTTACAGACTGTACTGTTTTGGCAGATTGCTGTTATGTTTGCATTGTTTGCATATGGTTGCTTGTTTAATGATTCTATTTGAGGATAGGAGTATTAAATATGCAGAGACATTTAGTATGCAATGTTGAATAATAATTCTAGTGATTTATTACAGTAGGAAATGATAAGGTGTTTGCATTGGTTTATATTAACCTATCTCATGAGTTCTTGTTGAGTTTGGTGTGGATGAAGCTTTTGATAAAAAAGAGAAACCATGATATGAGAGGAATTAAGAAGACACAAAAGTTCAAGCTTGGGGATGCCCAAGGCACCCCAAGATAATATTTCAAGAAGTCTCAAGCATCTAAGCTTGGGGATGCCCCGGTAGGCATCCCACCTTTTTTCTTCAACAACTATTAGTTAGTATCGGTTGAGCCTAAGTTTTTGCTTCTTCACATGAGTTGTGCTATCCTTGCAATGTCATTTTATTTTGTTTTGCTTGCTGTTTGAATACAATACAAATATCTGAAATTCTTTAATGAGAGAGAGTCTTCATATAGTTGCATAATTATTTAGCTACTCATTGATCTTCACTTAATCTTTTTGGAGTAGTTTGTCATTTACTCGTGTGCTTCACTTATATCCTATGAGTAAATTGTTGAATGAGTTGATTGTCATAAATCTGAAATTATATATGTCTCATTTGCTTATCCCATGGGGATTTATGACTTCACATCTAAGAAGTAGAGGTTGTAAATTTATTGAAGGTTAGCAAGCATTGTATTGGTCATTTGAACAATTCATGAAAGAATATTTAAGGAAGAGAGATTTCGCATATAAATACACTATCCTAGACATCTTTTATAATTGGGAGCACTCATTAAGTATGACATGCTAAAGATTTGATGTTGGACAAGGAAGACAACGTAATGGTTTATGTTTTCCGACATCTCAGTTAAAGTATATTGTCATGGATCATTCTAACATGTTGAGCTTGCCTTTCCCCTCATGCTAGCCAAAATTCCTTGCACCAAGTAGAGATACTACTTGTGCTTCCAAATATCCTTAAACCCAGTTTTGCCATGAGAGTCCACCATACCTACCTATGGATTGATTAAGATCCTTCAAGTAACTTGTCATCGGTGCAAGCAATAAAAATTGCTCTCTAAATATGCATGACTTATTAGTGCGGAGAAAATAAGCTTTGTACGAACTTGTTATGGAAGCAATAAAAGCGTCAGACTGCATAATAAAGGTCCATATACAAGGGGTAATATAAAGTGACATTCTTTCGCATTAAGATTTTGTGTATCCAACCCTAAAAGCGCATGACAACCTCTGCTTCCCTTTGCGAAGGGCCTATCTTTTACTTTATGTCTTTTACTTTATGCAAGAGTCAAGGTGATCTTCACCTTTCCCTTTTTCATTTTATCCATTGGCAAGCACTTTGTGTTGGGGTGATCCTGATATATATATCCAATTGGATGTAAGTTAGCATGAACTATTATTGTTGACATCACCCAAAGGTGAATACATTTGGAGGAAACATTATAAGCCCCAATCTTTCTCCGTGTATGATTAAAACTTCATAACCACAAGTATTGCGTGAGTGTTAGCAATTGTAGAGGACTATATGATGGTTGAGTATGTGAAGTTTGCTAAATCAAAGCTCTAACATAGACCCTTCCTGAAAATAGGATGAATTGCAGTTGTTTGATGACTCAGAATGAAGTTTGCTAGTTTTCAAGAAAGTTTATGGTCTATGCTTTGACATGTGAATTGCTTGTTACTTTATCGTGAGAAGTTTTATGAGATGAACTACTGTTATGACATATTATCATGCTAGAAAAGGTGATTGAAATTATCATTGATCAAACTTGTGCACCTTCTAGCATTCACACTTCATAAATTCTTTCTTTTATCATTTACCTACTCGAGGACGAGTAGGAATTAAGCTTGGGGATGCTGATACGTCTCCAACGTATCCATAATTTATGAAGCATTCATGCTATATTACTATGTGTTTTGAATGATTATGGGCTTTATTATACACTTTTATATTACTTTTGGGACTAACCTATTAACCGGAGGCCCAGCCCATATTGCTGTTTCATTGCCTGTTTCAGTATTTCGAAGAAAAGGAATATCAGATGGAGTCCAAATGGAATGAAACCTTCGGCAACGTGTTTTTTGGAAGATTATCATCCTGGAGGCTTGGAGATCAAGTCAGAAGATCCTCGAGGAGCCCAGGAGATAGGGGGCGCCCCCCTACAGGGCGCGGCCCCATGTCTCGTGGGCCTCTCGAGCACCTCCCGACCGACTACTTTCGCCTATATATGCCTACATACCCTAAAACCATCAAAAATCAAGATAGATCGGGAGTTCCTCCGCCGCAAGCCTCTGTAGCCACCAAAAACCACTTGGGAGCCCGTTCCGGCACCCTGCAGGAGGGGGAACCCATCACCTGTGGCCATCTTCATCACACCGGCGCTCTCCATGACGAGGAGGGAGTAGATCACCCTCGGGGCTGAGGGTATGTACCAGTAGCTATGTGTTTGATCTCTCTCTCTCTCGTGTTCGCTCTCGTGTTCCCTCTATGGCACGATCTTGATGTATCCCGAGCATTGCTATTGTAGTTGGATCTTATGATGTTTCTCCCCCTCTAATCTCTTATGATGAATTGAGTTTCCCCTTTGAAGTTATCTTATCGGATTGAGTCTTTACTTTGAGAACACTTGATGTATGTCTTGCCGTGTTTATCTGTGGTGACAATGGGATATCACGTGCCTCTTGATGTATGTTTTGGTGACCAACTTGCGGGTTCAGCCCATTAACCTATGCATAGGGGTTGGCACATGTTCTTGACTCTCCGGTAGAAACTTTGGGGCACTCTTTGAAGTACTTTGTGTTGGTTGGATAAATCTGAGATTGTGTGATGCATATTGTATAATCATGCCCACGGATACTTGATGTGACAATGGAGTATCTAGGTGACATTAGGGTTTTGGTTGATTTGTGTCTTAAGGTGTTATTCTAGTACGAACTCTTTTATAGATTGATCTGAAATAATAACTTTGAGGTGGTTTCGTACCCTACCATAATATCTACGTTTGTTCTCCGCTATTAGTGGCTTTGGAGTGACTCTTTGTTGCATGTTGAGGGCTTGTTATATGATCTATCTATGTTATTATTGTTGAGAGAACTTGCACTAGTGAAAGTATGAACCCTAGGCCTTGTTTCCTATCATTGCAATACCGTTTACGCTCACTTTTATCATTAGTTACCTTGCTGTTTTTATTATTTCAGATTACAAAAACCTATATCTACCATCCATATTGCACTTGTATCACCTTCTCTTCGCCGAACTAGTGCACCTATACAATTTACCATTGTATTGGGTGTGTTGGGGACACAAGAGACTCTTTGTTATTTGGTTGCAGGGTTGTTTGAGAGAGACCATCTTCATCCTATGCCTCCCACGGATTGATAAACCTTAGGTCATCCACTTGAGGGAAATTTGCTACTGTCCTACAAACCTGTGCACTTGCAGGCCCAACAACGTCTACAAGAAGAAGGTTATGTAGTAGACATCAGGCGTGGAACATCCGCTCCGCCCACGATCGCGCCTCGTTGGCTGGCGATGCCAGGTCCCCCAGCAGCACCGTTAGTGGTGCCGGGTCCGTGCCCAGCACCGCCGCCGCGTCCTGCTCTGTCCTTGCCGCCGGAGGGGAACCAGGGGCAGCCTCACTGGGGGAAGAAGGTGGTTAAATGGGGAGGGAGGTGCGCGCGGCAGAGTGGGATGGCTCGCCGGGGGAGGGAGAGGTGCGCGGTGGGGGTGGGATGGCTCGCCGGGGAGGGAGAGGTGCGCGGCGGGGGTGGGATGGCTCGCCGGGGAGGGAAAGGTGCGCGCAGCGGGGGAGGGAGCACTAGTAGAAAAGGGGGCATTTGTCCCGGTTCGTAAGGGCCTTTAGTCCTGGTTCATGAACCGGGACTAATGGGTCGTTACTAATACCTCCCCCCTTTAGTCCCGATTCAAACACAAACCGGGATAGATGGTCCTCTACGTGGCCGGTGTGCCAAGCCCAGGCAGGGGGGCCTTTTGTCCCGGTTGGTGGCACCAACCGGGACCAAAAGGCATCCACGCGTCAGCATTCCAGTGGCTGGGGTTTTGGTTTTTTTTGAAGGGGGGGTGTTGGGGGTTTTGGGGGGTTAATTTAGGTGTTTCATATATTGTGTTAGCTAGCTAATTAATAGAGAGAAGTGTCCTCTCTTATGTCCGTGCTTGGTCGACGCTACGTACTATATACATAGAGAGGCCCTCGACACGCTAGCTAGTAAGAAAATGAAGGAAACCATTGAGTACAGAAGTTCATCATGCATATCGAGAGAAGTGATCGATCGACCTCTCCTTCTCCGAGAGATTGGTCGAACAACAAGTTTTCGTATCATGTATCCGACGCTACTGGCTACATACATGTACAATATGTAAGATCTCTTAATTACAATCCCCTAGCAATTGAAATCAACTTGCACATGGTATTCTCCGGCTTTATTGATGACGTGGTCAAGAAAGAATCCCGCCAATTCCTCTTGAATTGCTTTCATGCGATCTGGTTCTAGGAGTTCATTCCGCATCTGCCACGTCTAATTTGAAGAAGGGGGTTAATATATATATATATATATATATATATATATATATATATGAATGAAAATCAATAGAAATGATGGTGTAATAAAATGAAATTGTGAAATATTATTGCTTACGCACTTCAAATTGTCTTTTAGAGTAGCCCCGCTTGTTTTTCAAAGTCGCGTTGTGAATGAACTCGCACACGTAGTATCCATAGAAATCATTCCCTTGTTCCTGCCACAAGCAATTTACGAGAAATAGAGGTCAATCAAACTAATAATGAAGCATTATAAATGGCATTGATGAAAGTATAGCTATAGAATCAACGGGAGATGCGCGCAACTAGCTAGCCAGTAGTACTTACTTTCGGGTATGTATATCGCAACTCCTTCGGCAGTGCTAGAGCTTCTGCGGTGAACTGTTTCCAAACCCTACAAGACAAAGAAAATAATTATTATTACTTGAGATATCAGGAAATGAACAAAAAGTTGCCGATATGGTGCGATAATGATCGATTGAACTTACTTGTTGAGCAATTCAGTCATGTCCGCATAGGTTTCGGGATCTTTTCGTCTCGAGTCTAAGACGGTTACTAGTCCCCGCTCAAGCTTAATCTCCAGAAGAACATAGTGGTACCTGCGCACGCATGCATAACTCATCAATTACATTACTATAACCTCGCTCGAGTAATAAGGGAAACCGAATATGCACACGACAGTAACACTCACTTGCCATTGTAAGGAAAGAGTATGGTATCTTTGTTTTGATTTTTGATCAATGATTGTAGCAAGTTGTCCTCGGCCTCTTTGGCGTGCTTTTTAACCAAAAATTCATCTATGATATTTGTGTTAATGAACCCAATATCATAAATTTCTTGTTTTTTGCACTCGACGATCTTCAATCTGCATAATATATTGAGGATAATTAATTATAAACACATGCAATGAAAGAGCCGAGCTATATATAGAGACTTAATGACAGAAATAGTACTTACAGGCAGTAACAAAAGACCATTAATTTATCGAGGGCCTTTTGATTGAAGAACGCGAAGAACTCCTCAAATGGAATACACAACAGATCACTTGAAACGAGGTCGTGCTCCTCTTTAATGTTCAGATACAAACTATTCGTCCCCTCAGACTCTCTGCAGGTTTTCATGTACCAATTATGGAATCTTTGCATCATCGTTGTTAGAGATTTTTCATCTTTGACGAGAGGCTTCCCGTACTCGTATCTGTGTTCGTCCACCTCCATGAAATCAGGAAGTTGGTCGTCAGGTAGGTAATCTTGTAGATTGCCATAAACGGCCACCATCCCCGGAGCATTAGCGACGATGTTGCCGCTAGACACATTGAGCGGGGGGGCACGATTGGTTTGCTTTTTCCCCAAGCTGGTCAATTTTTTTCGCAGCTGCTCGTTCTCTTGACCTTTGATGTCTGACAGTACTTCGCTCCGCTTGGAGATATGTCTGTTCAGTAATGCGCTTATAGTTGGTTCTCGGCGGAGACTTTGCCGGTTTCCTCAGGGCATCGAGAGTGCGCTTTGCTTTCACCGGATCTACCTTCTCCTCCGGAGGTGGATGTCTCTTTGCTTTCACCCCTTCAAAGAACTCCTTCACGTGGGTCCGCACGATCGTATCGTTTTCCTCCTCGGTCCTCTCGTACGGTAACTTCTCTAGAGGCTTGAGAGGTGGACCGTATCTGTATTGCCTCCCGCCTCTGATTGTGCTGCTAGATGCCGGAGCAGACGGAGTGGCTGCGGCGTCTGTCTTCTTTTGTGCTTGCTTACGAGGCGGAGTAGAAGGACTACGACTCGCCGGAGCAGCCGGGGCGGCGGCGGGTCTCTTCCGCCCTTGCTAGCGAGGCGGAGAAGGAGGAGGCTGCTGGCTGCTCGGGAGCGCCGGCGCAGGCGGAGAAGGAGGCGAAGTGCCGCCACGCGTCGGAGAAGGAGGCGGAGTGGCGCCACGCGTGCCCTGATTGTCACTCGCCGGAGGAGGAGGCGGTGGAGGAGGCGGAGTGCCCTGACTCGCCGGAGGAGGAGGAGGAGGTGGAGGCGTCCAGTTCGGAAGGTTGGTGAGCTCCTTCCGCCATAGGTATGGAGTCTTCAGAGCAGAACACAGCCTAGTCTCCCCTTCACCGGTAGGGTGGTCAAGCAGGAGGTCCTCAAATCCCTCCGTTATTTCATCCACCATCACCCTAGCATATCCTTCTGGAATCGGCCGGCAGTGATAGGTTGCGCCGGGTCCAGTAGGATAAACAGAGCCAACAGCCGCCTTGGCCTTCAAATTCATCCATCGCGTCATAATGTGGCAATTTTGAGACTCCGTGATAGCATCCACGGGATAGCTGGCAGGAGCCGTCAAGACATGCTCCGGCTGAAGCAGCTCGGTTGAAGCCACGCTGCTTTTCCGCTGAGATGGCGGGGTAGCTTCAGGGGAAGCTTCGGCAGGTCGTTTGCTGTGATCTGCTGCTTCTCGTTCCTCTAGCCCCATTACCCTTTCGTGCAGCGCCTGCAGTTGGCCCTGCTCCAGTTTCTTCCTCCTCTCGTGGGTTTTGTAACCACCTGCGTCCGGAAAACCAACCTTCCACGGAATGGAGCCTGGCGTGCCTCGTGTCCGTCCAGGGTGCTCAGGATTCCCGAGGGCCATTGTGAGCTCGTCCTTCTCCCTGTCTGGAACGAACGTCCCTCGCTGCGCTGCATTGATATAGTGTCAAAGGTTCTTGACTGGTATTTGTAGTTGCTCATCCGTCCAATGGCACTTCCCTGATACAGGGTCCAAGGTTACGCCAGCCCCGAAGAACCAAGTCCGGCAACGGTCTGGCCAGTACATTGTCTCTGGTTCGATCCCTTTTTCAAGCAGATCATTCTCAGCCTTGGACCACTTAGGCCCGGCTTTGAGGTAGCCACCTGACCCCGTGCGATGGGGAAGCTTCTTCTTTGCAGCATTTTGCTTGTTTGTCGCCGACATCTTCTTACTCTTTTCCGATGTCTTGTGGGCCACAAATGCGGGCCAGTGATCTTTGATCTTCTCATATTTGCTGATGAATTCTGGTGTCTTTTTTTTGTCGACAAACTTGTTCAGCTCTTTCCTCCACCTCCTGAATAGGGTTGCCATCTTCTTAAGAGCACAAGACTTGATTAATTGCTCTTTAACTGGCTTCTCCGGATGCTCCTCTAGCTGTAGGGTGAAATTTGCCTTCAGCTGAGTCCAAAGATCTTCTTTCTGCATATCATTGACATAAGACACCTCAGGGTCTTCCTCCTTAGGCTTATACCATTGCTGGATGCTGATCGGGATCTTGTCCCTAACAAGAACCCCGCACTGAGCAAAAAATGCGTTCTTTGTCCGGACGGGTTCAATCGGTTCGCCGTCGGGCGCGATTTCTCTGATCTCAAACATTTCATCCGAGCTCAACCTTGTCTTCGGGCCTCGTCCCCATACCGAAGTTGTGCTCGATCCGGAGGGCTAGAATTAAAAGGAAGAAAGACGAGAGTAATTAATATGTGTACATATACCAAAACAATGGATGCATCAATTAACTAGTCAGCACGGGCTTAAATAATATATATAAACCTGGCCGGACTCGGTTCGGTCACCGGAGCAGTCAGCACAGTCTCCTTCTTGTACCTCCATTGTGTCACCAGAGCCATCATGAACATAGCCCTCTTCTTGTACCGGCATTAATGGGCCGAAGCCATCATGAACATAGCCCTCTTCTTCACCCAGTCCTTCCTGACCATCGGTGTCGTTGAGAAATGATGCAACTTCATCACTTCCTTGTGCGATTATGTCCCCCAACATCGCTTCTGTTGCTTCGTCTCGGGAGTGCTCCATAGTTTCTGCAAATATTTACAACATGTCAATTATTATTCAAACATGGTACAGATGGATATATATATATATATATATATATATATATATATATATATATATATATATATATATATATATATATATATATATATATATTAGTGGCAAACATAGAACTAGCTAGCTAATCACAATAAGGAATCATGTTAGTGGCCTCGATGCTGCTTTTCTAGGGTTTGGGGTCACCTCGACACAACACTTCAAGGGTTTGGGGTGGCCTCGACGACAACGCTCTTTTAACTTGGTAAATTTGGGTGGCCTCGAGAGAGTTAATTTGTCAGGTAGGGGCGCAGCGGCAGGGGGTAGGAGACCAACATCATTTTCTCTCTAGGGTTTGGGTGTCCTCGAGAGTTTTGGTCGAGCGAGAGGGCCGAGGGAGGTGCTGCCGTTGTATAAGTTATCACGGTCGAGAGGGGGTATATATATAGACCTCCCCTCATGTCGAAGTTATCTCGAGGGGGTTATATCGACAACGACGCGACATACATATACATGGGACAATAATGTTATCGGGGAGGGGGTATCGCCCCCCCCCCCCTCGTGTTGAAGTTTCTTCTTTCTCCTCTATTCCTTTCTTTCTTCTTCTCCTCTTCTTTTTCTTCTTCTCCCTCGAGAAAGGAAAATAATTAAGCAAAAGGAGGAAAAGAGGAAGAAGGAAGAAGGAAGAAGAAGAAGAAAAAAAGAAGAAAAAAAAGAGGATAAGAAGAAAGGAATAGAGGAGAAGAAGAAAAAATAGAATTTTTTTTCTATTTTTTCTTCTTCTCCTCTATTCCTTTCTTCTTCTCCTCTTCTTTTTCTTCTTTTTTCCTCTTCTTATTTATTTCTCCTCTTCTTCCTCTTCTCTTCTTCTCCTTTCTTCCTCTTCTTATTTTCCTTTTTCCTCTCATTCTTTTTCTTCTTCTTCTTCCTTCTTCCTTCTTCCTCTTTTCTTCCTTTTCCTTATTTTACTTTCTCCTCTACACTAACCTAAAATGCACTAACCTAAAATCGATATCTACTAACAACCTAAATAAAAAATTAATACATATATGAAAAAACATATATAAACAAAAAAATGCTATGAACATTATATTCAAACATACATATATAGCCACATCCATTCATCATATATATAGCTACCACATACATATATACATTATATATATGAAAAAATGCAATGAACAAAAAAAATACACTTACAAAAAAATACTATGAACATGTACACATATATACACATACAAACACATATACACAAAAAATGCCAAAAAATGCTATGGAAATTGCTATGGAGGAAAATGCAGGGCAGGGGCGGCGGGGCGGCGCGCGGTGGCCGCGCAGGGCAGGGGCGGCGGGGCGGCGCGCGGTGGCCGCGCAGGGCAGGGGCGGCGGCGCGCCGGCCGCACAGGACAGGGGCGGCGCGCGGCGGACGCGCAGGGCATGGGCGGCGGCGCGGCGGTGGCGCGCGCCGGCCGCGCAGGGCAGGGGCGGCGGTGCGGCGGCCGCGCAGGACAGGGGCGGCGCGCGGTGGCCGCGCAGGGGTGCGGGATGGGAGGGGCGCGGGAGCAAGCTGTGCTCACAGGGGCATCAGCGACGGCGAAGGCGAGCAGCCTGACGGCGACGGCGAAGGCGAGAAGCCTGACGGCGTCGGTGGCGGCGGCGACGGCAAGGTGGAGCAGGGGCGTCGGGCGGCGACGGCGATGAGGAGGAGCAGGGGGTGTCGGGGGAGAAGTGGGCGATTTAGCCAGAAACTGCTAAGTGCTGCTTATATAGCAAAGCCTTTAGTCCCGGTTGGTGGCACCAACCAGGACTAATGCACCCTTTAGTCCTGGTTGGTGCCACCAAGCGGGACCAAAGGGTGGGCATTGGTACCGGTTCGTGGCACCAACCGGTACCAATGCCCCCCTTTTGTCCCGGTTTGTGGCACCAACCGGGACCAAAGGCCCCTGTGCTGCCCGCGTCGGGGCCAAAGTTTAGTCCCACCTCGCTAGTTGAGAGGGGCGCGCAGTGGTTTATAAAACCCACTGCCGTACCCCTCTCGAGCTCCTCTCCACCGTAGGCTTGCGGGCCTACTTGCTACTGCTTTGCCTGATGGGCCTTCTGGGCCTACTGCGGGCTTGAATCCTGGCCCATGGTAGGGTTTCTAGTCGTATTCAGGCCATGGGGGCGCAGTAGGAGGCATTTTTTTGTTTTTTTGTTTTCTTTACTTATTGTTGCTATTTTTATTTTTTTTTTCTAGTTTTTTTGTTTTGTTTTCTGCATTATTTATTTTCTTTTGTTTTTTGCTTTATTTTTTAATTCTTTTTGCTTTTAGTTTTAGGAAAATTATAAACTTTTTGTTAGTGCCATTAGTTTTCAAATTTGAAAACACTTTTTTTGTTTTTTTGTTTTCTTTCTTGCTTTATTTATTTTATTTTGTTTGTACTTACAACAAAATACTTATTGTTGCTATTTTTAATTATTTTCCACTTTTTTGTTTTGTTTTCTGCATTATTTATTTTCTTTTGTTTTTTGCTTTATTTTTTAATTCTTTTTTGCTTTTAGTTTTAGAAAAATTATAAACTTTCTGTTAGTGCCATTAGTTTTCAAATTTGAAAACACTTTTTTGTTTTTTTTGTTTTCTTTTTGCTTTATTTATTTTATTTTGTTTCTACTTACAACAAAATACTTATTGTTGCTATTTTTAATTATTACGAGGGCCGAACCATAAGACATTAAAGCATTTCAAATGAACTCTGAAAAAGTTGAAAGTTGGCATGGTATCATAAATTCACCCACATAGCATG
This sequence comes from Triticum timopheevii, assembly GCA_963921465.1. Taxonomy (NCBI): domain Eukaryota; kingdom Viridiplantae; phylum Streptophyta; class Magnoliopsida; order Poales; family Poaceae; genus Triticum; species Triticum timopheevii. Next base: position 82,775,832 of record OY997264.1, read on the forward strand.
TGCATGTACAAAACGGACAATGGTATCATACTCGTCTGTTACAAAGTTGGCATGGTATCATCATAATAGTTGCGGGAGAAAGCCTTCATTTTTTCTTCGCTTGTGTCATTTGCTTATTGCGCCGTAACCATGGATAATCTTCATCGTTTATCAGGATGCTGGGGTCAGCCTTGACTTTGAAGGGAGGAATTTCATGAAACTTTTCATAATCTTCAGACATGTCTGTCTTGCCCTCCACTCCCACGATGTCCCTTTTTCCTGAAAGAACTATGTGGTGCTTTGGCTCATCATATGATGTATTCGCTTACTTATCTTTTCTCTTTCTCGGTCTGGTAGACATGTCCTTCACATAGATAACCTGTGCCACATCATTGGCTAGGACGAACGGTTCGTCAGTATACCCAAGATTTTTTAGATCCACTGTTGTCATTCCGTACTGTGGGTCTACCTGTACCCCGCCTCCTGACAGATTGACCCATTTGCACTTAAACAAAGGGACCTTAAAATCATGTCCGTAGTCAAGTTCCCATATGTCCACTATGTAACCATAATATGTGTCCTTTCCCCTCTCGGTTGTTGCATCAAAGCGGACACCGCTGTTTTGGTTGGTGCTCTTTTGATCTTGGTCAATCGTGTAAAATGTATTCCCATTTATCTCGTATCCTTTCCAAATCAATATAGTCAGAGATGGTCCCCTGGATAACAAGTACAACTCATCACAAACAGTGTTGTCACCTCTGAGACGTGCTTCCAACCAACTGCTGAAAGTCCTGATGTGTTCACATGTAATCCAGTCGTCGCACTGCTCCGGGTGTTTGGAGCGCAGACTGTTCTTGTGTTCATCGACATACGGGGTCACCAAGGTAGAGTTCTGTAGAACTGTGTAGTGTGCTTGAGACCAAGAATATCCATCCCTGCATATTATTGAGTCCATTCCAAGCGTGCCTTTTCCAATCAGTCTCCCCTCATACCGCGATTTAGGGAGACCTATCTTCTTAAGGCCAGGATTGAAGTCAACACAAAACCCGATGGCATCCTCTGTTTGATGGCCCATGGAGATTCTTCCTTCTGGCCTAGCGCGGTTACGGACATATTTCTTTAGGACTCCCATGAACCTCTCAAAGGGGTACATATTGTGTAGAAATACGGGGCCCAGAATGACAATCTCGTCAACTAGATGAACTAGGACGTGTGTCATGATATTGAAGAAGGATGGTGGGAACACCAGCTCGAAACTGACAAGACATTGCACCACATCACTCCTTAGCCTTGGTATGATTTCTGGATCGATCACCTTTTGAGAGATTGCATTGAGGAATGCACATAGCTTCACAATGGCTAATCAGACGTGTTCTGGTAGAAGCCCCCGCAATGCAACCGGAAGCAGTTGCATCATAATTACGTGGCAGTCATGAGACTTTAGGTTCTGAAACTTTTTCTCTGCCATATTTATTATTCATTTTATATTCGATGAGAAGCCAGTCGGGACCTTCATACTAAGCAGGCATTCAAAGAAGTTTTCCTTCTCTTCTTTGGTAAGAGCATAGCTGGCAGGACCTTCATACTGCTTTGGAGGCATGCCGTCTTTTTCGTGCAAACGTTGCAGGTCCTCCCGTGCCTCAGCTGTATCTTTTGTCTTCCCATACACGCCCAAGAAGGCTAGCAGGTTCACGCAAAGGTTCTTCGTCACGTGCATCACGTCGATCGAAGAGCGGACCTCTAGGTCTTTCCAGTAGGGTAGGTCCCAAAATATAGATTTCTTCTTCCACATGGGTGCGTGTCCCCCAGCGTCACTCAGAACAGCTAGTCCGCCGGGACCCTTTCCAAAGATTACGTGTAAATCATTGACCATAGCAAGTACGTGATCACCGGTACGCATGGCGGGCTTCTTCCGGTGATCTGCCTCGCCTTTGAAATGCTTGCCTTTATTTCGACATTGATGGTTGGTCGGAAGAAATCAACGATGGCCCAAGTACACATTCTTCCTGCAGCTTCCCAGGTATATACTATTGGTGTCAAGTAAACAGTGCGTGCATGCGTGGTATCCCTTGTTTGTCTGTCCTGAAAGGTTACTGAGAGCGGGCCAATCGTTGATGGTCACGAACAGCAACGCCTTTAGGTCAAATTCCTCCTGTTTGTGCTCATCCCACGTACGTACACCGTTTTCATTCACAGCTGTAAAAGTTCTTCAACTAATGGCCTTAGGTACACATCAATGTCGTTGCCGGGTTGCTTAGGGCCTTGGATGAGAACTGGCATCATAATGAACTTCCGCTTCATGCACATCCAAGGAGGAAGGTTATACATACATAGAGTCATGGGCCAGGTGCTGTGATTGCTGCTCTGCTCCCCGAAAGGATTAATGCCATCCGCGCTTAAAGCAAACCATACGTTCCTTGGGCCACTTGCAAACTCATCCCAGTACTTTCTTTCGATTTTTCTCCACTGCGACCCGTCAGCGGGTGCTCTCAACTTCCCGTGTTTCTTATGGTCCTCACTGTGCCATCGCATCAACTTGGCATGCTCTCTGTTTCTAAACAGACGTTTCAACCGTGGTATTATAGGAGCATACCACATCACCTTCGCAGGAACCCTCTTCCTGGGGGGCTCGCCGTCAACATCACCAGGGTCATCTCGTCTGATCTTATACCGTAATGCACCGCATACCGGGCATGCGTTCAGATCCTTGTACGCACCTGGTAGAGGATGCAGTCATTAGGGCATGCATGTATCTTCTGCACCTCCAATCCTAGAGGGCATACGACCTTCTTTGTTGCGTATGTACTGTCAGGCAATTCGTTATCCTTTGGAAGCTTCTTCTTCAATATTTCCAGTAGCTTCTCAAATCCTTTGTCAGGCACAGTATTCTCTGCCTTCCACTGCAGCAATTCCAGTACGGTACCGAGCTTTGTGTTGCCATCTTCGCAATTGGTGTACAACCCTTTTTTGTGGTCCTCTAACATGAGATCGAACTTCAGCTTCTTCTTTCGACTTTTGCATTGCGTCCTTGCATCGACAATGACCCGGCGGAGATCATCATCATCGGGCACATCATCTGTTCCTCTTGATATTCAGCAGCTTCGCCCGTTGCAGCATCATCATGCACATCGTCTGGTTCCTCTTGATGTTCAGTAGCATCACCGTATTCAAGGGGCACATAGTTGTCATCGTACTCTTCTTCTTCGTCGTCTTCCATCATAACCCCTATTTCTCCGTGCCTCGTCCAAACATTATAGTGTGGCATGAAACCCTTGTAAAGCAGGTGGGTGTGAAGGATTTTCCGGTCAGAGTAAGACTTCGTATTCCCACATATAGGGCATGGACAACACATAAAACCATTCTGCTTGTTTGCCTCAGCCACTTCGAGAAAATCATGCACACCCTTAATGTACTCGGAGGTGTGTCTTGAATTGTCCATCCATTGCCGGTTCATCTGCATGCATTACATATAATTAAGTGTGTCAAAAATCATTACAGAACATCATGAATAGATAATTAAGTGACCAAATTAATAGAAGTTCATCATCACATTAAAACCAAAGTACATACATAGTTCTCATCTAACAACATAAAGCTCTGCAGAGCATCTAAATTAATTAAACCATACATTGAAACTATGTAAAATATTTCAATGCGAAAACAAATGCGATCATAATCGCAACCAATGTAACAACTGATCCAACGGCATAATGATACCAAGCCTCGGTATGAATGGCATATTTTCTAATCTTTCTAATCTTCAAGCGCATTGCATCCATCTTGATCTTGTGATCATCGACGACATCCGAAACATGCAACTCCAATATCATCTTCTCCTCCTCAATTTTTCTAATTTTTTCCTTCAAGAAATTGTTTTCTTCTTCAACTAAATTTAACCTCTCGACAATAGGGTCGGTTGGAATTTCCGGTTCAACAACCTCCTAGATAAATAAAATCTATGTCACATTGGTCGGCATAATTGTCATAAACAATAAATGAACCAATAGTTATGAAAAGATTATATATACCACATCCGAATCATAGACAGGACGAGGGCCGACGGGGGCGGATACCAAAACCATCGCACTATATAAGATGCAATAATAAAAGTAAGAAAATTATACAAGTATCTATATAAACATATAAGTAAGAATTTTTTTTCCTTTCAGAAAGAAGATAAGATCAGAAAGAAGATAAGAACAAGAGGCTCACCACGGTGGTGCCGGCGACGAGATCGGCACGGGCGATCGACGGCGGTGAAGACGGGGACGGGACATGACGGACCGCTAAACCTAGACAAATATTGAGAAAAATGGAGCTTGGAAGGTCGAACTTGGAGAGGAGAAAGCTTAAGTAGTGTGGCTCGGGCATTCCATCGAACACCTCGTGTGCATAGGAGGTGAGCTAGAGCACCACAAAGCTATCTCCTCGCCGGCCAGGAAAAATAGAGCAGTGGGAGTGCTCTGCTCGCGGGCGAGGGGTATATATAGGCAATTAATTGGTCCCGGTTCGTGGCACGAACCGGGACTAAATGGCAGCCTTTGGTCCCGGTTCAGGCCACCAACCGGGACCAATGGTGGTGGGCCAGGAGCGAGACAGATTGGTCCCGGTTCGTCCCACCAACCGGGACCAAAAGGTCCAGACGAACCGGGACCAATGGCCCACGTGGCCCGGCCGACCCCCGGGGCTCACGAACCGGGTCCAATGCCTCCATGGGTCCCGGTTCTGGATTGAACCGGGACTAATGGGCTGACCTGGCCTGGACCATTGCCCCCTGTTCTACTAGTGGAGTGTACGGGATCGGGGGTGGGGAGGTGGCGGCGGGATCGGGGGATTTGTTTTCGGGATCCGGGGAGGTGTTTCCTGGTCAGGTCAGTCTCCGATTCAAAACTACCTTATATAGGGGCTTGCCTATTGTAGAATATTATTCTATAATCAGTTGTAGAATAGACCCACCCTATACACACACACACACACTAGTAGGAGCCAGTTAATAGCTGGTCGACAGTGCAAAGCAGCATTAAACAACACCAATTATGGAGTGAGTAATCCATTATATTCAGCATAAGAGCATGTCCAACAGGCGCCCAAAAACTGCTCCGCGCGCTAAAATTCGGATTTTTTGGGCGCCGGAAAGCTCCAGCAGAAGCTGTAAAATAGTGCAGGTGCAAAAAAGGGTTAGGCGCGCGCTGTAAAACGCTATCAAAAGCTGCAAATTTGAGGCACCGGATTGTGCGCGCTTCATAGTTTACACTGCGTGAATTTTTGGATGTGCGTTTTTTGGCATCTGCTAAACCAATGTTTGGTCCGGCGCGCTAAAAGTGCTACGTTGGCGCACTAAAACTATTTTAGGGCGCGGAATTTTTGTGCGACTGTGGGAGATGCTCTAAGAGAGGGTTGTTTTGGTAGGACTTGAGTTCTTCTTTGGCTTTCCTAATCATAAACAATCATTATGTGGCTGCAACTTAATTATGAGTTTGGAGAATTACATGTCTTTGTTTAGTTTGAGCATAGCAAATTGCTTACTTCAGGTGAAAGCGTCAGGAAGGGGCTCGACTATGCGCTTTTGGCTTGTGGTTCCGAGTATAATTAAAAATCTTATTAGGTGTTCTTCTATGATTTGCAGTTGGTTTCAACGATTTACAATAATATGCAAGTATGCTGCATTTTCTGGTTCTGCCGACCAGGATGTATGCAATGATGTAAGCGTAGAAATGCTAATAGAAGAATGATGAAAAACATCAAGGGTAATACAATTTAGGTTTCCTACCATGCTTAGCTGTACCTCATTTGCTGTCACAATTCAACAACAGTTTCCTCCACTTTATTTAGCCACGGGACTGTGACACCATTGTAGCAAATGCTTGTTTACACCATAGTGAAAGCCTAGCGCATGTCTGTATTAGGCCAGAACTATAAAGTAGAGCAGATATTTCCTAGCCAATCGTAATTTTCTGATGACCGATTCAGACAGGTAACCATTGAAAAAGGAAGTCCAACCTTGGCCAACATGATTAGGACTGCCATTTGATTCCCGCTGTCGCTAATGTATGTCCGGGTAGGTGAGTCCATTAGTCTAAGCTTTTGAAAATGACAGGGTCTCTCCCCCGCCGCTGGTTCTGCCGGTTTCATAATCGTATCATCTTGTGGTAGGGACTGGTTCAGTACTGCCCAAGCATCTGCAACACGCCGAAGTTTCCCGGAAAAACCTGAAGCACTGCACGTATCCAGGCATCGATCTGATCTGAGGTCAGTCGTCGATCAGCAACCACGCTTTTGCTGTGTCCATAACCTTATTTTGACTGAGAAAATGGAGATCACGTTCTCATTGAGAAAAACGAGCAAGAGAACAAGAGCAGCAGGTGCTCTGATCCTGGCCTGCGTGTTCTGTTTGGTTTTGTAAAAAACTGTTTAAGCCAGATATAATTACGAGCTTTCGATGCTTTAGCTCACCAGAATTGCATTCCCATGACAAGACGTCTGATTTGTGAATTTGTGTGATGGTGAGACCGGTGCAAGCGTCAGTCTCACGGGACACACTGGCCTGGGAACAGGTGTCAAGCTGCTATAGGGGCCGAGCCCACAGTATCATAATTGGCTTACCGAGGCTCGCCACGTGACCCTGCGTGGGCCCACGGAGTTCTTGGCCAACCAGAGATCGTACGTATATGTGGCCAGCGTTTGCTCTGCCTCTCCTTGCTTGCAGGTTGCAGCCAAGGCCGAATGCAGCAGGGCATCTACACCGCACATGACATGATGGGGCACCGGTCCGAGAGAGCTCTTGGACAGCTACAATTCGAGCGTTTGTCTGCGTCATGTATAGGGTGTACAGTGTACACCATTGTCTAATTTCCCCTTGCACTAAACTATTGAATGAGCGATAGCAAAGTTGGGCATTTGACAAGAGAATGTGCGCGATGTTTATTCCCTTGCGAAAGGCACCTTGGAATTTGGAAGACACCGACGACACGGCTACCCCGCTCCGGGGACAACCGGGCGTGCGATCGCGGCAGCGTCTTCTGGCTTCTAGAGCGTCGTGGGGTGGCGGACCCCGTGCCCCGGAAGGGACGCGGACGGCGGAAAGCAGCGCAGCGCTACCAAGACGACGTAGCATTCGACCGGCTGCGAGCAAGCAAGAGCACGAGGGAGACATGCCCGCGTAGCAACAAACGACCTAGGCCCAATCGCGCGGCGGTAGTGCCCATGTAATTCTCAGTTACACCGAACAATAGTACACAACGAGAATGTTAATACACTTGTTCCTCCTTGTCCTTGGTGGAAGAAGCTAAAAGTCGAGCAAAAGAATGCATGAACGAAGCGAGCTACTGTGCAGTTAGCGACTAGCGTGGGTTAGCCGTAACTGGATCGAGTACTGGACGAACGAGTCCCATTCACCTAGGAGACAGAGAATCCAAGTGTGGCTGATGGGACGGTGAAATTAGCTCGCGGTGACCACGACGGAAGATGGTCCCTCTCTCCATAGGTTCCTTTTGGGACAACAGCGTCACTCTAAACTTGATCTAGTATATCTTTCATGGTGTGGAATCTCCCGTGGAGGAAGGATCAAATATGCGGTGCATCGCGCACGTACGCCCTGTCCATATATTTGCAAGCGGAAAAACCTCAGATAATCTATTTTCAGAACACAAGCAAAAGGCACCTGGAAATTGGATATATGCAGTGTCCGATCAAGTATGCAATTGCATGCAAATTTATATGCAGTGTCCGATCGTTAACTACTACAGCACCCATGCATGCATACTAGTAGCATGCTATGCAAACCTCGCGGGCTTGATGTTTCCAATCATGCCTCGCATGCATGCGCACACATGATTTCTCTTATTATTACGGACAGGAAGAACGTCTCGTGTACAATGACACACCGGATAAACAGTCAATGCCGGGCACCTGGCATGTGCATCTCCATCGCAGCCTCATAATCAGCATGAAATCATGGAGACTAGGCGTGACGGCTTTGATCCTTTGGCGACCGGATCAATGAAACGTACAAGAAATTGCAGCCGAGGCTACGCGGCGGATTAGGCATCATGACCATTGACACCTTGGCACTTTACTCTGGCAGCCACCAGTTGGACGACAGGTGTAGGGTACCATCGAGATTCAAGGACACGGTCACGTTGCATCCATGGGAGTGTTTTAGTTTCATTGGTTCTCCAAAAGCAACCTCTGGTCTAGAGTCTGGGCCCACGCCGATGATTTGAGATTTTTCTAATCTCCGTGCTAATGTATTATTGATTTATTTATTTGTGCTCCTTGTGTACGAAGATGTTATGAAGTAGAATATTCAAAAGATGGAGAACTAGTTTGTAAAGTTGTTTGACAACCATTCATCACTAGCTACAATAAATCTATTTTTGATGTATGAGTTTCGCAGTTGTTTGGGCAAAAGCGTGCGTGCCCATCAGTTCATGCATGCTGGTAGGGGCAACGTAGCTACACTCCAAGTGAACCACCGTTTGTTTTAAGTAAAGTGCACCTTTTACGGGTGAGGCAGCTTGCACGTTTGGTTTCTCTTGTTCAAAAAACTTGCTGAGTATACTAGCTGTAAAAACCATCCACTCAAGTGGAAACATGGCCTGAGGATACTATTTTCTCCAAAAGCAAATTCTAAATCTTTTTTGTGGCAAACTTTGACGAATGCATTGAGTGCTTGAATAATCTTATCATGAAATGACATTCGTGGAAGTCATGCCAAAAAAAAGGAGAAATCAACACTCAAAAATGCTTTCCAAAATAGCATTTTTGAAGCATCGAATTCTTTTGGCCACGACTTCCAAGAAGGTCATCCGGTGATAAATTTTTGCAAGCACACAAAACATTTGTCAAAGTCTGCAAAAACAAAAGTGAGTTTTTGATTTGTTTTACAAATTTCTTTATTTTACTACTCAACAGGGAGCATTTGAGCTCGGGAGCGGATAGTCCGCGTCCTCGTCGCCGTGCATTTCCTATGGACCGTTTATTCGGATCCAGATGCTTGCGTCGACCTAAATATAAGGTCAACCCGACGCACAGACATAGTATAACTTACGAGAGCCACATGAACGTGCATGCAGGCACATGATTAATTGATCCAACCAATTTGAACGGAATGCTAAAGTAAGCAAGCAGGCAATTTTTGGGCATATGTCCAGCCTAGAGCATGCATGCGAGTATGCGTCGGCGGCTTGCACCTACCCAATCACAGATAAACCCATCCGTCGACCATGAACAAGCAGCCACCACCGCGAGCAGCCACCCATGGGCACCAGCGGGACTACTCTGGGCGGGAGACCCTGCAGGGGACACGCGAGTGTGCGCGCCACAGCAGCAGCTTCTGGGGCGTCACCGCGTCAACGGAGGACGTAGGACGTGCCTCCCCCGGCAGAGTTAACTTAAACTTCAAACCAACCTATGGTTGGATGGTTAGAGGAACTGTGGTTTCTTCAGCCCATCAGAGTTCAAATCCTGGTGCTCACATTTATTCCTGGATTTATTTTAGGATTTCCGGCGATGCGCATTTAGTGGGAGGAGATGTTCCCGTCGACGACGAGGCGTCTACGATGACTTCGTAAATATTAAGATGATATGCCGGCTCAGTCTTTCGGAGGTGCTCATAGGGTAGGGTGTGCGTGTGTGCAATCATAGGGGTGAGTGTATGCGTGTGTATATGAGCGTTTGTGTCTCTACTGATGTTAAAAAAGAAGAGTTAACTTAAACTAACAACGAGTTCTAAAAAAACTGTTATAGGAAAAGAATCAGCATGCATGTTGTATGCTGATTGTCTACAGCCTTTGGAATCCCACTCCAATCTCGCATGTCCTTGGTTTAGTCCTCGATTCCTCATCGCTGCTAATTATGAGTTTATTAGGACTCCAACAGAATCATGGTTTAACGAAGAAACTACGTGCTGTGTGGGTGTCGACGCTTCGTGCGTCCCGTTCGGCTGAGGAACCTTAGCTACCTAATGACGACATAACCGGTGATGGCCCTTCTCTCTCTCTCTCTCTCTCTCTGTTCATTCTCCAGAATAGTAATAATGAGAATGGTAAACACTTGTTGAGCTAGAACCAATGGAAATATCAACCAATTATTGGTGTAGTCCCCTATCGAGGTCGATCTAACAAAAGCATGACTTGCGAACAACTGCTACTGTGGAGCTAGCGGCTAGCGGAGGATTGCTGTCACTTTGGCGCGTCCCGTTCACCTCGGGGAGAATCCAACTGTGCCCGATGGCACGGTGAAATTGTCTCTCGATGACCACGACATAAAAAGATGGTCCTTCTCTAACTTCGTTTTCGAACAAAGGCGTGCGTGTCACGATGCGTTCGCCAATCTTTCCTTGATCGAGTATATCTTTCATGGCGTAGAATCTCCCATGAAGAAAGGATCAAATCCATGGCACATCATGCACGCCCTGTCCATACGATTGAACACACACACATACACATGTTAGAGATTAAGGAACTGATGGTAGGAAGGGAGTTTGTTCCTATGAAAATTTCTAGGGACCATAATAGAGTAGCAAATCATGGTAGAACCGATCATAATACGGCTTGTTGGCTTCGCAGAGGCCATCCATGTATAGCTGAACTTTTGTCGACTGATTGTAACTCTACACTTTTGAACTCCCGTTTCACTGGCAAAAGAAAATGCAGTCTCCTATCATTAATTCCAGCTCTCATGCGCGTGCATGGAAGCCATGTAGCATGCCACGTCGTAGGCCCGATGTTTTCAATCATGCATGCACACAGATACGTACTCTTACAATTATTTTCCCTATTATTATGGAGACGGGAAGTATGTATCGTGTACAATGATACACCAGATGAACAGTCAATGTTCAACAAGCGGCAAGCCATGCATCCAGAATTCCAGACGCCTCACCTAGTGGGAATCTGGCATGTGAATCTCCATCGCAGCCTAATTAATAATCGACACCAACAACTACCTACAGTATCATCAGGCTGGTCATAGTGGGAGTAACATAAGTAGTATCATGCACTTGAGACTCGCAAACATGCTTATGTGACAGGCAATTAAAGAAGAATGAGATGGTTATAGTAACATAGGTAGATACCGTAACATAATAAATGTGATGCTACTATGTGTCATGCATGGCAATAAATGAGACCATATATGATACTAATCTATGATACTATGCACTATAAAGGTAGTAATATAGATTAGTAATAACATGCATATGTCACTAGTTTAACTTACTCCCCATTCTGACCAGACTCATACATGGACACTAGGAGTGACGGCTTGGGCAACCGGGTCGATCGTAGAAGCCGAGGCACATGGCTGATTGGAGCTTCATGACACTGGACGACAGGTGTATGTTGGATATACCATCAAGAACGGCGTCACTTTGCATCCACGGGAGTGTTTGCTCCATTGGTTCTCCAAAAGCAACTTGCTGTTCTAGCTAGTCTGGGCCGCGCTGATGATTCGATATTTTTCTAATCTTCACGATTCGTTTGTGAAGATATCATGGAGTAGAATTAATATTCAAAAGCTACTAGTACTTTGTAAAGTTATTTGACAACCATTCGGCACTAGCTAAAACAAATCTATTCTTGATGTAGGAGTTTCATGGAGACCAATTGTTTGGGCAAAAGCGAGCATGTGCTCATGATCCCGTGGAGGATGACATGCAGGTAGGGGCCACGTAGCTACACTCCAAATGAACCACCGATAATAATAATACTACTACTCTAAGTAAAGTGCATCTTTACGAGTGCGCGCGGCAAGTTGCATGTTTGATTTTTCTTGTCAGTACCGACCGAGCACTGAATCCAGGACATCTTTCCACTTAACTGGAGTGCTTTTATAGATAGTGTGCTGGGCACGTTTGTTTTTTTAGTGTTTGATCTTTTCCATAAACATATTATCGATTTCTTAATTGATAACATCATCCAACACTAAGCGGTTCGATGTAAGGGCTCCCACTAGCACTTTTGTGCAATTTTTCTTTATTTAGGTTTTCAAATCCTGCAGAATTTCTTCATACTAATAAGTAACTTTTTTTACTTTACATATATACATATTTTTTTTGTGTTTTCAGTAATGGATTTTCTACTAGGTAATTTTGGTAGAGTGCCTATTATTTATTTTTGGATAATGTAATATTATGTTGATGTTTTTGTACTTTTGCTGCTATTTTTTTTTAATAATGGTTGTGTGCATCCTTTGATGCATAGGCCGGGGTTAATTATCCCCTTTTCGAGTAGACACTTTATTATTGGTGATGAATTTAAATTAGCAACGACAGTGTCGCGTCGGCAGCTAAATCTATCAATAGTAGTGATCGTTCAGTGGTTTTAGATTCTCGATATAATTTGTATTATGTTTGAGATTCTTTGTACTTTCATTGAACTTTTATAATAGATCTGGACCCTTTTTGGAAACATAAAAAATCAAGGCGCTGAGGAATAGCAGAAGCACACTTTGAATCACGGGAAAAAGGAAAAACACCGTCAGTCCAAGAGAGGGAATCAAGCATCTTGGTACTCCCTCTGTACCGAAATTTAGCTACTCCAGCGACAACTATTTCGATACAGAGGGAGTACATTCCACATTTATTCAGATCCAGATGCTTGCGCGTTGACCAATCTATGCTGCTATGCCTCGGGTCAACCCGACCCAGAGACATAATTTAGGCAAATGCAGGTTGGTGCATGCATGCATGCACACGCTTGATCTAACCAGCGGGAACCAAAAAAAGCATATTTTTTACGAGGGGAGCATGTTGTGCTGTGTCATGCGTAGCAGCACACATGCGAGGGCGGCTTGCACCCACCTCCGTTCGTCCGCCATGAACAATCAACCGCGAGCCCCTTGCACGGCTACCGCGCCTTGGAACTAACCCGGCTGGAAGAAGGCCACAATGTCGAAAAGAAAAGGCTTGAAGGCAACGACTTCATCGGTCCTGCAGGGGACAAATTGAGTGTGGGGCGCGACTGCGGCAGCGTCACGGGGGAAAGCACCGCGGACGACGGAGCAAGCAACACAGGGCCTTCGCCCTTCGGCGGCGAGCGCTCGAGGGAGACGTCTATGCCGTGTGCGCCAGGAAGGCAGAGAGACTTTAACCAACAACGAGAGCTCCAATTTTTCGAATCTCACTCCCATTATGCATGCATATCCTTTTGATTGGCTTGACAGGACGCGTCCCGTTCAATCCAGGAGAGAGAATCATGTGGCTGATGTCAAAGAATAGAAATTAAAAACTAGAAGGCCTCATCAAAAAATAGAAAATAAAAACTCTAGTACACATGCATCTCTACTTTCCATTCTAACTTTTCAGTTTTTCTACACCGGACCACACATTTTCTCTTCAAGCACCCGCTTCCTCATCCAAACCTGCTTTTCCCGACCTCTGGTCCTACATGACATACGAGGCATCACCATGGAGCATACGCGTCCCATTCACCCCGGGGAAGGAGAATCCAGCTATGGCTGATGTCGCGGTGAAAATAGCTCCCGGTGACCACGACATAAGATGGTCCTTCTCTAGCTTCATTTTCGAAGTAGGGCATGGAGATGCGCGCGTCACTCTCTCCTTGGTCTCTAGTATATCTTTCGTGGTGTAGAATCTCCCGCGAAGAATGGATCTCATTCGCGGTATATCTTGCACGTACGTCGTGTCCATCCATTCGCAAGCAAAAACACCACTTTATCTGTTTTTTGAATGAAAATAAATAACGCCTGGAAATTGGTTACCATATGTGCAAAAATTCACCTTGGTCCTTCGTAGAAAACACCCTGTACGTCTTGTATTTTTGCTAGGGCACCGCCACTCCTAATGCCAAAAAACATTTTCTTATTTGTTGGTTATTAAAAAAAGAGAAAAGTGTGTTTTTGGTCCCTCAAGTTCCCAGAAAGTCTAGACTTGGTCCCTCAAGATTTTCGGGTCTACTTTTGGTCCCTCAAGTTTCAAAACCGGACAAGTTTGGTGTTAAACCAGATTTTGAGGGCGTTGACCGGGTCAAAACCACCCAATAAACAGTAAATGCGATTTTTTTTCAAACAAACTTCAAAAAAATGTGAAATTTTTTGGGGTTCAATATGCTTACATGCGCATGTAAGCATATTGAACCCCAAAAAATTTCAGTTTTTGAAGTTTTTCTGCAAAAAAAAAATCGCATTTACTGTTCATCAGGCTGTTTTGACCCGACCAACGCCCTCAAAATCTGGTTGAGGACCAAACTTATCTGGTTTTGAAACTTGAGGGACCAAAAGTAGACCAAAAAATTTTGAGGGACCAAGTCTAGACTTTCTGGGAACTTGGGGGACCAAAAACACACTTAAAAATCACTAAGATATTCACACCTATAGTAGTCTACATGTAGGCTGAACTGATACTTATTTTATAATATAATTCTAATGAATGCGGCCATTGCTAAAATAAGGTCTGGTCAAGTTTTTTCTAACCCTGTTGCTTGCTATTTTTGTACTCGGTATTATTTTTTGAATAGACTTTTTGCTATGGTAAAGAACACCCCAATCATTTCACACACACAAAAAAAAACAAATCTGCAAGCAGATTTTTTTTGTATTACTAGGAACTTTTTAGGAATTCACAGCCAAAGGCTTGTTTGACTATATACGTAGTTGCATGCAAAATATGCAGTGTCGTGTCACTAATTCCAGCTCTCATGCATTCGTGCATGCAAGCCAAGTAGCATGCCACGCAAACCTCACGGACCCGACGTTCTCAATCATGCATCGCACGCACGCGCATACATGATACGTGCAATTATTTTTCCCTATTATTGCGAAGAGACAGGAGGTACGTATCGTGTACAATGATACACCAGATGAACAGTCGATGTTGGTTCAACAAGCGGCAAGCCATGCATCCAGACGTCTCACATGTGCATTTCCATCGCAGTCTAATGATCGGCATCAACAGCTACGTACAGCACCATTATGGACATTAGGCGTGACGCCTTTTGCAACCGGGTGGATCAACACGGCGGATTAGGCATCATGAATTCATGACCAGTGAGTGATACCCTTGGCACTTTACTCTTCTAGGCTCGAGGAAGCCACCAGCTGGACGACAGGTGTAGTTTAGGATACCATGTCAGGAACATCGTCACGTTGCATCCACGGGACTGTGTTGGTTCCATTGGTTCACCAAAAGCAACCTCTTCTTCTAGCTGGTTTGGGTCCACGCTCATGATTCGACATTTTTCTAGTCTTCGTAATTCATGATATTATTGAATTATGAAACTTGCACTCACCTTGTATGCGAAGATAGTACGTCTAAAAAAGGATATTATGAAGTAGAATATTCAAAATGATACTACTTTATAAAGTTGTTTGTCAACCATTCGCCGCTAGCTAAGCTAAATAAGTCTACTTTTGATGCGGGAGTTTCACGAGAGATCAATTGTTTGGGCCAAAGCGTAATGTGCTCATAAGCTCACCGTCCCGTGGAGGATGACATGCATGCAGGTAGGGTCGACATTGCTACACTCCAAGTGAACCACCGATAATAATATACTCCCTTCGTTTCCAAATATTTGTCTGTTTAGAGATTTGAACAGCGTCTATATACGAAGTAAAATGAGTGAATCTACACTTTAAAATATGTCTACATACATCTGTATATTGTAGTCTATGAAATGTCTAGAAAGACAAATATTTCGGAATGGAGGGAGTACTCAGTAAAGTGCGCCATTCCAAGTGTGGCAACTTGCACGTTTAATTTTTCTTGTTAGCCCCGACCAGGCACGAGTCCAGGACATCTTTCCACTCAGTTGGAGGGCTTTTTACAGATAGTGGCCTCGGAACGTTTGATTTCTTGGCTTGATCTTACTGGCCCCTAAATGTTTATCACTTTTGCAATCTTGAAATGTTCCAAAATAAGCTGTGCCATACAGCAAATTTGGGCATTTTAAATCAGGGGACAAAGAGAAACACACCGTCCGCCCAGTGCAAACAGAAACAAAATTTGGGCATCATCTTGCATTCCATATGACCGTCTCCGATGGAGGAGGCGGAGCAGCCGAGGAGCAGGTGGCGCCGGCTCGGCGTTCTATATGGAGGACGCGGAGGCGGAGTTTGCGGTCACCCAAGTAACCGAGATGGTAGAGCAGCAGACCATCGTGGAGTCCATCCAGGATGAGGCCTATGTGGAGGCAACCCGTCAGTTCATCCCGGCAGGAGCGGGCAGCGTCCAACGCGCTTTTCGCCGAACTCGACGTGGGCGTAGAGGCGGCGCGGAGAAGTCGGACGAGCCAAAGTTGCGTCTGCCCCATGTACCGGGAGCCCGAATGAAGATAGTGGACATCTCCGACGACAATGAGTAGCCCGGAACGGATAGTCAATCTACATAGTACGTAGATGTTTTATTGGCGTGATTTGTGTGGTTTTAAGATTTCATATATGAGATGTTGGGATGCATAGAGATATTTAAAGAGTGCTCGGTCATTGTGCACGCAGTCCGCGAATGTGCCCGGACGCGTCCGTGGGCGTTTGAGGGGCCGGATTTGTCAAGTCCGGTTGTAGATGCTCTTAGTTTCGTACTTAGTGTTATGCATCCGAGTATCTCATATTTCATCCGCTAAATTCATACAAAGCATAAAAAAAATTCCTACGTACTATACACATCGCGTTGGCCTAACTAAGATTTGTCGTCGGAGATGTCCATGACATTTGGTGTCGAGCGCTGGTAGATGGGCGCGTAGTTGGGCTTCTCCTCCTCCTCCTCATCCATATACGTGAGCATCTTGTCGAAGTCTGCCTGCTGCTCCACCTCCACCTCCTGTAGACGACGGCGCTTGGCCTCCGCCGCCAATACGACCGAAGGGAATCAAGGATCACCTGCTGCTCTGCCTGCAAATCCGCGTCCCCAGCGGCCCCTCCTCGTCCTCCTCATGCTCCTCCTTCGGCTACACCTCTTGCTTCGCGTCGTCCTCATCCTCCTCCACCTCCACCTGCTCCTCCTTCAAGTCCTCCTCCGGATCCACCGCGTCCAGAGCTAGCTCCACGGCGATCCGTGTTTCGCACCTTGCCCCGATATGCTCAAGGAGCTGAAACCGAGGCTTCGATGTTAGATATGGGTAGCTCATTATCTGGCAGCATGGGGCATGGCTACTACAGGTGGCGGCGGAAAGTGGCGGCGCCGACGGACAGGACGGGTGAAATTGTTTAAATATCAGGGTGGGCCTAGGGCCCATGTAACAATTTCTAAAAATCAGTAAGGGGCCATGTCGGTTATATGACACTAGGTGTAATGTGAAGTTTAGTCCCACCTTGCTAGTTGGAGAGGAGTTGGACCTTCTTATAAGGGATTCTCTTCCACATGCTATTGGAGCTTGAGATGGGAAGAGGCCCTCACGCGCTCCTCCTCTGCCGCCCGCCTCGCCACCCTCGTCACGACACGCCGCGGGTTGCAGGAATGAGCCGAGCTGAGCTCACACCTATGCTCTTATTTTTGTCGGTCAGGAACGAAGAGTTTTTGATAGGTGGACCACGATCTAAGACGTCAGATCGTGGGCTGTTACTGACTTGGACATGGGTCTAGCCCTTGTCTCTCCACGCGACCGCACATATATATGTGGGGCGTCTGCCAACCCTAGACGCCACGCGAATCAGATCACATCTACCGCCACGCCCAAGTCGTTCTGCTTCCACCGGCGACCCCATCCTGTTCACCGCATACACGGTTGATGGGAGAGCAGGTCCCCGAAACCCCTCCTCTCCGGATCCTGTACGAGAGAGGGGCGATTAGGTTTTTGGAACGCGACTGCTCGACACCTTCTAGTGCTTCCCCTACGCCTTCGTCATCACCATGTCTCAGCCAACTGACACCGACCGTGCCCCTACCGAGAAGCTTGAAGCCGACAAGGAGGCCGCCGAGGGTGCCATTGCTGCCACCGCCGTCGTGGTTTTTGCCTGGCCTACTGGATGGTATAACTCATTTATCCCGCTCCTATTATTTTCTATTTTAGCCATGCAAGTGTTATACATAGATGTGTCTGCAATTAGCGTAGTATGTGCTTACATGTTCGAATATCAGCATGTCTTTATTTCTGTGAATGACATGCTAGTGATTTACTCTTTGATTAATTCATTCAAAAAATTGCCTATTTACTCAGCAATCCAAAAACCTAATATGTGTAGGAATTTATCGGCTAGTGGTTTTGCCGCTGCACTGAAACCGAATATGTTTACCGGTGCGTACTTTAAGCATATGGCAGACCAAAACCACCTTATGGCTCACGGCTATGAACGTGTTCTTGGTAACCGGTGTCTCTTCCACATGAACGATTGCTCCTGAGCAGGAGAAGGCGTTCAGGGAGGCCACCGCTTATTTCTTCGGAGCAGTTCTGAGCGTGATTGGAGGTAAGTTGGTTGACTCATATTTACATGTGGGGGTTGCCAAGGACTTGTGGGAGGTGCTCGAATTGAAATTCGGGGCCGCCGATGCTGGGAGCGAGATGTATATTATATAGCGGTTTCACGATTACAAGATGGTCGAGAACTATCATGTATTGGAGCAGGCTCATGAGATAATATGCATCGCTAAGGAGCTTGAGCTTCTTAACTGCGATTTACCGGGAAAGTTTGTCGCGGGATGTATAATTGCTAAGCTCCCTAATTCGTGGAGAAACTTTGCTACAACTCTGAAACATTAGAGGCGTGAATTTTCTGTAGTGGATGTCATCGGTCATCTGAGTGTTGAGCAGAATTCGAGGGCAAAGGACTCACACGAAAAAGGGCTTGAAGGAACTTCTGTCGCTAACATGGTGCACCAGAGGAACTTCAACTCCCACGAGCCCAAGGGAAAGAATGGTGTCCAACAGAATACCGACTTTAAGAAGAAGGGTAAGAAGGCCCTCAAGAAGAACAAGAAGGGAGATGGTTGCTTCACTTGTGGTTCGGATGAACATTGAGCCAACAAGTGCCCAAACAAGTACAAGAAGCCAGGGCAGGACTCTAACTCTACTAAAATGATTGTGGCAACAATGAGAATGGTGCATCTGGGTTGGTAATTTATTTATTGTATTTTCAGTGTTTCAGTCCACCGATATATTGGTGGATGGACACAGGTGCAAGTGTTCATGTGTGTGTTGACATTTCATTGTTTTCTTCTTACCAGGTCACATGCCATGGCTCCGTATTGATGGGGAGTGGCGTGAGTGCTTCTGTTCATGGTGTTGGCATGGTAGATCTAAAGTTTACTTCGGGAAGGATCCTGTAGCTGAAGAACGTGCAACATGTCCCCGCCATCAAGAGGAACCTCTTTACTAGCTCCCTTCTATGCGTAGAAGGGTTTAAGTTGATCTTCGAGTCTAATAAATTAGTTGTTACGAAATATGGACTATTTGTTGGAAAAGGTTATGAATGTGGAGGAATGTTCCGCCTTTCCCTCATAGATTTTTGTAATAAAGTCGTGAACAATATTCATTTGAGTGTCAATGAATCTAAAGTTTGGCATTCATGTCTTCGTCACATTAGTTTTGATGTTATTATGTGACTAGCTAAATTGAATTTAATCCCGAGTTTCACTTTAGCCATAGGTTCTAAGTGCCTTTTGAAGGAAATATGCCCTAAAGGCAATAATAAAGTTATTATTTATTTTCTTATTTCATGATAAATGTTTATTATTCATGCTAGAATTGTATTAACCGGAAACATAATACATGTGTGAATATATAGACAAACAGGATGTCACTAGTATGCCTCTACTTGACTAGCCAGTTAATCAAAGATGGTTATGTTTCCTAACCATGGACAAAGAGTTGTTATCTGATTAACGGGATCACATCATTAGTTGAATGATATGATTGACATGACCCATTCCGTTAGCTTAGCACCTGATTGTTTAGTATGTTGCTATTGCTTTCTTCATGACTTATACATGTTCCTATGACTATGAGATTATGCAACTCCCATTTACCAGAGGAACACTTTGTGTGCTACCAAACGTCACAACGTAACTGGGTGATTATAAAGGAGTACTACAGGTGTCTCCAAAGGTACATGTTGGGTTGGCGTATTTCGAGATTAGGTTTTGTCACTCCGATTGTTGGAGAGGTATCTCTGGGCCCTCTCGGTAATGCACATCACTATAAGCCTTGCAAGCATTGTAACTAATGAGTTAGTTACGGGATGAAGTATTATGGAACGAGTAAAGAGACTTGCCGGTAACGAGATTGAACTAGGTATTGGATACCGACGATCGAATCTCGGGCAAGTAACATACCGATGACAAAGGGAACAACGTATGCTGTTATGCGGTTTGATCGATAAAGATCTTCGTAGAATATGTAGGAGCCAATATGAACATCCAGGTTCTACTATTGGTTATTTACCGGAAACAGTTCTAGGTCATGTCTACATAGTTCTCGAACCCGTAGGGTCCGCACGCTTAACGTTACGATGACATTTATATTATGACTTTATGAGTTTTGATGTACCGAAGGAGTTCGGAGTCCCGGATGAGATCGGGGACATGACGAGGAGCCTCGAAATGGTCGAGACATAAAGATTGATATATTGGACGACTATATTCGGAGTTCGGAAAGGTTCCGAGTGATTCGGGTATTTTTCGGAGTACCGGAGAGTTACGGGAATTCGCCGGGAGAAGTATTGAGCCTTATTGGGCCATACGGGAGAGAGAGAGGGACTGCCTAGGGCTGGCAGCGCGCCCCCCAAGGCCTAGTCCAAATTGGACTAGGGGGAGGGGCCGCACCCCCTCCTTCCTTCCCTTCTCTCTTCCCTTTCCTTCTCTCCTACTCCTACTACATGGAAGGTCTCCTAGTTGGACTAGGAAAGGAGGGAGTCCTACTCCCGGTAGGAGTAGGACTCCTCCCTGGCGCGCCCTCCCTTGGCCGGCCGCCCCCTCCCCCTTGCTCCTTTATATACGGGGGCAGGGGGGCACCCCATGACACACAAGTTGATCTACGGATCGTTCCTTAGCCGTGTGCGGTGCCCCCCTCCACCATATTCCACCTCGGTCATATCGACGCGGAGTTTAGGCGAAGCCCTGAGCCGGTAGAACATCATCACCATCACCACGCCGTCGTGCTGACGGAACTCATCCCCGACGCTCTACTGGATGGGAGCCCGGAGATCGTCATCGAGCTGAACGTGTGCAGAACTCGGAGGTGCCGTATGTTCGGTGCTTGGATCGGTCGGATCGTGAAGACGTACGACTACATCAACCGCGTTGTCATAACGCTTCCACTTACGGTCTACGAGGGTACGTGGACAACACTCTCCCCTCTCGTTGTTATGCCATCACCATGATCTTGCGTGTGCGTAGGAAATTTTTGAAATTACTACGTTCCCCAACAGTGGCATCCGAGCCTAGGTTTTATGCGTTGATGTTATATGCACGAGTAGAACACAAGTGAGTTGTGGGCGATACAAGTCATACTGCTTACCAGCATGTCATACTTTGGTTCAGCGGTATTGTTGGATGTAGCGGCCCGGACCGACATTACGCGTACGCTTACGCGAGACTGGTTTTACTGCCGTGCTTTGCACACAGGTGACTAGCGGGTGTCAGTTTCTCCAACTTTAGTTAAACCGAGTGTGGCTACGCCTGGTCCTTGTGAAGGTTAAAACAGCACTAACTTGACGAACTATCGTTGTGGTTTTGATGCGTAGGTAAGAACGGTTCTTGCTCAGCCCGTAGCAGCCACGTAAAACTTGCAACAACAAAGTAGAGGACGTCTAACTTGTTTTTGCAGGGCATGTTGTGATGTGGTATGGTCAAGACGTGATAAGATATAAGTTGTTGTATGATATGATCATGTTTTGTTGAAGTTATCGGCAACTGGCAGAAGCCCTATGGTTGTCTCTTTGTTGCATAAAGATGCAAGTGCCAAATAATTGCTTTACTTTATTGCTATGTGATAGCAATAGTTGCAAGAGCAATAGTTGGCGAGACGACCATGTGACGACACATTGATATAGATCAAGATGATGAAGATCATGGTGTCGTGCCGGTAACGATAGAGATCATGACAGTACTTTGGAGATGGAGATCAAAAGTGCAAGATGATCATGGCCATATCATGTCACATATTTTGATTGCATATGATGTTTATCTGTTATACATCTTATTCTGTTTTGTTTGACGGTAGCATTATAAGATGATCTCTCACTAAAATTATCAAGAAGTGTTCTCCCTGAGTATGCACCGTTGCCAAAGTTCGTCGTGCCCAGACACCACGTGATGATCGGGTGTGATAAGCTCTACGTCCATCTACAACGGGTGCAAGCCAGTTTTGCACACGCGGAATACTCAGGTTAAACTTGACGAGCCTAGCATATGCAGATATGGCCTCGGAACACGGAGACCGAAAGATCGAGCGTGAATCATATAGTAGATATGATCAACATAATGATGTTCACCATTGAAAGCTACTCCATTTCACGTGATGATCGGTTATGGTTTAGTTGATTTGGATCACGTGATCACTTAGAGGATTAGAGGGATGTCTTTCTAAGTGGGAGTTCTTAAGTAATATGATTAATTGAACTTAAATTTATCATGAACTTAGTCCTGGTAGTATTTTGCAAATTATGTTGTAGATCAATAGCTTGCGTTGTTCCTTTCATATGTTTATTTTTGATATGTTCCTAGAGAAAATTGTGTTGAAAAATGTTAGTAGCAATGATGCGGATTGGATCCGTGATCTGAGGTTTATCCTCATTGCTGCACAGAAGAATTATGTCCTTAATGCACCGCTAGGTGACAGACCTATTGCAGGAGCAGATGCAGACGTTATGAACGTTTGGCTAGCTCAATATGATGACTACTTGATAGTTTAGTGCACCATGCTTAACATCTTAGAATCGGGACTTCAAAGACGTTTTGAACGTCATGGACCATATGAGATGTTCCAGGATTTGAAGTTAATATTTCAAGCAAATACCCGAGTTGAGAGATATGAAGTCTCCAACAAGTTCTATAGCTAAAAGATGGAGGAGAATCGCTCAACTAGTGAGCATGTGCTCAGATTGTCTGGGTACTACAATCGCTTGAATCAAGTGGGAGTTAATCTTCCAGATAAGATAGTGATTGACAGAATTCTCTAGTCACCATCACCAAGTTAGTAGAACTTTGTGATGAACTATAGTATGCAAGGGATGATGAAAATGATTCCCGAGTTTTTCATGATGATGAAATCGATGAAGGTAGAAATCAAGAAAGAACATCAAGTGTTGATGGTTAACAAGACCGCTAGTTTCAAGAAAAGGGCAAAGGGAAGAAGGGGAACTTCAAGAAGAACGTCAAGCGAGTTGCTGCTCAAGTGAATAAGCGCAAGTCTGGACCTAAGCCTGAGACTAAGTGCTTCTACTGCAAAGGGACTGGTCACTGGAAGCAGAACTACCCCAAGTATTTGGCGGATAAGAAGGATGGCAAAGTGAACAAAGGTATATTTGATATACATGTTATTGATGTGTACTTTACTAGTGTTTATAGAAACCCCTCGGTATTTGGTACTGGTTCAGTTGCTAAGAGTAGTAACTCAAAACGGGAGTTGCAGAATAAACAGAAACTAGTTAAGGGTGAAGTGACGATGTGTGTTGAAAGTAGTTTGAATATTGATATGATCATCATCGCACACTCCCTATACTTTTGGAATTAGTGTTGAACCTAAATAAATGTTATTTGGTGTTTGTGTTGAGCATAAATATGATTTGATCGTGTTTATTGCAATACGGTTATTCATTTAAGTAAGAGAATAAACTGTTGTTCTGTTTACATGAATAAAACCTTATATGGTTACACACCCAATGAAAATGGTTCATTGGATCTCGATCGTAGTGATACACATATTCATAATATTGAAACCAAAAGATGCAAAGTTAATAATGATAGTGCAACTTATTTGTGGCACTGCCGTTTAGGTCATATTGGTGTAAAGCGCATGAAGAAACTCCATGCTGATGGGATTTTGGAATCACTTGATTATGAATCACTTGATGCTTGCGAACCATGCCTCATGGGCAAGATGACTAAGACTCCGTTTTCCAGAACAGTGGAGCGAGCAACTGACTTATTGGAAATAATACATACTGATGCATGCGATCCGATGAGTGTTAAGGCTCGCGGCAGGTATCGTTATTTTCTGACCTTCACAAATGATTTGAGCAGATATGGGTATATCTACTTGATGAAACATAAGTCTGAAACATTTGAAAAGTTCAAAGAATTTCAGAGTGAAGTGGAAAATCATCGTGACAAGAAAATAAGGTTTCTACGATCTGATCGCGGAGACAAATATTTGAGTTACAAGTTTGGTCTTCAATTAAAACAATGTGGAATAGTTTCGCAAATTCATGCCACCTGGAACACCACATCATAATGGTGTGTCCGAACGTCATAACCGTACTTTATTGGATATCGTACAATCTATGATGTTTCTTACTGATTTACCACTATCGTTTTGGGGTCATGCATTAAAGACAGCTGCATTCACGTTAAAAAGGGCACCATCTAAATCCGTTGAGACGTCACAATCTGAACTATGGTTTGGCAAGAAACCAAAGTTGTCGTTTGGGGTTGTGATGCTTATATGAAAAGGTTTCATCCTGATAAGCTCAAACCCAAATCAGAGAAATATGTCTTCATAGGATACCCAAAGGAGACTGTTGGGTACACCTTCTATCACAGATCCGAAGGCAAGACATTCGTTGCTAAGAATGGATCCTTTCCAGAGAAGGAGTTTCTCTCGAAAGAAGTGAGTGGGAGGAAAGTTGAAACTTGATAAGGTAATTGTACATTCTCCCTTATTGGAAAGTAGTTCATCACAGAAATCCGTTCCTGTGACTACTACACCAATTAGTGAGGAAGCTAATGATGATGATCATGTAACTTCAGATCAAGTTACTACCGAATCTCGTAGGTAAACCAGAGTGAGATCCGCACCAGAGTGGTACGGTAATCCTGTTCTGGAAGTCATGTTACTAGACCATGACGAACTTGCGAACTATGAGGAAGCGATGATGAGCCCAGATTCCGCGAAATGGATTGAGGCCATGAAATCTGAGATAGGATCCATATATGAGAATAAAGTATGGACTTTGGTGGACTTGCTCGGTGATCGGCAAGCCATTAAGAATAAATGGATCTTCAAGAGGAAGACGGACGCTGATAGTAGTGTTACTATCTACAAAGCTAGAATTGTCGCAAAAGGTTTTCGACAAGTTCAAGGTGTTGACTACGATGAGAGTTTCTCACTCGTATCTATGCTTAAGTCTGTCCGAATCATGTTAGCAATTGCCGCATCTTATGAAATCTGGCAAATGGATAAACAAAACTGCACTCCTTAATGGATTTATTAAAGAAGAGTTGTATATGATGCAACCAGAAGGTTTTGTCAATCATAAAGGTGCTAACAAAATATGCAAGCTCCAGCAATCCATCTATGGACTGGTGCAAGCATCTCGGAGTTGAAATATACGCTTTGATAAGTTGATCAAATCATATAGTTTTATACAGACTTGCGGTGAAGCCTGTATTTACAAGAAAGTGAGTGGGAGCACTACGGCATTTCTGATAAGTATATGTGAATGACATATTGTAGATCGGAAATAATGTAGAATTATTCTGCAAAGCATAAAGGAGTGTTTGAAAGGAGTTTTTCAAAGAAAGACCTCGGTGAAGCTGCTTACATATTGAGCATCAAGATCTATAGAGATAGATCAAGACGCTTGATAAGTTTTTTCAATGAGTACATACCTTGACAAGTTTTTGAAGTAGTTCAAAATGTAACTGTCAGAGAAAGAGTTCTTGCCTGTGTTACAAGGTGTGAAATTGAGTAAGACTCAAAACCCGACCACGACAAAAGATAGAAAGAGAATGAAAGTCATTCCCTATGCCTTGGACATAGGTTCTATAAAGTATGCCATGCTGTGTACCAGATCTATTGTATACCCTACACTGAGTTTGGCAGGGGAGTACAATAGTGATCTAGGAGTAGATCACTGGACAGCGGTCAAAATTATCCTTAGTGAAATAAGGATATATTTCTCGATTATGGAAGTGACAAAAGGTCCGTCGTAAAGGGTTACATCGATGCAAGTTTTGACGCCAATCTAGATGACTCTAAGTCTCGATCTAGATACATATTGAAAGTGGGAGCAATTAGCTAGAGTAGCTCCGTGCAGAGCATTGTAGACATAGAAAATTGCAAAATACATAACGGATCTGAATGTGAAAGACCCGTTGACTAAGATTCTCTCACAAGCAAAACATGATCACACCTTAGTACTCTTTGGGTGTTAATCACATAGCGATGTAAACTAGATTACTGAATCTAGTAAACCCTTTGGGTGTTGGTCACATGGCGATGTGAACTATGGGTGTTAATCACATGATGATGTGAACTATCGATGTTAATCACATGGTGATGTGATCTAGATTATTGACTCTAGTGCAAGTGGGAGACTGAAGGAAATATGCCCTAGAGGCAATAGTAAAGTTATTATTTATTTCCTTATTTCATGATAAATGTTTATTATTCATGCTAGAATTGTATTAACCGGAAACATAATACATGTGTGAATATATAGACAAACATGATGTCACTAGTATGCCTCTACTTGACTAGCCTGTTAATCAAAGATGGTTATGTTTCCTAACCATGGACAAAGAGTTGTTATTTGATTAACGGGATCACATCATTAGTTGAATGATCTGATTGACATGACCCATTCCGTTAGCTTAGCACCCGATCGTTTAGTATGTTGATATTGCTTTCTTCATGACTTATACATGTTCCTATGCCTATGAGATTATGCAACTCCCGTTTACCGGAGGAACACTTTGTGTGCTACCAAACGTCACAAGGTAACTGGGTGATTATAAAGGAGTACTACAGGTGTCTCCAAAGGTACATGTTGGGTTGGCGTATTTCGAGATTAGGTTTTGTCACTCCGATTGTCGGAGAGGTATCTCTGGGCCCTCTCGGTAATGCACATCACTATAAGCCTTGCAAGCATTGTAACTAATGAGTTAGTTATGGGATGAAGTATTACGGAACGAGTAAAGAGACTTGCCGGTAACGAGATTGAACTAGGTATTGGATACCGACGATCGAATCTCGGGTAAGTAACATACCGATGACAAAGGGAACAACGTATGTTGTTATGCGATTTGACTGATAAAGATCTTCGTAGAATATGTAGGAGCCAATATGAACATCCAAGTTCCACTATTGGTTATTGACCGGAAATAGTTCTAGGTCATGTCTACACAGTTCTCGAACCTGTAGGGTCCGCACGCTTAACGTTACGATGACATTTATATTATGACTTTATGAGTTTTGATGTACCGAAGGAGTTCGGAGTCCCGGATGAGATCGGGGACATGACGAGGAGTCTCGAAATGGTCAAGACGTAAAGATCGATACATTGGACGACTATATTCGGAGTTCGGAAAGGTTCTGAGTGATTCGGGTATTTTTCGGAGTACCGGAGAGTTACGGGAATTCGCCGGGAGAAGTATTGGGCCTTATTAGGCCATACGGGAAAGAGAGAGGGGCTGTCTAGGGCAGGCCGCGCGCCCCCCCAAGGCCTAGTCCGAATTGGACTAGGGGGAGGGGCCACACCCCCTCCTTCCTTCCCTTCTCTCTTCCCTTTCCTTCTCTCCTACTCCTACTACATGGAAGGTCTCCTAGTTGGACTAGGAAAGGAGGGAGTCCTACTCCCGGTAGGAGTAGGACTCCTCCCTGGCGCGCCCTCCCTTGGCTGGCCGCCCCCTCCCCCTTGCTCCTTTATATACGGGGGCAGGGGGGCACCCCATGACACACAAGTTGATCTACGGATCGTTCCTTAGCCGTGTGCGGTGCCCCCCTCCACCATATTCCACCTTGGTCATATCGTCGCGGAGTTTAGGCGAAGCCCTGCGCCGGTAGAACATCATCACCGTCACCACGCCGTTGTGCTGACGGAAGTCATCCCTGACGCTCTGCTGGATGGGAGCACGGAGATCGTCATCGAGCTGAACATGTGTAGAACTCGGAGGTGCCGTATGTTCGATGCTTGAATCTGTCGGATCGTGAAGACGTACGACTACATCAACCGCGTTGTCATAACGCTTCCGCTTACGGTCTACGAGGGTACATGGACAACACTCTCCCCTCTCGTTGCTATGCCATCACCATGATCTTGCGTGTGCGTAGGAAATTTTTGAAATTACTACGTTCCCCAACACCTTTCGTGTATGCGAGCTAAGAAACCTCGCAAGCCTCACAAGGTTGCGGAGGAGAAACACTTGGCGCCATTAGAACTCATACATTCAGATCTTTGTGGGATGAACGGTGTATTGACTAAAGGTGAAAAGAAATTTTCATGACATCCAGAAATAAGAGAAGAAGGCTCCTACAAGGCTCCTTAGAGCTCAGGCACTCTCTACCGTCGGATCGTTTCCCTTGATGCGTTCTCGTCCGTCCGATCGAGATCTGGAGAAGCCTGGGCCGTTGGATATGGGATTGACACTGCTGGAATGAATAGTAATGGCAGCAAAATGTAAATATCGTGCCCCCATCGGGGTATTTCGATCATTTCGTTTTCCGAGGTATAAAACGGGAGAGCTAGCGCTGGAACCCTAGCCGATTCCCTCTCGCTCCCCCCCCCCCCCCCCCGCTCTCCTCTCCTCCCTGTCGCTGCCAGCCATCCTCCCAGCCCCGCCAGCCATCCTCCCAGCCCCGCTAGCCATCCTCCCAGCCCCACCTCTTCTCCTCCCCACAGCCCCCCTCCTCCAGAGAAGCAGCAGGCCCCGCCCGCCGGGCCGCCGCCGCCGTCGCGCGCGACCCTCCTCTCTCGACGCCCGCTCGCACCGACGCATCCAGGGATGCTCTGGCTCGCGTGGCGCCTCCACCGCCGACAGGAGGGGGCCGCAGCGGCCGTCGTGCAGCCCGACGACCAGGAGCGCCTCGCTTGTCCGCGTCCATGCCTTCGGCGGCTCCAACGCCGACGAGCTCGTCTCCACCGCGGTGAGCGCCCCCACGCTGCCCGCCAACCCTGCGCCTGCCCTCCAACTCTCATCCTCGTAGCCTTGCCTAGGTCTAGGAGCCGGTGGCCCGCGGGAGGATCTCGCCCGTGAGGCGATCCACGTCGGCGTCAGCAGCTTATTGAACTGCGAGTACTCAGGGTACGCCGCTAGGATCTTGGTGATGTTGTACCCCTCCGCCGCGGCCGCCAGGGCCAGCACCGCCAGCGCCACCGGCAAGGTCCGCCGCCGCGCCTCCATTATCGTCTCCTCCTCGGTCGGTGTGCTGCCGTCGGCGTTTGGAGCTTGGCCGCTAGCGCTGGCCGGGGTCGTTTCAGCTCAGCTCGGGATGGAGTGGGGCGGACTGGTGGAGAGCACTAAGCTGAGCTGAGTAGAGCACCACTGATGGTGTAATCCTCCTCATCCACGACGCCCATCTCTGGCCATGGCGACCTCGGATCTCCGGCCCTGGTTTGTTCCCTCCTGTCCTCCCTCCCCTTGTCTTCTCTGTTTCTTCATCTCCCCTCCCTCTCGTTCATCCCGTCTTTGATTTTTTTTGTTTTGTGTGCAGGTTGCTCAGATGTTGTTGTTGCTGCTACAGGTGGACATGGTGAGCTCCATCCCATCTTTTTACCCTGCTGAAGCACATACTGATTATGTGGAGTTTTTCGAGTATCTTGAAGAAAAACTCATCTGGTTTGGATATTCGGCCAAGCACCTGAGCACATGTGTTCCCTGACCTTTGTTTCAATTTTTTAGACTGCTAGCTATAAAGGTTAGTGTCGGTGTACTAAAGTAGGGGTACCTTAGTATCCCGAACTTGTACACGGGCAGTCGCAGTGACCCGCGGCAGGGCTTGCCGGGCGTCCGCCAAGATCCTCAGCGGCTACTTTGATGCCATTCAAGAACAGAGTACTCAAGCTAAAGCCCCGGCAAGAGGAGCTTGCCGGGAAGGCCAACCAAGGCCCCGGCAAGAGAAGCTTGCCGGGAAGGCCAACGAAGGCCCCGGCAAGAGGAGCTTGCCGGGAAGGCCAACCAAGGCCCCGGCAAGAGGAGCTTGCCGGGAAGACCAACAAAGGCCCCGGCAAGAGGAGCTTGCCGGGAAGGCCACTCAAGGCATTCCAAGAAAACTTGCCGCGACGCCCCGCGCGTCGCGGCAAGGCCCGACGGCCGGCAAGCTTGCCGGCACGACAAGAGAAGGGCCGCGGCAAGGCACTTGCCGCGGCAAGGCGGCCAGCCAAAATCCAGCGCATCCAGCGACGTGTCACCCCAGGGCCACCCCAGGGGCACGTGGCGGGGCGTTGCGTAGCCATCCGGAGCAAGGTGGCAAGCGAAGCTGACAAGGAGGCCATCGTGGCGATCGGTGGCGCCTCTAACGGTCGTTTCCTTGCACTGTTGGGGCGACCGGACGGGCATTAAATGCCCCTGTCCCCTACCGTCAGAGTTAGGTATGGGACACTGTTGGTAGTAGTTGTACCAACCTGCGTTTTTACCTTTCTACCCCCTCTTCCTACGTTGCCACCTGTTGGAGCCCCCTTCAGTCTATAAAAGGGAGGCCCATGCGCACGTAGAAGGGGTTCGGTCCACTGGACACACGCAGTACCACCATACGCTCACTCTCGAGCAAGACCAAATACAAACACAAAGCAGCAGTAGGAGTTTTATCTCTCCGGAGAGCTCCGAAGCTGGGTAAAAATCGCCCGTCTCTCCCAGCGCGCGCCCGGACCTCGATCTGCTCTGCGCGCGGCCTCCGCCCCCCTTGCCGGACTAGAAGGGGCCCCCCGTGCCCCATAGGTGCTCACGGCCGCGGAAAGAACGCGTGCCCCGACATTCTTTGGCGCGCCAGGTAGGGGAGCGCCGAGGTCGTGAGCATCTGATCCGGTCTCCGCGCGCGCTGCATCGACGCCTTCATCAACATGCCACCGAAGAAGAAGCCTTCGGAGGTGGCCGCTCCGTCCACATTGATTCCGCCACCACCGCCGGACCAAACGGGCGGTGGAGTGGACGCCGGCGGAGGAGTGGGCGCCGACGGTGGGACTCACGTCGTCACCAGATCCAAAAACAAGGCCCCACAAGCGTCGGCGACCGTGCAGACACCGCACCCTTCCCAGGAAGTGCAAGGTCGACAACACCCCGGTGCTCCTAGCACCGTGCTCGCGTTGGAACAAGGCCGAGCTAGCGGGTCGCGGGACGCTCGAGGTCAGCATGCACGCCCGCATGCTGGCGCGAGCGAGGTACGGTCGCCCGGGCGGGGTGTTGCACCTCCCAATCCAGTTGGGAGTCCGAGCACATCCCGCTCCTCGCGCCGCTCGTCGCCACCACCACCCAAGACAGCAGAGGAAGCGCTGGCCCGAGCCCAGCTGCTTCTAGACTACCCTCCGGCGCCGCACAAGATCGACGACTGGAGGATGACCATATACAGTCTCATCGGCTTCGCCAACGGCAACAAGCCCCGGCAACCGAGCGCATCGAGGCCCCGGCAAGGCGCCCAGGCGCAAGCCGACGCTGACAAGACCACTGGGGGTGCCACCTCCGTGCACTCCCAGCCCCGAAGGCCAAGATCGCCGGCTCGTCGGGCCTACCCCGACAGCGACTCCACCGCGTCGTCGGACCCGCGAACCCGACGCGATCAACGCCACGTTCTCCAAGAACGGTGGCACGAAGACGCTCGCACTCGCATCAAGCGCAGAAGGGAAGCGCGACGTCAATCCGACCAGCGCGCTGGGCCCACTGTCGATATGCACGTACCCTGGGAACCAAGCGACTTGCCGTACGCGGCAGGTTGCCCAGCGTTCACCCGTGAGCTGCGGCAAGTCCAGTGGCCCAGAACCAAGAACTTCAAGCCAGACGTGCCCGAGAAGTACGATGGCAGGATACACCCATCGGAGTTCCTCACCATCTACACCATCGCGGTGCAGGCTGCCGGAGGGCGCGACGAGAAGATCCTCACCAACTACTTCCCGCTGGTGCTCAAGCCCAACGTCAGATCTTGGCTCATGCACTTGCCGGACGGTTCCATATCTTCATGGGCGGACCTGTGTCATCAGTTTGTCGGCGCCTTCACAGGTGGCCACAAGCCTCATGTCCAGGAGAGTGACCTCCACTTGCTCGTCCAGAAGGAGGGAGAACCCCTGCGCAAGTACATACAGAGATTCAGCCAAGTGCAGCGCAACATCCCTGACGTCCATCCTGCCGCAGTTATCAGCGCGTTTCATCAGAACGTGCGTAACTGCAGGATGAGGGAGGAGATGGCGATGTGCAAGATCAGAGACGTCAGCGAGCTCTATGCTCTGGCCGACAAGTGTGCACGGGCTGAGGAGGGGAGGAAAATCCCCGGAGAGGTTGCAGGAGCAGAATGATCTGACAGTAGGGATGCCGCCCCGGCAAGGAAGAACCGGAGGCGGAACAACAGGAAGAGAAAGTCTAAGGATGTGCTAGCTGTTGAGCATTCCGGCAACGGAGGCGGCTCCGACAAGGCCAAAGCCGATGACTCCGGCGAGGCTGTGGTAGCCGCCGGCAAGCAGGATGGCTCCGGCAAGCGGTACTGCAAGATCCACCGCACCAAGGGCCATGATCTCCAAACCTGCAAGAAAGTGGAGCAGATGGCGGATCTATAGAAAGCCGAATACGAGCGCCGCGATAAGGAGAGAGCCCAGGGAGGTGGCGGAGGATCCGGCAAGAAGCTTCCCGCCCGGGGAGGACACTGCGGCAAGGCCAAGCCGCGGCAAGGAGATAGGCCTCCCCGCGGCCGTGACAAGGACGAAGATGAGGATGAGGATGATGAGATGGAGGAAGATGCGACTGATGACCAAGAATTTCAGAAGGCGACAGAGGTGTTGTGCATCGACGGCGGCGCCTCTCTGCACACCTCGCACCGCCAACTCAAGCAGTGGGTGCGAGAGGTGAATGCAGCGGAGCCGTCCGTCGAGGCGCGCAAGCCTCTGAAATGGTCCAGCACGCCCATCATCTTCGATGTTGAGGACCACCCTGATCGCATCACTGCGGTCGGGTGCTTGCCGATGTTGGTCTCACCAACAATCCGCAACCTCAAGGTCACGAAGATGTTGGTTGACGGCGGGGCCGGCCTAAACCTGATTTCCTCCGCGGTGCTCAAGAAGCTCCAGATCCCTGACAGCGAGCTCGAAGAAACTGGTACCTTTCAAGGGATAAATCCGGGAAGGAGCAAGCCCAAGGGGAAGATCATGCTGCCAGTAACGTTTGGCAGCGAGCTGAACTTCAGGACAGAGAGGGTCACCTTCGATGTTGCTGATATTCCATTACCCTACAATGGGATACTCGGCCGACCCGCGCTTGCCAAGTTCATGGCAACCTCTCACTACGCATACAATGTGCTTAAGATGCCTGGTCCGATAAGTGTCATCTCTGTCCAAGGCGACAAGAAGGATGTACTTATCTGCACTGACAAGATCTACCGGGAAGCAGCAGCCGCAACAGAGTGCAAGCCACTTGCCGCTGAAGCTCCCCGGGGGAAGAAGAAAGTCAAGACCGGCAAGAGCAGCTCTGATGCCCACTCCGGCAAGCGCACCTCCCCGGAGTGCTGCGCTGCCATCAAGGACGCACCATCGAGCTCCACCGGCAAGTGCAAGAAGGCAAAGGCAGATCCACCAAAGGCTAAGCCCGGCAAGAACAGCTCTGGTGCCTGCTCCGGCAAGCACGCTTCTCCGGAGAGCCGCGCTGCCGTCGAGGGTGCGCCATCGAGCTCCACCGGCCAGTAGGGCGAAGGAAGCATCCAGCTTCGAGCTTTTGAATTCCCTGAGAATCCGTACCTTGTATGAAGAACCTGTGCGCAGAAGGGTCGAATCGTGGCTAAGTTGCGCCCTTGATCTGTTTCGAGTCCGCTCAACGATACAAGCGCGCCGCAACTAGCCGACAAGGTTTCTTGCCGGAGGCAACACCGCCAGCGGGCTGCTGATGTCCCGCACTTAGCAAGTGTGTTTGCGCCGGCAGGTTCCCTGAAAGCATAGGGTGGGAACATACAAGGGAGGAAGTCAAGGGAGAAGTGCGGCTTCGCCGGATCGCGGAGGACGGAAAAGCTAAGTCGCCCGATCTTGAGTACGGAGCAATTTTTAGTTCTAATCTTTTATGTTATATTCCTCGAACGTTCGTCCCTTGTACGAAAAACCTGTGCGCGGAGGAACCAACTCGTGGTTAAGTTGCGTCCTTGCTTTGTTTTCGAGTCCGCTCAACAATACAAGTGCGCTGCAACTGGCCCGAGAAGGTTTCTTGCCGGGTACAACACCGCCAGCGGGCTGCTGATGTTCCGCACTCAGCAAGTGTGTTAGCACCGGCAAGTTCCCTAGAAGCGTAGGGTAAAAACGTACAAGGGATGTAACGAAGTAGAGGACGTAACATAGCAAGCCTTGCCGTGGGACGTCCTTCGTATGTAAAACTTGTGCGCAGAGGAGCTAACTCGCGGCTGAGTTGCACCCTTGATTTGTTTCCGAGTCCTCTCGGCAATGAAAGCGCGCTGCAACTAGCCCGACGAGGTTTCTTGCCGGAGGCAACACCGCCAGCGGGCTGCTGATGTTCCGCACTCAGCAAGTGTGTATGCACCGACAAGTCCCCTAAAAAGCGTAGAGTGTAAACATACGAAGGGCGAAGCATGGCATTGCGTTGCCCAACCTAAATAGTCACGCCACGAAAGAGTAACTTATTACGCCGCTGTCTTAGTTATTTTCGTGACTATAATAACAGCGACAAGGAAAAACCAGAAGGGCGCACTGGCGCAGGGGCCCCGGCAAGCCGATTTCGCTGGGGGCTGCAAGTACCGAAGTTCCTTCGCGGCAGGCCAGGATCTCCGGAGGCCGCAGCGTCAGCGACAAGGGCAAGGAAAGGCGCACCGGCACCTAGGTCTCGGCGGAGCCAGAGTTGCCGGGGGCTGCAAACGCCAAGATTCATCCCCGGCGAGCTAGAGTCGCCGGGGGCTGCGGTGTCAGATAAGTTTTTCATCCCTCGTCATGCATCCTCTTATGGGCTGGGGAAAGCGAGGCCGCGTCCTTGAACGAATGTGTCTTGTAAAAAAAAACCCCGTGGGCGGAGGAGCCAAGTCGCGGCCAAGTTGCGCCCTGGGTTTGTTTCCGAGTCCGCTCAAACAATACAAGTGCACTACAACTGGCCCGACAAGGTTTCTTGCCGGAAGCAACACCGCCAGCGGGCTGCTGATGTTCCGCACTCAGCAAGTGTGTTTGCGCCAGCAAGTTCCCTAGAAGCGTAGGGTGGGAACATACAAGGCACAAAATCAAGTAAAGGGCATAATCCGGCAAGCATTCCCCTCTTTTCATTAAAAAACATCCCAATTTAGTACAAGTCCATAGAGGATGAAAAACATGATAGAGAGGATTACAAATTTTAAATACAGCTAAGGCCCGAAGGCTTACAAATTGAAAAATAAGATGCCCGTAATCCCTCTCCTGTTTCTCTCTTCAGGAGGTAGGTCAAGGAGGCCCCGGCAAGAGAAGCTTGCCGGGGAGGGCAAAGGGGCGCCTAGGTGAGCTACGGGTGCCAGAAGACACCAAGAGAAAATCCCGGGGGCCGGCCAGGAGCTTGGCGGAGACGGAGGCGCCGGAGGCAGAGCTCGAAGACGGGGCGGCAGGGCGTCAGCACACTGTCGGGGGCACCTCGCCCTCGTACTCTGACTTGACGGCCTTGCCGCCACCCCTCTTCCTCTTCTGCAGCCTCCCTACGCCAGCCGCCCAAGGAGACGGCCCCGGGGAGTTCAGAAGGCCGGCGACCCGGATGATGGGGTCGCCGGTGGCGCGCGCGAGGCGGCATCCGGCGCCTAGTCGGACCCGCCGTCCTCGTCGTCACTATCGCTCCCCTCCTCGTCACTCTCGCTCGAGGAGGGGCCTTCGCTATCGGAGAAGCTGTCCACGCAGCACCTTGCCCGGATGCCGGAGTCCCCGAAGACCTTGACGGAGAGGAGGTCACCCTCCATTAACTTAAAATGGAGGGTAAACCCCGCCGTCAAGCTGTGGATACGGTCCCATCCAGTAAATGCACCACGCCCCCACGCCTACCTCCGTTTAGGTAGGAGGGCGTGAGCCGTCCCCTTCATCATGGCTTGATGCATGCTCGCGAGGCTCAGCCCCGCACGCGCCGCCCACGTCACCCACGACGCCGCGTTTGACGCGTGCCGCTCTGGGCGTGCGCGGTGGAAGCGGAGAGATATGCGGTGTGACCTAGGCCGCGCGTGCCCGTGCACTGTTTTGGGCCTGGCCCAACAGCGCTCGGCACCGTGTATGGCCCAGGCCCGGGGGCTCCTGTCGGTGTACTAAAGTAGGGGTACCTTAGTATCCCGAACTTGTACACGGGCAGTCGCAGCGACCCGCGGCAGGGCTTGCCGGGCATCCGCCAAGATCCTCAGCGGCTACTTTGATGCCATTCAAGAACAGAGTACTCAAGCTAAAGCCCCGGCAAGAGGAGCTTGCCGGGAAGGCCAACCAAGGCCCCGGCAAGAGAAGCTTGCCGGGAAGGCCAACGAAGGCCCCGACAAGAGGAGCTTGCCGGGAAGGCCAACCAAGGCCCCAGCAAGAGGAGCTTGCCGGGAAGGCCAACAAAGGCCCCGGCAAGAGGAGCTTGCCGGGAAGGCCACTCAAGGCATTCCAAGAAAACTTGCGGCGACGCCCCGCGCGTCCCAGCAAGGCCCGCCGGCCGGCAAGCTTGCCGGCACGGCAAGAGAAGGGCCGCGGCAAGGCACTTGCCGCGGCAAGGCGGTCAGCCAAAATCCAGCGCATCCAGCGACGTGTCACCCCAGGGCCACCCCAGGGGCACGTGGCGGGGCATTGCGTAGCCATGCGGAGCAAGGTGGCAAGCGAAGCTGACAAGGAGGCCATCGTGGCGATTGGTGGCGCCTCTAACGGTCGTTTCCTTGCACTGTTGGGGCGACCGGACGGGCATTAGATGCCCCTGTCCCCTGCCGTCAGAGTTAGGTATGGGACACTGTTGGTAGTAGTTGTACCAACCTGCGTTTTTACCTTTCTACCCCCTCTTCCTACGTTGCCACCTGTTGGAGCCCCCTTCAGACTATAAAAGGGAGGCCCATGCGCACGTAGAAGGGGTTCGGTCCACTGGACACACGCAGTACCACCATACGCTCACTCTCGAGCAAGACCAAATACAAACACAAAGCAGCAGTAGGAGTTTTATCTCTCCGGAGAGCTCCGAAGCTGGGTAAAAATCGCCCGTCTCTCCCAGCGCGCGCCCGGACCTCGATCTGCTCTGCGCGCGGCCTCCGCCCCCCTTGCCGGACTAGAAGGGGCCCCCCGTGCCCCATAGGTGCTCGCGGCCGCGGAAAGAATGCGTGCCCCGACAGTTAGGGAAGAATAGCACAACTTGGATTCATAAACCCACGGTGGGTGGATGGTGAGCTGTTGGTACTCAATGGCATGGTAAAAAAACATCTGGCGCTTTTGGTTTGCATTTGCAGCAGCACTGCTAGAATTCTACTGAAATAAATGTCTAAGCATCACCATCATGTATAAGTTGTGCATGCTAAAATAGTTGTATTCAATTTTGGAGACTTTTAGAGTATAGTGCTACGGTTTCCATTTGGAAGACATCAATATAGTGTTCCCAATTCCAAGATTATATTTCTCGATCTAAGTAGCGTATATTTCTAGCATCCTTCTGTGCTAAGAATTTTAGGGAAATCTATCTTTGAGAGAAATATAGTGTTTCCTATTTGTAAAACTACAGAGATCATAGAAGTATTGGATGCCAGAATATAGTGTTTCCAAGATTGCTTCGGCTAAACCTTATAGATTGTTTTCTCTCAATGTTAGATTTGTTTATTGATGTCGTCCAAGTACTCATTTGATGTCGCTTCCTGACTTTTGTAGAGTTTTATATCTTGGCAAAATACTTTGTAAAAGAAATGATACGTAAATATGAGGTCTCGAAAGTTCTGTGTATTTTCAGAGCATGGAAACTAAATAAACACTTTGAGTCCATCATTTTGTTTTTGAAAGCTCTTCAGATTCTGTTTATTTGCTACCGTTGGCATTGGACATATTACTCATGCAGTGATACATATATCATATATGTGATGATTTCTGACTTGACTTATGCTATCTCCTTGGTCCTCTACATGTTCTGGTTGTTGACAAGCAGGCAATGTGCCATGATGAGAGCAACACAAGTAATGGTTGTTTTAGGGTTGCATATACATCACTAATTGTGTGTATCTACTTCTCAGTTGGCTGAATAATTAGTGGCTCACTAATTAAACAAGCATGGATGCTAGAGCTAATTTGTAGCCCCCTAATTTAACAACCCAGAATGCTAAAACTTTCTACAATGGAGCTAATTAAACAAACCAGGATGCTAGAATTAATTATTTAGTGCCATTATCAAAGTCAACTCTAGTTGTGTTATCGGAAAGTGCTGTAATCGGAAACGAGACTTTTCCACCCAACCAAACGCGTCGATAAATTGTTCTAAGCAACTGAATGAAGCAACTGTTGGGGAACGTAGTAATTTCAAAAAAAATTCCTACGTACACGCAAGATCATGGTGATGGCATAGCAACAAGAGGGGAGAGTGTTGTCCACGTACCCTCGTAGACCGTAAGCGGAAGCATTATGACAACGCTGTTGATGTAGTCGTACGTCTTCACGATCCGACCGATCCAAGTACCGAACTTACGGCACCTCCGAGTTCAGCACACGTTCAGCTCGATGACGATCCCCGGACTCCGATCCAGCAAAGTGTCGGGGATGAGTTCCGTCAGCACGAAGGCGTGGTGACGATGATGATGCTCTACCGGCGCAGGGCTTCGCCTAAACTCTGCGACGATATGAACAAGGTGGAATATGGTGGAGGGGGGCACCGCACACGGCTAAGGAACGATCCGTAGATCAACTTGTGTGTCATGGGGTGCCCCCTGCCCCCGTATATAAAGGAGCAAGGGGGAGGAGGCCGGCCCTAGGAGGAGGCGCACTAGGGAGGAGTCCTACTCCCACCGGGAGTAGGACTCCCTCCTTTCCTAGTCCAACTAGGAGAGGGGAAGGAAGGGAAGGAGAAGGAGAAGGAAGGAGAGGGAGGAAAAGGAGGAAAGGGGGGCCGACCCCCTAGTCCAATTCGGTTTGGGCTAGGGGGGCCGCACGCCCTGCCTCCTCTCTTCCACCACTTGGCCCATGAGGCC
This sequence comes from Triticum timopheevii, assembly GCA_963921465.1. Taxonomy (NCBI): domain Eukaryota; kingdom Viridiplantae; phylum Streptophyta; class Magnoliopsida; order Poales; family Poaceae; genus Triticum; species Triticum timopheevii. The sequence continues at coordinate 82,814,942 of OY997264.1, forward strand.
CATTGCTTCTTCCTCGTATTCCTGTAACTCCCCGGTACCCCCGAAAATACCCGAATCACTCGGAACCTTTCCGAACTCCGAATATAGTCGTCCAATATATCGATCTTTATGTCTCTACCATTTCGAGACTCCTCGTCATGTCCCCGATCTTATCCGGGACTCCGAACTCCTTCGGTACATTAAAACTCATAACCTCATAATATAACCGTCATCGAAACCTTAAGCGTGCGGACCCTACGGGTTCGAGAACTATGTAGACATGACCTAGAACTATTCTTGGTCAATAACCAATAGCGGAACTTGGATGCTCATATTGGCTCCTACATATTCTACGAAGATCTTTATCGGTCAAACCGCATAACAACATACGTTGTTCCCTTTGTCATCGGTATGTTACTTGCCCAAGATTCGATCGTCGGTATCCAATACCTAGTTCAATCTCGTTACCGGCAAGTCTCTTTACTCGTTACATAATGCATCATCCCGCAACTAACTCATTAGTCACATTGCTTGCAAGGCTTATAGTGATGTGCATTACTAAGAGGGCCCAGAGATACCTCTCCGACAATCGGAGTGACAAAACCTAATCTCGAAATACGCCAACCCAACATGTACCTTTGGAGACACCTGTAGTACTCCTTTATAATCACCCAGTTACGTTGTGATGTTTGGTAGCACCCAAAGTGTTCCTCCGGTAAACGGGAGTTGCATAATCTCATAGTTACAGGAACATGTATAAGTCATGAAGAAAGCAATAGCAACATACTAAACGATCAAGTACTAGGCTAACGGAATGGGTCATGTCAATCACATCATTCTTCTAATGATGTGATCCCATTAATCAAATGACAACACATGTCTATGGTTAGGAAACATAACCATCTTTGATTAATGAGCTAGTCAAGTAGAGGCATACTAGTGACTATATGTTTGTCTATGTATTCACACATGTATCATGTTTCCGGTTAATACAATTATAGCATGAATAATAACTTTATTATTGCCTCTAGGGCATATTTCCTTCGGTCTCCCACTTGCACTAGAGTCAATAATCTAGTTCACATCGCCATGTGATTTAACACCAATATTCACATCTACATGTGATTAATACCCATAGTTCACATCATCATGTGATCAACACCCAAAGGGTTTACTAGAGTCAATAATCTAGTTCACATCGCTATGTGATTAACACCCAAAGAGTACTAAGGTATGATCATGTTTTGCTTGTGAGAGAAGTTTAGTCAACGGATCTGTCATATTTAGAGCCGTATGTATTTTGCAAAATATTCTATGTCCACAATGCTCTGCATGGAGCTACTCTAGCTAATTGCTCCCACTTTCAATATGTATCCAGATTGAGACTTAGAGTCATCTGGATTGGTGTAAAAGCTTGCATCGATGTAACTCTTTACGACGGGCTCTTTTATCACCTCCATAATCGAGAAATATTTCCTTAGTCCTCACTAAGGATATTCTTGACCACTGTCTAGTGATCTACTCTTAGATCAAAAATGTATTCCTTTGCCAAAATCAGAGCAAGGTATACAATAGGTCTAGTACACAGCATATCATACTTTATAGAACCTATGACTGAGGCATAGGGAATGACTGTTCATTCTTTTCTATTTTCTGCCATGGTCGGGTTTTTAGTCTTACTCAACTTCATACCTTTGCATCACAGGCAAGAACTCCTTCTTTGACTGTTCCATTTTGAACTATTTCAATAATTTATCAAGGTATGTACTCATTGAAAAAACTTATCAAGCGTCTTGATCTATCTATATAGATCGTGATGCTCAATGTGTCAGCAGCATCACCGAGGTCTTGCTTTGAAAAACTCTTATTCAAGTATCCTTTCATGCTATCCAGAATTTCCATATCATTTCCAATTAACAATATGTCATCCACATATAATATTAGAAATGCTACAGAGCTCCCACTCACTTTCTTGTAAATACAGTGTCGGTGTCAAAACCGGCGGATCTTGGGTAGAGGGTCCCGAACTATGCGTCTAGGCGGATGGTAACAGGAGACAAGGGACACGATGTTTTACCCAGGTTCGGGCCCTCTTGATGGAGGTAAAACCCTACGTCCTGCTTGATTGATATTGATAATGTGGGTATTACAAGAGTAGATCTACCACGAGATCAAGGAGGCGAAACCCTAGAAGCTAGCCTATGGTATGATTGTTGTTGTATATATATCGACTAGCCTGGCCCCGGTTTATATAACGCACCAGAGGCCTAGGATAACAAGGGTCCTAGCCGAATACGCCGGTGGGGGAGGAGTCCTTGTCTTGATCGCCAAGTCTTCTTGATTCTTCCTTGTATGCGGCAGCTGTCCGGACTGGCCCATGAGTATACGGCCATGGGGGTCCTCGGCCCAATCCAACTGATCGGGAGACGACGCGTTGAGTACCCTCTAGTCCAGGACACCATCAGTAGCCCCCTGAACCGGTCTTCAAGTTAGGGACGCTCCTCGATTCTTCTGAACTGTTCTTCATCTTCGGTTGCCGGTCTTGAAAACTGGTTCAACAAATCTTCTCATCTTCTATCTTGAGGATCGCCGAAATGTATTCAACGAGTTTATACGTCGGGTATCCGAGGAGCCCCTTTAAGTTTCCGGCCTTTATCAATGCCTTGTTATTTTTATGCCATGCCTCGGGGTTTATTCCCAGGAGGCAGTGTCCTCTTGCGTCCGAGCTCTAACGCCGGACTGCATTCGAGGTATCTTTTGCAGCCGAGCACCAACGCCAGACTGCTTCCCAACTCTATCGCCGAACTATGTATCCGAGCTCCAACGCCGGACGGTATCCGAGCTCCAACGCCGGACTATGTATCCGAGCTCCAATGCCGGACTGTATCCGAGGTGTCATAAATCGCCTTGATTCAAAGAAGTTTGAAGGAGTTCAGCCGAGCTTAATGCCGGAATTGCCCTCTATGGAGCCAGCCACTAGCGTCCGAGCTTTATGCCGGACTGCTTCCAAGGTGGTGCACCACCACGAATGTGGGCCGATTATTGTCAATATTTTTTTGACTCGTGCAATTTATTCTCTGCCGAGATACATAGCCAGTAGCCCTCAAGGTGGGTACCGGTCTAAAACCCGAGATGCCCATGAAGGATGACATAAGACCGCTGATCCCCGTAGCTGCTGAGACTCAAGTTGATTTGCAAAATCGGTCTGAGGATCAAGTCCTAGCTCAGCAGAATACTTCGGGACACAAAAAGCGGCGTGCTCAGTACTCAAGACTCAGGTTGGGTGCGGCCGACCAACCTGAGGATCAAAATCTCCTCGGAGACTGTATTACACTTAAAATTTTCTGCATTGGACAGGCAATGCAGTAGCCCCCGAGACACTAGTCGGGTGGCAACACTAGATCAGGGGATTGATGTGCCCCTTTAGTATTTGTAAATAATAAGCCTGAAGCCCAGTAGCCCCCGAGCCTTAATGCGGGCACGGGAGGCCGAATTAAGGATCGATATCCATATTAAAATCACAAATTATGTGTAATGACTCTATGTATCCAAGTACTTTACGTCATTAATGCTCGGATCCGCATTGTACAAAACTTTGTTGACCGACCATCGGCTTCCACCTCCTCGGCCGATAGCCGAGGAGTGTTTGTCTTACTTTATAAAGCCTTTATGAGGGCAAAGATTTACAACAAACAAGGCAATCTGGCCATACGGTTTTATAAACAAAGGTACGCGGAGAGACATGTTATATTACTGTTTAACAGAAGAAATGTCTTCCAGAGAAAATAGTCCCGCTATCGGTTCCTTTCTTTGGGTTGTCATGCTAAGCATGATCATGAAACCTCTGGTCCAATGTAAGAGCAAAATATCGAGGATTTAGTTTGGGAGGCCAGTTAATAGCCCCAGATAGTGTTCGGCGACAGTCGAGGTCAAGCCGAAAACACTTCGGCCAATGAATGGCCCGTCATTTAATATAGTCATCAGATCGCTGACCAGTTTACACCTATTGTGACAGTCAGTTTTCGGCTTTCTCCACTGAGGTGCTTGACCATGCGAGCTAGAAGCACAATCGCAGTGGTTCTCCCTTTGCACACCTAGCCGAACAAAGCGGAACGTAGGAGGCAAGCGCGGGAGCCGGGCAACCCAACTATTGACCGAAGACACAATTCGAAACTGATGCATATATAGCAATATCCGAGAACGTTTTTGCCGAATCTCAAAAGGTGTCCGGCGTTGCACTGCGAGACTTGTACTGAAAACACACAAATAGTTTAAAAGTGCCATGGGCTCGAAAAGCCAAAAAACTTATTCAAAAGATTAATGTCCGAACTAGATCAAGTGTTCGGTGCCAATCCGAAAATTGGACTTTAGAAAAAAAAACGTGCTTCTGCCGTGCTTTAACATGACACATCCTATCTCAAAACTTCAAGCGGGTCAGCCTACGGCTTCAACCTCCTATCCCGAAGGCGGAGTACTTCTTACTAGGCCAGTTTAGCAAACTAAACTCTAGCGGCTTTGAGAGAGAAATTAGGCTCCCCGGCTAGTGACCGCACACTTGTGTCGAAAAAGGAGTGATAAATAATAATAAAAACTTTGCAACGGCTAGGAAGAGAAACACTTAGTATGATATGGCTCAAATAAACATAAGAGCCCCCAAGTGACTTGGTTAAAAGCTGACTATATAATGTAAGGTGACATGTAGAATGCCTTCTAGCCGGATTGTAGATCGTTTGTCGTAGCGGACCTTTTCGCTTCAACCTCTGGACCCAATAGTCCGGAGTGTGTCCGAATACCCTCGCGGTTATAAAAACTGGGGCATGCGTGGAGACCAGGCGTAGGGGTCATTAGTGCTTTATCAGACAAGTGCCCAACTAGTTATGTTATATTACATGGTTAGTAAGAAACATCTTCCAGGGAGAATAGTTTCGTTAGGGGTTCCTTTCCCTGGGAGGCATGCCCTAAAGTGCATGTCCGGACTGCGAAAAGAGCAGAAAAAATTCTGGGGGCAGGTAAATAATTAGGTAAGAAATCATCTTTTAGTTCACTGACCGAGTATTCCCTTAAGAACGCTAGCTTTCGGCTTCACCCAGTCTGAGGTACACATCCGGTTGACCCGATAGTAACAATCGCAGAGGTGCTCCCTTTACCACCTAGCCGAACAATCGGGAACGTAGGGGTAAGCACAGGAGCCAGGAAACCCAGCTTAGCCAAAACTTAAGTCATATCGATGCATATAATGGTGAATAAAAGGTACATGCGGAAGTGTGACACATGTGTTGGGCATAAAGTCCTAATTAATAAGCTTCTGTTAAAGAAGCCCCCAGGTATAATGAGCACGGGTAGCGTGTCAAGTGTGTGCGAACAAAGTTTCGACAAGGAAGATTTTTACAAGCAACTTTTTTCCGAGAAAGTATAATGCTTGGTCGAACCGAACACAAGTTAGAAATTTTAAAACTTTGAGCATGAAGGCAACTTAGCTGGTTAATGTGTTCGGTATTGACGATGCAGTCCGAGCTTGATGCGGGACAAGGTTCCATCCCCCAAGCCGGTCCCGAGGTGGCAGAGCAAAGAGCTCGGCACTGTGAAGTGGTGACATAGCATGGTCAATGCAGGACGGCAGAGTGATGCCGAAGTCCCTGGCATGGGGTAATGAAGTGTTGACGGAGCCTCCCGTCCAGCCGAGGTGATGCCAAAGGATATAGTCCGCCTGGATCATTTTCCTGTGCACAAAAAATAGTGCAAACCGGAGATAATAGTAATAAAAAAATTCATTGCATAACAAATAATTTATGCAAAGTGAGTAATAAAAGAAATATGGCCTAGCGCCAAAGTCAATGTCGATGCAGGGCGGCGGCGTGATGCGGTAAAGGCATGGCAAGGCCTGAATATGTAGGTCGGTTCGAGTTCCGGATGTGGCATTCGCCGGACTATGTACGGAAACTGACCGAAGCACCATGCGGCCGTCGTTAATGCGGCCACCATTTGATAGACCTGCGTACATATGACGGACAAACCAGAGTAATAATTCATTGGGAAAAATGAACCCTAACAAGCAAAAAATACTAGGATTAATAGCACCTAGCTTATTTGTTGTAGCAATCCAAAGAAAGGTGATTCCCAAAATTGGGACTCGATCCGCACACCTATCACCTGATGGGCGATAAAGCAACGGCATGGCGATGCTGGCAAAGGTTGGCTCGCCGAGGCAAAGCCCTCGGTCCAGCTAACGTGACGGAGCTGGTCGGCCAGCGACGCCGAAGTCTCCGGAGTAGGTTGATGAAGAGACGATGAAGCCCCCAGTCTAGCGATGCAGGTCGTGACGTGGTCGATGCCGGCTTGATGAAGTGACCGTGTGGCGATGCAGGTGTGCCCACTCCGTGTAATCCGTGGGGCGGCAATGTTGGTGACGATTTATCCTTCATGATGCCGAACTATCGTTCGGCTAGCCGAGATGATGATCCGAAGAAATTGAGCTCGGCTCAAGAAAGCGACGACGTGTCTAACGCAGGTCCGCCACCGTGGAGTGATGTTGTCGGGCTGGTTTGACACCGGCGCGACGGTGAAGTTCGTATTGCAAGAATACTTTTAATACTACTGGGATGTGTTTGAGAATAAAACACAACACCCCATACGAAAACTTCCTTCAAAAAGGATGTCCGAGATCCCGTTCATAAAGAAGATGAATTCGGGTCGGATTCGTTCTCGCGCTGAAAATAGATCCAAAAAGTGATGCACTAATCGGAAGTTTCCCAGAGTTTGGACGGTCGGATCGAGCTGAATTTTGGCAGGTGGTAGATATGGGAATTCCACCGCAAATCAACGGTTGGATCCTCCAAAGGACATCCGAGCTAGATGCTGGATACCACGCCCTAAACTCGTCCGGATTCTCGTCCAGATTCAACAAGGCTCCGGTATATCGGAGATTGCCGGAGATTCCTCCATCGGAACTCGACGAAACTTTTGCAGGGTTGTTGTAGACTTAATTCCGCACAATTCCACCGAAGCGATCGTTAAAGCGACACCCGAGGAAGCGGTGGCGGCAGACACAAGTCCGCTGTCCAGAAAAACAGTACGGTCGCCTGAGGGCAATGTTGACGTTGAGCCCCCGGGCTCCCTGGATGATTCCTCCATGATCTTGATAGAGATCGGAGTTGATGTTGATGAAGGCCCTCATCTGAACATGACGATCGGAGGTAGGGCGTAATCCTTGGTCGAACCAAGGTGACCAGCCGAGCTGGTGACGAAGATGCCGCAGTCGCAGTTGATCTGCAGGCGAGCCATCGACCTTTTGCCGAACACACAGCGGAACTCTCAATGAAAGCACCAATTTCGGTGTCAAAACCGGCGGATCTCGGGTAGGGGGTCCCGAACTGTGCGTGTAGGCGGATGGTAACAGGAGACAAGGGACACGATGTTTTACCCAGGTTCGGGCCCTCTTGATGGAGGTAAAACCCTACGTCCTGCTTGATTGATATTGATAATGTGGGTATTACAAGAGTAGATCTACCACGAGATCAAGAAGGCTAAACCCTAGAAGCTAGCCTATGGTATGATTGTTGTTGTATATATATCGACTAGCCTGGCCCAGGTTTATATAATGCACCAGAGGCCTAGGATAACAAGAGTCCTAGCCGAATACGCCGGTGGGGGAGGAGTCCTTGTCTTGATCGCCAAGTCTTCTTGATTCTTCCGTGTATGCGGCAGCTGTCCGGACTGGCCCATGAGTATACGGCCATGGGGGTCCTCGGCCCAATCCAACTGATCGGGAGACGACGCGTTGAGTACCCTCTAGTCCAGGACACCGTCATACAGGCTTCTTCAAAAGTATGTATAAAACCATATGCTTTGATCAACTCATCAAAGTGTATATTCCAACTCCGAGATGCTTGCACTAGTCCATAGATGGATCGCTGGAGCTTGCATAATTTGTTAGCACCTTTAGGATTGACAAAACCTTCTGGTTGCATCATATACAACTCTTCTTTAAGAAAACCATTAAGGAATGCAGTTTTGTTTGTCCATTTGCCAGATTTCATAAAATGCGGCAATTGCTAACATGATTCAGACAGACGTAAGCATAGATACGAGTGAAAAACTCTCGTGTAGTCAACACCTTGAACTTGTCGAAACCTTTTGCGACAATTCTAGCTTTGTAGATAGTAACACTATCAGCGTCTGTATTCCTCTTGAAGATCCATTTAATCTCAATGTCTCGCCGATCATTGGGCAAGTCAATCAAAGTCCATACTTTCTTTTCATACATGGATCTTATCTTAGATCTCAAGGCCTCAAGCCATTTTGCGGAATCTGGGCTCACCATCGCTTCTTCATAGTTCGTAGGTTCGTCATGGTCTAGTAACATAACTTCCAGAACAGGATTACCGTACCACTCTGGTGCGGATCTTACTCTGGAAGACCTATGAGGTTCTGTAGTAACTTAATCTGAAGTTTCATGATCATCATCATTAACTTCCTCACTAATTGGTGTAGTAGTCACAGGAACAGATTTCTGTGATGAACTACTTTCAAATAAGGGAGCAGGTACAGTTACCTCATCAAGTTCTACTTTCCTCCCAGTCACTTCTTTCGAGAGAAACTCCTTCTCTAGAAAGGATCCATTCTTAGCAATAAATGTTTTGCCTTTGGATTTGTGATAGAATGAGTACCCAACAGTTTCCTTTGGGTATTCTATGAAGATGCACTTCTTCGATTTGGGTTTGAGCTTATCAGGTTGAAAACCTTTTTCATATAAGCATCGCAACTCCAAACTTTAAGAAACGACAGCTTAGGTTTACTGCTAAACCATAGTTTATACGATGTCGTGTCAACGGATTTAGATGGTGCCCTTTTAACGTGAATGCACCTGTCTCTAATGCATAACCCCAAAACAATAATGGTAAATCAGTAAGAGACATCATAGATCGCACCATATCCAATAAAGTGAGGTTACGACGTTCGGACACACCATAACGTTGTGGTGTTCCAGGTGGCGTGAGCTGTGAAACTATTCCACATTGTTTTAATTGAAGACCAAAACCGTAACTCAAATATTCGTCTCCGCGATCAGATCGCAGACACTTTATTTTCTTGTTATGATGATTTTTCCACTTCACTCTGAAATTCTTTGAACCTTTCAACTATTTCAGACTTATGTTTCATCAAGTAGATATACCCATATCTGCTCAAATCACCTTGTGAAGGTTAGAAAATAACAATACTTGCCACGAGCATCAACACTCATTGGATCGCATACATCGGTATGTATTATTTCCAATAAGTCAGTAGCTTGTTCCATCGTTCCGGAGAACGGAGTTTTTAGTCATCTTGCCCAAAAGGCACGGTTCGTAAGCATCAAATGATTCATAACCAAGTGATTCCAAAAATCCATCTTTATGGAGTGTCTTCATGCGCTTTACACCGATATGACCCAAACGGCAGTGCCACAAATAAGTTGCACTATCATTATCAACTTTGCATCTTTTGGCATCAATATTATGAATATGTGTATCACTACGATCGAGATCCAACAAACTATTTTCATTGGGTGTATGACCATCAAAGGTTTTATTCATTTAAACAGAACAACAATTATTCTCTGATTTTAAATAAATAACCATATTGCAATAAACATGATCAAATCATATTCATGCTCAACGCAAACACCAAATAACATTTATTTAGGTTCAACACTAATCCCGAAAGTATAGGGAGTGTGCGATGATGATCATATAAATCTTGGAACCACTTCCAACACACATCGTCACTTCACCCTCAACTAGTTTCTGTTTATTCTGTAACTCTTGTTTCGAGTTACTAATCTTAGCAACCGAACAAGTATCAAATACTCAGGGGTTACTATAAACACTAGTAAGGTACACATCAATAACATGTATATCAAATATACCCTTGTTCACTTTGCCATCCTTCTTATCCACCAAATATTCAAGGCATTTCCGCTTCTAGTGACCATTTCCTTTTGCAGTATAATCACTCAGTTTTAGGCTTTGGTCCAGCTTTGGGCTTCTTTGCAGGAGTGACAACTTGCTTGCCATTCTGCTTGAAGTTCCCTTTCTTTCCCTTTGCCCTTTTCTTGAAACTAGTGGTTTTGTCAATCATCAACACTTGATGCTCTTTCTTGATTTCTACCTTCATCGATTTCAGCATCACGAAGATCTTGGGAATCGTTTTCGTCATCCCTTGCATTATAGTTCATCACGAAGTTCTACTAACTTGGTGGTGGTGACTAGAGAATTCTGTCAATCACTATCTTATCTGGAAGATTAACTCCCACTTGATTCAAGCGATTGTAGTACCCAGACAATCTGAGCACATGCTCACTAGTTGAGCGATTCTCCTCCATCTTTTAGCTATAGAACTTGTTGGAGACTTCATATCTCTCAACTCGGGTATTTTCTTGAAATATTATCCTCAACTCCTGGAACATCTCATATGGTCCATGACGTTCAAAACGTTTTTGAAGTCCCGATTCTAAGCCATAAAGCATGGTGCACAAAACTATCAAGTAGTCATCATATTGAGATAGCCAAACGTTCATAACGTCTGCATCTGCTCCTGCAATAGGTCTGTCACCTAGCGGTGCATTAAGGACATATTCTTCTGTGCAGCAATGAGGATAAACCTCAGATTACGGATCCAATCCGCATCATTGCTACTAACATCTTTCAACACAATTTTCTCTAGGAACATATAAAAATAAACATATGAAAGCAACAACGCAAGCTATTGATCTACAACATAATTTGCAAAATACTACCAGGACTAAGTTCATGATAAATTAAAGTTCAATTAATCATATTATTTAAGAACTCCCACTTAGAAAGACATCCCTCTAATCCTCTAAGTGATTACGTGATCCATATCAACTACACCATGTCCGATCATCACGTGAGATGGAGTAGTTTCAACGGTGAACATCAATATGTTGATCATATCTACTATATGATTCACGCTCGACCTTTCGGTCTCCGTGTTCCGAGGCCATATCTGTTATATGCTAGGCTCGTCAAGTTTAACCTGAGTATTCTGCGTGTGCAAAACTGGCTTGCACCCGTTGTAGATGGACGTAGAGCTTATCACACCCGATCATCACGTGGTGTCTGGGCACGACGAACTTTGGCAACGGTGCATACTCAGGGAGAACACTTCTTGATAATTTTTAGTGAGAGATCATCTTAAAATGCTACCATCAATCAAAGCAAGATAAGATGCATAAAGGATAAACATCACATGCAATCAATATAAGTGATATGATATGGCCATCATCATCTTGTGCTTGTGATCTCCATCTCCGAAGCACCGTCGTGATCACCATCGTCACCGGTGCGACACCTTGATCTCTATCGTAGCATTGTTGTCGTTTACGCCATCTATTTGCTTCTATGACTATCGCTACCGCTTAGTGATAAAGTAAAGCAATTACAGGGGTTTGCATTTCATACAATAAAGCGACAACCATATGGCTCCTGCCAGTTGCCGATAACTTTGGTTACAAAACATGATCATCTCATACAATAAAATATAGCATCACGTCTTGACCATATCACATCACAACATGCCCTGCAAAAACAAGTTAGACGTCCTCTACTTTGTTGTTGCAAGTTTTACGTGGCTGCTACGGGCTTAGAAAGAACCGTTCTTACCTAAGCATCAAAACCACAACGATAGTTCGTCAAGTTAGTGCTGTTTTAACCTTCGCAAGGACCGGGCATAGCCACACTCGATTCAGCTAAAGTGAGAGAGACAGACACCCGCCTGCCACCTTTAAGCACGAGTGCTCGTAATGGTGAAACTAGTCTCGCGTAAGCGTACGCGTAATGTCGGTCCGGGCCGCTTCATCTCACAATACCGCCGAACCAAAGTATGACATGCTGGTAAGCAGTATGACTTGTATCGCCCACAACTCACTTGTGTTCTACTCGTGCATATGACATCTACGCATAAAACCAGGCTCGGATGCCACTATTGGGGAACGTAGTAATTTCAAAAAAAATTCCTACGTACACGCAAGATCATGGTGATGGCATAGCAACGAGAGGGGAGAGTGTTGTCCACGTACCCTCGTAGACCGTAAGCGGAAGCGTTATGACAACGCCGTTGATGTAGTCGTACGTCTTCATGATCCGACCGATCCAAGTACCGAACGTACGACACCTCCGAGTTCAGCACACGTTCAGCTCGATGACGATCCCCGAACTCCGATCCAGCAAAGTGTCGGGGATGAGTTCCACCAGCACTACGGCGTGGTGACGATGATGATGCTCTACCGGCGCAGGGCTTCGCCTAAACTCCGCGACGATATGACCGAGGTGGAATATGGTGGAGGGGGGCACCGCACACGGCTAAGGAACGATCCGTAGATCAACTTGTGTGTCATGAGGTGCCCCCTGCCCCCGTATATAAAGGAGCAAGGGGGAGGAGGCCGGCCCTAGGAGGAGGCGCGCCAGGGAGGAGTCCTACTCCCACCGGGAGTAGGACTCCCTCCTTTCCTAGTCCAACTAGGAGAGGGGAAGGAAGGGAAGGAGAAGGAGAAGGAAGGAGAGGGAGGAAAAGGAGGAAAGGGGGGCCGCCCCCCTAGTCCAATTCGGTTTGGGATAGGGGGGCCGCGCGCCCTGCCTCCTCTCTTCCACCACTTGGCCCATGAGGCCCATTGCTTCTTTCTCGTATTCCCGTAACTCCCCGGTACCCCCGAAAATACCCGAATCACTCAGAACCTTTCCGAATTCCGAATATAGTCGTCCAATATATCGATCTTTACGTCTCGACCATTTCGAGACTCCTCGTCATGTCCCTGATCTCATCTGGGACTCCAAACTCCTTCGGTACATTAAAAATCATAAACTCATAATATAACCGTCATCGAAACCTTAAGCGTGCGGACCCTACGGGTTCGAGAACTATGTAGACATGACCTAGAACTATTCTTGGTCAATAACCAATAGCGGAACCTGGATGCTCATATTGGCTCCTACATATTCTACGAAGATCTTTATCGGTCAAACCGCATAACAACATATGTTGTTCCCTTTGTCATCGGTATGTTACTTGCCCGAGATTTGATCGTCGGTATCCAATACCTAGTTCAATCTCGTTACCGGCAAGTCTCTTTACTCGTTACCGGCAAGTCTCTTTACTCGTTACATAATGCATCATCCCGCAACTAACTCATTAGTCACATTGCTTGCAAGGCTTATAGTGATGTGCATTACCGAGAGGGCCCAGAGATACCTCTCCGACAATCGGAGTGACAAAACCTAATCTCGAAATACGCCAACCCAACATGTACCTTTGGAGACACCTGTAGTACTCCTTTATAATCACCCAGTTACGTTGTAACGTTTGGTAGCACCCAAAGTGTTCCTCCGGTAAACGGGAGTTGCATAATCTCATAGTTACAGGAACATGTATAAGTCATGAAGAAAGCAATAGCAACATACTAAACGATCAAGTGCTAGGCTAACGGAATGGGTCATGTCAATCACATCATTCTCCTAATGATGTGATCCCATTAATCAAATGACAACACATGTCTATGGTTAGGAAACATAACCATCTTTGATTAATGAGCTAGTCAAGTAGAGGCATACTAGTGACTATATGTTTGTCTATGTATTCACACATGTATCATGTCTCCGGTTAATACAATTTCTAGCATGAATAATAAACATTTATCATGAAATAAGGAAATAAATAATAACTTTATTATTGCCTCTAGGGCATATTTCCTTTAGCAACTTATTATAGTATATGCCTGAAAGCTATGGCCATGTAGATTTTTATTACCTTTTTTATTGTGTTCCTCCTTTTGGTACTCCCTCTCTTGTGTTCGTGCTCTTAGTACCGAACTTAACATCAGGTGGTTACCTTTTGTGGTTTTACGAATGTGCACTGAACTGAATGTTGCCTTAATTCTCATGACGATGTTGAACTCGATGATGTTTTGCTCCTATTACATGTGAATGTTTATTTTTTCCTTTTAGTTTGTTATATCCTGTTTGAATACCCGTTGTCGGTGTCAAAACCGGCGGATCTCGGGTAGGGGGTCCCGAACTGTGCGTCTAGGCAGATGGTAACAGGAGACAAGGGACACAATGTTTTACCCAGGTTCGGGCCCTCTTGATGGAGGTAAAACCCTACGTCCTGCTTGATTGATATTGATAATGTGGATATTACAAGAGTAGATCTACCACGAGATCAAGGAGGCTAAACCCTAGAAGCTAGCCTATGGTATGATTGTTGTAATGGTTGTTGTTGTGTCCTACGGACTAAAGCCATACGGTTTATATAGACACCGGAGAGGGCTAGGGTTACATAGAGTCGGTTACAATGGTAGGAGATCTACATATCCGTATCGCCAAGCTTGCCTTCCACGCCAAGGAAAGTCCCATCCGGACACGGGACGAAGTCTTCAATCTTGTATCTTCATAGTCTTGGAGTCCGGCTGACGATGATAGTCCGGCCGATGATGATAGTCCGGCTATCCGGACACCCCCTAGTCCAGGACTCCCTCAGTAGCCCCTGAACCAGGCTTCAATGACGATGAGTCCGGCGCGCATATTGTTCGGCATTGCAAGGCGGGTTCCTCCTCCGAATAATTCGTAGAAGATTGTGAACACCAGGATAGTGTCCGGCTCTGCAAAATAAATTCCACATTCCACCGTAGAGAGAATAATATATACACAAGTTCAATCTGCTGAAGTTTTTTGTGGCATGACGTCACACCACTACCAAGCCCTTACTTGAATCGTTTTTTTACTTTACCACCTTAGCGCGTTTAGCGAAGCGGTTTCCTTGGCACGTCTTATCGAAGCAGAGATCGTGTTCCCCTTATTCCGGGATTCTCATCAATACGGACATGGGTAACCCAACCGCGCCATTGATGGTGGCGCTTGGGAGATAAGCGAGTTTTACCAGGCCGGTGGGGACGCATATACTTCGTGCGCCCATATATAAGGGGATTAGGATCCACCCTTTCACGTACGCCTTCTTCCTCCTTTGCTTATCCATCTCCGTGCACTCAAGCTCCAGTGCCCAAGCCCGCACATCTCGTCTCAACCTTCCCCAGTCATGTCTGGAGTGGGAGGCAAGTGGATGACCTCCTCCGTTATGGAGGGGCACATCGAAAGACTGCGCAGCGCCGGATATCTATCCGGCGACATCGCGCACTGGTTGCCCGACGAGAGGCAGCTCATCCCCACCCCCAGGCCCCATGAGAGGGTTGTATTCCTTCCCCACTTCCTCCGGACTGGGCTTCCCATTGCATCCCTTTGTCCGGGGGCTCATGTACTATTACGGCCTGGATTTCCATGATCTGGCGCCAAACTTCATCCTCAACATCTCGGCGTTTATCATCGTGTGCGAGGCCTTCCTCTGCATCCAGCCTCACTTCGGCTTGTGGCTCGAGACCTTCAATGTCAAGCCGAAGGTGGTGAAGGGTACTCAAGCGGAGTGCGGAGGCACCATGTTGGGTAAGATACCCAACTTCGTCTGGCTCAAGGGTACCTTCGTGGAAACCATCAAGCGATGGCAATCGGGGTGGTTCTACATCACCGAGCCGCGTGACCCTAGATGGGTAGCGGCCCCCGAATTTAGATCTGGGATCCCCATGCGGCTCTCCTCTTGGAAGGAGAGCGGCCTGACCTGGGGTAATTCGGAGGAGCTGACCGGACTCCAAACCTGTATCCAGAGGCTGGTGAACAAGAAGCTCAAGCTTGTCAACGTGGTCCAGGTCATGCTCATTCGCCGGATTCTCCTGTGCCAAGAACGGGCATTTAAATTGTGGGAGTTCAATCCGGCACAGCACCAGACCTTGAGCAAGCTCTTCGACACTAGGTACGAAGATGCCTGGAAAGTGCTCTTCAAGGGCGCCGAAGCCCCCGCATCCGCCACCGAAGATCGCGGATTTCGCTCGTAGCGCCAAGCTGACGAGGTAAGTGATTCTACCCCTTTACGGGACACTTGCTATTCATAGTTTGACTCTATGCGGGTTTCAATTTCCCCTTTTCCTTTGACAAGACTGGATGAGGAAGGCGGAGCAGATCATCTGTCCGGCTCCTATGCCAGAAAACCCAGTAGACGCCCGTCTAGCGGGGCTGCTGGTTCCGGCACCGCACGTGGTGCCGGAGAAGAAGGCCAAGAAGGAGGCCACGGGTACTCGAAAGAGTTCCCGTTTTCAGGCGTCCGATGACTCCGAGGCAGACTCCTCCCCGAAAATGAGGAGGAGAAAGAGGACTCTCTCCCAGAGGAGGGAGAGAGGAAGAGGAAGGCTTCCCCAACAGGGGAAGCCGAAGGGTCCAAGAGGGGAAGGACTATTCCCCCGGACAGCTCCGCCAACGTCAACGTTGGCGACGAAGAATGGCCCTCAAGGGCCAGGCCTCCGGCGAGATCGTAAGTATCCGGATTCCTGAATGATTTACAATTTCTCTTTTGTGTCACATAGTGTCATTCTAATGCCGCACGCTGCCTGTAGTCCGGCCAATGACGATCTCCCCGCTTCATCGAGCGGGTCGTTGGCTCCGTCGGATGTAGACTCCATCCCGACCACCTCCACCCCTCGCGACGTCGAGGACGCCG
Organism: Triticum timopheevii; assembly: GCA_963921465.1. Classification (NCBI taxonomy): domain Eukaryota; kingdom Viridiplantae; phylum Streptophyta; class Magnoliopsida; order Poales; family Poaceae; genus Triticum; species Triticum timopheevii. The sequence goes on from OY997264.1 coordinate 82,831,511, forward strand.
AGGTGGGATCCCAAGAAGGGACCCATCAGGGGGAGGCTCCGGAGGCGCCACATGGCGGCCTCCCGGACTTTGCACCGGACTCCACGTCGGAACCCGCAGTGTTTTCGGAGTCCGGCCGGCGGCCCCTTCGCAAGAAGGGAAAGACCGTGAGGCCGGCGGCCCCGTCCAACCGGAGGCGCCGAACAACTTGTTGGAGGCACTCAAAGGTGCTTCCATCGAGGAAGGACACCGCACTATTATGAGTGCGGTGATTTAGAAGGTGCAGCTTGCCAAGAGCGGGCTAACCGAAGCCTGCAGTAGCCTTCTATCAGGCTTTGAGGGTAAGAAGTTAAAAATATGCAATGTAATACCGCATAGACAGTAGCCCCTGATGCTCGGTTCGGTGTTCGGAAAGAAAAGCCGGACTGAGGATCTAAAAAAGATATACGCAGGGTTGCTAAAAAAAATTATGTCAATATGGGTTTGCAGGCTGCGCTGCTGACCTCTGCCGCACTGACTGCGGAGGTCGGTGCTTTAAAGCAGGAGCTCGAGCGGTCCGAGCAAGAGCTCGGCCGTGCCAAGAAGCAGCTCGAGGACAAAGAAGGTGAGTAACACCGCTTTGAATTTGTACCTTACAGAAAAGGATTTAGGTTGCGACAAAAATAACATGGATAACGTAGGTACTGCAGGGGCCACGAACGAGGTGGCAACCCTGAAGGAGGCCGTGTCCGTGGCCGAACGCAATGCGGCCGCGGAACGAGAAAAGCAGGAGGCGCGAGTGGCGGAGGTTCGGCAAGAGCTCCAGGCTCTCATGGAAAAGCATGAGAGTTTGGAGCGTGACTCAAAGACTCGAGAGTCCGAGCTTGCCTCGGCTCTCGAAAGTGCCAAAGCCGCCAAGGCCGAGGCCCATAAGTCCCTTTAGGAGATTGAGTCGGTGAAGAAGATAGCAGCGGGTAAGGCATTTTTCATGCAAAGCAAGCATGTGAATGTAAATTACGTGTTACTTACCCGAATTCGGAGCTCTCCAGGGGCGTTTGCAGATCTGCCTCGCAGCGTGTCTGATGCCACCGCATTCTACCGAGCCGAGGAGGGGAGCTCAACGGAGAAGGTCTTCTGGTCTCAGTACGCTGAGACCGGCCATCCGGTGCCCCCTAGCGACCAGCTGAAGTAGCTGGTCGAGCTCCACAAGGTAGCCGAGCAGGCCATGAAGGGCCTCATAGTCCGGCTGTGGCCTGGAGAGGCCATGCCTGGGAGCTACTTCGGCCTCGTGCGGCGGTTGGTGGATGCGTGTCCCTGGGTGGAGGTTATCAAGCGCTCCGCCTGTATTGAAGGTGCTCGTCGGGCCCTTGCCCGTGCAAAGGTGCATTGGGGCAAGCTGGATGCGGAGAAGCTTATCACTAACGCACCACCAACGGGCAAGGAGTATTGTACGCCCGAGATGTACTATAAGACTGTCCTGAAGGGTGCCCGCAAGATTGCGGATGAGTGCCCCAGGGATGTAATTATTGAGTAAATTCGCAATGTGTTATCCTGTGCGCTGAAAACTTTGTTCATATGCGCTAAGCAATGCTTTTTGATTTAAAATATTACCTTCTGTGCGGCCATTTATTAAATCTGAGAGATGGCAAGTCATCGGCTTCAGCCCCCATGCCACGAGTGCTGGGGTGTTCGGGATAAACTTGAGCACTCTTGTTCCCATTTTTGGGTCCATCTAGGGAGGCGCTCAACACAACGAACAAGGCAACCGGACTTATAGTGCTTGAACACTCTCACTTAGCCATAGAATTCTATAATTTTAAATTTCGGCGAAGCCCCTAGTATTCGGAAGACCGAGTTCGGGGCGCTATCCACGCCTTGGCCGGACATTATCGTGTTCTTCGCTCGAAGCGGCATATGTCTTTAGGGACTCGAAAGGACCTCTCGAACAGCGACCAGTCTCTCGCCTTATCATGACAGTCAGTTTTAGCTTTCTCCACTGAGGCGTTAACCTGGCTCAACCGGGGCGCAATCGCAGTGGTTCTCCCAGTGCTACCTTAGCCGACAGAACGGAACGTAAGGTGCCAAACATGGGAGCCCGGCAAACCCAACTATTGACCCAAGACATGATTCGGAGCCGATTCATATAATGCTATAAGTTCGGGGTGCCTCACTTGTGAAAGTGTTCGAACTTATCACACCATAATACGGGGAACATAAGCCCCTGGTGTATTCGGCCGTACCAAAATATACGGATGCAACATGTCGTAAATGAACATATATATAAAGTAATGCAATTATGGGCAAAAAGTGCTGCATTATTTATTCAAGAAGTTCTGCTATGAGTGCGGAATGATACAAATAGTGCGGTAAGCAAGGGATTGGACTAATTAAAGGTGTCTCCCTCTAGGGGTAGGCTGCGGAATGGTGTATTTAACAAATTTAATGCTCGTAATGGAGACCACCTGAGTGTTTGTCGCAGCCTTTGTCCCTCCCTGGCTGTTGCATCATGAGTTCGGCAGGTTCGCCGCCGGACAGAGTCCTGTGTAAAAAAGAAGAAAAATAAAAATAAAAAGAGCGACACACTTGGGAGCCCCTGGTGTGGTCGAACCGCACTCTGGGTCTGTTGTGGTCGTGCCCCTCCCCCTGTGCCCATGGTATCTCCAGAGCGTAATGGTGTACGCGGAGAGTTTGTCTTGCAATTGTGCGAGGGTTGGGGTTGGGGCCGCATTGCTACGCGTGCTCGGAACGTGCCAGGTGGTCTTGGTTGATGTTGCTCCCGGCGCGTTTGGCCGTGTCCGGTCGTTTAATGGCCAGACTCGAAAATTGCCTTAAAAGGCTGCTCTGTACTTCTGCCGCGAGAGCCGCTGTATGTTCCTCCGTTCGGAGGGAGCATTCCATGTTTCCATTGACCGTGATGACTCCACGAGGGCTTGGCATCTTGAGCTTGAGGTATGCATAATGCGGCACCGCGTTGAACTTTGCGAACGTGGTCCGTCCGAGCAGAGCGTGATAGCCACTGCGGAACGGGACTATGTCGAAGATTAACTCCTCGCTTCGGAAATTATCCGGGGATCCAAAGACCACTTCCAGTGTGACTGAGCCTGTACAATTGGCCTCAGCACCTGGTATGACGCCTTTGAAGGTCGTCTTTGTAGGTTTAATCCTTGAAGGGTCTATGCCCATCTTGCGCACTGTATCCTGATAAAGCAGGTTCAGGCTACTGCCGCCGTCCATCAGGACTCTCGTGAGGTGAAATCCATCGACGATTGGGTCTATAACCAATGTGGCGAATCCGCCATGGCGGATACTGGTCGGGTGGTCTCTTCGATCGAAAGTGATCGGGCAAGAGGACCATGGGTTGAACTTTGGGGCGACTGGCTCCATCGCATATACGTCCCTTAGTGCACGCTTCCGCTCCCTCTTGGGTATATGCGTTACGTATATCATGTTTACCGTCCGAACTTGTGGGGGGAAGCCCTTCTGTCCTCTATTGTTCGGTGGCCGGGTCTCTTCCTCGTCATCGCTGTGTAGCCCCTTGTCATTGTTTTCGGCAATTAATTTGCCTGCCTGCTTGAATACCCAACAACCTTTGTTGGTGTGGTTAGCTGGATTTTCGGGGGTGCCATGTATTTGGCAAGAGCGGTCGAGTATTCGGTCCAAATTGGACGGGCCCGGAGTGGTTTTTTTAAATGGCTTCTTCCGTTGACCGGGTTTGGAGCCTCGGAATCCAGCGGTGACTGCCGTATCCTCATTGCTGTCGCCGTTGATGCGGCGTTTGTTTTTGTTTCGACGCAACCTGCCATTGCGGTCCTTGGTATCCGGACTACCAGCGTTTTTACTGAGGTTGTTGCTGCGGGCTAGCCAGCTATCCTCTCCCGCACAGAAGCGGGTCATGAGTGATGTGAGGGCTGCCATGGATTTCGGCTTTTCCTGTCCTAGGTGCCGGGCCAGCCACTCGTCGCGGATGTTATGTTGGAAGGCAGCGAGGGCCTCTGCATCCGGACAGTCAACAATTTGATTTTTCTTTGTTAGGAACCGTGTCCAGAATTGTCTGGCCGATTCGTCTGGCTGCTGGATTATGTGGCTTAGGTCATCTGCGTCTGGTGGTCGCACATATGTGCCCTGGAAGTTGTCGAGGAATGTGGCTTCCAGGTCTTCCCAACACCCAATTGACTCTGCGGGCAGGCTGTTGAGCCAATGCCGAGCTGGTCCTTTAAGCTTGAGCGGGAGATATTTGATGGCGTGAAGATCGTCGCCGCGGGCCATATGGATATGAAGGAGATAATCCTCGATCCAAACCGCGGGGTCTGTTGTGCCATCGTAGGATTCGATGTTAACGGGTTTAAACCCTTCAGGGATTTGATGATCCATTACTTTGTCAGTGAAGCATAGTGGGTGTGCGGCGCCTCTGTATTGAGCAATATCACGATGTAGCTCAAGAGAGTGTTGTCTGCTGTGTTCGGCCCGGCCGGAGTTGTTGTATCCGGTGCGACGGTATTCGTCGTGGGTCTTGGGGCGCCCACGTGATCCATAGATAGATCTGGATTGTCTTGCCTTGTCCTCCAATATATCCCGCAAGTCCGGCGCGTTCCCCCGTGGCTTCGTATTTTTTGAGCGGTGCCGGGGTACGGTTTTGGTGGAGGGCTTAGATGCCTCTCTGTCGCGGCCACGAGGTGGTCGGTCTGCCGTATTGTGCGCTGGTGATGAAGGTTTGTATGCTTCCTCCTCTAGTCGGGGGAGCAACTTGCGTTTTGGGTAGCTTTTGGAGGGGCGTTCGAGTTCATACTCTTCAGCCGCGAGGACCTCGGTCCATCTGTCGGTCAGCAGGTCTTGATCAGCTTGGAGCTGTTGCTGCTTTTTCTTTAGACTATTTGCTGTGGCCATTAGCCTGCGTCTGAAACGCTCTTGTTCGATGGGATCCTCAGGCACGACGAATTCGTCGTCGTCGAGGCTTGCCTCGTCTCCGGAGGGAGGTATGTAATTATCATCCTCGACCTCTTCGTCTGCCGCTCTCTCGTGAGGGCTTGCTTCTGCCTCCTCCTGCGCTGAATCTTGCTGGAGGGGGTTATCTTGGGCACTTTCTGGGGTGTTGTTATCTCCTGTGCCGGAATCTCCATTCTTGCTGTGGCGGGATTTGGAGCGGCGCCGCTGACGTCGGCGTTTGGGCTGTTTCTTTAAGGAATCTGCCTCCGCTGCTTCTTCGCCGTCCCCATCCTTTGGGGTGTCCACCATGTATATGTCGTATGACGAGGTGGTTTTCCAATGCCCTGTAGGCAATGGTTCTTGATCGTCTCCGGCATCGTCGTCCATACCGTCGATGTGTTCGGAGTCGTAGTCTAGTACGTCGGTTAGATCGTCGATAGTGGCTACAAAGTGGGTGGTGGGTGGGCTTTGAATTTCTTCGTCGTCCGCATCCCAACCATCCTGGCCGTAGTTCGGCCAGGTCTCTCCGGATAGCGAGAGCTGCTTCAGCGATTTTAAGATGTCATCGAAGGGTGAGTGCTGAAAGATGTCCACAGCGGTGAACTCCATGATCGGTGCCCAATCAGATTTGATTGGCAGGGGCGCAGGAGGTTCGGAGTCCGGCAGGGAGTCCGGCACCTTGGAGTCATGAGCTTTATAAGGGACGAGGTCAGTGTTCGGCTCCATCGCCGTGGAAGTTGCAGCTCCCGAGGCGGTGTCCAGCCACCCGTCCTCGATCTGCGCGATCGGCTCCGGACTATGGGTCGGAGTGGATTCGTGTGCGGCCTCCAAGGTACTGTCCGGCGGCAAAGTTAGGTCGTGCCCATCGTGACAGTGTGGCACGCTCGGCTGCGGCTCAGATCCATCGAAGATCAAGTCTCCGCGGATATCGGCCATGAAGTTTAGGCTTCCAAACCTGACCTAACGGACAGGGGCATAGCTTTCGATCTGCTCCAGATGGCCAAGCGAATTGTCCCGCAGTGCGAAGCCGCCGAATACGAAAATCTGTCCGGGGAGAAAAGTCTCGCCCAGGACTGCGTCATTGTTGATTGAAGAGGCCATCAAGCCTATCGGTGACGACACAGAGGAACTCTCAATGAAAGCACCAATGTCGGTGTCCAAACCGGCGGATCTCGGGTAGGGGGTCCCGAACTGTGCGTCTAGGCGGATGGTAACAGGAGACAAGGGACACGATGTTTTACCCAGGTTCGGGCCCTCTTGATGGAGGTAAAACCCTACGTCCTGCTTGATTGATATTGATAATGTGGATATTACAAGAGTAGATCTACCACAAGATCAAGGAGGCTAAACCCTAGAAGCTAGCCTATGGTATGATTGTTGTAATGGTTGTTGTTGTGTCCTACGGACTAAAGCCATCCGGTTTATATAGACACCGGAGAGGGCTAGGGTTACATAGAGTCGGTTACAATGGTAGGAGATCTACATATCCGTATCGCCAAGCTTGCCTTCCACGCCAAGGAAAGTCCCATCCGGACACGGGACGAAGTCTTCAATCTTGTATCTTCATAGTCTTGGAGTCCGGCTGACGATGATAGTCTGGCCGATGATGATAGTCCGGCTATCCGGACACCCCCTAGTCCAGGACTCCCTCACCCGTGCTAAACCCGGATTCCTTCTAACTTAGCATTACCGGTTTTGATCAACATGTTGGGACCGGCACCCTCGCACCAAGGTTTAATGGTTGGTTATTTCTCCTCTGTTGAACCATACTCTTTTCCTCGCAGGGCAACCATATGTATGCAGAGATGCCTAAGAAATTTGTTAACCAATTTATATGTGTCCTCCAAGAGTGTGGGTTGATGATCGTTGCAAGTTTCTGGTCTTTCTCAATAAGTATGTCTTCGGGCCGGTGGAGAGTCAATACATGATTAAGTTCACTAGGTATACATCTGTTGCATGGTGGGAGGGTCTAGAAGCAAAATGTCCTTTCTGCACCTATGCACTGACTCCAATTAATCAGTTCCCAAGGTCTACAAACACGCCTGAGCGTTTCACAGGTACTTTTTATGATGCGTGTCGTGATGCTCCTTTTGAATTGGGCATGCCTTTGGTGTATTGACTTGTGTTTTTTTGTATGGACAGATGTGGCTGGGATTATCCCAGTTTTCTTCCTTTTTTCATGTTGGAATCAGTGACAATACCTTGCCGGGTAAATTACCTTCTCTCCTATTACAAAGTAGTGTATATTCTCTAGCTACTTATTGTGTTCTTTCTTGGCTATAGCTTCTTTGCTATTTTTAACTTCAAAATGATATGTCAAATATGCTCTAATTTTTTTTATGCCATCGGAGATCTCAGCTCATATTACTTCCTCTCTGTTTATGGTTGGGTAGTGGTGATTTACTGATTTTCTATGGGTTCATACTTACTTCAACTTTGAAGTGGCATTCTAATATTTAAAAGCCACCTTTATGCTAGCAGATAGCCTGATTTTACATTAAAATTTCTAAGGATGAAACAATCTGCATACCATAGAGCACACATCATTTAACTTACTTTTACCGGACTGCGCAATTTAAAACCTTGTTCTGTAATGCAATTCACATTTGGCCGCTATTTCTTACTTTTAGATGAGTTTTAATGTTAATCTGATGGAAACTGCAGGGACAGTTATTAACTTATTTTTTCCTAACAGCACTCCTCGTATTCTCTCCACTATGTTTAGCTAAGGTTGCAAAGTAAGAAGCATGTATGCTCTTGGTATTCAGTTCTAAAAGTTCAAATAAAAATCATCTAGATTTGGTAACCATGAATGTTTGTGAGGGAGGTACATAAAAGAGTTAATTTCACAAAGCATAGTGTAGAAAATATACTGACCCTTTTAAGTTAATGGCTCTGGGTACATATGTACTGTATAACAGTTGACCCCTTTAAATTTCCCTTGTCTTTCATGTTCCAGATAGCATGTACCCATTATATAATATATTGTGACAAATAGATAAGAAAAGGAACAACATAATCTCATAAACCTGTTGTTAAAATATATCTGGTTGTATTTCAGCTTCTATAATGTTGCTTAAAATTCCTAAAAAGTTAATAGTTCTTTGTAGCCCAGAACATATCCTGTTCATGTCCTCAATAGCAGCAGAGACGAGCACGTGATGCGTTGGTCTTCTGGTGGGTTTATGACGATTTGGCTCTTGGATGCAGGGTGGGTACCAGGAGATGAGTCTCGTGGCGGTGAGCGGAATGGAGACAAGGATGGCGACTTGATGCTTCTCGGAGACCTCCTCTGGAGGTGAATTTTCTAGGCCTTTTGTTTGCTATTTCACAGAGTTGGATCTGCATGCTCATGTTGTTCTTCAGCTTATGTCATGTACTTTAGGTTCATATATACACTACTTAATTAGGTTCAGGAGATGGTTCGCTGTTGGACTGTGTACTATGGGATGTTTTGGTGGTCTGATGCTTTTAGCCACCGCTCTAGTTCAGGAGGTGCTCCTTTATCTTGACCATGACTATGATTTTTAGTTAGACACCATGTTTGCAGATTCAAGTTCCAAAGTCAGGGTACTGTTTTTTATTTTTTGTAAGCATTAGTGAGCTGAAATATGTAGAGTTTGGATTGGGGATATAAGCATTGTTAAACTAAAGAAGCCTTTACATGCTCAGCATTATTGGCGACCTCTCTAATTTGGAGTTGTGAACCAATGGGAGATTCATCGTTTAATATTATTCTTTAATCACTAAATCATATAGGAGATTCCTTTGGTGCCCCATTAACCAAATATTAGTGTTACTAAAAAACTGACAAAATGTTATTCTGGTTGTGACTGAGCCCTACTGAGGCATGGTCGCCCCTTTTAACCGCTTACATCCTCAATAGGTGAGTCCCTGGCACCCCTCTCTCTATTGATTGATCCATATATCGCCAGGAAAGAATGGCTATTAGTTCAGCTACTATTGGACTATGAATTATTGTTTTTCTAGGGAAATTAATTACTCCTTGGAGAATCATAGATCCATGTTCTATTTTTGTCATGTAAGTTAGGTTATAACTATGTAGTTACAACCACATATTCAGAGTTGCAATAAAAACAATTAATAATAGAAACAAGTCAATTATGCGACTTGGTTGCGTCTTTCCGCATATCAATCTTGGTTTAGGTCATTTATTATTTGATCCAGTGATTGTGTTGATGGCTTAGTTTCTATTTCTTCAGAAAGGCACAAATAGGATCAACCCTATCCAATTAAAGTTTAATCACCTCACATATACATGCCTTTTTTGAATATATATAGTTGTATTCAATTTGGCTAGGATGTAATTGTTGGAAATATGCCCTAGAGGCAATAATAAAAGTATTATTATATTTCATTGTTCATGATAATTGTCTTTTATTCATGCTATAACTGTATTATCCGGAAATCGTAATACACGTGTGAATACATAGACCACACTATGTCCCTAGTGAGCCTCTAGTTGACTAGCTCGTTGTGATCAACAGATAGTCATGGTTTCCTGGCTATGGACATTGGATGTCGTTGATAACGGGATCACATCATTAGGAGAATGATGTGATGGACAAGACCCAATCCTAAGCATAGCACAAAGGTCGTTTAGTTCGTTTGCTAGAGCTTTGCCAATGTCAAGTATCTCTTCCTTAGACCATGAGATCGTGTAACTCCCGGATACCGTAGGAGTGCCTTGGGTGTATCAAACGTCACAACGTAACTGGGTGACTATAAAGGTGCATTACAGGTATCTCCGAAGGTATCTTTTGGGTTGACACGGATCGAGACTGGGATTTGTCACTCCGTATGACGGAGAGGTATCTCTAGGCCCACTCGGTAATGCATCATCATAATGAGCTCAAGGTGACCAAGGTGTTGGACACGGGATCATGCATTACGGTACGAGTAAAGTGACTTGCCAGTAACGAGACTGAACAAGGTATTGGGATACCGACGATCGAGTCTCGGGCAAGTAACGTACCGATTGACAAAGGGAATTGTATACAGGGTTTGATCGAATCCTCGACATCGTGGTTCATCCGATGACAACATCGAGGAGCATGTGGGAGCCAACATGGGTATCCAGATCCCGCTGTTGGTTATTGACCTGAGTGCGTCTCGGTCATGTCTGCATGTCTCCCGAACCCGTAGGGTCTACACACTTAAGGTTCGGTGACGCTAGGGTTATTAGGAAGACTTGTATGTGACTACCGAATGTTTCTCGGAGTCCCGGATGAGATCCCGGACGTCACGAGGAGTTCCGGAAGGGTCCGGAGGTAAAGATTTATATATGGGAAGTTGTCAAACGGACACCGGTAAGTTTCGGGGTCATACCGGGGCCACCGGAAGGGTTCCGGAGGTCCACCGGGTGGGGCCACCCCTCCCGGGGGACCACATGGGTTGCGTGGGGCAGGTTGCCAGCCCCTGGTGGGCTGGGCGCGCCTCCCCACCTAGGCCCATGCGGCTAGGGCAAGGGGAGGGGAAACCCTAAAGGGGGCGCCCCCCTGGCTTGGGGGGCAAGCCACCCTTTCCCCTCTCCCTTTGGCCGCCGCCCCCTCCTAGGGTTTTCCCTAGAGGGCCGGCCCCCCCTTGCCCCCTTCCCCTATATATAGAGGGGTGAGGGGAGGGCTGCAACACACAAGCCAAGGCGCAGCCCCTCCCCTCCCCAACACCTCTCCTCCTCCGTACGTGCTTGGCGAAGCCCTGTCGGAGTACTGCTGCACCAACTACACCACGCCGTCGTGCTGCCGTTGGAGCGATCTTCCTCAACCTCTCCTCCCCCCTTGCTGGATCAAGAAGGAGGAGACGTCTCCCGTCCCGTACGTGTGTTGAACGCGGAGGTGTTGTCCGTTCAGTACTTGGTCATCGGTGATCCGAATCACGTCGAGTACGACTCCATCATCACCATCCCCTTGCAAGCTTCCGCACGCGATCTACAAGTGGTATGTAGATGCAAACACACTCCCTTGACTCATTGCTTAGATGAACTCATAGATGGATCTTGGTGAAACCGTAGGAAAATTTTTAATTTTCTGCAACGTTCCCCAACAGTAATCCCATTGCTCCTAAAGTTATTCCCCAAGAAATCACATATTTGCAGTGTTCTTTTTGAAGAAATGTCTTCCCGCACAACACTATGTATGGCTAGCTGCTGGCTGTTGATATATATTGATTTCTGTCAAAGAGATTGCAATTATATAAACCTTAATTAGACATCTTTGAAGGGAGTTTAGCCATTCTATATTTCTCTTTCGGGCATGTGTTGGCATGAGATTAGTACCAGCGGCTATGGTGGCTTACATGAGAAGTGTTACATGTCTTGGCATGGTTTTATATAAGCCAGTAACACCGTTTTATTTTCTGTCTATCATGATTTATCAGTTTGGTTGTTATAAATCTGTTTTCCATCAAGCTCATATCACTGTTTATTTGAATTCCTTGCATTTGTGATTAGTTGACGGTATATGCATTATTTATCAAGTGAATTTGTAGACTGATGTATTTGCAGACTAATAATAGTATTGACATTTGCTTACTAACTATTGTCTCTATAGCAGGCCAATTTGTGTGTTTTTGGTTGTGGCATACCATTTTTAGTCAAATTGAGAAACAACCGCCTTTTGGTCTCGTCCCATAACCAGCCGTGAAAGACGAGATGTTTATGCTGCCCTTCTACCTTCCTCCTTGTCCCTATTTTTCCCCATCGTGTGTTGGGCTCTCTGAAGTAAAATAAACAGGAAACTATATGCTGAAAAGTGGGGTGATAAATATCCAGTTACTAGATTCACTAAATTTGTGATCCCAATATTGTGAGCAAAATAGTGAAATGTCAGGGTTTGCTCTACTGCAAATTTGCAGTTTACTTGAACTTTGTTGTGATGAGCAATTCTGGTCTGATCAAACTAATAAATGCATGTGCTTTCCATGTTTTGTTCCCCGTAAGAAGTTGATTCTGTATTTTATGTATTTGTTGTGAGCTACTTTTAACTCTGATAAAGAATGTACATTGTATTGTTACTTGCTGGTGTTCTTACATCTTTCATCTGATGCTTTATTACCTGGTTGGGAGTGATCGCACCCGCGGGTGTGCGAGAAGCCACAGTTTCTATCTGGTCTATGTTAAGCCTGTCGAGATGACTTCAACTTCTGTACCCTAAGACCAACCAAGGATTTATCAGTTTGGTTTATAAATTTTCTGTAAGCTACTACGTGTTGTTGTATCTTTTATGCCTAGGATATTTAGTGCTAAACCTATCGGCGAAACATGCTTTCTATGTTCATGCATTATTCAGAGGCTTCTTATTGTGTGTATACAAACATTTGGACTGGCACCCTCGCGCCAAGGCGCAATCCCGATCTAGTTGATAGATGATTGCACTAGATATTGCTATGTTATCTGTTAACTACTAAAGATGAGGCTCTACACTACATTAAAATCTATAAGGCAGAAGTTGAGAATCAACTTGGAAAGAAAATTAAACGAGTCCGGTCAGATCGTGGTGGAGAGTACTTATCTAGTGAGTTTGACTCCTTCTATGCGAAACACGATATTATTCATGAGAGGACGCCTCCCTATTCGCCCCAGTCAAACGGGGTTGCCGAGCGAAAAAACCGTACTCTAACTGATTTGGTTAACGCCATATTAGATACATCTGGTTTATCCAAGGCATGGTGGGGAAGGCTATATTGACTTCATGTCATGTCCTCAATAAAGTTCCGGCAAAAGATAATGAGATTACTCCCTATGAGAAATGGGCGAAGAGAAGGACATCACTCTCGCACTTGCACACTTAGGTCTGTTTGGCAAAAGTCAATGTGCCGATCCCCAAAAAGCGTAAGTTGTGACCAAAGACGGTAGACTTCGTTAATTTAGGCTACGCTAAGAATAGCGTTGGCTATAGATTTCTAGTAGTGAGATCTGAGGTACCTGAGCAGAAGGTCGGTACAATTATGGAGTCTAAGGATGCTATATTCTTCAGGATATTTTTTCTATGAGAGATATGCAAAACACTTCTAGCCGCAATACATGCTGCTTAACAAGGTTGTCAGAATCGCGACTTTGAATCGAATCGGAGCTTCGATGGTAGGATCGCAAATGGTAGAATCTTCACTATCAGAAACGTAGAAACGTAGATTATAAGAACTAAAATCGCAGAATCATAGGGGTTAGTTTGGATTGTAAAGTCGTAAAATCGTTTAACAGAATCACGATTCTGACAACCTTGCTCCTTAATAAACATAGGGTAGGAGACACGATTTGACTCTATGTTTGATGACTTGCTCGCCTCACCTGTTTTAATTTAGTAGACCCAATTATGTGTATATTTTTACGCCGTTATGCTTCTAGATTGTCTGAAGAAAACTTATCAAATACTAGCAAATGCTTATCTTTTGATTTTGGTTTCCTACCAAATAAATTACCATACTAGAAAATACTTATCTTTTAATTTAGTAGATGCAATTACGTGTATAATTTTTACGCGATTATGCTTCTAGATTGTCTGAAGAAAACTTATCGAATGGGAAATACTTATCTTTTGATGAAGAGAATCTTCTACGTGTATGGCGAGAAGTTAGGCATCCTTAAACAAATCTATTATGGGACCCAATTGTTTAAGTCGTTGGACGAAGCAATGGGCCACCGAAGCTTCAACATGAGGGAGGACGAGTTGTTGTGCGATGTGTGGTTGGTCACTCGCATCGATCCGATCCAGGGCACAGAGCAAAAGGGATGGACATTTTGGGCCAATATGCACATTTGGTTCCATGAGCACAAGCATTTCGAGCCGTACACCGATGAAATCATCCGCAACCATTTGGTGGATTCTCTCAACCATCAATGGTACATCATCCGAGAGTCCATGTCCAATTATTTCGGCCACTTTAAGCAACTCATCGGACGGTGGCCAAGTGGTGTCCCAATCTCTAAGCAAACAATTGTGTTGATCATTTGACCGGATATGCAAATTGTTGACCGGATATGATCTATGTTTTGGTCATTTGATCGGATCGGGTATACATATTGTGGGGAATGTTTTAATTTGTATACTTCCCATGCATGCAATTTGTTCTTGAAGTTGGAGAAGAAGTATTTCATCCTCATGAATTGTTGGTTCAAGTTGAATGGGCAACCCAAGTGGAAGGTACTTATTGTCAACTCCGCCAAGACCGCCTACATGGGCATCGAGGAAGAAATGGGTGATCCGACCAACCGAACATAGGAGCCTCCTAAGAAGGTTAAAAGAGGTTTACGGGGAAAGAAGTGGGAGGAGGAGAAGGCAAAGAGAGAAGGGGCGGCGACCAAGATAATAGAGAGGTTCGAGGATATCTTGGCAAAGAAGGAGGAGACATATGTCAAGCGCTCCGCCATCAAGGAGGCATGTAAGGCTGAGAGGTCTAACATGTTGATGACAGTGACCGAGAAGAAACTAAAACCTTAAGAGAAGAAGGCCATGCTCGAAGAGAAGAAGGTTTAGATTCCAGCCACTTCGGAGGAGGCCAAGATGTTGACCTTGAAGATGGATGATTTGGATGACGATGCAAGGATGATCGTCCAAACCGTCTGTTTCAAGATGTTGAAGCAACAAAAGAATCAACTAGAGGTGGACACGGAGAAGGAGATGGCCGAGAAGGAAGCGACTACAGAGTGAGCGTGGAGGTTCGGATACCAGATGTTTGAGAAGAAACTCTATTTTTTGCACGGACCGTCGGCTGATATTCTTTTATGATCGGCATGTAAAAACTATGCATACTTGTATCTTTTTTTTGTTGTGACCCGACGCTATGTGATCGGGCATGCTCTATGTAGTCGGATGCATTTGAATTTCAAATTTATCAGACATTTAGGGGGAAACTTTGGATAGCCGGCTCCCGCATCACTGTCTGCAGACTGGTCCCCACCGGTCCATGGATGGATACGGTGTCCGGTTTGGGGGTCAACATTGGAGATGCCATTAGCACCATTGTTCTCCCTTGAATTTAACTGTGGAATGAATCGCAGTACAATCATGTAGGTTGTATATTAAGCCTTAGAATACCGACAATTATTAAGGAGAAATGAAGTAAGCATCACACATGGGTTTTCAATTTATTCCTGACCCGAAACGTGTAATCCTCTAAACAAAAAACTCCTTCAAATATAGCTTCAAGGGATCTACTAGAGATGCTCTTAATTCCCCATCCTATCTCCCATCCTTTAATTTCCCATATTTTTTAGAAAAATAAACTTTTGTTTATGCAGCCTAGCTATCCCGCAAAACTTTATCCTACGAAAAATTTCTTCTGTCAGTTCATCCAAAAGTATGTATGCATACAAATTCCGTTTGAACATATATTTTCCACATCACATTAATTCAAAACTTGAGAATTCTAGTACACACAATTCAAATGCATATCAAAATTATTTTTTTCACTCTTAACCATTCAAATTCAAACACAACATATGGTTCAAACGAACTAAAAATCCAAATAAAACAAGATAAAGCACAAGAATCAAGTGATATGAAGTTGCTAGTGGTGGTCAACAAGTTCTTCTTGGAGTTGATTGTGAGCTTCTCGGTTCTTGATCCTTTGGTGTGCTTGGAGGAATGCTTGGATCCTATTTGGGTGATATTTCGAGTCCACCATGACACCATTGTAGAGGAAGCACAAGTTCTCTGGGTCATCTCTCTCATCCTTAGTGATCATGTTGTGCAAGATAACAAATGTTGCTAGGACATGTGTCACAGGCTCCGAGGCTTCCAGTACTAAGCAGGGCCACGATCAATCACAAAGCATTTTTTAAGCACATCAAAAGCTCTCTCAACATCCTGTTCAGCGGATTCTTGGCACTCTACAAAGTGAGATCATTTGTTACATTGAGGATGTTGGATTGTCTTCAGAAATGCGTCCGATGAAGGATAGATGCCATCAAAAAGGTAGTACCTCATGTTGTACTCATAGCTATTGACAACATAGTTGCAAGGTGGAGTGTCACCGGCAACAAGCCTTGCAAAAAGAGGATATATCAGGAGGACATTATTAAGGTCATCATGAGATCTAGACATCGAGAACTATCAATACCAAATCCATAGATTATGTGAGGCAATTGCCGCAAGAATGGTGGTTGGATCGTGGCAACGTCCTTTTTACAGACCTTGTCATGCCACGACCATGCCACAGGACAATTCGTCCATGCCCAATGCATGTAGTGAATGACTCCAATTATCTCTAGCCAACCTCTCGCTTCACTTTCCGCCATGAGCCTTGAGGGAGTCCTGGGCTAGGGGTTGTCCGGATAGCCGAACTATCATCATCGGTCGGACTCCAAGACTATGAAGATACAAGATTGAAGACTTCGTCCCATGTCCGGATGGGACTTTCCTTGGCGTGGAAGGCAAGCTTGGCGATACGGATATGTAGATCTCCTACCATTGTAACCGACTCTTTGTAACCCTAGCCCTCTCCGATGTCTATATAAACCGGATGGCTTTAGTCCGTAGAACAACGGCAATAACAATAATCATACCATAGGCTAGCTTCTAGGGTTTAGCCTCCTTGATCTCGTCGTAGATCTACTCTTGTAATACCCACATCATCAATATCAATCAAGCAGGATGTAGGGTTTTACCTCCATCGAGAGGGCCCAAACCTGGGTAAAACATCGTGTCCCTTGTCTCCTGTTACCATCCGCCTAGACGCACAGTTCAGGACTCCCTACCCGAGATCCGCCGGTTTTGACACCGACATTGGTGCTTTCATTGAGAGTTCCTCTGTGTCGTCACCGATAGGCTCGATGGCTCCTTCGATCATCAACAACGATGCGGTCCAGGGTGAGACTTTTCTCCTCGGATAGATCGTCGTATCCAGCGGCTTTGTAGTGCGGGCCAATTCGGTTGGCCATCTGGAGCAGATCAAAAGCTACGCCCCTGGCCGTCGGTCAGATTTGGAAGCCTGAACTTCATGGCTGACATCCGCGGAGACTTGATCTTCAACGGATTTGAGCCACAGCCGAGCGCACCGCACTGTCACGATGGGCATACTTTAGCTCTGCTGCCGGACAGTGCCCTGGAGGCCGCACACGAATCCGCTCCGACCCTCGGTTCGGAGCCGGCTGTGCAAATCGAGGACGGGTGGTTAGACACCGCCTCGGGGGCTGCAACCTCTACGGCGATAGAGCCGAATACTGACTTTGTCCCTTCTGAAGCTCGTGACTCCAAGGCGCCGGACTCCTCGCCGGAATCCGAACCTCCCGCGCCCCCTTCAATCAAATCCTATTGGGCGTCGATCATGGAGTTCACCGCCACGGACATCTTTCAACACTCATCTTTTGGCGACACCCTGAGTTCGCTAAGGCATCTCTCGTTATCAGGAGAGCCCCGGCCAGACTACGGTCAGGACGGTTGGGATGTGGATGACGAAACTCAAAGCCCACCCACCACCCACTTAGTAGCCACTGTCGACGATTAAACCGACATGCTAGACTTCGACTCCGAAGACATCGCCGGTATGGACGACGATGCCGGAGACGACCAAGAATCAGCGCCTACTGGGCACTGGAAAGCCACCTCAACTCACGACGTATACATGGTGGATACACCAAAAGGAAGTGATGACGAGGAACAATGGGACGCAGCGAAGGATAATTCCCCCGAAAAACAACAAAAACAGCGACGCAAGCGCCGCCCGAAGTCCCGCCTCGATAACAACGGCACCCACAGTGACCCAGCCGTAGAGCAGGGCGAACCAGTGGACGAGCAACCCATTCCCGGCGAAAACAATAGTCCAGACGATCTCACGCTGGACACATCACCGGAGCATAAGAACCTTCACAGAAGGCTCGTCGCCACTGCAAAGAGTTTGAAGAAGCAAAAGCGGAAGCTCAAAACGGCGGAAGACGTACTCAGAATGAGATGGAGCAAAGTACTCGAGACCGCAGATAAATACGGCAATAGTCACCACGCAAAGAGCTACCCGAAGCGCAAACTGTTGCCCGAATTTGACGAGGAGGCCATAGAGCCCCCACAGTCAAAAAAGAAAGAGGTCGCCTGGCCGGATAGACGTCCAGATAACAAGCTAAGAGCGGCAAGCGGCGCCGCACATAATCTGACACACTTTCCAAATAAGGATCCTAGTGAAAAGGATGGCCCAGTCAGGTCCATATATGGGCCAAAAAAGAAGGCTCCAGGAAGCAACACAACCCGCCGAGTGTTCGAAGATAACGACACACCTAAATACAGGGGCGCCGCACACCCACTATGCTTCACCAACGAAGTACTGGATCATGAATTTCCAGCAGGATTCAAGCCCGTAAACATAGAGGCATATGACGGAACAACAGACCCCGGAGTCTGGATTGAGGATTATATCCTACACATACATATGGCTAGAGGAGACGATCTCCACGCCATAAAATACCTACCCCTCAAGCTCAAAGGACCAGCTCGGCATTGGCTCAAAAGCCTCCCAGAAAATACCATTGGAAGTTGGGAAGAGCTTGAGGATGCGTTTCGAGCAAATTTTCAGGGAACTTATGTCCGCCCTCCGGACGTAGACGATTTAAGTCACATAACTCAACAGCCCGGGGAGTCAGCACGCAAATTCTGGAATAGGTTCCTCACCAAAAAGAACCAAATAGTCGACTGTCCGGACGCCGAAGCCTTAGCAGCCTTTAAACATAACGTCCGAGACGAATGGCTCGCCAGACACCTCGGCCAGGAAAAACCTAGAACAATGGCCGCACTAACAAGCCTCATGACCCGCTTTTGCGCGGGGGAAGATAGCTGGCTAGCAAGATGCAGCACCAGTGACCCCAGTACATCCGAGGTCAGGGATGGAAATGGGAAATCACGACGCAGAAAAGATCAGCGCAGGAATAAGGAAAGCGGCCCAAACAGCACGGCGGTCAACGCCGGATTCAAAAGCTCTCAGCCGAACAACAAAACAATGCCCCTTAAGGACAACAGTCACGAGCTATCCAACCTCAACAAAATCATGGATAGGATATGTCAAATCCACAGTACCCCCGGGAAGCCTGCAAACCATACCCACAGAGATTGTTGGGTCTTTAAGCAATCCGGCCGACTTAACGCCGAACACAAGGGGCTCGACACATCGAACGAAGACGATGACGAATCCCACACGCAGCAGACCGGAGCACGGAAGACTTTCCCACTAGAGGTCAAAATAGTGAACTCACTTCATATGATAAATTGTGCGGAAGCGATATAAACTTGCTATACCAGGACACCATCCGCAGAATGGGGATAGACCCTACCAAAATTCGCCATAGCAACACTTCCTTCAAAGGAGTGGCGCCAGGCCCTTATGCCAAGTGTACAGGCTCTGCACTACTAAAAGTTGTGTTCGGTTCACCTGACAAATTCCGCCGCGAAAAGCTAATCTTCCATATCGCCCCATCCAAAAGTGGCCATCAAGCACTACTGGGACGCGAAGCTTTCGCCCGCTTTAATGCAATACCGCATTTACGCGTCTCTTACACCCAAAATGCCCGGTCCACGCGGCATCATCCCATTAAAGGGAAACTCCGAGTGTTCCTCGACCACGGAAAAAGTGAGACTGCCTTGACAGCCGCACATTAATCCAAGCTTGCTGATCAAAGCCCCTAAAAACAGGTCATTTAGACCTCGGACACGGTTAGGCGAGTCCGACATAAATAAACAAGGGGCTTCCCAGCCGCATACCCCTTTGCAAGGGGCTGCACGTTTAAACCATGAGAGCCAATAAAGCTCTATCTTTCCAAATCATACTCTGTTTTAAATACATCTTTCGCATGATATTTTTTCCAAACTAAGTTCTTCTCTTTTACAGATGAATCACGTGCTACACCCGTCCAGGATACGGCACAACAGAGACACAGGCGCAGACGTGCAGCAGGGACCCGTTACAAGGATTCTTTTCAGATTAAGACCCTGCGTAAACCTTTCTTACTGTCTCTTGTTGATACTCATCCCCCGGTTTACTACCATAACCGAGGAGGAGGCTGGCGTTTTGGCATCGGCCGCGTCAGAAGTTTTCGCCTGTGCCTAGACATTAGGGGCTTAGGGCACTGTTCTGCCCGTTATCATAAAGTCCGAATACCTTAGGGAGTGTTCGGCGTCTCGAGTTAGGTCTTATATGCATCAGCTCTGAATCATGTCTTTGGTCAAATGTTGGGTTTCCCCGGCTCCTGTGTTTTGCTGCCTTACGTTTCGCCCCATCGGCTAACGCGGCACCAGGAGAACTACTGCGATTGTGCCCCGGTTCGGCTGCGCGAGCACCTCAGTAGAGAAAGCCGAAAACTGACTGTCATGATACAGCGAGAGACCGGTCAACCACTCGATCGACTATTGGAATGTCTAGAATTCCTCCGCTTTGACGAAGGACCACTTCCCGGTCAGGCACACACGCGCCCCGAGTTCGGAGAGCGCGGTGCCTCTAGGGGCTATATCGTAGCCCCACCATCGAGCTCCTATGGCTAAGTGAAAGTGATAAAGCATTATAGTCCGGTTGCCTAGTTTGCTATGCTATCACCTCCTTCAAAGGACCAAGACGTTGGATTAAGTGTGAAAATGCATTTTTTTGCAAACACCCCCGCACTATGTGCGTGGGGGCTGAAGCCAAAGACTGCCATCTTTCAGGTTATAAATACATATACATTAACGGCCGCACAGGAGATATTTCAATACTTGAACGCACAAGTATAAAAAGTCGTTATATTATAAAAATGATACAAATCATACACGTCATTTGAACATGACATTTTTCGAGCACTGCGACTCTATTAACCGAGCGCCCTGCAGGACTTCCTCAAAATAGTGCTCGGTGGGTAATCGGCTCTCGTCCGAACCCCGGGACGCAACATCGGTGGCATTCATCTCCGCTCAGTATGTCTTAACACGGGCAAGAGCCATCCGTGCACCCTCTATGCAGGCCGACCGCTTCATCGCCTTGATATGCGGCACCGCCCCAAGGAATTGCTGCAATAAACCAAAATAACTCTTCGGCTTGGGCCTTTCCGGCCACAGATGAGCCACTACATCCGTCATGGCTAGTCCAGACAATCTATTCAGCTCAGCCCACTCAGCCAACAGATCGGTCAACGGCAGTGGATGCTCCGGACTATGGAATTGAGACCAAAACAGCTCTTCCATTTCATGATCCTTCTGACTTCGGAAGTGCCGAACTGTGTCCGCCGCACTCGCCGTCAAATCCAGATAAGAATCCTCCGCACTCCACAACTGGCCCAACTGAGCATACTTCGGATCCGTGAATTTCCTACGCAGCAGAAAGGGCTTTCCAGCCACAATGTCTCCGGCCTGACGCAGTTCCTCCTTTATAGCCCACATTGCAGAACGAGCATCCTTGGCTTCGGCGGTGGCCTTCTTCAGGCCCTCTTACTCCGCTTGGCGTTCTCTTTCAAGAACATCATAGCGGTCGGTAGCATCTTTTAATTTCACGGCCATTACGGCCATTTCCTCCCTGCTTCGGCAGTGAGCAGCCTTCTCGGCTTTTAGCTCCTCCGCCGCCTTCAAGGCAGCCGCATCACTTTTTCGGGCTTGGTCCTTGGCTCGAGCAAGCTCCGCCCGAAGGTCTTCCACAGCAGCGGCACCATCTGCATCAAGCATACATGTTGTAAGGAGTGGGCATCAGCTCCCTTACCAGGTGACCGCGGAAACACCACTTACCTTGCGACTCGTCAAGTCCTTTATTGACCAGCGTGATGTCCGCATCCGCAACGTCGAGTTGCCGCTTCAGTTCGGCAACTCTATCAGTCCGGCTGGCCACCGAACGCTCCGCCACCTGCATAGGAAAGGCGACATTTCGTAACTGAGATTATGATCTTCGGCACGCTGTCGCTTTCGACAACATACCGAGTCTCAGGGGCTACTATCTATACAGGGCGCACCCTATGTGCAACACTGTCAAAAGGTATATCATTATTTTTGCGTACCTCAAACCCCGTCAGTAAACTTCCGACGGCCTCATGTAACCCGCTTTCGGCGGATGAGATCCTTTCAATCACCGCACTCATTAATGCGCGGTGATCTTCTGAGAGAGACGCCCTCTCGAGCAAACCCTGCAGCTCCACCGGCCGCACTCCAGTGGGTGCCGAACTCCCAGGCCCCGCCGGACTCGGGGAGACCCTCCGTGACGACACCTCAGGATCATCCGCCCCGACTAATGGGACGGCAAATGGAGGCGTTTCGCTCTCCATCATCTCCGGACGAAGGTCCCCCGATGATGAGCTCTGCTGGGAAGGGCTGAGATCCGAACTACAAGGTAAAAACTTCGGTTATCCTTAGAAATAAAATAGGGATGCCCTTTATTATAAAACTTCCCTTTTTTCTACTTACGGCTCGCTGGAGGGCTGATTCCTTTGGGGAGACTGTACGGCCGGGACTCCTCCCGGTGCAGGACCTTCCGGTGCAGATTTCTTTCCCCACTTCGAGGCTTTGGCCTCCGGGTTTTCGGAAGCGGTCCTCTTCTCCCCCGGAAGGAGGGATTCTTGATTCCCCCCTTACTGAGAGCCTCCTTAACAGAGGTGGTAGTTTCCCTGTTCCCCCCTTCGCCTTCCTCCGAAGGCGCAACCTCCAACATTTTGATTAACACGGGATCCGGCGTGGTCTCGGGGAGGGGGGCCGGACACCGTATCAGTTTCACTTGCGCTATCCACTCCTGTTCAAGGGATAGCTGGTTAAAAGGCAAATCCATGATAAATAAATGGATGATATGTCTGGTCACAGGGCTACTTACTTGAGTATCCGGGCGACTGCAGCTTAGGCCAGCGTCCTCGGTCAAGTCCGGACACATTTCTTGTGATCCGAAGAACAGTTTGTACATCTCCACGGGTTTTGTACCCATAAAGTGTTGGAGAGCTCGTGATCCCTCCGGATTGAATTCCCACAGGCGGAGGGGGCGACGTTTGCAGGGCAGAAGACGCCGAATCAGCATAACCTGCGTCACTACGACCAGATTGATCTTCCTCTCTTGGAGATCTCGAATCCGGCCCTGCAATAGGGGTACGTCCTTGGACGGCCCCCAGTCAAACCCTTTGTTGACCCACGATGTCAGCCGTGGTGGAGGGCCCGGGCGAAAGGCGGGCGGCGGCCTCTGCCTGCTGCCCCTGGGAGCGGTGATATAGAACCACTCCTGTTGCCACAAACCGTGCTCCTCCTGAAAAGAGCCCTCGGGCCATGGAGCATCGGCCCTCTTGCTTATAACCGCCCCGCCGCACTCTGCCTGACGCCCCTCAATCATCTTCGGCTCCACATTGAAGGTTTTGAGCCACAAACCAAAGTGAGGGGTAGTGCGGAGGAAGGCTTCGCAGACGACAATAAATGATGAGATATGGAGGATAGACTCCGGAGCTAGGCCGTGGAATTCCATCCCATAGTAAAACAAGAGCCCCCTCACGAAGGGATCCATCGGGAAGCCTAGGCCCCGACGGAGGTGAGGCACGAACACGACGCTCTCGCCAGGCTCCGGGGTAGGAATGACTTGCCCTTGGGCAGGCAACCTATGCGAAATCTCGTAGGTTAAGTACCTGGCGTCCCTAAGCTTTAGCACGTCCTCTTCCGTGACGGAGGAGGGCATCCACCGGCCCTGAAGGTCGGAGCCGGACATTGTCGAAGGACCGAAGTACCCGAATCTGGAGCCCTGGGTGTTGGAACTCGGGACAAGGGGCGGATTCGATTGAGGATTGAAGAAAAGGAACGGGCCTTGGTCTCATTATAAATGGGGAGAATACCAAGAGCTGTCTCCGTGACCGTTTAGAACTCGCCTTCAATGGAGGGGCGTGGCAACGGGCGCGGTTGGGTTACCCACGTCCGTATTGATGAGAATCCTGGAATAAGGGGAACACGATCTCTGCTTCGACAAGACGTGTCAAGGAAACCGCTTCGCTAAACGCGTTGAGGTGGTATAATAAAAACGATTCGAGTAAAAGCTTGGTTGTGGTGTGACGTCATGCCACGAAATACGTCAGCAGATTGAACTTGTGTAAATATTATTCTCTCTATGGTGGGATGTGGAATTTATTTTGCAGAGCCGGACACTATCCTGGTGTTCACAATCTTCTACAAATTATTCGGAGAAGGAACCCGCCTTGCAATGCCGAAGACAATATGCGCGCCGGACTCGTCGTCATTGAAGCCTGGTTCAGGGGCTACTAAGGGAGTCCTGGGCTAGGAGGTGTCCGGATAGCCGAACTATCATCATCGGCCGGACTCCAAGACTATGAAGATACAAGATTAAAGACTTCGTCCCGTGTCCGGATGGGACTTTCCTTGGCGTGGAAGGCAAGCTTGGCGATACGGATATGTAGATCTCCTATCATTGTAACCGACTCTGTGTAACCCTAGCCCTCTCTGGTGTCTATATAAACCGGATGGCTTTAGTCCGTAGAACAACGACAATAACAATAATCATACCATAGGCTAGCTTCTAGGGTTTAGCATCCTTGATCTCGTGGTAGATCTACTCTTGTAATACCCACATCATCAATATCAATCAAGCAGGGCGTAGGGTTTTACCTCCATCGAGAGGGCCCGAACCTGGGTAAAACATCGTGTCCCTTGTCTCCTGTTACCATCCGCCTAGACGCACAGTTCGGGACCCCCTACCCGAAATCCGCCGGTTTTGACACCGACAAGCCTCTTGATATCTTCCTCAGTGGGAGCCCTAAAGTACTCCAGTCCATAGATCTCGATTAAGACATTGGTGAATCTCTTCACACACTCGAGGATGTGATCATACCAATGTGAACATGGTCATCAATGGTATCGGCCAGGCATCCATATGCGAGCACTCGCACGGCTGTTGTAATCTTCAACAATGGACTTGCACTTGGTTTCCCCACGAAATTCCTTCTTAGTCGAAACAATGGATCATGTTTGTCCACAAATCTGGCAATGGTGTTGAAAAGATCCCAATGCATCAAGAATCTTGTTCGGAAGTAGTTAGGGGGGGGGGGCATGTAACATTTTGTGCAAAGTAGTCCCTCACTATATCATCAGCGATAGTTACTAGCAGGCCACAGAGGCAATTCCCTGGTGGGGAAGCAACGCATGTGACCGAGTTGTAGGGGTACCGGTAGTTGTCAAGTTGTCCAGTTCTGGCGTCGTCGGTCGACTAGGGATCGCACGTGATCCTCCTACGCCATCTCCAAGATTAGGTGGTTCAATTCCTGATGAAAGCTGACCCTGGTGGCAATGGGGTACACCTATGCGAGGGCAGCCACGATGGCGGCAAGAATGACGATTCTGGCACCAGCAACTGACGAGAGGATGCGGGAGAGGGCGGCGGGGCTGCGAGGGGGGGGGGGGGTTCCATCCCTAGGGAGTTGATGTGGATGGCGGTGGCGTGAGGTGAGTCAATGCTGAGAGGAAGGACAGACGCCTGTCTACATTTGCTAGGAAGTGGTGTTTCTAGAGAAAAATGGGGCTGGAAGGTTGAGACATGAGGGGTGAGAATTTAATAGTTTTGCGGGAATAGTGGTTTCGGAATGGGCTAGATGGGGCTTAATTCTCCAAACCGCCTTTTATTGTTACTGAACATGACCTTTCTTTGGGGGGGGGGGGGGGGGGGGGGGGTAGAGATGCAATAAAATGGCGTGCTAATGTGTGTGAGCGTGCGTCCCTCTTTCCTTGATCTGGTATATCTTTGAGAAAATTCCTTATTTGATCATTTATTAAAATGTGCTTCCTTATTTTGTATAAACAATTAATCTCTTCCATATTTGCAATTATGTATATATTTTTGTACATGATTATGCTTCTACATTATCTGAAGAAAACTTATACGAAGAGAATCTTCTACGTGTGTGGTAAGAAGTTAAGCATCCTTAAACAAATCTATTATTTGAACCTTAATTGTTTAAGTTGTTCGATGAACCAATTGCCCACCAAGCTGCAAATTCTCTTGGGGACAAACCGGCAAACTCTCGCTCAATCGAAGTGTACCAGACAGTTTTGAGTAGATTCTTCTTGCATATTGCAGTATGCTAGTGATGATTTGGTGATGGAATATACTGTATACTAGTAGACAGAGTGCAAAGCAGTATTAAACAACAACAATTATGGAGTTGGTAATCCATTATATTCAGCATAAGAGATGGCTGTTTTGGTAGGACTTGGGTTCTTTTTGGCTTTCCTAATCACAAACAATCATTATGTGGCAGCAAATTAATTATGAGTTTGGAGAAGTACATGTCTTTGTTTAGTTTCAGCATAGCAAGTTGCTTGCTTCAGGTTAAAGCACCGGGAAGGGACTGGACTATGCGCTTCTGGCAGTGGTTCCGGATATAAATTAAAAATCTTAGGTGCAGTTTTTCTCTGATTTGCAGTCTTTTCATTTTATATTGGAAGGGCCAATTTTCTGTTGGTTTCGACGACTTACAAGCATATGCAAGTATGCTGCATTTTCTGGTTCTGTCGACCAGGATGTATGCAGTGATGTAAGCGTAGAAATGCTAATAGAACAACGATGAAAAACAACAAGGGTAATACTCCCTCCGTCCGGAAATACTTGTCATTGAAATGAATGTATCTAGATGTATTTTAATTCGAGATACATCCATTTTCATCCATTTATGCGACAAGTATTTCCGGACGGAGGGAGTAGAATTTAGGTTTCCTACCATGCTTGGCTGTACCTCATTTGCTGTCACAAGTCAACACTCAACAACAGTTTCCTCCACTGTATTTAGCCTCAGGACTGTGACACCATTGTAGCAAATGCTTGTTTACACCATAGTGAAAGCCTAGCGCAAAGTCTGTATTAGACCAGAACTATAAAGTAGAGCAGATATTTCCCAGCCAATTGTAGTTTTCTGATGACCGACTCAGGCAGGTAACCATTGAAAAAGGAAGTCCAACCTTGGGCAACATGATTAGGACTGCCATTTGATTCCCGCTGTCCATTGTGTATGTCCGGTTAGGTGAGTCCATTAGTCTAAGCTTTTGAAAATGACAGGGTATTTCCCCCGCCGCTGGTTCTGCCCGTTTCATAATCGTATCATCTTGTGGTAGGGACTGGTTCAGTACTGCCCAAGCATCTGCAGCGTGCAGAAGTTTCCCGAAAAATACTTCTAACTCTTTCTCTGAAACACTGCACCTATCCCGGCATCGATCTGATCTGAGGTCAGCGATGGATCAGCGAGCACGCTTTTGCTTTGTCCATAAAATTATTTTGAGTGACAAAATAGAGATCACGTTCTCATTGAGAAAAACGAGCAAGAGAACAAAGAGCAGCAGGTGCTCTGATCCTGGCCTGCGTATTCTGTTTGATCTTGTCAAAACTATTTAAGCCAGTTATAATCACGAGCTTTCGATGCTTTAGCTCACCAATGATGCATTTCCATGGCATGACGTCTGATTTGTGAATTTGCGTGATGGTGAGAGCCAGTGCAAGAGTCGGTCTCATGGGAGTGCAGGTGTCAAGCTGCTATAGGGTCCGGGCCCACAGTATCAGAATCGGCTTACCGAGGCTCGCCACGTGACCCTACATGGGCCCACGGAGTTCTTGGCCAACCAGAGATCGTACGTATGATGTGGTCAGCATTTGCTCTGCCTCTCCTAGCTTGCAGGTTGCAGCCAAGGCCGAATGCAGCAGGGCATCTACACCGCACATGACATGATGGAGCACCGGTCCGAGAGAGCTCTTGGATAGCTACAATTCGAGCGTTTGTCTGCGTCATGTATAGGGTGTACACCATTGTCTAAACTGTTGAATACAAATACATCAGGAAATGAGCGATAGCAAAGTTGGGCATTCAACAAGAGAATGTGCTACCTTGGAATTTGGAAGACGCCGCGCAGGGGACAAGCGAGCGTGCGATCGCGGCAGCATCCTGTGGCTTCTAGAGCGTCGTGGGGTGGCGGACCCCGTGCCCGAAAGGGACGCGGACGGAGGGAAGCAGCGCTGCCAAGACGACGTAGCATTCCACCGGCGACGAGCGAGCTAGCGCACGAGGGAGACGTACACTTAGTAACAAAAGGCCTAGGCCCCATCACGCGGGCGGTAGTGCCGGTGCCCCAGCCTCGGACGGTCGATCGAGAGCCGCACAAGTAATAATTCTCAGTTACACCGAAGAATAGTACACGAGGAGAATGTTCAACGGGATTGCTAAATCTCGACTAAGTTCGAGTTGATGGTATATTCGTGAAATCTTATGTGAAGAACCTGTGTTAAAACGCTTGTTCCTCATTGATGGAAGAAGTTAGAGGTCGAGCAAAAGAACGCACGAACGACCTACTGTGCAGTTAGCGGCTAGCGTGGGTTTGCCGTAACTGGACGTGCGAGTCCCATTCACCTCGGAGACAGAGAATCCAAGTGTGGCTGATGGGACGGTGAAATTAGCTCGCGGTGACCACGACGGAAGATGGTCCCTCTCACCATAGGTTCCTTTTCGGACAACAGCGTCACTATTAACTTGATCTAGTATAACTTTCATGGTGTGGAATCTCCCGTGGATGATGGATCAAATATGCGGTACATCGCGCACGTACGCCCTGTCCATCCATTTGCAAGTGGAAAAACCTCAGATAATCTATTTTCGGAACACAAGCAAAAGGCACCTGGAAATTGGATATATATACTGGTCAAGTATGCAATTGCATGCATAAGCAGTGTCCGATCGTTAACTACTACAGCACCCATGCATGCATACTACTCCATCCGTTCCCAAATATTTGTCTTTCTAGATATTTCAAATGAACTACAATATACGAATGTATGTAGACATATTCTAGAGTGTGATTCACTCATTTTGCTTCGTATATAGTCACTTGTTAAAATATCTAAAAAAAACAAATATTTCGGAACGGAGGGAGTAGCATGCTATGCAAACCTCGCGAGTTCGATGTTTCCAATCATGCCTCGCATGCATGTGCACACATGATTTCTCTTATTATCACGGACACAGGAAGAACGTCTCGTGTACAATGACACACCGGATGAACAGTCAATGCCGGGCATCTGGCATGTGCATCTCCATCGCAGCCTAATAATCAGCATGAAATCATGGAGACTAGGCGTGACGGCTTTGATCCTTTGGCGACCGGATCAATGAAACGTACAAGAAATTGCAGCCGAGGCTACGCGGCGGATTAGGCATCATGGCCATTGACACCTTGGCACTTTACTCTGGCAGCCACCAGTTGGACGACAGGTGTAGGGTACCATCAAGATCCAAGGACACGGTCACGTTGCATCCATGGGAGTGTTTTAGTTTCATTGGTTCTCCAAAAGCAACTTCTGGCCTAGAGTCTGGGTCCACGCCGATGATTCGAGATTTTTCTATTCTTCGTGCTTACGTATTATTGATTTATTATATTTGTACTCCCTGCGTACGAAGATGTTATGAAGTAGAATATTCAAAAGATGGATCACTAGTTTGTAAAGTTGTTTGACAACCATTCACCACTAGCTACAATAAATATATTTTTGATGTATGAGTTTCACAGTTGTTTGCGCAAAAGCGTACATTTGCCCATCAGTTCGTGCATGCTGGTAGGTAGGGGCGACGTAGCTACATTCCAAGTGAACCACCGATAATAGTGCTACCGTTTGTTCTAAGTAAAGTGCGCACCTTTTACGGGTGAGGCAACTTTGCACGTTTGATTGATTGTTCCAAAAACTTGGTGGGGATACTAGCCGTAAAAACGCTCCACTCAAGTGGAAACATGGCCTGAGGATACTCTCTGTTCCAAAAACAAATTAAAAAGATTATGAAGTTTTTTGGTGCCAAAACTTTGACAAATGCTTTGAGTGCTTGAAATTTTTTATAATGAAATGACATTCTTGAAATTCATGACAACAGAAAATCATCATTCCAAAATGTTTCCAAAAATAGCATTTTGGAAGCATTAAATTTGTTTTTATTTATTTTTACCACGGCTTGCACAAAGGTCCATTAATGATAATTTTTTGCAAGCAGACAAAACATTTGTCAAAGTTTGCCACAAAAAATCAGAATATTTTGATTTGTTTTACTACTATTTTTTTATCTTACTGGTCATCAGGGAGCATTTGAACTCGGGAGCTGATAGTCCACGTCCGCACCGCGTGCATTCCTATTTCCTACGGACCGTTTATTCAGGCCCAGATGCTCGCGATGACCTAGACATCCGGTCAACCCGACCCAAAGACATAACTTACGAGAGCCACATGAAGGTGCATGCAAGCACATGATTGATGCAACCAACTGGAACGAAATGCTAAAGCAAGCAAGCAATTTTAGGGCATGTTACAGCATAGAGCATACATGCGACGGCGGCTTGCACCCACCCAATCACAGCTCAACCCATCCGTCGACCATGAACAAGCAGCCGCCACCGCGAGCAGCCACCCACGGGCACCGGCGGGACTACTCTGGGCGGGAGACCCGACAGGGGGACAGGGGAGTGCGCGCGCCACTGCGGCAGCTTCTGGGGCGTGACCTCGTCAACGGACGAAGCGGGACGTGCCTTCCCCGGCAGAGTTAACTTAAACTAACAGTAAGAGTTAAAAAAATGCTATAGGAAAAGAATCAGCATGCATGTTGTATGCTGATTGCCTACAGCCTTTGGAATCCGACTCCAATCTCGCATATCCTAGGTTTACTCCTTGATTCCTCATCGCTGCTAATTATGAGTTTATTAGGACTCCAACAGAATCATGGTTTAACGAAGAAACTACGTGCTGTGTGGGTGTCGAAACTTCGTGCGTCCCGTTCGGCTGAGGAACCTTAGCTACCTAATGACGACATAACCCATGATGGCCCTCTTTTCTCTCTCTCTCTCTCTCTCTCTCTCTCTCTCTCTCTCTAGAACAGTAATAACGGAGAATGGTAAACACTTGTTGAGCTAGAACCTATGGACATGGCTGGTCCTGAGATTTTGGGGGCCTGGGGCAAAATTATAATTTGGGCCCCCTTAAAAATTTCTACGAGCGATCGTTGATGCAAAGTCACTTATAATGGTCTCATCCTCAATCCCTCCTCCTGTTAGTTGTGCTATTAAGGTGAACGTAAACGCCATGCTGGGCCAGCAAGGTTGCAAGGCCGACATCGATCACAAGGATCCATGAGCTTTGATTTCAGGGGAGCATTAAGTGTCATCTTTGTTGACATCCGGAACCCTCGAACAATGGAAGCGCTACCATGCCAGGAAGTGATTTTGATGGGGACGTATTTGCTCATTCATAAAGCGAGAATCCCTAGTACTCTCTCTTGCTCAGGGTCATTAATACCCACAAGATGGTTCAGTGATATTACGGCAAGCAGTAAAGCATTTGAAGATATCTCCTTTTCTTTACGGGTGAATATCTTCATATAAAGAGGCACACATGCTAATGATCTCTTCGCTATGAGATGAGGTTAATCGCTGTGTATGGCGAACAACTTCGCTTAATTGCCTTTGTATCACAAAGTCTACTTAACTAAAATAGATATGGTTCTCAAAGAACTAATCATGATGTTCTAAAAGAACTGTTAAAAACAATTTACTAAGATGATATAAGAACATAAGCAAGAATATGCACATCCATTTTAATAAGTACGAACTAGATATTATAGTTTTACCATGCCAGACCCAGCTGATGGAGTGATAAACAAACTCCAAACTCCTGGACTCCTGGTGCTACTCCCCTGCACAAATTTATGAGATAATTAATTATAGTCACAGATCCAATCACACACATGAGAGAGAGGGAGAAACTCAAACGGAAACCTAATTCTACCCATGCATACACACCTGAAGATGACCCTCCAGATGGTAAATCGTGAAGCCCTTCAGCCTTCACCTTTGACTCCCGTCGCTGCCATGCAGCAAAATTACCAGGCAACAAAAAACTCAACAAATTATCACCATCTGGCCTTCAAGAATGGATCGATCTCCACACTGTCTAGCCTTCAAGCTGCCCGAGCGCGACAACGTCGACAAATCGGTCATGGAGTTCAACAGGGGTACATGGTGAGGACGACTTGGACGTGCGGCCGGAGTCGCCAGCTTGCGACTCACGATCTGGGCGACAAAGAAATCAGCCACGCAATCATCGCGAACTACTCAATTTACTCGTTTGGAAAGAAAGACATGGTGCATTATCGCTATGTTTTCTAGTCCTGGTCCTTCTCTCCTTGGGGCCTGGGCTGGGCTAGCTGGGGCCCCTGGATTTCGGGGGCCCGGGGCGGTCGCCCCTGCTGCCCCCCCCCCCCCCCCCCCCCCTCAGGGCCGGCCCTGCCTATGGTAATATCAACCAATTATTGGTGTAGTCCCCTATCGAGGTCGATCTAACAAAAGCATGACTAGCGTACAATTACTACTATGGAGCTAGCGGCTAGCGGAGGATTGCTGTCACTTTGGTGCGTCCCGTTCACCTCGGGGAGAATCCAACTGTGCCGGATGGCACGGCGAAATTGGCTCTCGTTGACCACAACATAAAAAGATGGTCCTTCTCTAACTTCATTTTCGAACAAGGGCGTGCGTGTCACGATGCGTTCGCCAATCTTTCCTTGATCGAGTATATCTTTCGTGGCGTAGAATCTCCCATGAAGAAAGGATCAAATCCATGGCACATCATGCATGCCTTGTCCATACGATCAAACACACACACATACACATGTTAGACATTAAGGAACTGATGCTAGGAAGGGAGTTTGTTCCTATGAAAATTTCTAGGGGCCAGAATAGAGTAGCAAATCTTCTGACAAATCATGGTAGAACTGATCATAATACGGCTTGTTGGTTTCACAGAGGCCATCCATGTATAGCTGAACTTTTGTTGACAGATTGTAACTCTATACTTTTGGAATCAAACTCCCATTTCATTGGCAAAAGAAAATGCAGTCTCCTATCATTAATTCTACCTCCCATGCGCGTGCATGGAAGCCATGTAGCATGCCACGTCGTAGGCCTGATGTTTTCAATCATGCATGCACGCAGATACGTACTCTTACAATTATTTTCCCTATTATTATGGAGATAGGAAGTATGTATCGTGTACAATGATACACCAGATGAACAGTCAATGTTCAACAAGCGGCAAGCCATGCATCCAGAATTCCAGACGCCTCACCTAGTGGGAATCTGGTATGTGAATCTCCATCGCAGCCTAATTAATAATCGGCATCAACAACTACGTACAGTATCATCATGCATGGACACTACGCGTGACGGCTTGGGCAACCGTGTCGATCAACAGAACGTAGAAGCCGAGGCCACATGGCTGATTGGAGCTTCATGACCAGTGATACCTTGCCAGTTTGCTCCTCCAGGCCTGAGGCAGCCACCAGCTGGACGACGGGTGTATGTTGGATACACCATCAAGAACGGCGACACGTTGCATCCACGGGAGTGTTTGTTCCATTGGTTCTGCGAAAAGCAACATGTTCTTCTAGCTAGTCTACGCCCGCGCTGATGATTCGATATTTTTCTAATCTTCACGATTCGGATGTGAAGATATTATGGTGTAGAATATTCAAAAGTTACTAGTACTTTGTAAAGTTGTTTGACAACCATTCGGCACTAGCTAAAATTAATCTATTTTTGATGTGGGAGTTCCATGGAGACCAATTGTTTGGGCAAAAGCGAGCATGTGCTCATGATCCCGTTGTGGATGACATGCAGGTAGGGGCCACGTAGCTCCACTCCAAATGAACCACCGATAATAACAACACTACTGCTCTAAGTAAAGTGCATGTTTACGGGTGCGCGCGGCAAGTTGCATGCATGTTTGATTTTTCTTGTCAGTCCCGATCGAGCACTGAATCCAGGACATCTTTCCACTTAACTGGAGTGTTTTAA
This sequence comes from Triticum timopheevii, assembly GCA_963921465.1. NCBI lineage: Eukaryota > Viridiplantae > Streptophyta > Magnoliopsida > Poales > Poaceae > Triticum > Triticum timopheevii. The sequence continues at coordinate 82,865,167 of OY997264.1, forward strand.
CTGATAGTGTGCTGGGCAAGTTTGTTTTTTAGGGCTTGATCTTTTCAATAAACATGTATCGGTTTCTTAATTGATAACACCCTCCAAAACTAAGCGCTTCCATGTAAGGGCTCCCACTAGCACTTTGGTGCAATTTTTCTTTATTTAGGTTTTCAAATCCTGCAGAATTTATTCAAGCTAATGAGTAACTTTTTTAACTTTATATATTATTTTTGTGTTTTCAGTTATGGACTTTCTAATAGTAATTTTGGTAGAGTGCCTATTATTTACTTTTTTGGATAATGTAATACTCCCACCGTCCCAAAATAAGTGTCTCAACGTTAGTACAAAGTTGAGAAACTTATTTTGGAACGGAGGGAGTATTATGTTGATGTTTTTGTACTTTTGTCGCTAAATATTTTTTAATAATGATTGTGTGCATCCTTTGATGCAAAGGCCGGAGTTATCCCCTTTTTGAGAGAGAAAATAATGACTTTATCAGAGGTTTGGGGGATTTTCCCTCCATGTCATGTGTTAGGCTATGAAAGTATTTTTTAATTGATGATGAATTTAAAATTATCCAAGTGTTAAATAGACACTCCAAAACAATGCAGCAACAGTGGCGTGTAGTGGCTTATTCTATCGATAGCAGTGGTCATTCGGTGGTATCATATTCTCGGTGTAATTTGTATTGTGTTTGTGTATTGTCTCAAACACAATACAAATTACACCGAGAATATGATACCACATGCTAGGGCAGCTTGCACCCACCCAGTTAAATTCCGTCCGCCCGCCATGAACGATCAACCGCGGGCACCTTGCAGGGCTACCGCGCCTTGGAACTAACCCGGCTGGAAGACGGCGACAGTGTCGAAAAGAAAAGGCTTGAAGACAACGACTTCATCGGTCCTGCAGGGGACAAATTGAGTGTGGGCACGACTACGGCAGCGGCACTTTCTGGGCGTCACCGCGTCACGGGGGAAAGCACCGCGGACGACGGAGGAAGCAACACAAGGCCTTCGCCCTTCGGCGGCGAGCGCTCGAGGCAGACGTCCGTGCCATGTGTGAGCCAAAGAGAGAGTTAAACCAATAATCAGAGTTCAAAATTTTGGATCCAAATCTCACTCCAATTATGCACGCATATCCTCTTGATTGACTTGAGCGAGCAAACTACTCTGTAGGTAGCGGTTGGCGTGGGTTTGCCGTCACTGGACGCGTCCATTCACTCCGGGGTGCAGTCCTGCCGGGGACAGAGAATCCAGCTGTGGCTGATGGTCCTTCTCTAGCTTCATTTTCGAAGTAGGGCACGGCGATGCGCGCGTCACTCTCTCCTTGGTCTCTAGTATATCTTTCGTGGTGTAGAATCTCCCATCAAGAATGGATCTCATTGGCGGTATATCTTGCACGTACGTTGTGTCCATCCATTCGCAAGCAAAAACACCACTTTATCTATTTTTTTGAAAGAAAATAAATAACGCATGGAAATTGGTTACCATATGTGCAAAAATTCACCTTGGTCTTCAGTAAAAAACACCCCGTGCGTCTAGCATTTTTACTAGGGCACCGCTACTCCTAGTGCCAAAAACATTTTCTTATTTGTTGGTTATTCAAAAAATTCACTAAAAGTATTCACAACTATAGTAATCTACATGTAGGTTGAACTGATATTTTTTATAAAATAATTCTAACGAATGCGGCCATTGCTAGAATAAGGTCCGGTCATGTCTGTATATATTTGAATTAGGTTTTTCTAAACCTGTTGCTTGCTATTTTTGTACAGCATGCAGTTCTAGTATCATTTTTAAATAGACTTTTTGCTATGGTAAAGAACACCCCAATCATTTCACACACACACACACACACACACAAAAACAATCTGCAAGCACTAGTAGGAAATAGGGTACTAGTCCCGGTTCTAGAGGGCCTTTAGTCCCGGTTATGAAACCAGGACTGTCGGCGTTCTGGGAACAGGGGTCCCCAGACTTGCCTGCCTGCAGCCTGCAGCATGGCTCAAGGGGTGGCCTAGTACGGCCCATCTTCATCAACTCAAGCTCACGACCCTCGCGAGGGGCCAAGCCTCGCGGGATGGACGACACAAGGCTTCCTCAGGAGCGGCCTCGCCAGGCAGGCTCGCGAGGAGGCGGAGAGATCAAGGCAGGGGTACCTCGCGAGGTGCTCGTGACGCAAGCCATGACGATCGAGACCAGGCGGGCGCCGACCAGCGCAGTGTCCTTGTTTCCTCTTTGGTGCAAAGGGGGCACGCGCAGGCACGGAGTACCGAGGCATCAAGCAACGGTTACCATTTTGGTGTAACAGGACCAAGACCAGAAGAGTGGCAAGACGGAGGTCACCGTGGAGCCCAAGACGGCGTCATCGCCAGTGCCTTTGGTAGAGAAAACCAACTTTAGACAGGATAACTTGTACTAGATGTTCCCCTTCAAAATGGTCGTTGTTGGCGCCCTTCCCGCTCAATATTTGGGAAGAGGACGAGGGCCTCTATATATAGAGATAGCCACCACAGTAGAAGGCATCTGGACTTCATCCAGGGCCTAGAGAGATCCACCCCAGCGGAACACCGCACCAGCCTAAGAACACCTCTCGCGAGGCTCTTCTTCCCTTGTACTGTTCATCATCAGCCCTAGAGGCAATCCACCACACCACACACTGTATTAGGGTATTACACCACAACGGTGGCCCGAACCAGTATAAACCTTGTGTCCCTTGTGTTGTTCACCGTCTAGCTTAGATTCGCAGCGCGGCATTGGGGCGTGGATCGGTAGGGGGAAGATCTTCGCGCGCACCCCAGAGTTCGAACCTTAAGGGTTTTGCCGGAACCTGATATCCGACATTTGGCGCGCCAGGTAGGGGTGCGCCGGAATCTTTCTTCCGCCATTTCGCGTTCGATTGTTCGTCGCATCCATGGCTGACGCTCACCGAGTTCGTGCCTAGCGTCGGGCTGCTTTCTCCGCCCACGTCGCCTAGACGGCTCCCATCGGTGGGCCTCCCCTTTGTTCTCCATCGCCTGCCGCCAACGCTGCCACCGGCCCGGTGGGGAACGAGCAGCAAGCGTCGTCGCTACATCCCTCGGTGCGGCGGGAAGGTCGCACCGCCACTCCGTCGCTGACTCTAGCTGGTTCATCGTCGCACGCCCATCACGCCCAGCGTCGTCGCATGCCGTGTTGCTCCTGGCACGCGAGCTCCTGCACTACTCCCTGTCGACGACCTCTACGAGGAGTGGCTCGCTCGCATCACCGAGCTCGTCAGCGCCACAGGGGGCTCCCCTGCGCCCTCCCTCTCGCTGCCTCGCCCTCTGTCCTGCGTGGGTGATGCAGCTCAGGAGGTGCCTCCTCCCCAAGAAGGCGCCCTGGCTCCAAGGCGCGCGGCCCCTGGACGAGACCCACCACATCCAGCTCCCGCGCAACAAGAAAGGAGCTGCCAAGAAATTCCTCGTCCTGAAGAAGGTGCTCGCATGCTCCCCGCTCCAGCATGTCATGACCGCAACCCCGCGCCAGCACGTCAAGACCCCGCGCTGTCTCAGGCGGCGGCGCGCGGGAATCCCCAGGGGCAAGCCCCGCATCTGCAAAGGGCTCCGGTGGCCACCGCAGGCTGCCGCGCCTTCACCACCAAGCTACGAAGTGTCGCCTGGCCCGGCAAGTTCAAGCTGGATCTGCCTCCTCGCTACGGCAGCACTGCCGACCCCCGTGGAGTTCCTGCAGCTCTACGAGTTGGACATTGAAGCGGCCAACGGAGACGAGAAGGTCATGGCGAATTGGTTTCCCATGGCGCTCAAAGATGGTGCGCGCACCTGGCCCCTAAACCTGCCCCCCGGCACGATTTCCTCTTGGGACGAGATGCGCACCCGCTTCATCGCCAACTTCCAGGGCACTCGCGACCGTCCTCCAGTCGTGGGTGACCGGCACCGCATCAAGCAGCAACCTGGAGAGACCCTGTAGAAGTACATCCAGCGCTTCAACAGTGCTCGCCTCAAGATTCCCAAGGTGACCGAGGAGGCCATCATCTCAGCGTTCTCTGATGGCGTCCGCGACGTCAAGATGAAGGAGGAGCTGGCAATCCACGAAGATCTATGCACATCTCTGGAGCTATTTAACCTGGCGACCAAGTGCGCAAGGGCTGAGGAGGGATGCCTCTCCCTTCTCGAGCTCCCAGCTGCTGACCCCGAAGAGAAGAAAGCCAAGGCCAAGGATGTGAAGCGCAAGGGAGCAGCCGTGCTCGCAGCAGAGCCAGACACGAAGCGCAGCAGGGACCAGTCGGAGTCGTCCAAGGGCAGCCGGTACTGCGTGTACCACGACCTCCACACCCACAACATTAACAAATGCCAAGAGCTCAGGGTCGTGCGAGAAGGACGTATCGGTCGACGCCCCGAGTGCAATGATCGGGGCTACGGCTGAGGAGGAGGAAGAGGTGGAGGACGATGGGGTGACCGAGGCCCTCACCAACGGTTGCGTGACCGACCTCGTGAGGACCGCTGGCAGGACCAGCCTCGCGAGGGGGCTTGGAGGGATCAGCCTCGCGAGGATCGCCCGCAGGGCAACGCAGGCCTTCCTCCTCTGCCACCACCGCCAAGAAGGAATGACGACCATCATCAGGACGAGGTGGCTGGGGGCTTCCAGGAACCACGTGCTATCGCTTGCATCCTGGGCGGTGCCCAGGCCCCAGCCTCTCAGCGCATCTTCAAGCAGTTTGCTCGCGAGGTGAACGCAGTCCTCCGCAAGCTTGAGGCCACATGCCCTCTTAGGTGGTCCACGTGCGCCATCACGTTCAGCTTAGCGGATCAGCTCAAGTGTGTGGCCACAACCGGTGTCCTCCTGGTGCTTTATTCCCCAGTCATCGGCAATGTGCAGGTTACCAGGACCCTCATCAATGGCGGCGCAGGACTCAACGTTCTGTCCGTCGAGACATTCAACAATCTCCAAGTGCCATATGATCAACTTCAGGCAACCAAGCCTTTCTCAGGAGTCACTGATGGCTCCACCACCCCGATAGGGCAGGTCCGCCTCCCTGTCACCTTTGGACAGCGCAAGAACTACCGTACTGAGCTCATCGACTTCGACATTGCCCACATTCGCCTGCCATACAATGCCATCCTCGGGTATCCAGCCCTGGCCAAGTTCACGGCAGTGACTCACCATGGATAGAATGTCCTCAAGATGCTGGGAAGCGGTGGAGTCATCATAGTCCCCTGTGAGGAGAAGGATGCGGTGTGCTCTCTCGAGCATGCCTTCCAAGCTGCATCAGTCGAGGATCCAGACAGCAAGAATGGGAACCTTCCCGAGGCAGTTCCTAAGAAGAAGAAGACATCACCTAGCTCGAGGCCTCAGGAGACATGCGTTTCTGGAGGCATCGCGTCAGGATCTGCGCCCATCCAAGGGGTGCCTCCCTCTGTCGCATAGGAAGGAGCGCCCGGTGCCCTCCTCGGGCAAGGCTCGGGGGCTCTCTCCTGGAGGGCCTCTGACTTTGCCAAGATCACGAGGGAGGCGCTTGGGCACCACTTGGAGGCGTGCTTCGCGGCACGTTTCCCTCAGGAAGGCATGAGGCGAGGAGGGCCCAACCCTCAGGAGTTCATCACCAAGGCCATTCAGGAACTGCAGGGATCAAGAGTCATGCGCGGTGATCGCCGCCTACCCGGCGTAGCTCCCCATCCAGGTGAGGATGGTGGGCCACGCATCTGCATCGACTACCTAGGGCTCAACCGAGTTGCGTCTCAGAAGCGTTTCTGGCCTGCGCATGTGGGACATTGCGAGGTTCCACCTCACAGCTACGTTTGCATGCCTTTCGGCCTGCCAAACGCAGCTGCTGCTCACCAGCGCCTAATGAGGAGCATTCTGGAAGCTCAGGAGGTCAGGCACCGCGCCTTCCTCGCGGAGATGGAGATGGACCTTGAGGAGCCGCCCGGACCCCCAGAGCCTCCCGAGGCTCAGGGCTCCGATGGCTCGTGAGGATCGGTTTCTTCATTGCGCATCATCAGCTACTACAACACCCGCTCTGCAATGATATCATGTGACATCTTTTGAGTTTCATTACAGCTGGGAGCGCCCTCAGGGCTACATTATTCCCAGTTCGCGTGGGTCCGTCCCCGCGGCATGTATCCGTCTTGCTTATGTCTTTAGTTTACCTTGCTAGGGGCACCCCTCGGTCTGCATCATCCCCAAGCCGCTCGGGCCTGACCCAGTGGCATGTATCATTCCTGCATCTATATGAGTCGGTTTGGCTTCATGCCCAACCTGTCTATGATTATCATCTCCTGCCCTCGCGACCCCTTTTTCTCCCTCATGCAAACCGCTTTCACGTTAAAAGGGGGTGCCTGACAATCGCGACTCAGGGGCTCTTACTAGCTCTCCAGCACTCACCCCCTGGCCTTATCCACGGCATCGCGACCTGGCATACCAGCGGCGGCTGAGCTTGCTCGAGGGTCGGGACCTGAGGACGTAGAGCATTTGCATCTAACCACCCTGCAGGAACCCTCAGCCGCCCAAGGCTCAAGATTAGGCGCAACCCGCCTTGAGGTAGGGCCATGTGAGCCCCACGCTGGCTCACGAGTGGCCAGATACACCTCGTCTAGCCCTACCGTGTCGGCCACGTGTCAGGGCAGGGCTGTACACGCCCCGGGGGCTCCTCCCGGAGGGGGCCCCCCTCCCACGTACCAGTGAAAGCACCATGCTCCGCGCTGGCTGATGACACTGTGAGGAGCGGCTATGCCCATACACATACGTAAGTGATAACCCGCAAGTATACGGGATCAATTGTAGCCTCTTTCGATAAGTAAGAGTGTCGAACCCAACGAGGAGCTAAAGGTAGAAGAAATATTCCCTCAAGTTCTATCGACCACCGATACAACTCTACGCACGCTTAGTGTTCGCTTTACCTAGAACAAGTATGAAACTAGAAGTACTTTGTAGGTGTGATAGGATAGGTTTGCAAGATAATAAAGATCACGTAAATAGAAACTAGGGGCTCTTTAGATAAAGAAGCAATAGAGTAAATATAGCGAGTGTGGAAAAGTGGTGGTAGGAGTTGTGAAATTGTCCCTAAGCAATTGACTACTTTACTAGACTGGTAATCACTATTGTAATTCCCCTTTATCCCATAAGCAAACAACCTACTTACTCGGGTCTGTGCTTCTGTCACTCATGCCACCCACCATAAGCAAATCATGAACATATTGCAAACCCTACAGCGGGGAACCCTCATGCTTGCACGATACGGAGGGCACAATAGGATAGCACCAATAATAAAACATGCAATTCAAATCAATCATAGCAATTCATCAATCACCGATAGGACAACGGAAAGCAACTCAGACAGCATAGGATGGCAACACATCATTGGATAATAATATGAAGCATAAAGCACCATGTTCAAGTAGAGGGTATACATCGGGTTGCGGGAGAGTGGACCGCTGAATATAGATGGGGGAAGGTGATGGAGATGTTGGTGAAGATCGTGGTGATGATGATGGCCCCCAGCAGCGTTCCGGCGCCACCGGAAGCAAGGGGGAGAGAGCCCCCCTTCTTTTTCTTCTTCCTTGACCTTCTCCCTAGATGGGAGAAGGGTTTTCCCTCTGGTCCTTGGCTCACATGGCGTGGGAGGGGCGAGAGCCCCTCCGAGATTCGATATATCTCTCTGTCTCTCTCTGTTTCTGCGTTCTCAGATCCTTCCCCTTCACAGTTTCTTTTATATCCGGAGATCCATAACTCCGATTGGGGTGAATATTTCACCAAGAGTTTTCTCATAAAATTAGCTTTCTTGCGGCAAAAAAAGAGCGTCAACCACCTTATGGGGTGCCCATGAGAGTCCAGGGCGCGTCTGCCTCCCTGGGGCGCCCCCTATCTCCTGGGCCCCTCGGGCACCGTCTCGCGTTGATTTTACTTCCCAAAAATCATAAATATTCCAAAATAATTCTCCGTCCGTTTTTACCCCGTTTGGACTCCGTTTGATATTGGGTTTCTGCGAAACATAAAACATACAACAAACAGGAACTGGCACTGGGCACTGGATCATTATGTTAGTCCCAAAAATAATATAAAAAGTTGCCAAAAGTATATGAAAGTTGTAGAATATTGGCATGAAACAATCAAATATTATAGATACGACGGAGACGTATCAGCATCCCCAAGCTTAATTCCTGCTCGTCCTCGAGTAGGTAAATGATAAAGAAGATAATTTTTGATGTGGAATGCTACCTAGCATAATCTTGATCATATGTCTAGTCATGGCATGAATATTAAGACACGAGTGATTCAAAGCAATAGTCTATCATTTGACATAAAACAATAATACTTTGAGCGTACTAATAAAGCAATCATGTCTTTTCAAAACAACAGGGCAAAGCAAGCTTATCCGTACAAAATCATATAGTTTGGCCATGCTTCATTTTCGTCACACAAAATGCTCCCATCATGGACAACCCCGATGACAAGCCGAGCAATTGGTTCATACTTTTAACACGCTTCAGCTTTTTCAACCCGCACGCAATACATGAGCGTATGCCATGGATATAGCACTATATGTGGAATAGAATATGATGGTGGAGGTTTATGTAGAGAAGACAAAAAGGGAGAAAGTCTCACATTGACGCGGCTAATCAACGGGCTATGGAGATGCCCATCAATTTATGTCAATGCGAGTAGTAGGGATTGCCATGCAACGGATGCACTAGAGCTATAATTGTATGAAAGCTCAAACTGAAAATTAAGTGGGTGTGCATCCAACTTGCTTGCTCATGAAGACCTAGGGAATTTTGAGGAAGCCCATCGTTGGAATATACAAGCCAAGTTCTATAATGAAAAATTCCCACTAGTATATGAAAGTGAAAACATATGAGACTCTCTATATGAAGAACGTGGTGCTATTCTGAAGCACAAGTGTGGTAAAAGGATAGTAACATTGCCCCTTTTCTTTTTATTTTTTTTATTTTTTTTCATTTTCTTTTTTTTGGGTGGGCTTCTTTGGCCCCCTTTTTTATTTAGGCTTCTTTGGCCTCTCCCTTTTTTTCTTTTGTTTTCATGGGGCACTGCTCTATAATGATGATCATCACACTTTTATTTACTTACAACTCAATATTACAACTCAATACTAGAATAAAGATATGACTCTATATGAATGCTTCTGGCGGTGTACCGGGATATGCAATGATCTAGCGTAGCAATGACATAAAAAAAATGGACAAGCCATGAAAACATCATGCTAGCTATCTTACGATCATGCAAGGCAATATGACAATGAATGATCAAGTCATGTATATGATGATGATGGAAGTTGCATGGCAATATATCTCGGAATGGCTATGAAAATGCCATAATAGGTAGGTATGGTGGCTGTTTTGAGGAAGATATAAGGAGGCTTATGTGTGATAGGGCGTATCATATCATGGGGTTTGGATGTACCGGCGAAGTTTGCACCAACTCTCGAGGTGAGAAAGGGAAATGCACGGTACCGAAGAGGCTAGCAATGATGGAAAGGTAAAAGTGTGTATAATCCATGGACTCACATTAGTCATAAGAACTCATATACTTATTGCAAAAGTTTATTAGCCCTCGAAGCAAAGTACTACTATGGATGCCCCTAGGGGGATAGATTGGTAGGAAAATACCATCGCTCGTCCCCGACGGCCACTCATAAGACAATCAAAGAAACACCCCATGCTTCAAATTTGTCACACAACAGTTACCATACGTGCATGCTACGGGACTTGCAAACCTCAACACAAGTGTCTCTACAATCCACAACCACCCACTAGCATGACTCTAATATCACCATCTTTATATCGCAAAACTATTGCAAGGAATCAAACATATCATATTCAGCGATCTACAAGTTTATGTAGGATTTTATGACTAACCATGTGAATGACCAATTCCTGTCATCTCTCTAAATAGATATAAGTGAAACAAGAGAGTTTAATTCTTTCTATAAAAGATATGCCCATGCTCTAACAAATATAAGTGAAGCAAAAGAGCATTCTACAAATGGCGGTTTTCTATGTGAAGAGAAACAGGCAATCCAAACTTCAAATGATATAAGTGAAGCACATGAAGCATTCTATAAAGCCATACTCAAAAGATTTAAGTGAGGTGCAATGAGCATTCTATAAATCAACCAAGGACTATATCATACCAGCATGGTTCATAAAAGAAAAGTGAAAACTAAATGCAAAATACGCTCCAAGACTTGCACATATTGCATGAACGAAATGAATACGAAAACATACCGATACTTGTTGAAGAAAGAGGGAATGCCTTCCGGGGCATCCCCAAGCTTAGATGCTTGAGTCTCCTTGAATATTTAATTGGGGTGCCTTGGGCATCCCCAAGCTTGATTTATTGCTTCTCTTCGTTTTCCTCATATCGAGACCTCCTCGATTAGACACTTCATCCACACAAAACTCCAACAGAAAACTTGGTAAGATCCGTTAGTATAATAAAGCAAATCACTACTCTAAGTACTGTTGCAAACCAATTCATATTTTGTTTTTGCATTGTTTCTACTGTAATATAGATTTTCCATGGCTTAATCCATTGATATAAATTGATAGTTTCATCAAAACACGTAAACTATGCATCAAAAACAGAATCTGTCAAAAACAGAACAGTCTGTAGCAATCTGAACATTCACCATACTTCTGTTACCCCAAAAATTCTACCAAAATTAGGAAAAATAAACAATTTGTACAAGACAGTGCAAAAAGAATTAGAACCATTTGACCTTCCAGTAAAAAAATTGTAAAATCGCGCACTACAGCCAAAGTTTCTGTCCTGCACCATACAAACCAACAAGCATTGTAAACATCCTAAAGGAAAACCTTGGCACATTATTTTTATAATACAATGGAATTGTACAAGGGGATAATTATTTTTGATGAAAAGTTTCTGTAATCAAGATTCACAAAGTTTCCGTGAGCATGAACAAAGTTCAAGGAGCTCTCCCACTTCAACAATGCTTGTCTCTCTCACTTTCACTTTCCTTTTTGAAAAGTTTTTTGGGTTCCCCCCCTTTATTTTTTTGTTTTTAAACTATATGAAAGCACTCAACAGGAATAAATGACTCTCTAAAACTTCCGGGTTGTCTCCCTAGCAGCACTTTCTTTAAAGCCATTAAGCTAGGCATATAGTGCTCAAGTAATGGATCCACCTGGATCCCAAGGTATATCAAAGCCAATTTTAATTAACAATGATTTATAATTTAGTAGTGAGCACAAAGTAACATATATCAAGCAACAACGAAGTCTAACTCTCTTCCTATGCATCGGCATGTCATAAAAGAACAATTCATGCACACCAAGTAAAGGCCAATGCATAGTATAAGCAGTTTCTTGCAATTCTATCATATTGGAAACATAGAGAGGTGGAGATATAATTCCTCTCTCATAATAATTGCAAGTAGGAGCAGCAAGCACATTATATCTATCAAAATTGTCATGTGCAATAGTAAAAGGCAACCCATCAATATAATCCTTAATAAGCACAAACTTCTCCGATATAGTGTAGTTTGGAGAATCAAAAAGATAATAGGACTATCATGCGTTGGTGCAATAGCAACAATTTCATGTTTAACATAAGGAACTATAGCAAGTTCATCTCCATATGCATAGTTCATATTGGCATCTTGGCCACAAGCATAGCAAGCATCATCAAAAAGGGATATTTCAAGAGAATCAACGGGGTCATAACAATCATCATAGCAATCATCCTTCGGTAAGCGCGAAGGGGAATTAAACAATGTATGAGTCGAAGAGTTACTCTCATTAGAAGGTGGGCACGGGTAGCTAATCTGCTCTTCCTCCTTTTGTTCTTCGCTCTCCTCATCATCTTTTTCATCCAATGAGCTCACAGTTTCAGTAATTTCTTCTTCCATAGCTTCCTGCAAAATATTAGTCTTTTCTTGGACAGCGGAGAATTTCTCAATATATAGTTTAACATTGGCACCAGAAGCATAATTATCATAACAATATTCAAGTATGGCAAAAATTTTAGATTTGTAAAGAGTAGCATCATACTTTTCAATCAAAGAAGCAATTTCATAAGCACCCTTAAAAGCAACAAATTCTTCAATTTGTTGAACATCATAGTAATTATAAACACCCTTAGCATATGAAGATACGATTCCATTATCAATAAACTCATATTGGTAGGGAATGTGTTTCTTAGGGATTTTAGAACAACAAGTAACATCATATATTTCACATAAAGTCCAAGCATAGCATTGCAAACAATGAATTTGATCCAGTAAAAGTTTCCCTTTTTGAGATATACGGTGTCGCACATAACAAGTATGCTCATCTAAAGATTTTCCCTCAACAAAGCTAGTGGGGGTTCCAGCACGAGCACAAAGGGATCAAAGATGATCCAAGTAAAAAGCTTCAGGAGTGCGATAGATTTTGAGTGGTTCTTCAACCATTGGTTCAGTAGGTACAACTAATTTTTTTGTTATTTTGCATTTCCTACCCATAACTAAAGATAGAAAACAACTAAGAACAGCAAATAAAAATTACTTAGTGATAAAGCAAACAAGCACACACGAGAATATTGACCCCACACTATGACTCCCCGGCAACGGCGCCAGAAAAATGTCTTGATAACCCACAAGTATACGGGATCAATTGTAGCCTCTTTCGATAAGTAAGAGTGTCGAACCCAACGAGGAGCTAAAGGTAGAACAAATATCCCCTCAAGTTCTATCGACCACCGATACAACTCTACTCACGCTTAGTGTTCGTTGTACCTAGAACAAGTATGAAACTAGAAGTACTTTGTAGGTGTGATAGGATAGGTTTGCAAGATAATAAAGAGCACGTAAATAGAAACTAGGGGCTGTTTAGATAAAGAAGCAATAGAGTAAATATAGCAAGTGTGGAAAAGTGGTGGTAGGAGTTGTGAAATTGTCCCTAAGCAATTGACTACTTTACTAGACCGGTAATCACTATTGTAATTCTATTTGAGGGAGAGGCATAAGCTAACATACTTTCTCTTCTTGGATCATATGCACTTATGATTGGAACTCTAGCAAGCATCCACAACTACTAAAGATCATTAAGGTAAAACCCGACCATAGCATTAAAGTATCAAGTCCCCTTTATCGCATACGCAAACAACCTACTTACTCGGGTCTATGCTTCTGTCACTCATGCCACCCACCATAAGCAAATCATGAACATATTGCAAACCCTAAAGCGGGGATCCCTCATGCTTGTGCGACATGGATGGCACAATAGGACAGCACCAATAATAAAACATGCAATTCAAACCAATCATAGCAATTCATCAATCACCGATAGGACAACAGAAATCTACTCAGACATCATAGGATGGCAACACATCATTGGATAATAATATGAAGCATAAAGCACCATGTTCAAGTAGAGGGTACAGCGGGTTGCGGGAGAGTGGACTGCTGAATATAGATGGGAGAAGGTGATGGAGATGTTGGTGAAGATGGCGGAGGTATTGGTGAAGATCGCGGTGATGATGATGGCCCCCGGCAGCGTTCCTGCTCCACCGGAAGAAAGGGGGAGAGAGCCCCCTTCTTCTTCTTCCTTGACCTTATCCCTAGATGGGAGCACTACAAAAAAAGACACATCCGTGACATTTTGGGCTGAACGAAACTTTTTTCTGTCATACATATGATACTTCTATTATGATAATTGTGATATCCTATATCATCATAGATGTGGTGGGCTCCTACTTCTATGACAAAAAAATCATGAAAGAAAATGGGCTTTTCGTCCTGGGCGGGCCGGAGACGCATCTGCATGACATTCTTTGGGCCGTCCATGACGGAAAAAACCGTGGTAGAAGCAAGGGCGGGGAAAATTTCGGGGAGTTCCCGGTTACGGTGGGTTGTCGGGGGCCGAGAGATGCGCGTTTCTCTCGTACACGTACGCAAGTGTGTGCGAGGCGTTGGCTCTAACTGAACCCGAGCGAGGCGTTGGGCTCTAACTGAACCCGAGCGATTGCACTGCAGGCTACGCATAACTGAACCCGCGCGATCAATCGATGGCTGTTAACTGAACCCGATCGAGCGATTCCTTCGCTACTGCTGCTAACTGAAGCCTATCGATGCTGCCTCTCTGGATGAACATTGAGCGTTGCGGGGGGGGGGGGGGGGGTTGGATGAACAGTGAGTGGTGGCATTGCCTCTGGATGAATAGGACTCCATGGTGTGGAGGGTTGGATGAACAGGACGACCCCGTGTAGGGCTGGATGAACAGTAGACGGTGGAGGGGTGGTTGAACAGTAGCCGGTGGAGTAGCGCGCGGTTGAGGCTGGATGAACAGGAGCCCGTGGAGGCTAGAGGAGGTCGACAGTAGCCCGTGGAGGCTGGAGGAGGTCGACGGTGGAGATGAACAGTATCCCGTGGAGTCTCGGTTTGCGGTACGCCACAACCCTCCCAATGAACAGGACCCCCGTTTCGACCGTAGCGCTCCAACACAAGTCCGTTTCATCCGTTTTGTGGTACGCCACACCCCTCCTGATCAACAGGACCCCCATTTCGACCGTAGCGCTCCAGCACAAGTCTGTTTCGTCCATTTTGCGGTACGCCACACCACTCCTGATCAACAGGACCCCCGTTTCGACCGTAGTAGGTCTGTTTCCTCTGTTTTGCGGTACGCCAGACCCCTCCCGATGAACAGGATCCCGTTTCAAACGTGACTGGTCGAACACAAGGCCGTTTCCTCTATTCTGCGGTACGCTAGGCCTTTTTTCCATCGCATATTCCGTCCAAGCCCTCCCGATGAACACGACGACGCATTCCGTTCCGACCCAGCCGGTTGGCTCCCATGCGTTCCGTTGCCTCCCGATGAACACGAGCATTCCGCTGCCTCCCCATGAACACGATGCATTCCGTTGCCTCCCCATGAACACGACGGCGATGATGTTTCTCTGTTCCGACCCAGCCATGTACACGAGCCCTGGCCGTATGTATGCGCAAGTAGGCGTTCGAGACCCTGCCCGTATGTACACATACGTGGCCGTATTTTCATTCTTGCACCCTGGCCGTTGTACGTACGTGTACATGCTACGTGTGCGCCTCTACTATGACACGTGCGCGCCTCTACATCGACACGAGCGCGCCTCTACATCCACCAGTATATATGTACGTACACGTTCAGGACCAGAATGACAACGCTACGTATGCTTTGACCAGATGGGTCCCGACTGTCAGGCACTTCCTTGCGTGCGAAGATGTAGCTGGTGGGTCCCAGCAGTCAGGGGGGCAAATCATTTTTTTTGCCCGGACGCACTTCCTTGCATGCGAAGGTGTAGCTGGTGGGTCCCAACAGTCAGGGGGGCGAATCGTTTTTTTTCTCGGACGCACTTCCTTGTGTGCGAAGATGTAGTTGGTGGGTCCCAGCAGTCAGGGGGAGAATCATTTATTTTCGGACGCACTTCCTTATGTGTGAAGATGTAGCTGGTGGGTCCCAGCAGTCAGGGGGCGAATCATTTTTTTCACAAAATACGGTGGCCCGTCTGGTGGGTCCCCACTGTTAGGTGGAGGAATAATTATTTTGTGCGTAATAAGGACGCACTTCCTTGTGGTTGCCGTGGACCCAGCTGTCAACCTCTCCACGTACAGTCCATGTCCGATGGAAGTCGTTCCTTGACCATGTTGACCACGCCGCGTCGAGAGCACCACGGCGGTGGACGATGGCGAGGCCTAGGAAGGGGACGACGCGGAGCCGGGGAAGACGCGACAGTGGATGCACACATGGAGAGGAGTACGAGGGTTCACTAGTTCGGCTGCGCTGCCGTCGCCGTAGAATAACAGGGGGTGTGGGTGACTGGAGGGATGTCCAGGCTAGTAGTGGGAGTAGTAGGGGCGATGAGGCCTCCGCAGCAGCACAGCCGGCCACGAGAGGCAGGAGCAGGCGGCACGATCGGCGCTGCTTTGGGCGGCTGGAGCAAGAAGACCAGAGGTTGAAGAAGCACGACGGCCGTTGGATGGACATCGTACGGTCACTGCAGCTAGAATCGTTTATATTGACTAAGTTGACAAAGCCCTTGGTACGTCAACTTAGTAGGCCCACAGGTGAGCTTCCGAAACGGTGCGCCCTAGATGTCAGGGGGAGGAATTATTTTTTGGGCGGGTGAAGGTAGAATATCCGAGATTGAAGAAGAAGCACGGCATCCATTGGATGGACATCCAACGACCACTGCTGCTAGAACCGTGTGTTGACTATAAGTTGACAAAGCCTTGCATACGCATCAACTCTGTTTTTTTAGGGGACGCGTCAACTTAGTAAGGCCAGAAGTGTGTGGCAGAGAACTTATAGCCCATTTGAGATTTGTAAGAATGTGTAGCCCATTTTTGAATTCTAATGGAATTTACTATAGCCCATTTACAGTTTGTTAAAAGTACAACCCATTTCAACCAACCGTTCAAAACAGATTTCAATAAAATTTCCCACATTTTGATGGGATCCGAAATATTTTTATCCCGAAATTTCTAGTCAGAATAAATACAATTTCAATATAAATTTATATCACGTTAAAATCCAATAAAACATTGCGCTCGCAACAATTAATGAAATTAAAATTTTCAATATCCAAAAATAATATTTTAGTAATTACGTGTTTGGTGCATTTTTTTATAGTTACTGCCCAGTTTTTATAATTACATCCCATTTATTATTTCTTAAAGCCCATTTTGTTGTTAACCCTAATGCATCCCTCCTAGGAAAGATTTGCAGCCCAGCGGGGCGGAGAATAACAACTTGACCTTGCCTGGGTATTCCTAAAAAAAAGTATAGCTGGGCTAGTCATTTTCAGCTTGAAAAAAATTATATCTGGGCTGGATATCTGGTCTGGGCTAGACGGGCCACAACCCGCGTAGTTAATACCTGCAGCGATGTTTTCGTTGTTGTTCAGAGGAGAAAAATTAATATCTGGGCTAAACATCGAAAAACTCTGCAGTGCTCACACCTCATAAACACAAATACTGCTCGAGCTGCTTGGTCCCAGCTGTCGGCCGCTTCTTGTGCAATTATCTCGTTTATTGACTACTCCCTCCTTTCCGGTTTATAGTGCTCAATTCAAAAATCTCACCAATCAAGGTAGATGGCGAGTGGTGGAATACTTTTTGTAGTTTTGCAAAAGCACCTAATTAATGCTCTTGTTATCCTCAAAAAATTATGTTTATCAATGCATTAATTGCAATGCATGCATGCATAAAGTACATGCATTGGTCAATTTTCTCTTAATACTTGCATGCAATGATTTAATGCACCTTGGAATCTGAACATGTGATGGAAAACAACCAAATTGAGCCTTATAAAATGGAAAAAATAAAATTTTGAGATAAGCCCTGTAAACCGGAAAGGAGGGAGTACATAGGTTGACAATGGTGTGGGACTGTGATGTCAGAAAACCAGGAAGAATCAAAATAAATTATATATATATATATATATATATATATATATATATATATATATATATATATATATATATATAGGGGCTGGACTATTCTGTTACCGGTAACAGAATAATATTTTGTTACCCTCGCCCCCTATAAGGCGCGACGCGTCCACAACCGACCGAGCCCCAATCCGACCCACTTCCTACCGACGGCGGCAGCCGGAGTGAGGGAGCCCGCGGTGCCGTGACCCACCGACGGCGAGTTTGCATCACCGGCCCCCGATCCACAGCCACCACTCCCCCCGACGCACCGCCATCTAGCCATGCCGCCGGCCCGACCGCCGCCACCATCCGTCGCCTCGTCCGGCGCTGGAGCATCACCGCGCACCTCCCCGTCATTGGGCGGCGGATCCTCCCCGCGCGCTTCCCCGCTGCCGGGCGCCGGAGCCTCCCCGCACGCCTCCCTCCATCTGGTGCAGGAGCCTCCCCGCTCCCCTACCAGCCGCCTGGTGTAGGAGCTTCCCCTCGCGCCTCCCCGCCGCCGGGCGCCGGAGATTCGCCTGGGCCGTGATCCACGCCTCCTGCCTCCGCCCCTCGACGGACCTCGTCGACAAAGCTCCACCACAAGCACGGTCGTCTCCCCAACAACAATGGCTCCGCCATCCAAGTTCTTGCCAATATGCCGCCAACAAAACGAAGATGGAGTCACATGCAACAAGATGCAGGTGATGAATCCTTCCCACACAAATTACTAGCAACACCATGTTTTCGAGATCTGGGCTTGAATGAAGATAGGTACCATGTTTCTGTCAATTTATCAGTTCATCAGTTTATCTGTGCTGCTATTCTCTGCCTACATGTTACACTATTAAGTTCATGAGTACAAAATTGTGTGTTGCATTTGTGCTGCATCAGTACATTGCAAATGCTTGCATCAGTTCGTCTACACCCCTGCCACTTGATGCACAATTCGCATGTCGAGATTAATGTCAGTTCCTCTAATATGCTAGCTTCAGTTCAAGTAAAAAAAACTTAAACTTATGCATCAGTCCAAGTGGATAGTACTAAGGTTCAGCTACCACTGAAAAGTTGTAAGTTGTTATTTCTAAGAGTACAAGTCATGTAGTTGCGTCAGTTCAAGCGAGTGGATAGTACTAAGGTTCAGCTACCACTGAAAAGTTGTATGTTGTTATTTCTAAGAGTACAAGTCATGTAGTCGCGTCAGTTCAAACGAGTCAAAAAACTGTTACTGAAAAAAATTGCTACACAGTAAGTTCAGTGATGCATAAACTGGCAGTACTTGTAATGTAGATGCATTGATGCACGATTAGCATGTCGAGGTTACTGTCAGTGCATCTAATATGCTATCTTCAGTTCAAGTTAAAAAAACTTAAACATATGCGTCAGTCCAGGTAGATAGTGACAAGAGAGTGCCACAGTTACATAGTAAGTTCAATGATACATAAACTAGGAGTACTTCTAGTGTAGTTGCATAAGTTATAGAAGAAACAGTACATCAGTACATCCGTGTTTGAACATCAACATTCATAAGTTCGACTGAAAACGAACCAGATTAATCCCAAAACTATTGAATGTTGTTTGCAGAAGCATGCAAGGCGGCGCACGCAGCAAGCATTTCATGAGCCAGACAGATATAGGGCACCACCTGGTTGGGTAACACCAGAAATACCGCCTGGATATTTCAACAGTACAAGCATATTTGAAGATACACCGCGAACATCAGAAGCACGAACATGTTCTTCTATACAGCAAACAGCAATGTCTGGGAATGCAAGCTTTGCCACTGCTGGGTTGCAACAAGGCCAACAATATCACCAACAACAAATGTTTTCCTTCCCCAGCGCATGCAAAAAAGCCAAGGACAGGAAGCCATGGATGGGTTGCAAGAAGGCTTCCACCAGTCGCTCCGTCAACATCAATCATTCGTGCTACAAAAGCAGTTGCGACGGGAAGACCAGGGCAAAAAGACAGAAATTTTGGCCAATCTAGCAGGTTCAAAAGTACAAGATATGAGCCATATAGACAGGAGCAACATCACAATGAATCTGAGGAGAGAGGCTGTACAACGAGAGACAGAGATCTTCGTCATTGTTGCTCCCTCCAAGAGATGCATTGCTGCATGTGCCAAGGGTGACACCATCGGCTCCCATAAACCGGGGAGAACAACAAACACCAGAGGCAGCGCAGAGCTATACACATGTAAGTATCCATATAGAAAAAAAATACAAGCACAGTCCATACCATGGTGCTGTGACCACCCCATCTAACATTTTTGTTTGGTCACTGTTGTGTGCAGCCACCTGACATTGAAGCATATGTTCTACCAAGGCTAGAGATGAGGTTTAAAACTTTCGAAGAAAGTAAGAACTTCTACAATGTATATGCAAAGCACGCTGGTTTTGCTGTCAGGGAAGGCCCCAAGATTAAGACTAGGGCCTACCTTTATTGCACGTGCCATGGAGTTTATGAATCAAAGGTGTCTAAGGCAAATAGACAACGTAACAAGACGATAGCCAGAACTAACTGCGGGGCGAAAATGAGGCTGAAGAAGGAAAAGGATGGAACATTTGTCGTAAAAGAGATAGTCTGGGAACACAACCACAGGCTACAGCTCACCGCAGAAATGCTTGTCTTCTTGCACTCCCACAAAAACTTTGACAAAACAATCTTGGAGTACGTCAAGTACCTGCAGTTCAAAGGCATTGAACATGCGCAAATCATGAGCATTCTGGGCGGTGATGACCCTGGTAGCTACTTCCTCGAAATGAACGCCAAAGACCTGATTAACCTGTAAGTAACTTGTTCTCCTCCCATAAACAACCTACATCTTTTTTCCTCTGTCAGTACAAACATATCACGCAATGCATGACCTGACGCCAGTTCAACATGCATTTTTCAATGAACTTTTAATATGCAGGAAAGGAAAGAATTCAAGGATTGATGATGTGGACGATGTCCTAAAGACTGTCAACTTCTTTAGGGAGATGAAAGCTATAAACAGGGAATTCTTTTGTGACATGCAACTCGATGAGTCCGACAGAGTTAAGAACATATTCTGGGCGAATGCAAGCTGCCGAAGGGTGTATCAGGACTTCGGGGACTGCGTAATGTTTGACACAACATATAAGACCAACAAGTACCATATGCCACTTGGGGTGTTTGTCGGAACTAACAACCACTTACAGACCACATTCTTTGGTTTTGCCCTGATAAGAGATGAGGATGCAGATTCATTCAAGTGGCTGTTCAAGACATTTTTAAGGTGCATGAGAAGGAAGGCTCCTACATGCATCCTCACAGGTACACCCACTAAAACCACCCCCAACCACCACCCCCCTTCCAAAAAAGAAAAGGAAAGTAACACAATAAAAATGTTGTGTCAGTTCTATTGGTATATATGCACAACCATCTGCTGACCACTCCGAGTCTATTTTCTCATTACCAGACCAGTGTCCAGCAATGGCTTTGGTGATCGCAGATGTTTTCAAGAACACAGTACATAAGCTATGCCGCTGGCACATTATGAAGAAGTACAGGGAACACCTCGCATACCTATATTTCCTACACGATGACTTTAAGGATGAATTCACATCAATTCTCAACTCGCCCCTCATGCCAACTCAGTTTGAGGATGCCTGGAAAAGACTCATGGATAAGTACAACCTCCACGATGATGCCACAATGGTGGGCATGTGGAACGAGCGTGAGAAATGGATATCAGCCTACTTCAAAGAAATTTTCTGCGCCAAAATGACATCCACACAACAAAGTGAGAGCATGAACTATATGCTCAAGAAGAACTACGTAAATGAGAGACATAACCTACACCGGTTTGTCAGCCAGGTAAACTCCTGCGTCAAAACCAGGAGGCAGACAGAGAACTGGGAGACAATGGGTAACCGGGTATAGTTCTATCACTTGTCGTAAGACAAAAAATTACATGCTTACTAAAGTAAAAACTTTATTAGAAGTTTTTGCTGCGAGAAAACTAACAATTTGGTCATCATTCTTGCATCTGCAGAAGGAACAAAACACGCTGACCTTCTATGGGTTTGACACCCAGATGGCAAAGTTGTACACGCGAGCTGTGTACAGCGAGATCAGAGATAGGCTAAAACTCAGCACTCTCTTCACGGCGACAGAGACGGAAGAGCCCACAAAGTACCTAGTGCGCTACAACCACCCACAAAAACTGTCTGTGTGGGCTCAGCACGCGTTCTAGGTGGTGGCAGACCCCGTGGGAGAAACATATGAGTGCGAGTGCAGGCTATGGGACCACACAGGTGAGGAGTACAAAAAAGATGTTACATACTGTACTACTTCTTTTGCAAAGTTTTTGTTCGAATGAAATGACAAAAAACATGCACCTCTTACAAAAAAAAATACAGGTCTTTTCTGCATTCATGTCCTGTGCATGATGCAGACAATTAAGGCTGCCAGCATTCCAGAGAAATACATACTCAGGAGATACGACAAATGCCCGAACATCCAGCCAACATTTGACAGAAATGACTTGAGGACAGTAGCGTCAAATAAGGCATCCCAATACTGCATTGAAAGCTCATTGTTGACGCTGAACATGAGGGTGCACAGAAAAAGCTTGAGAAGCCAAGAGCAAATAGCAAGGTCGCGGATCGTCATGGACAAACTTGAACAAGAACTCGACGCCATGCATTCTGCTGAAAATGGAGGTGTCGCGGACAATGAAGCCATTGAGCAGGATATTGCTACAATGTTATCCGAGATGAACCATCTGGGATCTATTGACCCGTTTGAGAACGAGGAAGAGGAGCAGCAACAACTGGAGCTTGCCCATGTGCACACTCAAGAGCGCCGACAAACTCATATGCGAGACCATGAGCTTGATGGTGTTGTAGGCGAACGACATGACAATAGCACATCCTACCAGCAGCAGTAGGAAAGGGTGATTAAACCCCCAATATTCTCAAACACAAAGGGGAGGAAAAGCAAGACGCAAGCAGCAGCCAAAAATCCACCACGCCCCATCAAGCGCGTGGAATTTGGCCCGGACGGCAAACCCCTCGGGATAAGGGCATGCGGTTTCTGCAACGTCGTGAGCAACCATAAATACCGCACATGCCCACTCCGCACAGATGCCACTGTCAACAAGAACAAGCAGATTGGATCCACCCAGCTTTCTACCAATGGAGACAACACACATAACAGCTACACTTGCCGCAAGTGTGGCGGAACTGACGGACATAATGCCCGCACGTGCAAAGTGGGCAAGGAGGTCAGTGGAGCTGAACATAAACAGGGCAAGGTACGGAGTTCCAAACAATCAAATGAAGACGATGAAGAAGAAGAGTTTGACGAGAATGACGGCCAATCAGACGAAGACAATGAAGATGACAATGTCGGGGGCGAGGAAACTGAAACTGACGATCAAGCTGCCAAGGCTCAACCTGGAAAGAACGCCAGCAAGGCACAACATTCGGGGACAATTAGGAGAAGCTCAAGACTGAACAATACATAGTGGTTATCATGCTGCGTCAACTAAAAAATAACATTGTAGTCTCAGTTGCAGCAGCACACAATGAGGAAGCATTTCACAAACACTATCTTTACCAAAACTTATTTAGCTTTATCGTCGATTTCTCAATCAGTACTATAGTTAAGATATAATTTCTGATTTGTGCCCGCTGGAGCAGTGACATTATTATCTAAACCATTTGATAATCATTTTGAATGCAGTCACAAATATGTTTGAAAAAACTTATCTGGATATATCCGACACAAAACGATAATGTGAAGCAGTAACTCAGGAAAAATAATATGTCAAGGAAAAATTTAAACTCTTGTAGTACATTAGTACTGATAACTCTCAGACGTCAGTACAAGGCTGAGTACACATCAATACTGATATAATTTCTAATTTGTGCCCGCTGAAGCAGTGACATTATTATTTAAACCATTTGATAATCCTTTTGAATGCAGTCACAAATAAATTTGAAAAAACTTATCTGGATATATCTGACGCAAAACGCTACTGTCAACGAGTAACTCAGCAAAAAAAAATGCCAAGGAAAAATTTAAACTCTTGTAGTACATTAGTACTGATAATTCTCAGTCGGCAGTACAAAAGGGATAGTAAAACAAACACACCAGTGGACGACTCAAAAAAATCGTTTTGAAAAAACAAAGCTATGCCTGCTCCTGCCAGTCCCAATTCAGAAACACCATCAGTACAATGCGAATATAATACATCATGTACTGGTGAAAATCTAATTTATCTGTAAAAAATACTCACAGATTATCTTGATATAAACAATCCTTTAAAAATACAAAAATTGTTTTAAAAAAACATTAGCACCACACATAGTCTCACTGGTATTTGGTACGTTCAATTACACTTCAATCACCAGTCCGAGTACGACAGTAGAGGAGTTCAGACCTCCATCAACACCGACGCTGACACGTGCAAGTGGGATAAGCAGCTGATAAGTACAACTTGACTATACGAATCGGTGCCACAGTAAAATGCCATCATCACCACCGTAGAGACGTGCAAGTGGGATTTGACAGGTCATAAGTACAGCTTGACAAGACTAGTCAGTTCAACAGTAAAAACCATTTCACTTGGACGATTAGTTCTTCCACGCCACCATCCGCGCCACCCACTGAGCGGTTGACACAAAGGGACTGCAAACGGTGACCCCACGCCACAACACCCACTACACACATGCCCCCGAACGAACCGCCTCCCACAAAATCCCCGTCCACGCACTGCACAAAATCCCATTCTCTTCCACCTCTCCCTTGTTCCCACAAACCACCATTGCCGCTTCCATTTCCAGTTCACACAAACCAAGAACTTCTCTCTCCAAAGCCCACAGTTGCTAGAGGAAGGCCATGGCGGAGGAACCGTCCGCCAAACATCATCATGCCGAGACGTCGGACAAGAGGAGCAACCTCGTCGACATTAACGTCCCCGGCGAGAAGCGCGAGTACACAACAACCCTCAAAGGGGTTGAGTTCCACGGCAACGAGACGCTGGAGATCGTCTGCACCAGTGTACCAGAAAAGGCCGACGAGGTGATCTCCAGGCTCTGGATGAAGCTTGGCGGCAGGTTTCGTAGGATCGTCGGCGTTGGTGTGCACTACACCAACGAAGATGAACCTCCCCAGATGGCAGCAGTCCTGTAGTTGTGCGTCGACGAACTCTGCTTGGTGTACCACATCGCAGCGGCCACAAAATGGTGAGCAATCCTACTCATTTGCCCTGCATATGGTTATCTGTTTTATTAGTACTGTATCCTGAAAAATTAATTACACTTGCTTTCCCAACTAGATGTACTAGTGTGGTTTGTGAAAAGTGGATGCACTACTGCATTTTCTCAAGTATATATACTATAAATGTATTTTTGAACCTGATGCACTAGATTACTATTTGGAAAATCTTGCGGAAGATTAAATTCTGAAGTTGATCGACTAGTGTAGTTTCTGAAGTTGAT
Organism: Triticum timopheevii; assembly: GCA_963921465.1. Taxonomy (NCBI): domain Eukaryota; kingdom Viridiplantae; phylum Streptophyta; class Magnoliopsida; order Poales; family Poaceae; genus Triticum; species Triticum timopheevii. Next base: position 82,890,011 of record OY997264.1, read on the forward strand.
ACAATAGAGTAGTCTATGTACTCGATGTATTAAAGAAGATGTTTCTGAACTTGATGTAGTGAAGTATTTTCTGAATTTGATCTAATGTTATTTTCGTAAGAAAATAAACTAAGGACTTGGTGAAGCACTGGTTCTGTGTTTTCCCATTTCAACCAAAATAGACTAAACTAGTACCAATGCAGAACATACAACATTGACTGAAACTATGTATAATCCAAGAAGAAGAATAACATGATGTACTTCATTTAATTTCAGAACTTTCTTTACTAGTTTTTGAAGTACGTTCATCCATTGTTTATCCTACATAAAAAACTACTTCTTGTATTCATCGCTTCTAAAACAAAATAAAAATGAATAATTCAAACATCAAAGTAGTGCTAATATTCAAAATGTCTCTGCCCTTGCAGGCCCAAGCGCCTGACCGAGATGCTGCAGCATGAGAAGTTGTTCAGTTTTGCCGGTTTCTGCATTGAAAGCGACAAAGAGAAGCTGAAGTTGTCCGGTATGGAGATCAACCCCAACAAGTTCATCGACATTCAGTGCAAGTGGAGAGTTCCATACATCGGAAAAGAGTACGACTCCTTGACTGATGTTGCAGCCAGCGTCATCCACCCATTCTACAAAGGCATGAAGAACAAGATCAACACGCAGGAAGACTACAAACTATGGGGGACCAGCGAGCTGCCAGACAACCTCATCGAGTACGCAGGAGTAGATGTGTACGCCGTGTACAAGTCATGGTTCATGATCGACTACATCACAGACGGTTGGGAATATGCGAAAGATCGGGAGGCTGAATTACCCCTTTACGGGATGAAGATACATCAGAGCCTGCCTTCGTTTTACTTCCGCTTGTGCTTGCGTTTTATCTTGTTGTTTCAAATTAGTAGTTTGCTCTTGTTGGGTTGAACCAATGTGATTATGTCGTGCTTGTCATGTTTGAACAAGTTAAGTTATGTCATCAAGTACAATGTCTTGCTTATCTCATTATATAAGTTTGGTTTGGTAGCTTCGTATGTTGTTAATCCATCATTTCAAAATTCAACAGTAGCTTCTGAATGGAACGTTGTTGTTGCTCTAAAGTACTAGTTATGACGCAACTAATCACACAACGTTGTTCCATGTCAGTACAACTCAGTACACTTGATCGGACAGTACATTCTTACTACAATAAAAACTACAAAGAAGCATCAGTTCGTAAGAGCTACTATGAATGCACTATCAGTACAACTCAGTCTACACGCAAGTACCATAGTTCTGAAAATGACACCAAAAGACACTTGAGAATAATCACAAAAACAAACACAAAAAAGAAGGCAAAAAACTCAAATGAAAAAGATTACACTCACACAAAACTGACAAGAACTAGAACAAAAAGTATCAGTCCAAGTTATTGGTGGAGTCAAGTACTAGATTCAAACAAAAAAAAATGACCGCCCAAGGTCAGGCGCAGGCCCTGACAATGCTAGATACTTGGAACTCGAGCCCGTGGGCGAATCCCTAGTAATCCGCACAACGCAGGACCCGCAGACCAGGGCCCACAGGACAAGAGAGAGGGCAAGCGCCGTGTATAAGCGCTCAGGTAAGTGTTCAGAGGAGTTCGACTAGTGAGCCTCCGCTGCGCTTATAAACAGGTCCGGAGCCCCCTCGACTAGCGAGGTGGGACTAAACGCAGAGCGCACGCGCACGACGCACTGCACAACCGCGCGGACGAGCTATCTGGGCCAGAAAACGGACCAGTAGCCTACATCGTCAACAAAACACCCCACCAATAAGCCCAGGTATACCAACCAGAGGGTGGGACAAAGAAAAATAAACTACAAGAAAAATGTTTGTCAATTAACCTCTACAAGAAAAAAGGAAACAAAATATGATACAAAAACAATGAACCTCTAAAAAAGAACAGAACTTAAGAGCCTATCTGTTAAATGTACATAATTTAAAAAACCGAATTAAATATTACTTTCAAGTTCAACTGCTAAAACTCAAAAAGCTCAAACATATAATTTTTTGTCAATTATGCTAAATTTCTTATTTATATAAAATCTGACAAGTTCAACTACTAAAGATCAAAAAGTTCAAGCATATAATGTTTGTCAATTATGCTAAATTTCTTATTTATAGAAAAACTGACAAGTTCAACTACTAAAAATCTAAAATTACAAAACATATAATGTTTGTCAATTATGCTAAATTTCCTATCTATATAAAATCTGACAAGTTCAACTACTAAAAACTCTAAAAGTTCAAACATATAATGTTTGTCAATTATGCTAAAGTTCATATTTATATAAAATCTGACAAGTTCAACTACTAAAATTCAAAAAGTTCAAATAGAATTTATTTGTCAATTCTGCTAAATTTCTTATTTATATAAAATCTGACAAGTTCAACTACTCAAATTCAAAAAGTTCAAATAGAATTTATTTGTCAATTCTGCTAAATTTCTTATTTATATAAAATCTCTCCACACCACAACGAACGATCTGGTCATAAAATAATCTCAAACCCCCACCCCCAACCTAACTTATAAAAAAAATCAGTTCAAAACATGCATACGACATCAGTACTAAAACAGCAGGATCAGTCACGCCACTAGCACCACTGTGACATCAAATTTCAAACCCGTGCGTTGTATGAAATTACAATTCAGTTCACACAGTACTAAAACATAAGTGCACTAAAAATGAGAATACAAAAACTATAAAGGCCTAACCTAGGTTGGTACAAATGAAAATAAAATAAGTACAAGTTTTGACATAAACTAGTGTATAAAGACGTCAATATAAAAACAATGCTTATACATCCACACGGAAAAACATCACAGAGCCATACGTCACCTAAACAGTGCAAAATGCCATCATCACCACCGCAGAGACGTGCAAGTGGCATTTAGCAGATCGTAAGTACAGGTTGACAAGACTAATCAGTGCAGCAGTAAAAAAAATTTGTCTTGGACGGTTAGTTCTTCAAGGCCACCACCCGCGCCACCTACTGGGTGGTTGCCACGACGCACTACAAAAACGGCGACCCCCACGACCACTACACCCACGTCCCCGACAAACCGCCTCCAACACACCACCGTCGACGCACTGCAAAATACCCCATTATCTTCCATCTCTGCCTCATTCACAGAACCACCATTGCCGCTTCCATCTACACTGCACACAAACCAAAAACTTCTCTCTCCCAAGCCCACAGTCGCCGGAGGAAGGCGATGGCGGAGGAACCGTCTGCCAAGCATCACCATGGTGACACTTCGAACAAGAGCAGCAACCTCGCCGACGTTCACGTCCCCGGCGAGAAGCACGAGTACACCAGAACGCTCAAAGGGGTTGAGCTCCACGGCAAGGAGACGCTGGAGATCGTCTGCACCAGCGAACCAGACAAGGCCGACCAGATGATGAGCAGGCTCAGGATGAAGGGTGGCGGCTTGTATCCGAGCTTCATCGGAGTTGATGTGGAGTACACCGATGAGGAAAAACCTCCACAGATGGCGGCAGTCCTGCAGTTGTGCGTCGAGGAACTCTGCTTGGTGTACCACATCACAGCAGCCACAAAATGGTAACCCATACTATTGTTCATTCATCTGTTGTACCAGCACTAGTCACTAAAAACTTAATTAAAACTTGTTTCCCAACTAGATGAAGTACTATAGTCTATGAAGTGGATGCACGATTACATGTTTCTCAAGTTACATGCATTTCTGAAACTGTGAAGTGGATTGTTTCACCAGATTAGCATCTGAAAAAAAGTTTACAGCATTCTGAACTTAAAGCACCAAATTAATTTCTGAACTTGATGTACTAGCATAGTTTCTGATCTTGATGCATTAGTATAGTTTATAGAATTGATGTATTAAAAGATCTTTGGTGAAGTGGTATAGGTCCATATCTTGATGCACATGTTTCTCAAACTAATTTTTGAACTTGATATAGAATTAATGCACAAAGATGTATCAAGCACTGGTATAGGTCTTTTATTCAACAAAAAAGAAAACTAAAACTTAAATCAAGCAGTGCATGAATCATTGACTCTGGTAAAATGATTCTCTAATTTGGTGAAGCATTTGGTGAAGCAACAAAGATAGCAAAAAAGAAAAATATAACATGGTGTAGTTGAATTTAATTTCAGGACTTTTTGTACTAGTTTCTGAACTACATTCATGCATGGCTCATAATATATAAGCATCTACCTCATGGATTATCACTTGTAAAACAAAAAAAGCAGAAGAATTAAATCCTCAAAAAGAAGACTAATCTTTATAAAATGTCAATCTCCCCCCTTGCAGGACCAAGCGCCTCAAAGACTTCCCGCAGGAGGAGAAATTGTGCACATTTGTTGGTTTCAGCATTGGAGGTGACAAGCGGATGCTGGGGGAGTTTGGTTTGGAAATAAACCCCAACAACTTCATCGACATGCGGCGCAAGTGGAAAGATCCAAAGACCAACAAATACTACGACTCCTTGGCCGATGTTGCAGGCGGCGTCATCCACCCATTATACGAAGGCATGAAGAAGAAGATGAAGAGGGAAGACCACAAACTGTGGGGGACCAGCCCACTGCCAGACAACCTCATCACATACGTAGGAATAGATGCATACGCAACGTACAAGTCATGGAAGACAATCGACAACATCGTGACAGGTTGGGATATTTCAAAAGAGCAGGAGGCTGACCCCTACTACCACTTCAACTTCGTGGATGAAGATGCATGAAAGTCTGCATTCGTTATGTTGAACCAGCTACCATATGCTATGTGTGTCCTTAGTATTGTTGTTTCAAATTTGTAGTTTGCTTTCGTTATGTTGAACCAGCTACCTTATGCTATGTGTGTCAGGGTTTGAACAAGTTTGCCTATGTCTATCAAGTACATCGTTTGCTTATGTCATCCAACAAGTTTGCTAGCTTCCTATTTTGTTGATCCATCATTTGAAGTCGAAGTAGGTTGAAGTTGAAATTTGATGGCTGCCACGCAACACTAGTCATGGAGAAAAAAATAACACAAGAATATTTTCGCAAAAAAAAGTGGCAGACTAACTAACGACAAAAGCAAACAGTAGCCTTCGACGCTCAGTACAGCTTAGACATGAACGGTAGTACTATCACGCTAAAAAAATCAGTTTTTAGTTTCAGAAGAACTAAAAAGACTAAATTTCATCCGAGGACAACATTCAGTACTAAAAAGCATTGTCCTAAAAAGTAGTTAGAAATTCACTAAGTACTGCATCAGGAAAAGCAAAGAAACACCAGTACGTATTTCCTAGTCGCTAGCATGCTAGGACTGAAAGTTTTGGTACAGTTGAACACACGGTACGTTCATTCTACAAAATATATAAAAAGGAACGGGAAGCTTCAGTTCGCATTCCTTAAAATAGTTACATACTAAGAATTAACAGTGGCAATACAACTGAAATCTCAGTACAACTAAGACTATATGGCAAGTGCTAGGATTATACCAAACATTGCCTGCAGAAGAACCACAGCCTAGAAAAAAAGAAGGCCAAAAACTAAATCAAAAAGATATAAGTTCGACAAAAGAGAAAAATCACAAGAAACACAACAGAAAGACGTACTAGCCACAAACAACACAAAAAATAAATAATTAATCAAAGTAATAGCACAATTGAAATCTCAGTACAACTAAGTTTATTCGGTAAGTGCTATGGTGATACCAATTAATGCCTTGAGAAATAAATAGTTTTGAACTTAATAGGACTATCTGTTAAACGTAGCTAATTTAAACTAGTACTTTAACTTTTACTATGAAGTTCAACTACTAAAGTTCAAGAAGTTCAAACATAAATTTGGCTCCAAAATTTTAAAAGCCTTACGCTGAATGAGATTACAAGTCAGTACTAACAGAACTAAATCATAAGTACAAGAAAACGAGAGTCCAGAAACTATAAAGGTCCAACTTGGGATGGAATCACATAAAAATAAAATAAATCTCACTTTCTCAGCAACAACTCATAAATGCACTTGGGAAAAAAGTGTTTTCAGTTCAACTACTATATAAGTCTTCAGTACAAAAAATAAAACTTAACCAAAACGAATTCCCGATGAAACATACACAAATGAAACAGCTATTCAACCACACAACCATCATGGAAAAAAAGTTTGTTAAACATTGTGCCACACTTCAAACACAACACAAAATATACTAGTTATTACATAGTACTCGAAAAGACATCAAACACTACAAAATAGAGCCTACAATGTTTTCAAGAGATATATCACACAACTATCCAATTCACTATGCAAATGATGACCATTTCTCCTATGCGTCAGGAGCCAAAGCCTGAAGCTCCTTGGGAAGCTCCGTAACCATAAGATGGTTATTCCGGTTGAACACAACCCTATACAGATCCTCAGCATTCCAATCAGCAATGCGTGGCTGCAAAACAATAAAACAAAATTATAAAAAATCATGACACATAAAAAAAAGGATGCACAATAAGCAAAAACAAAAATTGAAAAGCACAACAAGAAACCCACGTCATAATCTCGAATGTTCTCAACGATCTTTTCACCATCGTAGCATCCCACATACTTCAGAGTATAATGGACACATTCATTTTCCCCTTGAAGTGGAACCTTGACAAACGTTGGTTTCTTTGCAAACAGATCCCAATTGGGCTGCTTGCTCGCATTGTACTGAGCATCACCATACACAACCTTCATTACTTTGACCATTCTAGAAATCTGTAAAAAAACAAAACAACCCACACAGTTTTAGGTCTCAGAAAAAACAGAAACAAAAATGCAAAAATATTAATCCAGTACAGATAATAAATGTCACTCACAATCTTCTCGCATTCTTTGTGATAGGTGTTCTTTGAAGGACGGTGGTTCTTCGGATAAGGTAAAGAGTCAAGGATGTCAACGCTACTTCGGTACCGATTCATGACATATAAGGAATAGTGGTTCACTTTCCTATCCTTTGATAAAACCATAGGCTTGAATAGAGGCATCATGATCTAAAAACAAATGACCAAAAAAGAGATGTTAAATATTCAAAATAAAAACCAGCATCACAACAAACAAATAAAAACCAAAAATCAGCTAGTAGATCTCACAAGGTCGGCACTGAGCAAGTCTTCATTAGCTTTAACATAGCTCTTGAAATCTCTCGCTGCACTCTCCACATTAAACACTTTATTTTCATCCTCGTAAAACGAACAGTCAAGCACAACCTGCAAAAAAAGCCAAAATAGAAAATAGACAGCGGAAAAGGATCAACAAGCAAAAGTATTATTAAAACTCGTAAAAACAATAGGCAGTCTTGTTCAACAGAAAGAAACTGATCTGATTGATTACCGTGATGAAATATGGACTCAGCAATATCCTTTTCGCAGTTGGGAAATCAACATTTCTCTCGGGATCTTGCTTCCAATCATCAATGAGGAAGTCCATTACATCACCCTCCATCATTTGCCCAGGTGAAAAAACTTCCCAGATGCGATTCCCAGTGAAGTTAGTTACACTTTCATCAGGCTGAGTTATCATTGAGAATGTATTCCTGCAGCACACACAAGAACAAAAAGAAGGAGAAGCAAGATAAGGCATTCATAGCAGTTCGAGTTGTATAAAAAGGAACAGTTCAGGTCATATTTACCTAGCAGTTACAAACAACAGAAGAAAAAGAAGAGGAAAAATAATGAGAGATACTCACTCGGCATACTTCTCACGTCATTCATCACTAAGCAACAGATTAGACAACCTGCGAGCCTTGTCCAGGTGAGGGAATTTATGAGGGTGAAGCTGCTGCACAGGGGAGCAAAACTTTATAGGAGCTCTGGGCGCACGCTTCGTGCTTACAACATTGCCAGAATCCAAAGTAGGATATTTCCTAGCACCACCAGCTCTACGAGCCACTATTCCAGCAAGGGGAGATAAACCTTTGGCAGCAGCGCTCCTCGTGACTCTTCCAACGCCAACAACATTGTCAAACACATCATCATCGTTGTCTATCAATTCCACAATGAGATTCTTGGGTGTAGTAGGGCTCTCTGCACAAGCAGCCGTAGAACTTCTCAGAGCTCCCAACTGCCCCTTCATAACACCAGATCTTGTCTTTTCGGGAGAACGCCCCTGGCTAAGATCAATAGCTACGCGCTCGAGCTCCGAGAACTGGCTACCAAAGAACCTGTAGTCATGATCCCCAAGATCCAGCCACTCACTTGAAAAAATTAAAAAAAGGAAGACCGCACAAAGCGTAAGTTCAAAATACATATTTCATGACAGTACTAAATGGAGAAGTACAAGCTGCAAAAAAAATACAAAAGTCCATGCACACGTACATGGTTCGATGCCAAACAAACCCCGGAAGTCAACATCAAACACATCGCTAGTTGAGCAGGTATACAACAAAGTCTTCCTAATGTCCAGAATGTCTTCATGGCTGTAATCGACCATTTAAATTACACCATCCTCCCGGCAATAATAGGTCTTGCAGTTTTGTAGCATAAAGAATCCACAATCATTCCTGTAAACAAAGGAAAAAACAAAAAAATGGCACAACACTAAATCCAAAAAATACAGGAACAACATCCTCCCAGCAACAAAAACAACCAGCAAAGATCATTAAAAAACGGATACTCACGTGTTTTCCTACTGAGGAACCCGCACAAACTCGCAAGAGAAACCATCAATATGCACCGGTGAGAACAGTTTGGCCCTGTCTACAATGGACTCCCTCCAAAGCTTCTTTATATTATCTTTCATATTCCTTAAGAATATAACTGCATCACCCCAGGTTTCATCACAGAGTGAATCAAGACACTTGAAATGACAGAACCTCAAATTCAGAACAACCAAGCACTAATGCCCAGATTCTTCGCTAGGCTTCATGGTATCCACAAATGACAGTGGATCAAATGTAGGGAAAAGAAGCTGGAAAAAAACCGCAGAGGAAAAATGAATTTACCAAATCATAATGAAACAAAAAAATTCTACCTCCAAACAATAAAATAAAAGAGGGAAATTGAAATTCAGAAGTACAAACAGAAAATCACATAATAATAAAGAAATTATATCCACCGCCCAAAATTGAGGAACAAACATATCAGTTCAGTTTCCTTGCAACAATAAGTGCAGCTTTAATAAAAAGCACGGATCATTCATAAGTACAGGTGTAAAAGTAGGCTAATCAAGTTCATTCCCACACCTCCCTAAACTGCAAAGAAAACATGACAGTTCTAGTTAATGAGTACAAAAAGTCCAAGTTCACCTACTTGGTCGAAACCAACAGCACCTGATCTCGTGAACCAATTTAACACATTGGAATCAATATTTCCATCACGGATCTTGGTCTGTTGTACAAAAAGAACAACAACAGTTAGAAAATTGGAAAAACAAGTTATCATCCTATGTACAAAAAAGCAAAATACTGACCGTCACCCATCTGGGAACTATCAACTTGTCAGTGTCTCGGTACTTCTCACGTAGAGAATATAAAATAACATCAGTACTGTCTGAGTTGAGCATGCCAGTGGGGACAAACGCTTTAGCAATAGAACCAACACTAGCATCACATTCTTTATTTTGAAACATCGGCTTGTGACTAGAAAAACACAAAAATTACACGAATTAAAACTACTGCAGCAACAACAATAATCATACGAGAGAAAAAAAGACAAAAATGGTACGGGCAAAATCCCAAACTAACCATTTAGTACGGTTCGTGCGCAACCTCGTAACAGCGAAGAAAAACGTATCAACCTTAACAACATTATCACTTTCTGCTTGCAGAAAAATGATGAAAAATAATAAGTTCAGCAACTACAAGAGAACATGTCCAAAATGCCAAAATTGAGAAGTACGCCCCATTTACAAGTGCTTACCTGGACTATCAGGGTTTGAAGACGACGGTAGTTACTGTGATGCGACCATTATGCCTCCAGTTTCAGGGTTTGACGATGGGACATCTTGAGAGGACACCAATATTACTACACTTTCAGGATCAGTAGAAAGAAAATCCTGGGACGACAAGAGCGCCTCCTGCGTCAAGGGATCAGAAGAAATTGACAGAAGTAAATCATCATCCTCGGATGGCACCTCCTCCATGCTAGAAGCATCTTGCAATGCATCACCGTAATCAAGACCTCCAGGCGGCAAATTCTCCGGCGGCAAATCTTCACAACCAGAAACATTTTCATTCCCAGCAAAACCAACACCAGGCGATTTGGAATCAAGTATGCTTGCAGCACCAGCATCCTCATCAGCAACTTTGGTACCAACATTGGGCCCACTACTCAATGGAACATCATGAGCATCATCTCCACCACTAAGGACAACCCCACGTTCAACATCAGTAATCTGACGAAAATAAAAATTCAGAAAAAGTGAATAATATGAACAAAACTAACAATAAAAAATAAGCTACCAAGAGGTGCACAGGAAAATAAACCTTGGAAGCATTCGCTGCAACATCATCGAATTTGCTGCTGCTAACATTGAAAGCAACATCACCAACGGGCAAACAAGGCTCATCGCCAACAATAGCACCCTGATTCAAAATGTAATGAGGCAAAAAAACAATGCTATTTTGAGCAACAATAAACACAAGGAATTAAAACAACAGTAACAAAAAAGGTAGCTACCCCCTTGCAAACTCTAAACGGTGTGGGATAGAAAAATGAACAAGCAAGACACATTGGTGCGCATGAAAATTCAAGAAAATATGAATAAACACAATGAAAATAAAAATAACCTTACACTTATCAGTGGATGGATCATTAACTCCACGGTCAACATCATCCTCAACATTATGATTGGTCTCCTGCATGAAAAGAAAAATTAATAAACAGATGTAGATTAGGAAGTTCAACTACAATACTGACAGCAGAACAACATAGTAAAAACATACAAACAACAAGGACTGACTCACATCAACAACAGGGTGCTGCAAGCCAACATCGTTCGTATGCTGATCAGAAACATTAGCCTCAGTACAATCATCAGCCCTGCTGTCGGTGCCAGCAGCCTCATCCTGATCAATCTGCATGAAAGAAAATTACTAATAAATAGATGAAGATGAGGAAGTTCAACTACAACACTGATAGCAGGACAACAAAGTAAAAACTGCAAACACCGAGGACTGACTCACATCAACATCAGGACGCTCAAAGCCAACATTATTCGTTTTGTGATCAAAAACATTAGCCTCAGTACCATCACCAGCCATGCTGTTGGTGGCAGTAGCCTCATCCTGCTCAAACTGCTTGATAACAACATTTGCACTTTCTTCATATGGCTTGCAGCGAGAGTTTTGCGTAGTTCTGAAACGCTTCATGTTGTTCAACAGACGAACCGAGCTCTGAACTAGATTAGCGGCACCGTCACGCATATCACCGATTAAAATTCTCTCCATCTCAATGTAGTCAACATCTTCCTCACCGTTAAATTGATGACCTTCAGGAAGGATACCATTGATACATCTCAAACACTCAACTGTCGTTGGGACTTTTTGCAGCTCAGAACACACATTACTTAAGATATGCTTAGCGCGCTCCAACGCTGAAACAGCAACATCAATACCAAAACCCTGCCTCTGTGAAGCACTAGCATTACTAGGGCCAGGGGGGCATAACTAGCACCCTCAACACCACGGCCATCCCTCAACTCATCGGGAAGAGATGAAAACTTCGGAACCTGAGACGACGACATCTCCAGGACTGGCCGTTTATACACTCGAAAAAAAACAACCTCCTCTTGAGTTTTCCACTACAAACAAAAGGGAAAAATAGTTAATCAATCAATGCAACACATAGGGAAAAATAAATCATGATATTAACAGATTTAAAATCAACACCACTAATAAACTTTAACTGTCATTGCCAATTTGTTAGTATTTACCAACAGGCCAGTTGTACAAAGTTATTCAGTTCAACCACACAAGAAACAACAGTACTAAAAAACCATACCTAAACCATACAAAATATAAACATACAACTCTACAGTACACATGTCCACTACAGCCAAAAATAGCTATACCTATTAAAAAAAGGTCTGCAAGACACAAACCAAACAAAACTCACCGGAAGCTTCCCAAACACCCAAGTCTTTGGATCTGCATTGCCTTTTTTTATCAAATCTGCATCAACCAGATCAGAAAGCTTGGTAGGATCCATGAAACATATGCGGGGAACCCGCTTGTCAGGCTCCGCAATCTTGCCACGGATAAGGCAGTCAAGGTACATTAGTACAGGCCCTATGGTACAGCCTGTGATTGCCTTCCCCATGGTATCACCATTTTGGTACTTGGCAACAGCCCTTCTAAGCTCATCAACCATTAGCTGGCAATAATTCATATTAGCCATGTCCTCAAAGACGAGACCCTCAAACATTGCTGCCTCTCTGGAAACACGCAGGGCAGAACCAGGCAACACAACCTTCATAAACACAATAATGAAGAACACTTTCAGAGCAAGGTCATCTTTGCTAGGATCCTTGACGAGCACCTTGAGCTTATTCCTCAAATCCTTTGTCTTGATATCTTTGTTCCTGCTAATGTCAAGCTCCGACCTTAACTTCATCAGAGCGTCATCATATCCATCCTCTGACGGCCTTGGCGCAGAACGACCACCACGAGGGAAACCAAATAATTGTTGTATAACATCGCTAGTGATGCGAAGCTTCTTATTAGCCTCATCCATGTGAAGAGTCATTGTATCAGAATCTATCCTCAGGTACAAAACTCCCATCAGAGGGCAGGAAATATTAGACTTCACCCTCCACTTGAAGATAGAACCAAAACCAGATGCATGAACCCTAGCCACATGCCGACTCTCGAGCAATTTAGCACAATCTTCAACCTCTCTCAACGAACATTGCACAGTTAAGTTCAATTTCCGTTGGTCACCTTCATCCAAGGCAACTTTTCAGGCATTGCCTCCCACCGGCTTGACCGGACTCATAACGCTAACAGGCTGTAAATGAAAACAAAAAAGCCACACCTTAAAAAATGAATATAGAAAACAAAACAAGCATATGAATGCAAGTAGAAAGAAAAAGAAAGGATTGCACAAGTTCGACTATTAAAACAACATCAGTACCAGCCCTCAATTGATGCAAACAATGACCAGCCTCACATGGCCGCAATACCAGCCCAAACACAATTAAATCATTGCAAGTACAACTAGTAAGTCACATGCAGTACAAAACACATACCACTGCAAACAATGAATATAGAAAACAAAACAAGCATACGAATGTAAGTAAAAAAATAAATAAAAGATCGCACAAGTTCAACTATTAAAAGAACATCAGTACCACCCTCAATTGATGAAAACAATGACCAGCCTCACCTGGCCAGCATACCAGCCCAAACACAAATTAAATCATTACAAGTACAACTAGTAAGGCACATGGAGTACAAAACACATACCACTGCAAACAATGAATATAGGAAACAAAACAAGCATATGAAGGCAAGTAAAACAAAGAAAAGTTTGCACAAGTTCAACTATTAAAACAACTTCAGTACCACAATCAAATAGATGCAAACAATGACCAGCCTCACCTAGCCAACATACCAGCCCAAACACAATTAAATAATTACAAGTACAACTAGCAAGTCACAAGCAGTACAAAACACATACCACTGCAAATTCATCTTCTGAATCAACTTCAATATCATCTTCTTCAGATGCAGCATCTTCAGCTTCAACACCAGCACGCTTCTTCACACCTTTGTTCACCTTTGCAGGATGAACTTTACGCTTCTTATTTTCTTTCAACAAAGACCGCTCCTTAAGAGGAGACGAAGAAGGATTCTTATTTGTCAAACCTCGTGGACTACGACGAACAGCGGAGCCACCAAGTTTGCTTGGACCAATTTTTACAACAACACTATCCGCATCAGTTTTGCTACTACCAGGTTGGGGACCGGCTTTCACACGTGGGCTACGCCTCTGTGTGCCGTCAGGATTTCGATCTGACATCTTCCTCTTCAAAACAGCTTTCTTCTCCTTAACTCCATCATGATCAAACACTTGCGTCAACCGAGTTTGCATCAAGTTTATTTTCACAGGCATGTCACTTCCATGAGATCCGGCATGAATAGTTGAAAAACCCGCGTCACCACCTTCATCGCCTACACATTTAGGAGCTTGAGCAACATCAACATCACTTTCTGGCACACAGGCAGCCTTTTGACGCCGTTCCAATTCCTTCCTCTTCTGGAAATCATACTTCTTCTTTCTTATCCTTTCATCCTCGAGTTGTAACTGCATAGGAACATCCTCAGCTTGAGTAACAGACAACTGCAACCTGCAATCACCATCGTCAACGTTAAGTGAATACATCCCATCATTAATATCTTTAACAACATCAGCAATGTCCTCTGGAACACCATGGCTGTCATTAACTGCATAAACCAATAACATAACCACGCACATAAAAAATTAAAACACAATTAACATTGCAGACACAAAAATAAATAAAGCGCATACCATCAGACACAAACAAAAAGGAACAACTGATGAAACTAAGCATATATATGTATTAAAGACTGGTAAAAAAGAGAAAATATAAGGGAAACACCAGCAACATTCGCAAGTTCTAGAGGATTTGGTGTCTCAAAAATATCACAAGATCTTGAAAGCGTTCTGATTTGTCAGAATCAGGAGGCACCGGCACTCCAACATCTGCAACAACATCATAATTAGCAAAAAAGTACAAGAACAATCAATCAGTTCAACTATGTGAACAATACAAGTTCACCGAATAAAACAAATATGAACCCACCACTTGCAGAACAAACTTCAGAAAGCACAACTCTTTCAACACCATACTAGTTCTTCACTAACTACTACAACCTATTCAAATGCCAGGACAATAGTTCAAAATACACATGGTGATAAGTACTACAACCTGTCTGCAGATTGCATCAACTACCAAAACCATACACACCATACAATCCAAGACAAAATTAACACATATCAAAATACATACAATTTATAAAGTCGATACGGCAACAACTGTACAACCTAAAAACTAGATCTATTAAAACAACATCCAAAATACAGGGGAAATCACCTGCATTCAATTTGTCCAGACTGGATGATGTACCCATTGAGATCTACAGTCCTAAAATATGCCAAACCAGATCTGCAAGACACATGAACAAAAATTAGGGATTTGAACTATTTCAGAAACGAAGCACGCCATACAAAAGCAAAACTCTTACCAGCAAACACAAAATCCGCCACGCAATCCAGTATCACTGCCGCCAAATGGTCGTTCAACAGCAAAGGAACCCTAGCGAGTGTAGACTGGGACAGCAAAGAGAGCAACAGATTAGAAATAAAGAGAAAATATGAACATAAGAGGACGCAAGCAAAGTCAATGGCAGAGCAAAAGGAACAAAACAGAGCACCCCGGACCTCCACCCCTGGGGTTGAACCCTCCGGCCGACGCTCCCACGGCGAAACAGGAGTAGCAACTCCCCCTCCAAGAAGAGAAGAAGAGGGGAACGAAGATGGAATCGATTTGGGGACGGGAAAACAGCGGAACGGGGAAGATCGGAGGTTAAAAGGTGAGTGGGAGGGTTAAAAGATGAGTGGGGGAAAATGGACGGCTAAAGCCCACAAACATGGCGAAGCCCACTATCTCTGGCCAGTTACAAAAGATAATACCAATAATCAAATACAAATAAAAAATTAATATAGATGGAGAAAACAAACTTATAAAGTACAAATAATAACTCACAACAGTACAAAGAAATTTATCAAAAAAGTACAAATGAAAAAATAATTCATAACGGTGCTGGTTTTTCCCCTAAAAAATAAAGATAAAATAATGGGGGCAAGTCATGTTACGGACTCGCCTCCGCATGCGACGCCGCGGCACGCCGTGTCGTCGCCTGCTATGGCTCGTTATTGGCTCGGCCTCGCTGGGGTGGGGGAGGGGGGTCCCGACCCCCCTCCCCCCCGGCTCGGCCTCGAGCTAATGCGGCAGTAAGCTCGTTTGACAGGCGCAGTGCGATTATTCTTCCCCCCCCCCCCCCCCCACGCACCCACACCTCTAAGATAGACAATGGGGCAAGTCATGTTACGGACTCGCCTCCGCATGCGATGCTGTGGCACGCCGTGTCGTCGCCTATTATGACTCGTTCCTGGCTCGGCCTCGCCGGGATTCGGGAGGGGGGGGGGGGTCGCGCAGTGCGGTTATTCTGTTCCCCCCCCCCCCATGCACCCACACCCCTAAGATAGATAATGGGGCAAAGTCCATACAAGGGAGATGTGTCAGTACAACTATGCCCCTCGGTACGGTGCGGTGCGGGGGCAATTCATGTCCCTCCCCCCCCCCCCCGCACCCACACCCCTAAGATAGATAATGGGGCAAGTCATCTTACGGACTTGCCTCCGCATGCGACGCCGCGGCACGCCGCGTCCTCGCCTGCTACGGCTTGTTCCTGGCTCGGCCTCGCCGGGATGGGGGAGGGGGGTCGCATAGTGCGGTTATTCTGTTTCTCCCCCCCCCCCCCCCACGCACCCACACCCCTAAGATAGATAATGGGGCAAAGTCCATACAAGGGAGATGTGTCAGTACAACTATGCCCCTCGGCACGGTGTGATGCGGGGGCAAGTCGTGTTTCCCCCCTACGCACCCACACCCCTAAGATAGATAATGGGGCAAGTCATGTTACGGACTTGCCTCCGCATGCGACGCTGCGGCACGCCACGTCGTCGCCTGCTACGGCTCGTTCCTAGCTCGGCCTCGCCGGGATGGGGGAGGGGGGGTCGCGCAGTGCGGTTGTTCTGTTTCCCCACCACGCACCCACACCCCTAAGATAGATAATGGGGCAAAGTCCATACAAGGGAGATGTGTCAGTACAACTATGCCCCTCGGTACGGTGCGGTGCGGGGCAAGTCATGTCCCCCCCCCCCCCCACGCACCCACACCCCTAAGATAGATAATGGGGAAAGTCATGTTACGGACTCGCCTCCACATGTGACGCCGCGGCACGCCACGTCGTTGCCTGCTACAGCTCGTTCCTGGCTCGAGCTCGCCGGGATGGGGGAGGAGGGTCCTGACCCCCCCCCCCCCCCCGGCTCGGCCTCCCGCTAACGCGGCAGTGCGCTCGTTTGACAGGCGCAGTGCGGTTATTCTGTTCCCCCCCCCCCACGCACCCACACCCCTAAGATAGATAATGGGGCAAAGTCCATACAAGGGAGATGTGTCAGTACAACTATGCCCCTCGGTGCGGTGCGGTGCGGCGGCAAGTCATGTCCCCCCCCCCCACACACACACCCACACCCCCTAAGATAGATAATGGGGAAAAGTCCATACAAGGAAGATGTGTCAGTACAACTATGCCCCTCGGTACGGTGCGGTGCGGGGGCAAGTCACGCCCCTCAGTACTATATTAAAACCCTGACAATGCTAGATACTTGAAAATTGACCGCCCAAGAACAGGCGTAGGCCCTAACAATGCTAGATACTTGAACTCGAGCCGTGGGTGAATCCCTAGTAATCCACACACCCGCAGGGCCTGCCGTCCAGGGCCCACAGGTCGAGAGAGAGATAGCGAGCGCCGTGTATAAGTGCTCTGGTAAGTGTTCAGAGGAGTTCGACTGGTGAGCGTCGGCTGCGCTTATAAACAGGTCCGGAGCCCCCTCGACTAGCGAGCTAGGACTAAACCCAGAGCGCACACGCACGCCGTGCTGCACAGCCGCACGAGAGAAACTATTCGGGTCGAATACAACGACCCAGGCTGATGGCCCAACAAAGTACTTCGCCCCATTACAAAAATCCAGTAGATCATGCACGACAAAAAATAAAAAATGAAGATAATTTTTAGAAAAAATCTCAGCTAATAAACAAAAATATTGTAAAAGTTCAAACACATCTTAATGGTAAGAAGTAAAAAATTAAAAAAATACAAGACTGTAAATAAAAATTTCAGAAACAAATTTATAAAAAAGTTCAACTACTACAATTCATACGGTTCAAGTACAAATAAAAATAAGTACTGTGCAGCGAAGATTAATTTTTTTATTTTATAAAATACCAAAACTATCATTATTCATCTATAAAAAAGGAAAAAAGTGCTCCAAAATTCATGTAAAAAAGTAAGAAAAATATATTATACAACAAACAAATTTGATTGGTAATTGACAACCTAAAATAGATCAGTACTATCATTAACCGGATGTAAGTTCAGCAAACTCAATAACAAAAAAGCGGTTCTAAAAAAATCATCAGCGTATAGCACCGTCTGCGAGTTATGAACATGAAAAATATACCAGTCAAAACAAAGGATGCCCATTAGTTCAACTATAGAAATTGTTCCATAACTAATATAAACAATGTATAAATAAAAACAGTTATACTTGAGCAGAACAATAGGAAAAACATTACATAACTAGTTCCATACTATTCTAATAATACCATACAATTCAACCATCTCACATGCAAATGTTTTAAAAAGAAAAAATACTGCAACATAATCAACCACACACAAATCTCACAACCGGCGTCATTTGCCACATTTAAACCTACAGCACATAAATTCTGAACGTCAGAGAGTCGTCTTCTCTTGAGAACATAACCATAACCACATCACCATCCTCAAATCCAGACTCAGCAACAAACTCCTTCCACCCAGTAGTTAGGTTGATGCAACCATCAAAGTCAATGTGGTAGGCAACATCCATCAACTGATACCCATTCTTGTCTGAAGTCCCCATCTTCAGAACACCGGAACTAGGAGCAACAATCCTGATCCTCGATGACATTTTCTGCAAATGGGCATGGGAGTACAAAGCAAAATGAACACCTGACATAACTGAATTTTTACACAGATATAGGAACGATTTGCATAATAAACTAAAATGGAAAAATCTGAACCAAAACAATAACACAAAACTAACTAGACATGTGAACTGACTAAACTGAAGAAATATACATATCAATACACCTACAGTAAAAACATCTATTCATAAACAAATCAGGGATTATACAAAAAATGGTTAAAATACTGTTAAGTAATGAACAAATACACACAGAAATCCCTACTGTTAAAATCTCACAAAACCAAATTAAAAAATATAGACAAGCTATTCATTAGACAAAACTGCAGATCCAATCCATGGGATTCAAATAGAAACCATCAAGAAAGTAGGAACCAAAACGAATAGAAACACATACCCATGATTCCTTCAAGTCACCATCCGTCAGGCGACAAACATAGGGTGTACGGAACCCATGGTTTTTGTACAGCAAACAAGAAAGTTGCCCACGCCGCTGAGTCTGAGTGAGCTCCAAACCAAACTCGTACACACAGCCGTCAGCTATGCATGCCATCTTTGCCAGGCATCCGCATGAACAATCCTCCATGGAACACACAGGAACAGAGAAAAAGGCGGCAAAGAGAAGAGAGAGGAACCTAGATCTGATTCTGGAAGAAGGAAGAAAATGCAGGGGGAAGACTTGGCCACACACCACACATAGATGGATAGCGTTTATAGTCAGGGACACTCGTAGATTATAAAAATAATAAATAGGAAGGTGGGCAGCCAGCTGGTAGGAAATAGTTATTACACAAGCCATGCAACTTTTGACCGCAAATCAGTTCAACTTCAGAAAAACAAGCAGTTCAAAGGTGCACATGTCGAACATATGCAGACAAAACAACTCATTCAGAGACAAAAACAAGTTGAATTCATATAGTCATTCGAACATCTGCTCCCCCACAACAAAAATCTTAAAAACATAATATTCACTACTTCAGTCATAACGATCAAAGAAACGACGCCATTTTACCCTGGTGGATGGATGTGGAGCCGTGGCTGCTCTCGCCCTAGCCCAACTAATGATCTGAATATGGTTCCTTCCCCTGCCCTCTGGGAAAAGAAGCTCCAATTCATTGGAGTTGCAAGTATCCAGCACCTCACGCGCAAGCCGTCTGTTGAACTCTGCCTCCAGTTCCTCCTCGGCAGCATGTCGCGCCATCTGCCTGCGCCTACGCCTCCTCCTCCTCTGCTCTGCTACTGTAGCCCTCGCATCTATGGCGTCCCCCTCCTCTGTGACTTCTCCCAGCTCAGGATCCATCTCCCTTTTCTTTGGTTGCAGCTCGTAGAATGAAACTGACAGAGGGCTCGGGCTTTATAATCAAAGTGCAGAGCCATCAGTGCGGCTCCGATGTCAACACACAGTAATATAACTTTGACACACAGTAGTCCAACTACACATACGGTAGCAATTCAAAACAACACTGAAAAACATGCAAATTAATTACGCAGTTTGACCAGATTACAAGAAATCGCAACTTACAGTCAGCCGACATACACCACCTCCGCCAACGATGGGAATTCGGGGTAAAAACAACTCAAAAAAACAAAATTGACAACGCAAATCTTTTCATACAATCCTTATATCTCTCCCTGCAACACCAATTGAAAGTAAAACAACAGAAAAAGAAGAACAGAATTCCATGGCGGGCGTCGAAAACGACCAAGAACACCAAAACTTGTAATCATAAATTACATATGAAAATAATCTCAAAAAACTATAACATACCGATAATTCTCACATCAAAAACGACAAACACGACGTAATTTGAGGCCCGCGAACACCACAGTAAACAGTGACTCCAAAAAAACACGTCCGCCGCCAAAATGCCCACGCCATCACCTCCGGTGACTACAGATTGCAAAACACATCCAGCTGAGCGCGCGCACATGCGGAACCCCTTACATGTCTCCTCTAGCAACGAATGGCCCGCAGCATCGCGCCGGAGAACGGCCGGTAGCTCCATGTTGCATCCCCTATTTCCGTCTGTCGTGCACGCAGGAAGATCAGTTCTTGTTGAAAAAACGCGTGAGTCCAAACTGTGAACTACATCAGTACAGAGAGGGTAACAGAATAATATTCTGTTACGCGTAATTGAATAGCCCATATATATATATATATATATATATATATATATATATATATATATATATATATATATATATATATATATATATAAAATAAGGAGGCACTTGCGTACGCGAGGCTATGGCCCTGTTGGGTCCCCATTGTCATCCTCTCCAAGTAAAGTCATCTCCTTGCCCGCACGTGCTTTCCGTCCGAAACAGTCAGCGCCGCCCGCCCTACTTCCCAGTGCAGGCGATTGCTCCGCCTTCAAACGACACAAGTGTCGTCCGTCCGTCCATCTGCCACCCACATTAATGATACGCGGTTGTCGAGGCGGCTACTCCGCGCCACACGTCCGTCCCTCCGCCGCCCACCATTGCTATATAAACTGCTGCGCCGGCCATAGCCGCAGTCATCCGCATCTGTTCCTTTCTCCTGTCCACACCACTACTACCCACCATGGCGTCCTCGTGCTCCAGTGCTCTTCGGGACGGGCGGACAATGGACCACAAGGAGATGGCAGCCATTACTGCCGACCAGCTGGGCGGCAGGCAGCCGGAGGACGACGACGTCCCAATGGAGAACATGGTAGTCGACGATCCGGCGCCAACCCCCTCCTCCGCGCCATCCTTGCCGGTGCATTGCACCATGACCATCGGCGAGGCCCGTCGACATGGTGAGGCAGATGCGTGAGGAGCAGTTTCGGGAGGCGCAGGCTGGCGCCGCCTACAACCACCATCTCCTCCAGGAGCACCTGCAGGCGGAGGAGCAGATCGCCGTGGAGCAGGTGGAGCAGGAGGCGCTGCTCGACTCGTACCGCTCCGCCCACAAGGGCCGCCTCGAGCGCTGGCGGTACCGCATGCGGGTGGCAGAGGCTGCGGCCGCCTACAAAGAGGCTAGCAAAGAGGGCGATGAAGCGGGTGAGGCGCTGTTTGGCGAGACCGAGGACGAGGTGTAGGACAATGCCGGCTCCGACGAGTCCCCACTCCGCTGGCGTTGATGAGGCCCTGCTCCGCCGAGGCCCCGCGGCGCCAACAATAAGGCAGAGGACACCGCCGGCTCCACCGAGGCCCCGCCCCGCTAACAACAAGGCAGAGGACATTGCCGGCTCAGCCGAGGATCCACCCTGTCGGCAACGGGGGGGGAGGATTTGCACCGCTTCACCGAGGCGCCGCCCGCCGGCGACGAGACAGAGGACATCGCCGGCTCCGCCGAGGCCCCGCCCCGCTGCCAACGAGGTTGTGCCACACAGAAAACGAGGAAGAGTAGAACACGGTAGGTCGTCGCCGGTCGGGTCCAAGTAAGGCCACCGCTGCTACCATTGAGTTGAAGCCAAGCTAGGTGGGTTGACCATTGACAGCCGGTTAGCTTCTTGGCGGCGACGTGGAGTCGGAGAGCTGCATTGGAGAAGAACGCTGCTTCTACTTAACTGCTGGTGCAGTTGGCTGACTGACACGTGGGCCCAACAGGCCACATGTTAGTTACGCAACTGCACCTGCAGTTAAGTCACTGAAGCTTCTGTTCGGCTCAGCGGGACACAGGTGAGTAGCTTCGGTTAATTAATTATACCTCCAGCGCACCCCTTTTTAGTTGAAGAATGTATGAAATGTAATGAAATCCGGCATGTTTATATGAAATCCGACCATGTATGAATGAATTTATTTTGATTAGTTCGAATTCCTGTATCATTGGCATTGGATGAACATGCAAGACAATACATACTAGCATTATTCCCAGGGTGATCACCTCGTTTGCAGCAGTTTCACATGTACTCCCTTCGGTCCTTTCTAGTCTGCATACAAGTTTTGTCTGCAATCAAAGTATCTCTACTTTGACCAATCTTATACAAAAAAGTATGCACTTTCACAATGTGTGAAGTAAAAAGGAACATAAGGAGTACAAAGAGTTTGAGCAACTTTTTAGCGCTTCTGTACATTGCAATCAAACACACAGGGATGGCAATTCATAGAGAACATTCAAAACAATCGATGATTATGCATCTCAGCAACTCACGTGTCAGAGGCAATATTTACTTCACAACTAAAGAATAAAGAAAAAACTGATCGACGCTGCTAAAAGGGCATCCCATTCGAAAATATCAAACACATGTCTTGCTAAAATCAATGAGCAAAATTTGACAAGGTTGTCCCATTCCAAAATATCAAATGCCTACGATTGTGGAATGGGCAGGATTTGCCATCAGTTCGGACATTGACATGGCACCTCGTGCTAAATAAGCCAGCTGTTCTTTTTGTGCAGTTCCACCAAAATACCCCAAATTCACGCGTAGCTTGTATGATTTCGCCCTTATATGTTGCAACGCCTTGAACTTATCGGCACCTTCTTTCTTGTGGTGGAAATGAATGATTCGATGTATTCATGAACATTTTGTGCAGTTCCCATTGAAATCAAGCTGAGCACCCCTGTTTGCACAAATACAAAAAAGTGATTAGTATAAAGCAAACTGTACTATAAATTGACAGTTTAAATAGGCACCTACATGGTCCATGTAGAGCACACTTTTAGAAAAATGGAACTCACCAGAAAGAATCCTAGAACAACACTGTACTCGCGCATCACAGCAAAAAATGGAGATTTGTCAGTCCTTCTGAGCTGAAGTTAGTTTGGTCTTGTGGGGAGTAATGTAACCATCCTTCAACTGCTCTTTCTGATGAGAAGATAGACATGGCTTCTTCATCCTGGCATAATCGGAACTAGTCACTTCACATACTCCATACTCTTCTTCAGAGGAAGATGATCCTGTTGTGCAAAGACAAAAGGACTACTAAATGCTAGCATCCCTGTTTGCTCAAAAAAAAGGAAAGGAAATATTTAAAACAGCACAGATGAAGCACTTCTCAAGGACAATACACTTTTTCATGACAGTATCTAAACAGCAGCACAACACCAATAGAGATGACAAAGCTCAATCATATGGATGAAATCAGTGGGCAAGTACCAACCTTTGTCTTGAGGCTTATTGTGTAGAGCATACAGATGAAGCACTTCTTCGGAACCATCTGTTGCTATCTACGGTGGTGGCCATGCTTACTATATACTCCTCGATTAGTTTAATGTTTCCAACATCTTCTTGTGCGTAGTTACACTAAAATATATGGTATCTTCAAAGAAGATCCCTGTTTGCACAAGTAGAGATAATTACGTATCACATTAAGAGTGGCATCAAATCAGTGGCAAAACAATTGCTCGTTCCAGCCATAGCAATAAATTAAGATGCAAACTATATCATTACTTATGTCATCATAGTTCCAGTGCTTCATTACAGCACCGGGAGTTTATTTTTGTTTTTCTTCCGCTTGTTCTTCCCCTTCATCACTTGGTTCAATAACAGACAAGCTTCGCCTTCAATGTAAGATTTTGCATGTCAATTAGGGAGCACAAGTATAGTACTAAACTTAATTTTCTGATGAAAGTTGCAAAATACAGGCTAACAGTTGTGAAATATCCTTATCTTACCTCAATGGGATATTACAGTGCACATACAGATTGGAAGTCTTGTCTCCATTTGTGCAGTTCACTAAAATCAAGCAACATTATCGTACAAGTAGCACAACATATGAAAGCACACTGCGGAATCATGTGAAAGAAGGCTAGTACTGACCTCTCATGATGTGGAATTCAAACAACTCACAAGAAGAAGATCTGAACCAAATTTGCCAACACGAATAGGAAGTAAGATCTCCTCTTGTGCAGTTCCACTAAGATCAAGCAATCAAGCAATGTTGTCGATGTGACATTTTGGTTGAACTGCACAAAACACTCCTAAAACAAAAGTGTTTTGTGCAGTGCAACAAAAGGTCACAATGGCAATGAGGTGAAGTAGATAACCCTGTTTACACAGAGGTGCAAAGGAAACAATTAGTGGTCAATAACGGTGGATGACACAGAAGCCAACAAAAAGAAGCATCTACCTTATCTAAATGGGAAAGAAAGCAAGACAGTAGCATTTCTCAAATGGTGGCATTGATTAATATTAACATAGAGATTATATTAACAATAAAATTCGTTAAACATGTAATTTGCTTTTAACTGTGGCATTGCTTCAATTTTCCAGCGGCATTACTAGAGGGTGTTTGTTTACAGGGACATTTTGGTGTAGGGACTAAAAAAACTCCGTGTCAGTCCCATCTAAACCAAACAGAAGGGACTTTTAGGGACTAAAAGTGGGCATTTGGGACTAAAGAAAGAAGACCCCGAGGGAGTCTTTTTGGGACTTTTTCCAACAGTTGCCCCTGCCACGCATCGCACCTTGTCTCTATTAGTTCATTACTACGGGTAACATGGTCTTTTAGCATGTCATTTAATAACCTCTAGTCCATGTTTAGTCCCTGGAACCAAGCAGGTCGGGACTAGGGAGTTTTTAACCAAACAGGGCCTTAGATTAACAACAACTAATGAGTTGCACCGGACAGTGGACGCACCAGCACCATGTGCATCTACCGATGTACTGTGGTCATACAGTCTGTTGCAACAAAGAACAAACAACCAAGGAGCATATTTGTGTTGGTCCCAGTTTTGTTATCTTTAGACACCTTTCCCTATGTGAGCGCAGCAAATCTAGTCCTGCTCAAACTCTACAGCCTTGTCCCTTCCTTTCCTTTTTAAACTAGTACTTTCGCCCCTTCCTTTCCTCTTTGAACCACGTCCTAGATTTATGTCATACAACTTTCCCCCATTCCTTTCCTCTTTGAACCACGTCCTAGATTCATGCTATACAACTTTCCCCCTTCATTTCCTCTTTGAACCACGTCCAAGATTCATGCTATATACAAGTTTTCCCACTACTTTCCCCCACTCCTTTCCTCTTTGAACCATGTCCTAGATTCATGGTATACATGCAGCTAGAGCAATGCATGTGGAGTAAGTAAATTATACCTTAAGGTTCTTGGGGCGTGGTTAGGTGGGTGACGGGATGGCGGCGAAGAAGAAGGGGTCGGAGGCCCTCCCATGCCGCCGCTGGGTGAAAGTGAACAGCTGCGCCGGTAGTGGATTCCCTCCCTCGCCGACGGCGACAATGTTAAGCCTCCTTCCCTTCTCGGCGGACGGATCCTGCCGGCTCTTTGAGCAGCAGTGAGGGGAGAGAGAGGCCAACGAAGTCTTGTTTAGATATGGAGAGGGCGAGAGAGTGTGAAGAGAGCAACTACAAGCGCAG
Organism: Triticum timopheevii; assembly: GCA_963921465.1. Taxonomy (NCBI): domain Eukaryota; kingdom Viridiplantae; phylum Streptophyta; class Magnoliopsida; order Poales; family Poaceae; genus Triticum; species Triticum timopheevii. The sequence goes on from OY997264.1 coordinate 82,916,052, forward strand.
AGGCTCCAGCGTGTATATATATACTTGAGAGAGAGTGTGAAGCGTGCAAACCCTAGAAAACAAGTGCCGAGGCTGCATCTTATACATGATGAGGTGATTATACGGTCATTACGAGATCGTATAGCTCCGTATCCATCCATTTTGACCAGTCAAAGAATCCTCCTGGCACAAATTATGCTCAAGTGTAGTTATCGAACCAGAGACCTCAAGTTTGATGAGCGAACAGGCTAACCAGCTACACAACCCTCCCGTTATGTTCAAGGAGAGGAAAATAACCTTGTATACATTCCTGCATTCGTGTGACAAGCATGCCGTGTTTTTTTGTGTGTGTGGAAGTCATTGGGATTTCAATCATAATCGTGTCATGTGGCTTTGGTGGTAAGACTATCCACAGTGGTGCAGAAATAATGCAGCCTTAGTCACCTTATCTCTCTCCAAGTAGTACGTTGGGTCCCACCAGTCAGAGGGTGAAACAAACAAATTAATAAGAAAAATTAAAAGCACCAGCGGTGTATCTTACCTCACACATGTCGCTACTACTCGGGAACACTGTCCAATTGATCCCTCTGTTCGCTCACGTACTATTTTAAGTGAATCCTTATTATAACATGCACACAAATTTTGGGCACTTGTATTCGACTTAAGTCAGTGTGCCACCGTATCTTGTATACTTACTACTCCCTCCGTCTAGGTGTAATAAGTCATGTTAGAAGGTGCAACGGGACCAAGGTGCGTGCGTGTGCGTGTGTGTGTTTAACAGCATGTGTGTGTTAGAGAGAGCGACAGATCGACCTACTCCTACAGAGAGATGGTGTGTAGTGTATGGTTTTAGCCGCGAGAGTCGGTGCATCCTCTCGTTTCCGGGCGTGTCCGGTAGGGACATGCGGACAGCTGCCACGCCTGCTCCTTACCGTCCTGGCCCACCCAAAGCCCCTCCATCGCCCGCATGCGCTTCCCGCCCAAAACGGTCAGTGCCGCTCCAAAGAATCGGTGCCGCATTCATTCCCGCGCAGAGCGGATGCAACCTCTCACTGGCGCAAGAGTGATGGTTGCTTCATCCGTCCAACTTACTGCTGGGTCTATGTGATTTGATGGCTCATTGGTCTTTATTACTGAGGTGGTAGGACTACTGGATGTCCCACGCTTTCGGCGAATGGAGGTACTACTACTAGATTACAATTTTCTCCATTCTTACAGCGGAGGCATGCAAGAGCAGTGAAAACACGCAGGCTCAGTGATTACATGGCCCACCTCACACTATCACCGTCCGACACCTAACTCTTTACATAGTACTCCCTCCGTTCCTAAATATTACTAGATGAGTCCCCGCGCGTTGCCACGGAACAGCCGTATATCTCTCTGCGCAAAATTATCAATTTCATAGAACTAACAAAACTCTATAACCGCATGACAAATGTGGTAGCCAAACTAAACAAACTCCCATCATCATTTAGATCATCCCATGTAAGGAAAAAAGATCAGCCAACTCCTACTGCATAATGGGATTATATTTTTCTTTTTGATATGTTAATGGGACTTAAAAGCTCACTTACATGCATGCTACCGGTGCATGCTTGCATGCAGACATGTTGATGTGATTTAAAATCCACTCACATGCATGCATGGTATTTCTGCATGCTTGCATGTGGCTTAGTGCGGAGCCTCTCAATGTCTAGATCAGACGGCTATTATGGACTGATTTAGTTCATCTAATGGCTACATTAATTTTGATGATGTGGCTCAAGGAGAGGATAGAGAATTCCTAGTAGTGGGGGCTAGCTATTACTAGTAGATAAGTCTTTGTAGAGATTCCACTAGGTGAACTACATACGGAACAAAATGAATGAATCTACACTTAAAATGCATCTATATACATCCGCATGTGGTTCATGGTGAAATCTCTACAAAGACTTATATTTAGGAACGGAGGAAGTACTAGTATAGTACGTATTGTAATTTATCAGCGAGATAAATTTGTACAATGCTATGAAGCTTCCAGCTTCTGTTACATGTATCTTGCGTCCAAGGTTGCCCGTTGCAACATTTCATCAAATACAAAGGAGACTAACATGCATGCTATTGCATCTCAATGATTGACAGATCATAGAAAATATGTACTCCCTTCGTTCCAAAATAAGTGTCTCAACTTTGTGCAAACTTTAGTACAAAGTTGTACTACTACTAAAATTGACACTTATTTTGGAACAGAGGCAGCTAAATAAAAAACGATCCATGCAGTCCCTAGCCCTTGAACCGTGAACCCTGACCAGGCTTCAATTTGCGGGCAACGTTCGAGCTTCCTAAAAAATGAAGTTTGCAACCTTTTGACCATCGGATCATTTTGTGCAGTTTCACCAAAATCGAGATGAGCATCCCTGTGGCAAAGAAATTGATGAAGCGTGAATAGAATAAGATTACTGGGACTAGTTGATCAGACATAAACTCATCACAAATATAGTACGCAGAAGCCAGTAGAGGTATGTGCGGGGCAAAGAAGTAGAGAAATATCCACAGGGAGTGATGTGGGCAGCTGGAGTAGTGGTGCAAGTCGGCTGTAAAGGGAGTTGTACCTGAGGGACGTAGCTCAACCTTGAGGAGGGCGGAGGGAGGCGGCAACTGCCCACATCACGGCAGTAAGCAAGGGACGAAGGCAACCTCACAGGCTTTGTGAGAGAGAATGGCGGGGACCCCTGATCGGGACGTGCCGACAGTGGGTTTTCCCGTCGGCGACGGCGACCGCATCTACACTAAGCATCCAGCCCTTCCCCAAGCGGACATGATCCGCCGAGATGTTAGAGATGTGGCCACAGTCGTTTTGTGCGAGAGAGTGTGAAGAGAGAAACCCCAGCAAGCAACCGTGTAGGCTGGCCCGTCCTGACTATGTATATAGTGGAGCGGTTTCATTTTCTTTCCATATGAACCTATCATATTGCGTACGTGCCACTGAAGAAAAAGAAACCTTTATTTATAAATGATGTGGCACCTACTACTCGTTCTCCTATAACCTTGCGCTTGGCATCTCCAAAATATTAACCTTGCAATTGGCTCTTGGCCTCTTCGGGAAGTCAAGCAATAATGGTGGTGCAGTATATATCGTTCTGGCTATATGAGACCGGATGAATTGCTGCACGTCCACCACATGGGCGAGGGTTGAGGGGCGAGGGAGAGTGCTATGTACGGAGCAAAATGAGTGAATCTACACTCTAAAATACGTCTATATACATCAGTGTTTGGAGTATGTACTAGTAGTTCATATTGAAATCTACTAAAGGACATATATATTCCAAACAATATGATATAATCTCTATAACCAAGGTAGTAGGGACGAGGAGTAAACGGAGGGAGTAGTAAATTTTTCTCCTCGTCCCACGAGCCACCGCGCGCATGGGCAAGGGAGCGGGAGTAAGGTGGAGCAAGCTTCACCTCATCCTGCGAGCCACCGTGCCCGTGGGCAGGGGAGATGGCGTACTAAGCAAGCTTCTCCTCGTTCTGCGAGTTGACGGGACACATCAAAAGTACTCCAGTGTATAGAGCCTTGCCTCTAAGGTAGGCCCCACATGGTTTGCCTCTTGTTTTAATTTAACATAACGCATCAAGTAGCAATTTTTTTGCTCACCCGTGGTAGACGATCCTCCCTCCACCAAGTGGACAATTAGTACACGTGCCAAATTACCACGTGGGCTGCCTTTTTCGTATAGAAATGAGCTCCACCATGTACCCGCGCGGGTGTGGTTGGGAAAGAGACGGGAGTACGTGCGCCATGCATGCGCCTCTTCTCTTCGTGCACGTCCCCCACCTACGTGGGTGTGTGTGAGAGATACAAACCGCGTTCGTGAGTGTTTTTTGTTTTGGGGTGGGGGTGGGGGTGGGGTGGGGGTTGATTTCATGAATTATTTGTGGGAATATGTGTCGATGACATCTCAAACAAAATTTTGCATGCAATGTGTGTGAAATAGAGGCCTATCCATATCATACATAGAGGGTCGGGCAATCCACGAGAAGAGAGGGAGGGGTCATAGCTATCGATAGAGTCGAAGAGAGGATCAAGTGGGTGGGTGCGAGATCGATGAAGAGAGTCATCGAAATTGTGTGTGTGTGCAAGTCAAAGATATAGGGCGACTGGCCTACCGGAACGTTAGAAGTCACATGTCAAGTTTGTGTGTGGCAGGGAGACATGACTAGAGCGCTCGATGTATCGGTGTGTGTGTGGGGGGGGGGGGAGGGGGTGTTGACACCAGATTTTGGCACGGTCAAGAACTTATTTAAGATAGCTTCAAATGTAGAAGTGTTCTACATGAAAGAGTTCCGTATTGTTGATATGAACATCTTTGAAGTTTGGGCCATCGCTGTCCGGTTTCATCTCGAAGGCCGAAACTATGCTCAAAGTACTAAGATCTTATATTCAGAGTACAGTTTGGCCGATTAGGCCTCCAAGAAGACCTCAAATGAAAAACTGATCTACACGAATTGTCTTCGTCTCGTCGAAACGGTTGATTTTGATATTAAAACGTCTCAATCGGAGTTTGTATGCAAAAGTTACAGCTGAAAACGCGCGGCTGCATCAGGATGGCCGGACACTCCGGGAATGACCATCCGGGTTTTAGATTTCTCCGAGGATGGTCGGACACTCCGGGGATGTTTGTCCGTGTTTTGGATTTTTCTGCCGCAAACTTCGGAAAACAGCCAAAAACGCCCTCAAGATGGCCTCTGATCAAAAAATGTTCAACATGAAAGTTGTTCGTCTCGTCGAAACCATCAAGATTCCTTTTGGGGTCGTTTCCATCCGTGGTTGTTTACTACCTCAAACGTGGCACGCAAGGTTCAGCCAGTTTAAACCGAACAGTTTTGGAAAGTTCGGATAAAACCAATCCGAATTTCACTAGGGTTTTGGACGTGAATCCAAGCCTTTCCTTGCACGGGAAGTCCAGCCGCCTCTTATATACGTAAGGGGTGACGGCCGATTGAACAACACACAATCGTTCAAATCATATACCACTTTTTACCTTTTATCTTTTCTTCTTAACCCTAGTTCTTCTTCTCCTCGTTCTTCGTTCGTTCTTCTTCATTGCAGGGCAGCGAACCTCGAGGCCCTAGGGGCGATAAGGTCGACCTAGGGCAGCCCATAGCTGCCGTGCGCCCAGACGGGGTCCCTCCTGGGCATGTGGGGTTTCGGGTCCTCAAAGCACCCGCCGGATTGCCTGCGTACCGCACTTCCGGCTGGGTCTCCTTCGACGTGAGCTGCGGTGCATCACCCTCGGCGTTGGAGGTACACAGTGACGTGTTCGTGTGCGAACACACTTTTTGGCGACTCCGCTGGGGACGAAGCTTTGAACAGTCTCTGGCCCGTTCTTGCTACGAAGAGATCGTCATCTAGGGTTTGCAATCTACAAAGGTAATATAAACACCCAATTCCCCTTTGTAGATGCAAATAATTCATATGTTGTTGCTAGATCATCTAATGAGCATAATGTATCGGCTAGCCCTAGCTTTATCAATCATGCATCTAATTATGTGCAAGGGCCGATGCAACAAAATCTCCATGATTCTACTTCATATAATTTTAGCAACATGCAACATATGTATCCCAACTCCCATGCATCGGCAACCCCACAAATTTATATGCCGGTGAATAACATGATGAGTTCGGTTAATCAAGTTGAGACACCCTATGTAGGAACTTCCAATGGTATGCAACAATGTGTTTCAAGTTTTTATTCATCGGCAAACAACTTGCAGTGCGTTAATCCAAACGTGACGGTGGATAGGGAAATTGGCCATGTTACTACTAGTTATTTGGCCAATTACCCTCAAACATCATATGCTACATGTAATGCTACTAATATTTTGGCACCATACGCAACTGTTGATGTCCATAATTCGGCTCCGCACCTTCATGGTCATGGCCGAATAAGTGAAACTTCTACAGGAGCATAAATGTCTTCACCTACTACCGTGGCATATCATGTCCCCCCTACACAATTACACAATTTCGGCAACATCACATTGACGAAAGAGTCTAAAAGCATCGGGGGGCAACCATATCCAGACTGGGTGGTTGAGAACAAGCTTACATTTTCTTGGGATTTGTGCAACTCCATTCGACATGAACTAATAGAAGGCGGGAAGCCTCATGATTTTGCTGCAGTAAAAGCTAGAGTTGTGCAAATGATGCAGTCGCCTAGTGTTGTACCATCCAGTGTACCACCTAAACAATCGCAAAGTTTCGGCACCTCATTGTCGAAAGAGTCTCAAAGTATTGGGGGGCAATCTCATGACGAGTGGATGGAAATTGAGATGAAAAAGTTTAAAGCTCGCCAAGCTGAGATGTGGGCTAAAATTAGACGAGAGCGAGAAGGATTGCAAATTCAAAAATATAAAGTTGTTGATTCAAGTAACAAAGAAAATTTGGTTATTAGAAAAGCCGAATCAAGTATTATATATTCTGAGTCCATCAAATCCAAAGAGGCAAGCATTATTGAGAAAGGGCATGGAAAGCATAGCAAAGCAGCCATACTTGATTTTTCCGAAGTCAAATCCAAAGAGGCAAGCATTATTGCTGACATGGATCTTCAAAGCAATGATGCACGGAATCAAGAAAAAGATGATGACAAGGTGTTGGGGAGCCATCCAAAGACGGAGCAAGATGTTCTTCAAGTGGCACCACCATCATGCTCTCCCAACATATTTGAAGAGGTATGGTTGTCAAGTAATTTACCTATTTTCATATTTGGTCACAACTTTGTTGTTGATGCATCTATTAGACAAATCCTCACAAGTAATTTTGGAATACCAATGAAGAAGGGTAATTTACTTGTTAGCAATAAAAAAATTATTGAGCATATCGGTCAACCCATTGCGCCATTTATAAAGACCGATAATGACTTGTTGTTGCAGCCAGGGCTTTCCCCATTGCTTTATCTAGAGATCATATCTAATTGGGTGGCTTTGCTTGTTTATTACTTGGCTTTAATTTGGTCTCAATTGAGACATGTATGCTCTAACTATTATTATTTTAGAAATTTAAAGCCAAGGTTAAATTCTTTTGAGAAAACCGATGCTATTATGGTATCTTATCGAAAGACATCGGATATAGAGTGCAATACACATTGCATAGCCGAACGGGGAGATTCCAAATCTGAACCATTCGTTTGCTTACCTCCAAAGTCGTACGCACACCAAGATCGGCTAGAAAACAGAAAGTATACCTTCGATTCAAACATGTGTGATCAAATTTTTGATTTGTTGTTGAAAAATAATTACATTAGAATTCTTGATCACTGTATCAAGCCATCAAACCAAGGACGAATGTATTGCAGGTTGCATCATTCGTTGAAACATAATTTTGAGGATTGCAATATGTTTTGTCAAATAGTTAAATCGGCCATTGAAAAATGACGATTGAAATTTGTTGAGACACCAATAGATGACCAGTCTATTCTGATTGGTCCTGATGGCAAAAAGTTTATGCATCGGCTGCTTCAAGCCGATCCATTTAAAGAGAAGGTAAAAACTGCAGGTGATGGGATCAAGCTTTCAAGAAGTGAAGTTGTTGAAGAGCATAACGAACATAATCTTGAGGGTGAGAATTCCATCGAAGCTACAATGGAGATGCCAAGGACTGGGGGGCAGCAAGCAAATCCAATGATCGATGAAAGCAAACCAAAAGAAAACAAAGGCCGAAACAAGCGCAAGTGTAAGAGATCAAAAATCACCTTCGCTGAACTATTGGATAAATATCAAAAGAAGACTGAAGAGAAGAATGCTTATCAGCCAAATCATGCAAAGAAACCAAGATCACCCCCAAGGCACAAATATGAGGATTGGTATTGGCAAAGTGATAATTTTAATGCAACATATTCATATCCTTATTTTGGGCCGCCAATGCCAATACCGTGGATGCCTCCCCATGCTCATATAGATACATATTCATCATGGGATAGGTATGATACAAGGGCACATTCTTCATCTTATTCTAGACCATCTCACCAATACTATGCAGCTCCAAGGAGATCAACATTTGAACAATCACGCGTCAAAGACCGTTTCAATCATAAGGAATCGGTCCAGAGCTCAAGGAAGAAGAAGGAGGTGGTAAAGAAAGTTTACCGTGTGAAAAGAGAAGGTCGTAAGTGTGCTTCTTTATATTTGATCTCAAATAACAAAGAGCCAATTAAAGTGTTGACATTGGCTACAAAAGGCAAAGAAGTGAAGCAATCAGTTGATAAAATCAGAGTGCCAAATCTGAAGAAAAGAAGTTGAGGGTGCACAAGGCCCAAAAAGAGTTGCCATTGGTTGAAACAAAATCACAGCCGAGATGCCCACTCGGTTTATCATATTGGCAAAAGAAGAAATTACAAAATCTTAGTGCACAAGAGCTGAAAAAGAAGACCATGGCATGGGTTCCCAAGAAGATCAATCAAGAAAAAAATGATGTGCATGCTTCTATTCCAACAAGTACAATAAAAGTGAAGAAGGGAAATAATGAAAGCAACAAACAATTAAGCCGAAGGTGCGCATCACAACATCAAAATCTTCGGTTAGCACATCATCCATTTTCTTCAACCATGTCGTTGATGCCTTTGCCTTGGAATTCATCCCTAGGTATGATCAATTACCCTCCATGGATTTATTTTGATCCATGGATGCAACATAATTTTCTATATCAGGAGATGGTATTACCAAATTACCATACATTTGGTTAGTTACATTGTTGCTAATACAAAGGGGCCGAAATATTTTATTGCTATTTTATTTGTTTATTTCGGCTATACATGCTTTAGTGGATGAATTCTACATGGACCTCATGGTAATGGCCGATACTTAACTATCGTCCTAAGAAACTATCTGATCATGCCGGTGTGGAATTCTAACATCGTCCTTAGTTAAATTGGAGACCGAGACAAGGTACATGTTAAGTGATATTAGCCTTGTCTCTCTAGTACTATGGAGATTATATTTTGATGGTTCAATTCGTAGCAATGGCCAAAGTGTCAGTGTTGTTCATATATCTCCATATGGTGTTATTTTTGTGAAGCCTAATGCCACTTAAAATATTTTTGCACAATAATCAAAGCCGAATATGAAATTTTATTCGGTTTGGAACTTTTGGTTGCTATAGGTGCTATACAGATTGAGGCTTTCAGTGATTCGTTATAAGTAGTGCAACAAATATCCTAGGGTTATCAATGTTTTGATGAATCACTTATAGTTTATCTTGGGATATGTCTAGATGAAAAATTTACCTTGGGTTGCTTTAATATCCTTCATATATCTAGACATGACAATTGGAGAGAGTTGGCATAGCAAGCATCCGGCTACCATGTCCATCATGGTGTATTGCACATCTATCAACAGCCGATGCTTATTCTTGCCAACATAGGTAAGGCCGAATTGGAGCTCACCACCTCGGCCACTAATGAAACTTTTATGTAGGCAAAGCAAGGATTGGAGGAAGTTCATTCTTGATTATCTGCAAAATCCTATCGAAAGGGTGAATAATATGGTTCAGAGCATGGATTTGAGATGCATATCTATGGAACCTTATCATCGAATTGTTATATAAGTTGAGAAGTTTTCACCCAAGTTGAATCAAGAGGTTCAAACAAGCAATGGCTGATATATACTTATCGTCCTAAGCACATACAAATGGCCGATGGAGTGTTGACATCGTCCTCAGAGCAAGATATGTGCAAATTATTTTTCGGCACAGAAGCTTTGCCGAAAAACAGGGGGGCATGTGTTGACACCAGATTTTGGCACGGTCAAGAACTTATTTAAGATGGCTTCAAATGGAGAAGTGTTCTACATGACAGAGTTCCATATTGTTGATATGAACATCTTTGAAGTTTGGGCCATCGCTGTCCGGTTTCATCTCGAAGGCCGAAACTATGCTCAAAGTACTAAGATCTTATATTCAGAGTACAGTTTGGCCGATTAGGCCCCCAAGAAGGTCGATTTTGATATTAAAAACGTCTCAATCGGAGTTTGTATGCAAAAGTTACAGCTGAAAACGCGCGGCTGCATCAGGATGGCCGGACACTCTGGGAATGACCATCCGGGTTTTGGATTTCTCCGAGGATGGCCGGACACTCCGGGGATGTTTGTCCGGGTTTTGGATTTTTCTGCCGCAGACTTTGGAAAACAGCCGAAAACTCCCTCAAGATGGCCTCTGATCAAAAAATGTTCAACATGAAAGTTGTTTGTCTCGTCGAAACTGTCAAGATTGCTTTTGGGGTCGTTTCCATACATGGTTGTTTACTACCTCAAACGTGGCACGCAAGGTTCAGCCAGTTTAAACCGAACAGTTTTGGAAAGTTCGGACAAAACCAATCCAAATTTGACTAGGGTTTTGGACGTGAATCCAAGCCTTTCCTTGCACGGGAAGTCCAGCGGCCTCTTATATATGTAAGGGGTGACGGCCGATTGAACAACACACAATCGTTCAAACCATATACCACTTTTTACCTTTTATCTTTTCTCCTTAACCCTAGTTCTTCTTCTCCTCGTTCTTTGTTCGTTCTTCTTCATTGCAGGGCGGCGAACCTCGAGGCCCTAGGGGCGACCAGGTCGACCTAGGGCAGCCCATAGCCGCCGCGCGCCCAGACGGGGTCCCTCCCGGGCGTGTGGGGTTTCGGGTCCTCAAAAGCACCCGCTGGATTGCCTACGTACCGCATTTCCGGCTGGGTCTCCTTCGACATGAGCTGCGGTGCATCACCCTTGGCGTTGGAGGTACACAGTGACGTGTTCGTGTGCGAATAGGGGGTGGGGGGGAGGGTTAGGCAGAGGCCTAACTATAGAGGTAGAACGACTCGTATATGTGTTGAGAAGGAGAAACCCAGCTATGTCTTGAGGGAGATCGGTCAACATCCATACATAACTGAAGGACGGGAAATATGATGGGACAGAGAGAGAGAGGAGAGAGAGAGGGAGGGAGGGAGAGGGGTAGAGTGCTGGATGGGTGATGGAGTTGCTTCTAGGAGATGGTGGGAGAGGCCTACTAGACAAACTGAGGGTGGAACTGCAATGTTATCAATAAGAGTGGGGATGTGTTTCTGTGTGTGCCTGTGCGTGATAGATCTGTCGGGACGCAGCCATGGATGACGAAGGGGAACAATGTGTTTGGTAAGAAAACCTAACTAGATCGATAGATCAATTGTTGTTTGTCGGAGGAAGGGAGAGACACAACTAATGAGGTAGACCGATCGATGCGTGGGTAAAAACAAGTTATAAGGACCTAGCTAGATATATGTATAGCGAGAGATCAGTCGGTGTACGTCCATTTGTTAGAGGCAAATAACGCCCAACAAGACGGGTAGACGGAGAGAATGGAGCTAGGAAGTCGTGCGAGAGGCCCAGCTACTAGCTAGATAGGGGGAGGAGTGTGCGGTTGTGAGATCAATGAAAAGAGGGGCGAGAGTTTACACGTGTGTGTGACCGTATGAGAGACACGAGGCAAGGACACATAAAGGAGGAGATTGAAGGTGTGTGTTTATGTTGTAGGCAGGCATCGCTGGAGAGGTTTATCGATCGGTGTGTGTCGGAAAGGAGTTGTGGAGACTCTGGGAGAACGACCTAAAGAAGAAAAAATGAATGTGTCCGATGGATAGAATGCCGAGGGAGGGAGGGGGCGAGGAGGGCGTGTGCATGCATGAGAGAAAGTTAGTGGTAGCTACAAAGGTTAGAGGATTGTGTGGGTGTAAGAGACTAACAAAGATCATAATTTGATATGAAAGAGGATTCATATATTTGAATAGGAGATCATAGTGTGTTAAACATTGCATGCATGAATATAGCGGTGATACACGTGATGTGCACATGTTATACCATAATGTGATAATGCATGGCGTTTGCAACTCACAGCTAAATGCCGAACAATCTAAACCATACTATACATCAAGCAATCTCACATTTTATTTGAATTTGTGATAATGTGTGGCGTTTGTAGCTTACAACTAAATATCAAACAATCTAAACAATACTATATATCAAACATTCTCACATTTTATTTGAATTTGTGGTAATGTGTGGTGTTTGCAACTCACATCTAAATACTTGTAGGCGTAGGGGGCGGGGCAGCATACATAATGTGATAAACACATTATACATATGAGACATGGTTTAGATTATGAAGATCTAGCTAGAGCTAGAAATGTAACGTGATTTGAAATCAAAATAAAGTGGATTCAAAAAATCGAGTTCGAGTTCATATAGTACACATAGTTCATATGTAACTCGAGACTAATCATGTGGTGTGCTGTGAAGATAATACACAAACGATGGTTTAACTTGAAAATAATGATGATTGTAGATCTTATTAAAACAGAGAAATGAATTGAAATGCTTTGACTTCACAACAATCATTACTGTAGATCTTATTCAAATAGAGAAACGAATTCAAATTTAGTTCATATTGAAGCGGTAGTATATATGTTTGGAATGCACTAAAACGTTCATTTGAGTAGTAGGTTGCATGCATTATACATGTAGAGAAATATTTTAATTGAACATAACATGAATTCAAAGTTTGGAATGACATTTGTAGTGCGCATTGATTTGGTACAGTACACGTTAGGCTTGTTCAGAAATTTCAACCCGCGCCTTTTTAACCCGAAATATTTAAGATATATCTTTGTCTCGTCGTGCTCCGACAACTCCCTCCATCTCAACCCGCGCCTTGCTATTTCGAAATTACAACGCGCGCGTAAACTCCCACCTCCTGTGAAATCCCGACATGCGAAATGCCCGTGGTACCCTTGAACCAAAAGAACTGCCTCAAATCGGTGGGGGTAATTTTGTAACTTACCCCACATTTCGGACAAGCGCGTCCCTAGGCCATGGTTCCCCACTGCCATCCCATCCGCCCACCCATTCGTACACAGAGGCCGCGAAAACCCACGACGAAACCCCACACCATGCTTCGTCTGCCACCCAGCCAGAGCCTCTTCCCCGATGATGTCGTCCACAGCAACACCTCGACGTCCCTCATCCACCGTACCGAATGAGGATCCGTCATCGATCTCGTCGTCTCGCCAGTTCAGCCACCCCGTCCTCCACCTCCAAGGAGGTTCCCCGATGTTCCCCTCGTCTTTCGTGCCACCTCCATTCCCACACCGCCATCTTCACCTGCACCACCGGAAGAGCATTATCATCACCGTTTCCTCGGATGAAGCTGCGGCCTAATCGGCGCCACCAAAGAGGTTGTACACTAATCGCCGCATTTTCTTCTTGATTCGATCTCACGGTGCTGCCGGTGCTCGGTCCCGAGCCAACATGGCGCGGCTCCATCCACGGTGGCGTCGCCGGCCACTTCCTCCACGGCGTCGCTCCATCGGCAGTGACATCCACATCAGTAGGATCTGCTACTGCTCTGCTCTTGCTCTCGGTCCCGTGCCTGGTCTGCTCTTGCTATTGCTCTTGCTCACGTTGTTGCTCTCGCTCTTGCTCTTGCTTGCGATGCTGCTCCGATTTAGCTACACTTCAGTTGACTGAATCGACTTTTGGGTCAGTCCATTTTTTGGGGGTGGGCGGGCTCGCAGGCGTGAAAGAAGAACCAGCCGCAGCGGGAGGAGGGCTCGTCGGAGAGATACCCCACTATCTATCTTAGAGTTCAAGGTGGGGGCGGTGGTCGCTGGCGGTGGCGGGGCGTTGGCGGGGCGGTGGCGTGGGGATCGTCGGAGCAAAAGCTCACCACGGGGTGGGGGCCCTAGAGGGATGGCCAGGACGGCGGCAGACCAGCGATGGGGAGTGTTTTCGGGGCGAGCAGGTGATGTCTACTACACAACCTTCTTCTTGTAGACGTTGTTGGGCCTGCAAGTGCACGGGTTTGTAGGACAGTAGCAAATTTCCCTCAAGTGGATGATGATAACCCGCAAGTATACGGGATAGTTGTAGCCTCTTTCGATAAGTAAGAGTGTCGAACCCAACGAGGAGCTAAAGGTAGAACAAATACTCTCTCAAGTCCTATCGGCCACTGATACTGATACGACTCTACGCACGCTTGACGTTCGCTTTACCTAGAACAAGTATGAAACTAGAAGTACTTTGTAGGTGTGATAGGATAGGTTTGCAAGATAATAAAGAACACGTAAATATAAAGTAGGGTCTGTTTAGATAAAGATGCAATAAAGTAAATATAGCGAGTGTGGAAAAGTGGTGGTACGAGTTATGAAAGTGTCCCTAAGCTATTGACTACGTTACTAGACCGATAGCAAGTTTTATGTGGGAGAGGCATAAGCTAACATACTTTCTCTACTTGGATCATATGCACTTATGATTGCAACTCTAGCAAGCGTCTGCAACTACTAAAGATTCATTAAGGTAAAACCCAACCATAGCATTAAAGCATCAAGTCCCCTTTATCCCATACGCAACAATCCCCTTACTCGGGTTTATGCTTCTGTCACTCAAGCAACCCACTATAAGAGAATCATGAACGTATTGCAACACCCTACAGAGGGAATCCCTAATGCTTGCACGACATGGAGGGCACAATAGGACAACAACATAACCACAAGCAAATTAAATCAATCATAGAAATTCATCAACCACCAACAGGACAACGAAAATCTACTCAGACATCATAGGATTGCAACACATCATTGGATAATAATATGAAGCATAAAGCACCATGTTCAAGTAGAGGGTACAGCGGGTTGCAGGAGAGTGGACCGCTGAATATAGAAGGGGGAAGGTGATGGAGACATTGGTGAAGATGACGGCGGTGTTGGTGAAAATCGCGATGATGATGATGGCCTCCAGCGGCGTTCCGGCGCCACCGGAAGCAAGGGGGAGAGAGGCCCCCTTCTTCTTCTTCTTCCTTGACCTCCTCCCTAGATGGGAGAAGGGTTTCCCCTCTGGTCCTTGGCTCCCATGGCTTGGGAGGGGCGAGAGCCCCTCCGAGATTGGATCTATCTCTCTGTTTCTGCGTTCTCTAATTCTACCACTTCACCGTTTCCTTTATATCTGGAGATCCGTTACTCCGATTGGGGTGAATCTTTCGCCCAGATTTTTCTCGTAAAATTAGCTTTCTTGTGGAAAAACAAGAGCATCAACCGCTTTACGGGTGGCCCACGAGAGTGCCAGGCGCGCCCAGGGGGTGGGTGCGCCCCCTGTCTCGTGGCCACCTCGGGCACTATTTCGCGTTGATTCTTCCTCCAGAAAATCCCAAATATTCCAAAATAATTCTCCGTCCATTTTTATCCCATTTGGATTCCGTTTGATATTAGGTTTCTGCGAAACATAAAACATGCAACAAACAGGAACTAGCGCTGGGCACTGGATCAATATGTTAGTCCCAAAAAATAGTATAAAAAGTTGCCAAAAGTATATGAAAGTTGAAGAATATTCGCATGGAACAATCAAAAATTATAGATACGACGAAGACGTATCAGCATCCCCAAGCTTAATTCCTGCTCGTCCTCGAGTAGGTAAATGATAAAAAAGATAATTTTTGATGTGGAATGCTACCTAGCATAATCTTGATCATGTGTCTAATCATGGCATGAATATTAAGATACGAGTGATTCAAAGCAATAGTCTATCATTTGACATAAAAATAATAATACTTCAAGCATACCAACCAAGCAATTATGTCTTATCAAAATAACATAGCCAAAGAAAACTCATCCCTACAAAATCATATAGTCTGGCTATGCTCCATCTCCATCACACAAAGCATTTAAATCATGCACAACCCCGATGACGAGCCGAACAATTGGTTCATACTTTTTAACGCGCTTCAGCTTTTTCAACTCTTACGCAATACATGAGCGCAAGCCATGGACATAGCACTATGGTGGTATATGATGGTGGTTGTGAGGACAAAAAGGGAGAAGATAGTCTCACATCAACTAGGCGTATCAACGGGTTATGGAGATGCCCATCAATAGATATCAATGTGAGTGAGTAGGGATTGCCATGCAACGGATGCACTAGAGCTATAAATATATGAAAGCTCAACAAAAGAAACTAAGTGGGTGCTTGCTTGCTCACGAAGACCTAGGGGAATTTGAGGAAGCCCATCATTGGAATATACAAGCCAAGTTGTATAATGAAAAATTCCCACAGTATATGAAAGTGAAAGCATAGGAGACTCTCTCTATGAAGAACATGGTGCTACTCTGAAGCACAAGTGTGGTAAAAGGATAGTAACATTGCCCCTTCTCTCTTTTTCTCTCATTTTTTTATTTTCTCTTTTTTTATATTTTTTTGGTGGGCTTCTTTGGCCTCTTTTTTTATTTGGGCTTCTTTGGCCTCTTTTATTTTTCATAAAGTCCGGAGTCTCATCCCGACTTGTGGGGGAATCATAGTCTCCTTCATCATTTCCTCACTGGGGCAATGCTCTAATAATGACGATCATCACACTTTTATTTACTTACAACTCAATATTACAACTCGATATCTCGAAATAAGATATGACTCTATATGAATTCTTCCGGCGGTGTACCAGGATGTGCAATGATCTAGAATAGCAATGACATCAAAAAATGGACAAGCCATGAAAACATCATGCTAGCTATCCTACGATCATGCAAAGCAATATGACAATGAATGCTCAAGTCATGTATATGATGATGATGGAAGTTGCATGGAAATATATCTCGAAATGGCTATGGAAATGCCATAATAGGTAGGTATGGTGGCTGTTTTGAGGAAGGTAAATAATGGGTTCATGATACCGGTGAAAGTTGCGCGGCACAATAGAGGCTAGCAAAGTGGAAGGGTGAGTGTGCGTATATCCATGGACTCGCATTAGTCATAAAGAAATCATATACTTATTGCAAAAGTCTACTTAGCCCTCGAAGCAAAGTGCTACTACGCATGCCCCCAGGGGGATAGATTGGTAGGAAATGACCATCACTCGTCCCCGACTGCCACTCATAAGGAAGACAATCAAAAAACACTTCATGCTCCAACTTCGTTACATAACGGTTCACCATACATGCATGCTCCGGGACTTGCAAACCTCAACACAAGTATTTCTCAATTTCACAATTACTCAACTAGCATGACTCTAATATCACCACCTTTATATCGCAAAACTATTGCAAGGAATCAAACATATCATATTCAGTGATCTACAAGTTTATGTAGGATTTTATGACTAACCATGTGAATGACCAATTCCTGTCATATCTCTAAATAGATATAAGTGAAGCAAGAGAGTTTAATTTTTTTCTACAAAAGATATGACCCCTCTCTAACAAATATAAGTGAAGCAAAAGAGCATTCTACAAATGGCGGTTTTCTATGTGAAGAGATACAGTCAATCCAAACTTCAAATGATATAAGTGAAGCACATGAAGCATTCTATAAAGCCATACTCAAAAGATATAAGTGAAGTGCAATGAGCATTCTATAAATCAACCAAGTACTATCTCATACCAGCATGGTGCATAAAAGAAAAGTGAAAACTAAATGCAAAAGACGCTCCAAGACTTGCACATATCGCACGAACGAAACGAATATGAAAACATACCGATACTTGTTGAAGAAAGAGAGGATGCCTTCCGGGGCATCCCCAAGCTTAGACGCTTGAGTCTCCTTGAATATTTACTTGGGGTGCCTCGGGCATCCCCAAGCTTGAGCTCTTGCCTCTCTTCCTTTTCCTCATATCGAGACATCCTCGATTAGACACTTCATCCACACAAAACTTCAACAGAAAATTCGGTAAGATCCGTTAGTATAATAAAGCAAATCACCACTCTAAGTACTGTAGCAAACCAATTTATATTTTGTTTTTGCATTGTGTCTACTGTAATATAACTTTTCCATGGCTTAATCCACTAATATAAATTGATAGATTCATCAAAACAAGCAAACTATGCATCAAAAATAGAATCTGTCAAAAACAGAACAGTCTGTAGAAATCTGAACAATCACAATACTTATGGTACCCCAAAATTTCTACCAAAATTAGTAAAAATAAACAAGTTGTATAGAAATACAGTGAAATAGGAATCAGAACCAATTGATGTTCCACTTAAAAATGTAAAATCGTGCACTACAGCCAAAGTTTCTGTCCTGCACCGTACAAACCAACAAGCATTGTAAGCATCCTAAAGGCAAACCTTGGCACATTATTTTTATGATACAATGGAATTGTACAAGGGTATAATTATTTTTGATAAAAAATTTCTGTAATCAAGATTCACAAAGTTTCCGTGAGCATGAACAAAGTTCAAGGAGCTCTCCCACTTCAATAATGCTTGTCTTTCTCACTTTCACTTTCCTTTTTGAAAAGTTTTTGGGTTCCCCTCTTTATTTTTTATTTTTTTAAACTATATAAAAGCACTCAACAGAAATAAATGACTCTCTAAAACTTCCGGGTTGTCTCCCTGGTAGCGCTTTCTTTAAAGCCATTAAGCTAGGCATATAGTGCTCAAGTAATGGATCCACCCGGATCCCAAGGTATATCAAAGCCAATTTTAATTAGCAATGATTTGTAATTTAGTAGTGAGCACAAAGTAACATATATCATGCAACAACGAAGTCTAAATCTCTTCCTATGCACCGGCATGTCATAAAAGAACAATTCATGCACACCAAGTAAAGGCCAATGCATACTATAAACAGATCCTTGCAATTATATCGTGTTGGAAACATAAAGAGGCGGAGATATAGTTCCTATCTTAATTGCAAGTAGGAGCAGCAGGCACATGCATATTACATTCATAAAAATCATCATGTGCAATGGTAAAAGGCAACCCATCAATATAATCCTTAATAAGCACAAATTTCTCCGATATAGTGTAGTTTGGAGAATTCAAAAGGATAAAAGGACTATCATGCGTGGGTGCAACAGCAACAACTTCATGTTTAACATAAGGAACTATAGCAAGTTCATCTCCATAAGCATAATTCATATTGGCATCTTGGCCACAAGCATAGCAAGCATCATCAAAAAGGGATATTTCAAGAGAATCAACGGGATCATAACAATCATCATAGCAATCATCCTTCTGTAAGCATGAAGGGGAATTAAACAATGTATGAGTTGAAGAGTTACTCTCATTAGAAGGTGGGCACGGGTGATCAATCCGCTCTTTGTCCTTTTTTTTCGCTCTCCTCATCATCTTTTTCATCCAATGAGCTCACAGTTTCATCAATTTCTTCTTCCATAGCTTCCTGCAAAATATTAGTCTCTTCTTGGACAGCGGAGACTTTCTTCATAAAAGCATTAATATAGTAATTGTATTCATAATTTTCATAGCAATATCTAAGTATAGCAAGATTTTTAGGCCTATAAACTGAATCATCAAAATCGTCAAACGCTTTAAACATAGATTCAATCTCATAAGCACCCATAAAAGCAACAAATTCTTCTATTTGTTCCACATCATAGTAATCATATCTACCATTAGCATAAGAAGCTAAGGTTTCATTATCATTAAATTTGCATGAAAAGGGAAGGTGTGGAGCCTTCATCCTAGAGCAACAAGTATAATCATATCTCAAGCATAGTTGACGAGCATACCAACGCAACATAATAAATTGATCCCATAATAATTTACCTTTTTGTGTCGAGCGATAATCCCTAAAGTATTCACGTTGATCCAACGTGTCTCCCATTGTAAAGTTGAATGGGGTTTTCTCAGGATTATCAAAATAGTACATAATATCTTTCACATAATGAGAATCGGGGGTTTTAGGAGTTACCCCATCTACATGAGTAGCAAGTACCTCTATTTTTTTTGGTATTTTCTGTTCCATATCCATAACTAAAGATAGAGAACAACTAAGAACAGCAAATAAAAATTACTTAGTGATAAAGCAAACAATCACACACGAGAACATTCACCCCACACTACGACTCCCCGGCAACGGCGCCAAAAAAAGGTCTTGATAACCCGCAAGTATACGGGATAGTTGTAGCCTCTTTTGATAAGTAAGAGTATCGAACCCAACAAGGAGCTAAAGGTAGAACAAATACTCTCTCAAGTCCTATAGGCCACTGATACGACTCTACGCACGCTTGACGTTCGCTTTACCTAGAACAAGTATGAAACTAGAAGTACTTTGTAGGTGTGATAGGATAGGTTTGCAAGATAATAAAGAACACGTAAATATAAACTAGGTGCTGTTTAGATAAAGATGCAATAACGTAAATATAGCGAGTGTGGAAAAGTGGTGGTAGGAGTTATGAAAGTGTCCCTAAGCAATTGACTACATTACTAGACCGATAGCAAGTTTTATGTGGGAGAGGCATAAGCTAACATACTTTCTCTACTTGGATCATATGCACTTATGATTTGAACTCTAGCAAGCGTCCGCAACTACTAAAGATTCATTAAGATAAAACCCAACCATAGCATTAAAGCATCAAGTCCCCTTTATCCCATACACAACAATTCCCTTACTCGGGTTTATGCTTCTGTCACTCAAGCAACCCACTATAAGCGAATCATGAACGTATTGCAACATCCTACAACGGGAATCCCTCATGCTTGCGTGACACGGAGGGCACAATAGGAAAGCAACATAACCACAAGCAAATTAAATCAATCATAGCAATTCATCAACCACCAACAGGACAATGAAAATCTACTCAGACATCATAGGATGGCAACACATCATTGGATAATAATATGAAGCATAAAGCACCATGTTCAAGTAGAGGTACAACGGGTTGCGGGAGAGTGGACCGCTGAATATAGAAGGGGGAAGGTGATGGAGACGTTGGTGAAGATGACGGCGGTGTTGGTGAAGATCGCGGTGATGATGATGGCCTCCGGCGGCGTTCCGGCACCACCGGAAGCAAGGGGGAGAGGGGGCCCCTTCTTCTTCTTCTTCCTTGACCTCCTCCCTAGATGGGAGAAGGGATTCCCCTCTGGTCCTTGGCTCACATGGCTTGGGAGGGGCGAGAGCCCTCCGAGACTGGATCTATCTCTCTGTTTCTGCGTTCTCTAATTCTGCCCCTTCACCGTTTCCTTTATATCTGGAGATCCGTAACTCCGATTGGGGTGAATCTTTCGCCCAGATTTTTCTTGTAAAATTAGCTTTCTTGTGGCAAAAGAAGAGCGTAAACCGCCTTACGGGTGGACCACGAGAGTGCCAGGCACGCCCAGGGGAGCGCGCCCCCTGTCTCGTGGCCACCTCGGGCACTGTTTCGCGTTGATTCTTCCTTTGGAAAATCCCAAATATTCCAAAATAATTCTCCGTCCATTTTTATCCCATCTGGATTCAGTTTGATATTGGGTTTCTGTGAAACATAAAACATGCAACAAACAGGAACTGGCACTGGGCACCGGATCAATATGTTAGTCCCAAAAAATAGTATAAGAGTTGCCAAAAGTATATGAAAGTCGAAGAATATTGGCATGGAACAATCAAAAATTATAGATATGACAAAGACGTATCAGATGACCTAAGGTTTATCAATCCGTGGGAGGCGTAGGATGAAGATGGTCTCTCTCAAGCATCCCTGCAACCAAATAACAAAGAGTCTCCTGTGTCCCCAACACAGCCAATACAATGGTAAATTGTATAGGTGCACTAGTTCAGCGAAGAGATGGTGATACAAGTGCAATATGGAAGGTAGATATAGGTTTTTGTAATCTGAAAATATAAAAACAGCAAGGTAACTAAAGATAAAAGTGAGCATAAACGGTATTGCAATGGTAGGAAACAAGGCCTAGAGTTCATACTTTCACTAGTGGAAGTTCTCTCAACAATAATAACATAGATAGATCATATAACAATCCCTCAACATGCAACAAAGAGTCACTCCGAAGCCACTAATAGCGGAGAACAAATGAAGAGATTATGGTAGGGTACGAAACCACCTCAAAGTTATTCTTTCGGATCGATCTATTCAAGAGTTCATACTAGAATAACACCTTAAGACACAAATCAACCAAAACTCTAATGTCACCTAGATACTCCATTGTCACCTCAAGTATCCGTGGGCATGATTATATGATATGCATCACACAATCTCAGATTCATCTATTCAACCAACACAAAGTACTTCAAATAGTGCCCCAAAGTTTCTACCTGAGAGTCAAGACGAAAACGTGTGCCAACCCCTATGCATAGGTTCATGGGCGGAACCCGCAAGTTGATCACCAAAACATACATTAAGGGGCACATGATATCCCATTGTCACCACAGATAAGCACGGTAAGACATACATCAAGTGTTCTCAAATCCTTAAAGACTCAATCCGATAAGATAACTTCAAAGGGAAAACTCAATCCATTACAAGAGAGTAGAGGGGGATAAACATCATAAGATCCAACTATAATAGCAAAGCTCGCGATACATCAAGATCGTGCCATAGAGAGAACACGAGAGAGAGAGAGAGAGAGAGAGAGAGAGATCAAACACATAGCTACTGGTACATACCCTCAGCCCCGAGGGTGAACTACTCCCTCCTCGTCATTGAGAGCGCCAGGATGATGAAGATGGCCACCGGTGATGGGATCCCCCTCCGGCAGGGTGCCGGAACAGGCTCCCGAGAGGTTTTTGGTGGCTACAGAGGCTTGCGGCGGCGGAACTCCCGATCTATCTTCTTATTCGATGTTTTTAGGGTATGTGGGCTTATATAGGCGAAAGAAGTCGGTCGGGGGAGCCTCCAGGGGCCCACGAGAGGGTAGGGCGCGCCCAGGGGGGTGGGCGCGCCCCCTATCTCGTGGCCTCCTCGAGGATCTTCTGACATGAACTCCAAGTCTCCCGGGTCATATTCTTCTTAAAAATCACGCTCCCGAAGGTTTCATTATGTTTGAACTTCATTTGATATTCCTTTTCTTCAAAATACTGAAACAGGCAATAAAACAACAATATGGGCTGGGCCTCCGGTTAATAGGTTAGTCCCAAAAGTAATATAAAAGTGTATAATAAATCCCATAATCATTCAAAACAGATAATAAAATAGCATGAATGCTTCATAAATTATAGATACGTTGGAGACGTATCAGCATCCCCAAGCTTAATTCCTGCTCGTCCTCGAGTAGGTAAATGATAAAAGAAAGAATTTATGAAGTGTGAATGCTAGAAGGTGCACAAGTTTGATCAATGATAATTTCAATCACCTTTTCTAGCATGATTATATGTCATAACAGTAGTTCATCTCATAAAACTTCTCACGATCAAGTAACAAACAATTCACATGTTAAAGCATAGACCATAAACTTTCTTGAAAACTAGCAAACTTCATTCTTAGTCATTAAACAATTGCAATTCATCTTATTTTCAGGAATAGGAAACTCCACATACTCAACTATAATATAGTCTTCTACAACTGCTAACACTCACGCAATACTAATGGTTATGGAGTTTTAATCAGACACTCAGAAAGATAGGGGCTTATAGTGTTGCCTCCCAACGTATTCAACTTTGGGTGATGTCAACAATAATAGTTCGTGCTAACTTACATCAAATTGGATATATATATCAGGATCACCCCAACACAAAGTGCTTGCCAAAGGATAAAATGAAAAAGGGAAAGGTGAAGATCACCTTGACTCTTGCATAAAGTAAAAGATAGGCCCTTCGCAGACGGAAGCAGAGGTTGTCATGCGCTTTTAGGGTTGGATACACAAAATCTTAATGCAAAAGAACGTCACTTTATATTGCCCCTTGTATATGGACCTTTATTATGCAGTCCGTCGCTTTTATTGCTTCCATAACAAGATCGTACAAAGCTTATTTTCTCCGCACTAATAAGTCATGCATATTTAGAGAGCAATTTTTATTGCTTGCACCGATGACAACTTACCTGAAGGATCTTACTCAATCCATAGGTAGGTATGGTGGACTCTCATGGCAAAAACTAGGTTTAAGGATATTTGGAAGCACAAGTAGTATCTCTACTTGGTGCAAGGAATTTGGCTAGCATGAGGGGGAAAGGCAAGCTCAACATGTTTGAATGATCCATGACAATGTACTTTAACTGAGATGTGAGAAAACATAACCCATTACATTGTCTTTCTTGTCCAACATCAACTCTTTAGCATGTCATACATAATGAGTGCTCACAATTATAAAAGATGTCTAAGATAGTATATTTATATGTGAAACTCTCTACCTTCAATATTGTTTCATGAATTGTTCAAATGACCAATACAATGCTTGCTAACCTTCAATAAATTTACAACCTCTACTTCTTAGATTTGAAGTCATTACTCCCCATGGGATAAGCAAATGAAACATATATAATTTTCAGATTTATGACAATCAACTCATTCAACAATTTACTCATAGGATATAAGTGAAGCACACGAGTAAATGAAAAACTACTCCAAAAAGATATAAGTGAAGATCAATGAGTAGCTAAATAATTATGTAACTATGTGAAGACTCTCTCTCATTTAAGAATTTCAGATCTTGGTATCTTATTCAAATGGAAAGCAAAGCAAAATAAAATGACATTGCAAGAATAGCACAACTCATGTGAAGAAGCAAAAACTTAGGCTCAACCGATACTAACCGATAGTTGTTGAAGAAGAAAGTTGGGATGCCTACCAGGGCAACCCAAAGCTTAGATGCTTGAGACTTCTTGAAATATTATTTTGGGATGCCTTGGGCATCCCCAAGCTTGAGCTTTTGTGTCTCCTTAATTCCTCTCATATCATGGTTTCTTTTTATCAAAGGCTTCATTCACAACAAACTCAACAAGAACTCGTGAGATAGGTTAGTATAAACCAATGCAAAACCTTATCATTTTCTACTGTAAAAAATCACTTAAATTATTATTCAACATTTCATACTAAATGCCTCTGCATATTTAATACTCCTATCCTCAAATAGAATCATTAGACAAGCAAACATATGCAAACAATGCAACCATAACAGCAATCTGCCAAAACAGTACAATCTGTAAAGAATGCAAGAGTATCAATACTTCCCTAACTCCAAAAATTATAAGAAAAATACTACGCTGTAGAAGATTTATCAGAGCTCAATATGCAAAAATATTCAACCTTATATCACTCTCTGACTTTTCTAGGCAATTTTTGCAACAGCGGTAAACTTTCTGTTTTCAAAACAGCAACATGTATACTTGCAAAATAAGCATGGTAAAGGCTATCCTTGACATTTTTATTGAAAATAAAGATGAAAAACATTGTTCTAAATAACATAAAGAAAATACTAACAAGAGAAAATGATGCTCCAAGCAAAACACATATCATGTGATGAATAAAAGTATAGCTCCAAGTAAAGTTACCGATGAACGAAGACGAAGGAGGGGATGCCTTCCGGGGCATCCCCAAACTTAGGATCTTGGTTGTACTTGAATATTACCTTGGGGTGCCTTGTGCATTTCCAAGCTTAGTCTCTTGCCACTCCTTATTCCATAGTCCATCGAATCTTTACCCAAAACTTGAAAACTTCAACCACACAAAACTCAAAACAAAACTCGTAAGCTCCGTTAGTATAAGAAAATAAAACCACCACTTAGGTACAGTAATGAACTAATTCTAAATTCAAATTGGTGTAATATCTACTGTATTCTAACTTCTATATGGTTCATACCCTCCGATACTACTCATAGATTCATCAAAATAAGCAAACAACACAATGAAAACAGAATCTGTCAAAAATAGAACAGTCTGTAGTAATCTGTATCAAACGTATACTTCTGGAACTCAAAAAATTATGAAATAAATTGCTGGACCTGTGTAATTTGTCTATTAATCATCTTCAAAAATAATCAACCTAAACTCACTCTCCACTAAAAAATGGAAGCTAATATCGTGAGCACTAAAGTTTCTGTTTTTTACAGCAAGATCATATAGACTTCACCCAAGTCTTCCCAAAGGTTCTACTTGGCACTTTATTGAAACAAAAGCTATAAAACATGATTACTACAGTGGAATAATCATGTGGACACACAAAAACAGTAAGGGTAAGTATTGGGTTGTCTCCCAACAAGCACTTTTCTTTAATGCCTTTTTAGTTAGGCATGATGATGGCAATGATGCTCACATAAAAGATAAGAATTGAAACATAACGGGAGCATCATGAAGCATATGACTAGCACCTTTAAGTATAACCCACTTCCTATGCCTAGGGATTTTCTGAGCAAACATCTTATGGGAACAATAATGAACTAGCATAGGAAGGTAAAACAAGCATAGCTTCAAGATTTTCAACACATAGAGAGGAAACTTGATATTATTGCAATTCCTACAAGCATATGTTCCTCCCTCATAATAATTTTCAGTAGCATCATGAATGAATTCAACAATATAACCAGCACCTAAAGCATTATTTTCATGATCTACAAGCATATAAAATTTACTATTCTCCACATAAGCAAAATTCTTCTCATTCGGAATAGTGGGAGTATCATAATAGACTTGAACACTAAAAATTGTTTCCACATTAAAAGAGTAATGTTCAGAAAAAGGGTAATCATAATTGTAAGTGCATCTAGTGCCACCCCTAGTTGGTTTTGGAGTATTGACGACAAACCTGGTTGAGGGACTAATGTGTTTGTGAGAATTGCAGGATAACACAGGTAGTAGTCCCTCGTTGATTCGGTTTACCTACCGGAGATGACCCCTAAAAATGTGTGAAGACAGTGATGACAATGGTGGTCTGTGAAGATATTCACATTGAAGACTATGACATGAGAAGACATTGAGTGAAGACTATGGAGCGTGAAGACTTAGTTGTTTCGTTGTTTCCTTTTCTTCTTTGTTGAGTCATAGGAACCACCGCACTGTTAAGTGGGGTCCAAGTGAACAAAGTCAGAGTGACTAAAGTGATGCTCAACCAAATCCTATGTCTTCGAGCGAAGACAATGAGAGAAAATCTTATCCAGAGTCGGATAAGTCAGCTTTACTTGTAGCCCAAGTCAAGCTGCGGCGTGTGTTTGAAATCTGACCGTTACGACACGTGTCAGTTCCTTAGTGACCCAGGGTCATTTCGGACAAATCAGGTCGGGTTGCCCAGTGACTATAAATAGCCCGCCCCCTACACCATAAATTGGTGGCTGCTCAGAGTTAGATACGGCTTTTGTCGTTTGAGAGCAACCCACCTCCGAAGCCTTTGAGAGAGAGAATCCTTGCAAGGACAAAGCCCAAACCACCCAGAGCCCAAAGAGTGTTTGGCATCACTGAAGTCTTTCTGTCCGCATGATCTGAAGACTTGTTACACTTGAGGACTGTGAATCCTCCAGCCAGTTAGGCGTCGCATTCTGAGCATCCAAGAGTCATTGTGGATTGCCGGTGAACGAAGTCTGTGAAGGTTTGGAAGTCTACCTTGAAGACTTACCAGAGTGATTGGGCGGGGACTAGGTGTCCTTAGCTCAAGGGGAATAAGGTGAAGACGCGGTCTTCTGAGTTGAATCTCAGCCTCCCCAGACGTATAGTTGTCACAGCAACTGGAACTGGTCGAACAAATCTCTATCCTTCTGAAGTCACTGGTTCTATCTCTTACTTCTCTTTACTTACAGTTTGTCTTTGTGAAGTCATTGCCTGCTTGCATTATTTGTTTGACTTCATTGGGTGACTAACTGATCTGATTCGCTTCATACTATCTTCCATCCTGATCCTTACTACCTAGATGCTAATAGTCTTCGTGCTTTCACTGCATTCGAATAGTGGTGTTTCTACTGTTTGTCTTTGAAACTCCCATGTCTAGTGTAGTCTATTGTAGTCTACCTTCATTGAATACTTGACTATGGCTTGTCTAGTGTAGTCTACCTTCCACTGCATTCGAATAGTGGTGTTTCTACTGTTTGTCTTTGAAACTCCCATGTTTTGAAGACTCTCATAAATATCGCCTATTCACCCCCCCCCCTCTAGTCGATAACTAGCCCTTTCAATTGGTATCAGAGCAAGGTACTCCCTTGTTCTGTGTGATTCAGTTTAACCACCTGGAGTTTAGCTATGTCGACTGCAGGGATAATCAAACTCTTCGTTGCATGCCCCATCTTCGATGGCACTGAATATACCTACTGGAAGAATAGGATGTGCATGCATCTTGAAGCCATTGATGTCGATCTGTGGTATGTCGTCAAGAATGGCGTTACCAAGACTAGTGAAGGTGTCACCCCTGCTGATGTCAAGAAGTTCATTCAACTGGACTCTACAGCCAAGAACATCATCTATGGTCATCTGACCAAAGGGCAGTATGGTCGTGTGAGCGCTCTGGAAACGTCGAAGCTAGTCTGGGACTGGCTCTGGCTCTCCATGGTCAATGAAGGCATCTCAACTCAGCATGATCAAAGAATCAGTACTCTCCGCAACCTCTTCAACCGTTTCAAAAGACACGACAACGAGAATGTTCAGCTTATGTTTGATAGCATCACTAATATCACAAATGAGCTCTATGCACTCGGTGCAACTGATATTACGAAGCATGAAATAGTGAAGACACTGCTGAGATCTCTTGACAGATCATTTGACACCTTAGCCCTGATGATACAAGAACGCCCTGATTTCAAGACACTCGATCCGTCTGACATACTTGAGAGGCTCAACACACATGAGTATCAGCTATCTGAGAAACGAGATATCTATGGCCCCAACTATGGCCGAACTCGCGCTTTGAATGCAAAGGCTGCTGCTTCCTCATCTGGAGAAGAATCTGACTCAGTTCCGGTGATCCTGAAGATATTGGAAAGGAGCTTGCTATGCTTGTGAAGAAGTTCCAGAAATTCACTAGGAAGAAAAGCTTCAGAAAGTCTTCACGATCTAGCTCAAGGGATGATGAAGCTTCCCCTTATGACAGCAATAAAAGAACCTGTCACAAGTGCAAGAAACCTGGCCACTACATCTCTGAATGTCCACAGTGGGACATTGAGAAGAAGAAGAAGAAGAGCAAGGAATATGATTCTGATGACAAGAAGAAGAAGAAATCCTCAAAGTCTTCTTCCAAATCTTTCTCCAAGTCTTCATCGCACAAGAAGAGCTCATCAGGCAAGGCACGTGCTTTTGTTGGCAAGAAAATGGATTCAGAGGAGGAGTCTGCTTCGGAAGAAGAGGTGGAGTTTGAGGACGAGTCCGACTCTGGTGTCGCAAGTCTGGCTCTTGCTACAGCTTACGTCGCCAAGTCCATCTTCAACACTGAAGACAATGGCTCCGTCACCAACGCTGATGACGAGAACGACTCGACTCCCACCTATTGCTTCATGGCACGTGGTGCTAAGGTAAACTCTCGTGATGCTTACTTTCAAACATCAAGTGAAGATGACTCTGATGGTGAATCCAAACCTAGCTACAAAAAACTTGCTAAAATTGCAATTGAACAACGGAAAGCTATGGAGCATATTCAAAAACTGTTAGACAAAAGCGATGACCTGTTGGACGCAGAAATGACTAAGACTCAGTCCTTAATTGAAGACATAAAAAAATCTTCATGTTAAGTACAAGGAACTTGAAGGTTGTCATGAAACCCTCTCAACATCTTATGAAAAGCTTTCCTATGATTATCTTCAAAGGAAGCAGGAACTTGGAAATTGAGATCGGATCATGAAGATCTTCAAAAGGAGAACGAGTAACTTCGCGCTCAACAGATCAGTCCCGCTCAGGAAGGATTTGAACCACCATGTTTAAAATGCATTGAGCGTGATAACACTGTTTCTGTTGTTGGATGTTCTACTGCCACTGTTGCAATATCTTCAACTGCTGATGTAACTGACCCCTCTACTGAGGATACCACTACTATTGCTGATGAGAATGCCTGGTTGAAGACACTGCTTGAGACAGGGATGTACAAAAGCCTCAAAGGGCATCAAACATTATGTGATGTCCTCAAAAAGCAGATTCTGAACCGAAACCCTAGAAAAGAGGGTGTTGGGTTCGAGAGGAAAATGAATGTTGATGGGTCATACTGGAAGCCTGAGCAGTACCCCAAAACCACATGGGTTGCTGCAAAGGAACCTTCAGTAGATCCATCCACCTTATCTGGTTTCACTTGCGCTAACCCTATTATCATTGATGAATCCTTTGATGCAAACTATAAACTATTTACGAATCAGAATGGTGAAGTGTTTGCCAGGTATATTGGTACTAACTGCAGGAATGGACCACCTATGAAGAAGATATGGGTACCTAAAAGTGTTATTGAGGATCTTCCAGTGAATGTCATCATGACACCACCTGTGAAGAAGACAAACCCCATACCAAAGGCTTCATATGGTCCAAAAGCTTCATACAGACCGTGGACTCATATGAGTCACCCTAACGTCAATGTTTTGCAGGGAAATCATACTCATACCCATGAATATGAGCGTGTTTCATCAAACCGCTATGTTCATAGAACTAAGAACTTTTCTGCTTATTCATATGAGTATTATTCACCCCCTGCAAGGCTATTTACTAGGGTTACAAAGCCGAAGTTCTCAGATGCTGCACTTAGACTCATTGCTTCTAAGCCACCCCTGAAGATGTGGGTGGTTAAGAAAACTTAACTCTCTTTGCAGGGAAAGGTCTCCAGCCGAAAATCAAAGGCGTCCAAAACTAATGCTGGGTACCTTAAACATCTTGTGGGACGCAAGATAAAATGCCCAAATGGTCTTACTATGTATTTCGTTCTAGGATTTCTTGATACTCACCCTATCTATCCTAACCAAGATCTGAATTTTAATGTTCCACTTGTTCGTCAAATGTTTATGCTTCACAACTTGCTTGGTGAAGCCTATCCCCCAAACTGCACTGTAGGCTACGACACCTCGTACTTCAGAATGGATTATGGATAGTGGGTGCACTAACCACATGACGGGCCATCAAAGTCTTCTGATGGATTCAACACTACGTCCATCAGACAAAAGTCACATCACATTTGCTGACACTGGTAAAAGCAAGGTATTGGGTCTAGGCAGGGTTGCTATATCAAGGGATCAGCATATCGATAAAGTGATGCTCATTGAATCCCTTGGTTTCAACTTAATGTCTGTCTCAATGCTTTGTGACTTAAACATGATTGTGCTATTTGGAAAATATTGATGCCTTGTACTGATGGAATCTGACAAGTCTCTAGTCTTTGAAGGGTATCGGAAAGACGATCTCTATATGGTAGATTTCTCAGTAGGACCACAGATGGCCGCATGACTTCTTGCAAAGGCTTCAAAATGCTGGCTCTAGCATCGAAGGCTAGGGCATGCTGGCATGAAGCACTTGCACACTCTCGCGAAGAAGAAGCATGTTGTGGGCATCGAAGGCATCAAGTTCAAGAAGGACCATCTATGTGACGCATGCGAAGCTGGAAAGATGACAAGAGCCAAGCATCCCTCGAAGACAATCATGACCACATCCAAACCCTTCGAACTGTTGCACATGGACTTATTTGGCCCTACTCACTACTCCACTCTCAATGCTACTGCTTGCCTCTATGGCTTCGTCATTGTTGATGATTACTCTTGATACACTTGGGTACATATAATTCTCTACAAGACTGAAATGCGGGATGTCTTCAGACGCTTCACCAATCATGCCATGACGAACTATGGCATCAAGATCAAGCACATCAGAAGCGGCAACGGCACTGAGTTCAAGAACACTAGCCTCGATCTCTATCTGGATACACTTGGTATCACTCATGAGTTCTCTGCTCCTTATACACCTCAGCAGAATGGCATCACCGAGCGCAAGAATAGAACTCTTATTTGAGATGCCCCGAACGATGCTTGATGAGTACAAGACTCCATGGAAGTTCTGGCCTGAAGCAATTGATACTGCTTGCCACATCATCAACCGCGTTTATCTTCACAAGCTTCTGAAGAAAACATCCTATGAGCTCCTAACTGGTAAGAAACCCAATGTAAGCTACTTCAGAGTATTTGGTGCTAGGTGCTGGATCAAGGATCCACATCGCACGTCAAAATTTGCACCGAAAGCACATGAAGGTTTTATGCTTGGTTATGGAAAGGATTCGCACTCCTACAGAGTCCTCAACCTCTTTCACTATAAAGTGGTTGAAACTGTGGATGTACGGTTCGATGAGACTAACGGCTCGCAAAGAGAGCACCTGCCAAATGTGCTAGATGAATTATCCCCTAGGGAGTCTATCAAGCAGATGGGAATTGGAGATATCATACCCACTAAGAATCTGTCTGAAGAGGAACTTGTCATTTCTGCACCTGATCAAGCTGAAGACAATGCTCAACCTGAAGACAATTCCACAAAGGATGACAATGATCAGCAAGAGCAAAATCCTCGTCCTGCTCATCCTCGTGTTGCAAATGAAGTACAGATTGAGAAGATGATCGATAGCCTCAATGCACCTGGTCCACTCACTCGTTCAAAAGCCACACAAAGAGCAACACAACTCACCAATTTCCGTGGACATTTTGCATTCGTCTCAATCTCAGAACCCAAGAAGGTCACTGAAGCCTTTATGGAACCTGAACGGATTCAAGCAATGCAAGAAGAGCTTCAACGGTTTGAGTTAAATAATGTGTGGGAACTGGTCAAGCGTCCTGATCCTCGGAATCACAATATCATTGGTACCAAATGGATATACCGCAACAAGCAAGATGAGCATGGTCAAGTTGTCAGAAACAAAGCTCGTCTTGTTGCACAAGGTTACACTCAAGTGGAAGGAATTGACTTCAATGAAACATTTGCTTCAGTGGCAAGACTCGAAGCCATTCCGATACTACTAGCCTATGCAAATCATCACAATATCCTTCTGTATCAAATGGATGTGAAGAGTGCGTTTCTCAATGGAAAGATTGAAGAAGAAGTATATGTCGCACAACCTCCTGGTTTTGAAGATCCAAAACATCCTGACATGGTATACAAGCTCAACAAGGCACTGTATGGCCTCAAATAAGCCCCTCGTGCTTGGTATGACACGCTCAAAGACTTCCTTAAGAGCAAAGGCTTCAAACCTAGTTCATTAGATCCTACCCTCTTCACAAAGACATATGATGGTGAACTGTTTGTATGTCAAATCTATGTGGATGACATTATCTTCGGCTGCACCAACAAGAAATACAGTGATGAATTTGGTCACATGATGCAAGAGCAATATCAAATGTCCATGATGGGCGAGCTGAAGTTCTTTCTGGGTCTTCAAATCCGTCAGCAACACAATGATATCTTCATATCTCAAGAAAAATATCTCAAAGATTGCCTGAAGAAGTTTGGAATGCAAGATTGCAAAGGATACACGACGCCAATGCCAACCAAAAGTCATCTGGGTCCCGACGACAATGGTAAACAGTTCGATCAAAAGGTATATCACTCCATGATTGGTTCTTTGCTTAACTTATGTGCATCTAGGCCAGATATAATGCTTAGTGTTTGCATGTGTACCCGTTTCCAAGCGGCACCGAAGGAATCGCATCACTTAGCAGTGAAGCGAATTCTTCGATATTTGACTTACACCCCAACACTAGGATTATGGTATCCAAAGGGCTCAGAGTTTGATCTAGTTGAATTCTCAGATGCTGATTATGCTGGTGACAAGGTTGATCGCAACTCCACATCAGGCACATGTCACTTTCTGGGACGATCACTTGTCTGTTGGTCTTCAAAGAAGCAGAACTGTGTATCTCTCTCCACTACTGAATCCGAATACATTGCTGCTGGATCTTGCTGTGCTCAGTTTCTCTGGATGAAGCAAACTCTCAAGGACTATGGTATACATGTGAAGAATGTGCCTCTCTACTGCGAAAATGAGAGTGCCATCAAGATTACCAACAACCCAGTTCAGCACTCGAAGACAAAGCACATTGAGATTCGTCATCACTTTCTCAGAGTTCATGTTATGAAGGAAGATATTGATATCATTCACGTCATCACTGAAGAGCAATTGGCTGATATCTTCACAAAGCCCTTGGATGAGAAAAGGTTTTGCAAGTTGTGGTGTGAGCTAAATATCTTGGAATCCTCAAATGTCCTATGAATTGGACACACATCCTAACACTTATGCATTTTGATGACTTAGATGTGCAACATACAAAGTAACGTATATCTTCAATCGATGAAGACATACACTCTAAGTGTGAATACATTAATGCAGAATTTGACTTCGGAGCGCCACGATAATTGTGCGCCGTGTCTGGGTCTAATACTTCATATACGGTGGGTAACGCCACCACCAAACTTTTTGTTTGAAGTGTTTCTCTTGGCGCTATGTTTGCAAAGTCTTCATAATTGATTTGTCTTCATCCCTGACTTGTATTCGAGTTTATCTTCATTTGGTTGAACTGGACTAGTACTATACATATCTATCTGTGTTCTTTCCTCTACAACATTCACTTATAGCTATGGCTTCGTGTTGAATCTTTTGAACTAAGTGAATGTGATCGGACCCTAACCTATCTATGCTTCTATCTCAACTCTATCTGTCCAAATCATATGCATTCTATTGAAAATTGTCTATTGTCTTCACTGAGACCTTGTCAGCTGAAGTCAATCTGACAAACATTTACATCTGTCTTTAATGCCTTATCCTATTTGCCTGAAACCCAGAGAATTCGGAACGACCACCCCGACAATCCAGGCGTGCGTGGGAACATGGAACAACTCCCAAGGTGTTGCATGCTTGCCACATGTCCGTCAGATGTGAACCGCCAAGGGCACCTGCGTAATTGCGTTGTGTCGTCTCTATCCTTATAAATACCCGTCTTATCTCGGTCAAAAATTCTTCTTCCTCCTCTCCACCTCACGCAAACCCTAGCACCTCTGCTAGCTCTCGACGACGCCGACGACGAAGCACTTAGCTGCCGCAACTTCCTCGACATCGTCCTCACGCCGGCTGTGGACCTCCTCTTCTCCGCCGTCGCCGTAGATGTCTTCCGTCACCGAGTTAGGGCACGGGAGATTGAACTGCTCGGCCTCCATCTTCGCTCCGTCTAGAAGTTCTTCGTGTGGTAATTAAAGTTTACTTTTTACTGTCTTTTTGATCTGATAGATTCATCGGTTTTTACCAAAAGTGGTTTCTAGATCTTCAAACTTGAATCTATCTCATCCTACATCTCATATTCTGCCAAGTCTATTCACTTATGCTTCTTTACAAGTTAGATTCCTCACTTGTACTTATTCTTGGATTTGTACAACTCAGGAACCAACTCTCACCAAATAAGTGAATGTCTTCGCACTGTGAGGTCAATGCCTTCAAACTGATTTATCTTCAAAATCTTCTGAGAATGCATATGACCTCTTCCCCTTCCCTCGCACCTCAAATGTTGTCACAGGTACATGTCCGTGCGAGAATCCCTTGGTTCTCATAGTCTGCATTCGTTTGCAGAATTCTTGCAGAGTCACATTAACTCACCAGAAGCCAGTTCTTGTCTGACCAGCCGTTTGAAGCCATTGCACGTTCTGAAGCCCTTCAGCTTAAACTTCATGGCAACTGAAAAGTCAGCACGAAAGGGAGGCAAATAGCACCATGGTAACACTTCAAAGGATTTGCCTCCTGATTTGCATGAGCTGTACAAAACTGATCCTGAGGAAACCTATACCGGCCGCAAGAATCGAATCCAGTGGATTCAAAGATATTGGGCTGAAGAATGGTTCAAATACCGCTTCGTCACTAAAGAGTATGCAGAGAAAAATGCCATCAAGGCACCCTAGGGAAATATTGTGTACAAAAATCTTCAACCCCAGTCTCTTCCTGAAGCCCTCCAACGAGAATTCTATCCGTGCATGATTCGCGGACCGCAGCCAGAGAACGCTGATCCTTCTTCTCTGTTGTGGTGCCTTGAAGACCATATATTCAAGCGCAACTACTAGTTCGCCAAAGACTCAGCTGCGAAGAACAAGAAGGCTCTAGGGCTCGACTTCAAACCTGGTCCTTCCTCACCTCGGGATGATGGCACCCGCGAAGCCAATCAGAACATGATCGGCCCCTTCTACAACCTTGATGGCCTCATCACCCACATAACTGTCCAAGGTGCCAAGGTGGATCATTCTGATGATGATGCTGACACAGATGAAGCTCCAGCTCCTACTCCAAAGCTGCAGAAGCAAAAGAAGGCTAAAGCTTCAAAGTCATCTGCAGCTCCAAAAGCTTCGCGAGTGAAGCCATTGGCAACTGCCCCTCCGGCTCCCAGTAACACCTCTGAAGATCTCTCTCGCATCTCCAAGAGGCAAGAGAAGCCAAAGAAGAAACCCATTTAGCGACAAAGTCACGCACTTACACCTGCTGCTGTTCTGAGAAATGAATCTGGAGCCATTGATTTGTCTTCAGATGAAGAATTTGGCAATGATGCCCTTGAGCAGCTGATCAAGAGCAAGCAAGAGGTGGAGATCTTCAATGATCTGCCCCTCTTCGATGTGAATATCTTGCACAATTTCATTGATGAATGGTTCGACAATCAAGATCTTAGCTTTGATGCTCTTCAGCTTCCCATTGGCATCAGCGTCGCCTTCCAAGGCGCAATTGCTCCTAAGCTGGCTCTGGCCCAGCGAATTGTTGAACTGAAGCACAAGATTGATTTTGAGAAGGAACAGTTCAAGAAGCATGTCGCCAAGCTGAGTGTAGCTGATGTTCAGAAATTCAAACTCATGCTGAATGACCTCAAGGATGCGTTTTGCAAGAAACATGAGG
Organism: Triticum timopheevii; assembly: GCA_963921465.1. NCBI lineage: Eukaryota > Viridiplantae > Streptophyta > Magnoliopsida > Poales > Poaceae > Triticum > Triticum timopheevii. Next base: position 82,952,502 of record OY997264.1, read on the forward strand.
AAGCCAAAGGCTCAAGAGAGCGCATGAAAACTCTTGCTGCCAAGTGTGTTCAGGCTTACCACGAAGCTGAAAAGCGCAAGGCACTTGGGCGTCCTGGCATAGACCCAAGATGGCTGCCAAGCAAAAGAAGAAGTCTATTGTGGCCCCCACTGAAGCTCCACAGCAGGAAGAACCTCACATTGTCTTCCCTGCCAGCATGACAGGCTCAAAGCCTAAGGTCTCCACAGTGGCTTCAGATAAGCAGAAAACCAAGGCAGCTGAAGCCGAAGTCAGAAAGCGCAAAACCAAGAACACTACTGATGATGCACCACCCCCAAAGAAGAGAAAGACCAAGAAGAGAGATCGGGCTGCTCCCAAAGAGCCCCTCATTATTGAACCCATTGCTTTTTCTCCCCCTCCATCTGCAAATCAAGAGCGTCGGTTGATTATTCATGAGCCTGCTTCCATAGAGGCTCCTGAAGCTCAAGAGGTTCCAGTCGTTGACCCCATCGCGACTGAAGACATTGGTCCCCAAGACAATGTAGGAGATGATGAAGTCCTTCCTCAGATTGAGCGCCCAACGGTATCATCGCTTGTTCTCACGAACAGCGAGCTCATCAGTATTGGTCGTCCTTTGACGCCAATCTCACAAGATGCCTCGTGGGCTGATCGCCCCCGACCAAAAACCCCAGTTCAAGACTCAGCAAGTACACCCTGTCCTTCACCAACGCAAGGTCCCAGTCGAATTGTCAATGATGACAATTACATGGAGACCACACCATACCCGAAAGCGTGGCCCGTGTTTCAACGGCTTTGCAAAGGCCAGAGGCCATCCGTCTCCATGACAACCATCACAGAAGAGGATTCACACCAATCCAGCTCAGTGGCACGCCACGTGTTTCCTGGTTCCTATGTCTGAAGCTAATGCTTCAGAAGAGATTCCGGCTGCAGCAGCTGATGAAAGACAAGATGAAGAACATGTCACAACTCCCCCTACCACCCAAGAAATTGTTCTCGAGGAGAACGTATCTGTGCCCGACCCTCCAGCTCCTCAAGTGGAGGTTGAGAATAATGAGGCGGTCACCAACATCGTCACTGAAGCCAATGACGTTGTCATGACTGAAGACAATGTGGCGCCTCAAGTCAATACAGTGAATGAAGCCAATGATGCACCTGCATCCAATGTGCAGCCTGAAGCCAATGCAAATGCCACTACTCCTGTTCCGCCTCCAAGGCCACACACAATTGAGCATGCATTCTACCAAGGTGAGCTTGTTCCTGTAAGATGGCCAATTCTGGTTCCTCCGCCTGCTCCTGGACCACAATTTGACTACCATGTCGAGCATAGGCCTCAGGTTCAGAAGCCAAAACCAAGACTGCCAAGATTCCCAGGTTCTGCATCAACACCAGGCTCATTCAATGTCCACGGCTTCATTGCACACAACACCTTCTTCGATTCTGGCAAGAACCCATATTCCAAGCCAAGAATCTCATCAGATCGGTTCTGGAAGTACCAGCAGTGCAACTACTACTCCTGCATTCTATACAATCAGGAGCGCATATTTCCTCATATGCGTATGGACATTGAAGCCATTGTTGGTCTGCCCTGCCTTGAAGAAGCCCTAGACTGCTTTCATGATGCTGATCTTCTGGAGTTTGTCACTGACAAGGAACATTGGAATGAAGAGCTTCTACTGCAATTCTATGCAACCCTCCACATTCGCGGCTACAATAGGGATACAACGACATGGGTCCTTGAGTGGATGACGGGCAACGTTCATCATGAAGTCAAAGCCTTTGATCTCATTGAGCTTACCAGCCTCTCCACTCTAGGCGAACTGTATGAACCAAGTTGTCATCTTCACCGCGATGCATTGGAGAGCATATTTCAGAAGCCTAAGCCCAACATGAGCCAGATGCTTAGTATGATGAAGCCACTGCCCTCGGATGCTGAGTATCCCAAGGAATTCCTTGTTGAAGACCTTGAGTATCTGCCCCGCACTATCTATCATTTCATTCGGCAAACTCTATGGCCGATCAAGGGGCATTCCTCCCCAGCAAAGCTTGAAGGTGCAATGAAGACATTGGTCTTCTACATACTCAATGGCAAAAGCTTCGATGCTCAAGATTTCTTCATTCGTCAGTTTGTTGCATCTGGGTCTGACATTTTCGGTCTGAAATTTTATGCTCCTTGGGTTATGCGTCTGATCAAGCTACACTGTTCTGTTGACTATCAGCCCTCTGCTTGCAACCATATTATCTTCCTGCCAGCGGTTGATATGTCAGTCGAAGCCATTTACCCAGAGCCTGCCAAGGAAGTGCTATATCTTCACAATGCAGATCGTCAAAGTTTCTCTCAGGATGTTGAATGTGTTCAGGCTGCTTCGCGTGTCTATCCATTGACCGGCAACACTCGCCATGCACGTACTGAAGCCACTGAAAGCACCATTGCACCAAGGCCTCGCAAGCGATCCCGTGTACTCAATGACCGAGAGCTTCTTGTGGCCCTGCATCAGAAACAAGACAAGCATCACTTCTGGCTGAAACGACAAATGCAAAGCCTCTTGGTGGATGTCAATCGCATTCGCAATCTTGCCACCAAGAATGCCTTTGTCACTCATGAAACCTGTCGGAGGACTTGGAAGGGTTTGACACTACTCAGTGCTGAAGCTGATCTTCAAGACAATGGCTTCACCGAAAGATTCAAGTTTGATTCCACTACTCCAAGGAATGTTGTTTTACGTCGAACCCCGTCTCTTGAAGATTCAGAGTACTCTTCGTCCGTAGCCGCAGTACATGCCAGAGTTATTGATGAAGCCGATGATGCTACTTCACCACCGCCGACATCAGCGCATATGAACACTGCACCGAGTTCTTCTGCACCACCAAACCTACACGTCGACCCTGCTGCTTCACCTACTCCTCAAGGGAACGAGTAGAGCCTATGTCTTCAAACCTTTTTGATCTTTACTGACAAAAGGGGGAGAAGCATGGGTTGATAGTCTTCAAGCGGGTCCTGATGGGTGGTTGATATACTTTTTGCCTAGTGCTTACAACTCTCGATTTGCTACATTTGGTTCTTTGAGTTGTAACAGTTAAACTTGATGGTCGTCTGCTACTTTTTCTGCTATTCCGTGCGATGCGACGATAAATTCCGCATATACTATGATAAATCCCGCATGAACTGATTCTGCAGATGTCCATTTTTCATTATGCATATCATTATTCCTGTATATCTGTTTATGCATGATGTATTGTCTTCATACGGTGAAGAGGATCTCCACAAATACAATCTTCCATGTGCATTTGCATTCCAACACAAAACATATATATGCACATCTTCAGGGGGAGCCTTTTTGCCATATATGAATACAATATCTTAATCCTTACAATTCCACATACTTTTATCCCCGTTGAAAACTTCAACCAGTTTGTCATCAATCACCAAAAAGGGGGAGATTGTAAGTGCATCTAGTGCCACCCTAAGTTGGTTTCGGAGTATTGACGACTGATAATCCACAAGTATAGGGGATCGCAACAGTTTTTGAGGGTAGAGTATTCAACCCAAATTTATTGATTCGACACAAGGGGAGCCAAAGAATATTCTCAAGTATTAGCAGATGAGTTCTCAATTCAACCACACCTGGAAACTTAGTATCTGTAGCAAAGTGTTTAGTAGCAAAGTAATATGATAGTGGTGGTAATGATAACAAAAGTAAAGACAGCAAAAGTAATGTTTTTGGTATTTTGTAGTGATTGCAACAGAAGCAACAGAAAAGTAAATAAGCGAGAACCAGTATATGGAGAACTCGTAGGCGCTGGATCAGTGATGGATAATTATGTCGGATGTGGTTCATCATGTAACAGTCATAACATAGGGTGACACAGAACTAGCTCCAGTTCATCAATGTAATGTAGGCATGTATTCCGTATATAGTCATACATGCTTATGGAAAAGAACTTGCATGACATCTTTTGTCCTACCCTCCCGTGGCAGTGGGGTCCTATTGGAAACTATGGGATATTAAGGCCTCCTTTTAATAGAGAACCGGAACAAAGCATTAGCACATAGTGAATACATGAACTCCTCAAACTACGGTCATCATCGGGAGTGGTCCCGATTATTGTCACTTCGGGGTTGCCGGATCATAACACATAGTAGGTGACTATAGACTTGCAACATAGGATCAAGAACTCCCATATATTCATGAAAACATAATAGGTTCAGATCTGAAATCATGGCACTCGGGCCCTAGTGACAAGCATTAAGCATAGCAAAGTCATAGCAACATCAATCTCAGAACATAGTGGATACTAGGGATCAAACCCTAACAAAGCTAACTCGATTACATGATAAATCTCATCCAACCCATCACCGTCCAGCAAGCCTACGATGGAATTACTCACGCACGGCGGTGAGCATCATGAAATTGGTGATGGAGGATGGTTGATGATGACGACGGCGACGAATCCCCCTCTCCGGAGCCCCGGACGGACTCTAGATCAGCCCTTCCGAGATAGATTAGGGATTGGCGGCGGCTCTGTATCGTAAAACGGATGATTTCTTCTCGCTGATTTTTTTCTCCCCGAAAGCCAATATATGGAGTTCGAGTTGGCTTTGGAGGGTCTCCAGGGGGCCCACGAGGTGCCCCCACCCTCGTGGACAGGGTGTGGGCCCCCTGGTCTTCATCTTTGGTGAGGATTTTTTATTATTTATTCTAAGATATTCCATGGAGTTTCAGGTCATTCCGAGAACTCTTATTTTCTGCACAAAAAACAACATCATGGCAATTCTGCTGAAAACAGCGTCAGTCCGGCTTAGTTCCATTCAAATCATACAAGTTAGAGTCCAAAACAAGGGCAAAACTGTTTGGAAAAGTAGATACAACGGAGACGTATCAACTCGCCCAAGCTTAAACCCTTGCTTGTCCTCAAGCAATTCAGTTGACAAACTGAAAGAGAAAAAGAAAAACTTTTACAAACTCTATTTGCTCTTGTTGTTGTAACTAAGCATTCAAGTTTTCATCAAAGATCATAACTAACCACATTTGCAATAACTCCTAGGTCTCATGTTTACTCATATCAATAACATAATCAGCTAGCAAGCTATAATAATAAATCTCGGATGACAACACTTTCTCAAAACAATCATAATATGATATAACAAGATGGTATCTCGCTAGCCCTTTCTGAGACCGCAAAACATAAATGCAGAGCACCTTCAAAGATCAAGGACTGACTAGACATTATAATTCATGGTAAAAGAGATCCAATCATAGTCATACCCGATATAAATTAACAGTAATTAATGCAAATGACAGTTGTGCTCTCCAGCTAGTGCTTTTAATAAGAGGGTGATGACTCAACATAAAAGTAAATAGATAGGCCCTTCGCATAGGGAAGCAGGGATTTGTAGAGGTGCCAAAGCTCGGTTTTGAAATAGAGATAAATTATATTTTGAGCGGCATACTTTCATTGTCAACATAACAACTAAGAGATGACGATATCTTCCATGCTAAACAAATTATAGGCGGTTCGCAAACAGAATGGTAAAGTCTATACCCCCCCTCCTCCACAAGCATCAATCCATGGCTTGCTCGAAACAATGAGTGCCTCCAACATTCAATGGGTCCTAGGGGGAGTTTTCTTTGCAATTATTTTGATTTAGTTTGCATAAAGCATGGGACTGGGCATCCCGGTGACCAGCCATTTTCTCGTGAATGAGGAGCGGAGTCCACTCCTCTTGAGAATAACCCGCCTAACATGGAAGATAAGGGAAGCCCTAGTTGATATATGATCTATTCGAGCATGCAAAACAGAATGATTATTTGAAGGTTTAGAGTTTGGCACATACAAATTTACTTGGAACGACACGTAGATACCGCATATAGGAAGGTATAGTGGACTCATATGGAATAACTTTGGGGTTCAAGGGATTGGATGCACAAGCAGTATTCCCACTTAGTACAAGTGAAGGCTAGCAAAAGACTAGGAAGCGACCAACTAGAGAGCGACAACTGTCATGAACATGCATTAAAATTAATAAACATTGAATACAAGCATGAGTAGGATATAATCCACCATGAACATAAATATCATGAAGGCTATGTTGATTTGTTTCAACTACATGCATGAACATGTGCCAAGTCAAGTCACTTAAATCATTCAAAGGAGGATATAACCCCATCATACCACATCACAACCATTTTAATAGCATGTTGGCACGCAAGGTAAACCATTATAACTCATAGATAATCAAGCATGGCACGAGCAACTATGATCTCTAATTGTCATTGCAAACATGTTTATTCATAATAAGCTGAATAAAGAACGATGAACTCATCATATTTACAAAAACAAGAGAAGTCGAGTTCATACCAGCTTCCATCTCAGTCAATCCCTCATATATCATCATAATTGACTTTCACTTGCACGACCGAACGGTGTGAATAATAATAAGAGTGAACGTGCATTGGACTAAGCTGGAATCTGCGAGCATTCAATAAACAGGAGAAGACAAGGCAATATGGGCTCTTGGTTAAATCAACAATGATGCTTATAAGATCCACTTCAACAATTTAATCATGGTCTTCTCCTACTGACCCCCAAAGAAAAGAAAAGAAATAAAAACTATTTACACGGGATAGCTCCCAACAAGCAAAAGAAGAATGGGAAATATTTTTGGGTTTTCCTTTTAATTACTATAGCAAAGAAATAAACTACTACTAATTTTTTTTGTTTTTCTTAAGGTTTATCAAACACACAAGAAGAAGGAAAGGAAAAGAAAATAATCTAGCATGGATATTACAGTGAAAGAGTATGAGCACCGACATCTAGCAACGAGTGTGTGCGAACATAAATGTAATGTCGGTGAGAAATACATACTCCCCCAAGCTTAGGCTTTTGGCCTACATTGGTCTATTGCCAGGGATAACCTGGCTGATACCCATAGGTGAAGCTCGGGTCATACTCCGATGAAGAAGACTCTGACTGCCACTAGCTGGCAACCACCTATGGATCCCAAGAATAAACAGACTGTCGTGGAGGCTCATCTTGTGGCTCCGGTTCCGGGGCTGGTGTAGAATTTCGATAGGCTTGAACAGCTGCCCACGGAACGATGTGAGGACCCGCATACAAGTTAAACAAAGAGGGAGCAGTAAAAGTAATAGTCTCAGGGTGATGTTTATCAAAGTACAATTTATATTTGAGCTCCCCTTCACGACTCTTAACAAGAAAGTCATGCGCTAGCATACTCTTATAATCTAAATAAACACGGGGCGACGATGTTTCCTCTTTCTCTTCATGCCTAATAGGTATTTCAAAATATTCAGCTAGGCGTGAAGCATAAATGCCTCCAAAGACGGGGCCCTTAGTACGGTTCAGACTTAACCTTCTAGCAACAATTCCACCCATACTAACAGAGTTATTGCGGTATAAAGCATGGAACAAAATGCTAATATCAGGAACACTAAGGTTTCCACAGTTCCCGCGACCAATCAAGCAATGACTGGCAAATAAGGCAAAGTAGCGTAAAACAGGAAAATGTATGCTAGTAATCCTTGCATCAGAAACCTTCCTGGTTTCTCCCACAGTGATAGTGTTAATAAAAGCTTCTACTTCGTTACGGTGTGGTTCATCCAAGGTGCCTTCGAAGGGTATTTTGCAAACCTCGCAAAATTCAGCTAATGGCATATCCTTAACAACGTCATATAAATGAAACTCTACTGATGGAGGTGATTTCTTAGGGAAAAAGTAGAAGTTTTGCACAAAATTATTTGTGAGTAAGAGATACTGATGACGTTGGTCGCGGAGGAAGTCGGTGAGGCTAGCATTCTCAATCAATAAATAGAAATACTCATAAATCTCGGCTCTCCTCAAGAAGTTATCGGAAGGCCATTCACACGGCCGGACCTCCGCGGTGCGAGGCAAGTTAAATTTGGGCTTCTGTTCTTCTTCCTTTTGTTTTTCCTTCGAGCTTCGGCTCGACGAGCCCCTCAAAAGTCTCTTCATTATTTCTGAAACAATCTGAAATTTTTAGTAACTTCAAATAAAAGTGAACCAACTTCAATAAAATTGATAGCAACTACTCCCACAAGTGCCTAGAGCCTATATCAAGCATTAGAACTACTTGGAACCATATAAATTTGACATGCAAGCTCAAGAACATGGTCACCTATGCAGCATAAATTTGCAATGAATAGAGCACTAGAACAAAAACTAATTGGACCAATGGAGGAGTCACATACCAAGGAACAATCTCCCCAAGCAGTTTTGCAAGAGGTGCTTTGAGCAAGGAGATCGAAAATCACAGCAACAGGGGCTGGAACTCGTGCTTGAGTTGGTTTTTCGTGTTTGTGTGAGGCAGAGGAAAAAGATGGGTGCGTGGATAAGTGGAGGAGGGCCACCGTGGGCCCACGAGGCAGGGGGGCATGCCTAGGGGGGTAGGGCGCGCCCTCCACCCTCGTGGCCAGGTGGCAGCTCCCCCCGTGGTAATTTTTGCACAGTAAACCCTCAAATATTCCCGAAAAATCATATTAAAATGGCATGGCATTTTGAGGACTTTTATTTTCGGGATATTTTTATATTGCACGGATAAATCAGGAAACAGACAGAAAAAATACTATTTTACTTTATTTCTATTAAATAATAGAAAATATAAAGAGGGTATAGCAGGTTGTGCTTCTAGTTTCATCCATCTCATGTTCATCAAAAAGAATCCACTAACAAGATTGATCAAGTCTTGTTAACAAACTCATTCCGATTAACATGGAACCGGAGAAATTTCGAATAACACTATGTTACCTCAACGGGGATATGGACATCCCCAATAATAAGTATATCATATTTCTTCTTGACGGTAGGGAGAGGAAATTCAAGACCTCCAAATATAATCGATGGAATTTTTCCAATAGAATTGATACTATAAACTTGAGGTTGTTTCCTCAGAAAGTGTACCGTATGCTCGTTACCATTAACATGAAAAGTGACATTGCCTTTGTTGCAATCAATAATAGCCCCTGCAGTATTAAGAAAAGGTCTTCCAAGAATAATAGACATACTATCATCCTCGGGAATATCAAGAATAACAAAGTCCGTTAAAATAGTAACATTTGCAACCACAACAGGCACATCCTTACAAATACCGACGGGTATAGTAGTTGATTTATCAGCCATTTGCAAAAATATTTCAGTAGGTGTCAACTTATTCAAGTCAAGTCTACGATATAAAGAGAGGGGCATAACACTAACACCGGCTCCTAGATCACATAAAGCAGTTTTAACATAATTTCTCTTAATGGAGCATGGTATAGTAGGTACTCCTGGATCTCCAAGTTTCTTTGATATTCCACCCTTAAAAGTATAATTAGCAAGCATGGTGGAAATTTCAGCTTCCGGTATCTTCCTTTTATTAGTAATGATATCCTTCATATACTTAGCATAAGGATTTGTTTTGAGCACATCAGTTAATCGCATACGCAAAAAGATAGGTCTAATCATTTCGACAAAGCGCTCAAAATCCTCATCATCCTTTTTCTTGGATGGTTTTGGAGGAAAAGGCATGGGTTTCTAAACCCATGGTTCCCTTTCTTTACCATGTTTCCTAGCAATGAAGTCTCTTTTATCATAACGTTGATTCTTTGATTGTGAGTTATCAAGATCAACAGCATGTTCAACTTCTACATCATTATCATTACTAGGTTGAGCATCATCATGAACATCATCATTAACATTTTCACTAGGTTCATGTCCGTTACCAGATTGTGTTTCGGCATCATACATAGAGATATCATTTGGATTCTCAGGTGGTTCAGCAATAGGTTCACTAGAAGTTTGCAAAGTCCTATCATTTTTATTTTTATTCCTTTTAGAGGAACTAGGTACATCAATATTATTTCTCTGAGAATCTTTCTCGATTCTCTTAGGGTGGCCTTCAGGATACAAAGGTTCCTGAGTCATTCTACCAGTTCTAGTAGCCACTCTAACAGCATAATCATTTTTCTTACTATTCATTTCATCAAGCACTTATTTTTGAGCTTTAAGTACTTGTTCTACTTGAGTGGTAACCATAGAAGCATGTTTGCTAACAAGTTTAAGTTCACCTCTAATATTAGCCATATAATCACCCAAGCATTTAATCATATAAGCAGCTTGTTTTAATTGTCTTCCAAAATAAGCATTAAAATCATCTTGCTTAAACATAAAGTTATCACACTCATCCAAGCACTGACTAGCAATTTTAGTAGGAGGGACTTTAGCTTTATCATATATAGAGAGAGAATTTACCTTTACTACCTGTGTCAGGATATCAAGATCAGGAGGTTCTTCAGTGAATAAAGAATTGAGATCATATACTTCTTCAATAGGCGGTAAATTAAGACCGTGTATTTCTTCAATAGGAGGTAAATTCTTAACATCTTCAGCTTTAATACCTTTTTCTTTCATAGATTTCTTTGCCTCTTGCATATCTTCGGGACTGAGAAATAGAACACCTCTCTTCTTCGGATATTGTTTAGGAATAGGCTCAGTAATTGGCTCTGGAGCTGGCTCAGGAGGTGCCCAATTATTTTCATTTGTCAACATATTATTCAATAGAATTTCAGCTTCATCTGGTGTTCTTTCCCTGAAAAGAGAACCAGAACAACTATCCAGGTAATCTCTGGAAGCATCGGTTAGTCCATTATAAAAGATATCAAGTATTTCAGGTTTCTTAAGAGGATGATCAGGCAAAGCATTAAGTAACTTCAGAAGCCTCCCCCAAGCTTGTGGGAGACTCTCTTCTTTAATTTGCACGAAGTTGTATATTTCCCTCAAGGCAGCTTGTTTCTTATGAGCAGGGAAATTGTCGGAGTAAATGACCACGGGTAGCCTAGCCGGCTCCCTTTGATCATCGGAAAAAACAACGGGCCGATCGCACCTCGGAACGCCTAAGATGTGGGGCCGCCTTCCTCCGGCCGGCTATCGCCTAAGCCGGAGGGCAGAAGGCGGCCCGGCTATAAAACAACCTTTGGAGGGCGCCACGATCGGGTCGCCTCCATAAAGACAGCCTATGAAAGACCGACTCCCAGAAAGCGGCCCGCGAAGGGCCGACTCCGGGAAGCAGGCGGCCGAACGCCGCATTCTGCAGACCATCACTCATAACGGTGACGGGACGGGGCATGGCTACAGCAAACCCTGACACCCCCGAATCCCGGAAGATACATGGTCGCAGTACGCCGTACGGGGCGGCCATGCCCCGTCCGGCGTGGCACTGTTGCCATGAGGATCATGACGCCATCCACGACGGGATGCCAGTACGGCCCGCAGGCGGCGGGCCCCTTCGGTCAGAGAGACATCCAAAGGCGGCCTGGCCTCCCCCAGCCGGCCCAAGGTCGGTGTCGGTGTCAAAACCGGCGGATCTTGGGTAGGGGGTCCCGAACTATGCGTCTAGGCGGATGGTAACAGGAGACAAGGGACACGATGTTTTACCCAGGTTCGGGCCCTCTTGATGGAGGTAAAACCCTACGTCCTGCTTGATTGATATTGATAATGTGGGTATTACAAGAGTAGATCTACCACGAGATCAAGGAGGCTAAACCCTAGAAGCTAGCCTATGGTATGATTGTTGTAATGGTTGTTATGTCCTACGGACTAAAGCCATCCAGTTTATATAGACATCGGAGAGGGCTAGGGTTACAGAGAGTCGGTTACAATGGTAGGAGATCTACATATCTGTATCGCCAAGCTTGCCTTCCACGCCAAGGAAAGCCCCATCCGGACACGGGACGAAGTCTTCAATCTTGTATCTTCATAGTCTTGGAGTCCGGCTGATGATGATAGTCCGGCTGTCCGGACACCCCCTAGTCCAGGACTCCCTCAGTATCCCCCGAACCAGGCTTCAATGACGATAAGTCCAGCACGTGTGTAGTCTTCGGCGTTGCAAGGCGGGTTCTCCTTTAAGTTCCATGTACCTTCCGAACAGTGTCCGGCTTCCTTATCAATGTCGCGCTTCTTGGCTTCCACGCCCAATAATGGCCTTCTTCCACGCGTCGCACGAATGCGAAAAGCCAGGGTATCTTTTATGTTTTACCCCCTAGCTGCGCAAATAACCTGCCTATAAGAGAGGCAGGAATCCAGATCCAAATCGCACCATCTTCCTCCCGCGAGTACTCGTCGGAGCACTTCTTGACAAAAAATCCATTCCATCATGGACCGTCGATGCGGCTCCTCTTCTCGCGCTCCTAATCCCTTGCCCGAAGATTGGAGGAGATGTTCTGTTCCACACAGCGAGCTGGTGACGCTCCAAGCGGAGGGATATCTTCCTCCGGCCTTTATGGTTCCGGTTCGAGCCGGGCTGGCCACCTATAAAGGTGGGAAGCAAGCGGAGGCCACCCCTAGTCCCTCTAAAGGGGAGCGGGTATGCTTCATCCCTTATCTAATAAGGGGGCTTGGATTTCCTGTACATCCGTTCCTCCGCGGGCTCCTGGAGTTCTACGGACTCCAGCTCCATCACCTAATGCTCGCCTCTATTCTGCATATCGCAGGTTTCGTTGCTCTTTGCGAGCTATTCCTGGGCATCGAGCCCCATTTCGCGCTGTGGAAGAGCCTATTCTGCCTCGTACCCCGCTCTCACGAGGGGTCAATATATCAAGTGGGCGGTGCCGAAATATGGTGCATCGCCGGGACCGGATATCTATCCGGAACCCCTAGGAAGGCGTCCGAAGACTGGCCTTTGGAATGGTTTTATATAGAAGACGCTCCATTGCCGGACCCAGTTCGGATCGGCCTCCCTGAGTTTAGCGACGCTCCTCTGAAGAAACGCCTAAGTTGGCGCCCGCGGAGCCCTCAGCTGGAGGAAGACAAGAGCGTCCATTATCTGATGGGCCGGATAAGGTTGCTGGCCTATTCCGGATTGACCATGATCGGAGTCATGGCCACGTGCATTATGCGGGGGGTGCAGCCGCTGCAATACAGGGGCCACCCAATGTGGGATTTCAATGGAGAGGACGATGCCACCCGCCATGGCCGTAAGTGGCCGGGATCGACCGAGGATCTGGTGAAGATTCTGTCCGGCCTGTACAAGGGGGAGAAGGAGGACTTCCTCCGTACGAGCCCATTGAATGGGTTCTCCATGAATAACCCTCGGAGCTGGGTAAGTGGACGTTTATTCATCTGACCCGTGCTTTCAAAGCCGAGTACCTTACTCTGTGATTTTGACGCAGAAACTGCGTCGGGATGTGGAGGACATTCACAGTCCGGCTCCACAACCCGAGGATCCTGGAAGATCCCTCGATCCGACCTCCGAAGAGGATCCGGATATAAAGGTGGAGCTAATCGACGGGGTGTTCCACCAGCTCAGCATGGACAATGCTCTAGTCGCCATTACGGCCGACTACCCCGGCTTGTCACCGGCTTCCCAGGTACTTACGACCAAATTCCTAACACCATTATTCCATCTTCATGCATTTCTGACCACCATATACAACGTTGTCCTGCAGGCGGTGCCTTTAAGGCAGGAAGCCGAACCCACGGTGGCTGGCCAACAAGGGTCAATCCGGCCCAGCAGGCAGAAGAGGAGCGCGGCGCGGATTCAAACGTCGCCGCAAAGGTATAGCTCATGGTTCGTTATTTAGAACAACGTTCCTAGGAAGCGTTTGAGTGCTTATAACTTTTGTAGGAGAAAAAGCGCCCGCCGGACTGCGGGCATAGAAGTTGCCAACCCAGCCTCTACTAGCCAAGCTCCAGCGCCTGGTCCGGAGGGGGAGGCGAGCTCAAGGCGCGAGCCAGATACTCCTCCAACGGAGGATGCCAACAGACTGTCTACCACCAAATCTGAGGTGGAGGGCGCCATGAACCGTAGGCGCCGCCGGACAGTTTTTCGTGACGCGTGCTTCTCCCCTGAGGCGTTGAATGCCTTTAACGCGGGGGACGCGCACCTCCGTGCCGCTCAAGATGGTTTGACCAGAGCCACGGAGCAGTATGTAAAAGACATACATGTAAGAGATTTTAATAGTTGTATATGCCAGTAGCCCCCGAGACTTAAAGTAGTTATATTAACTGATTTAAGGATCATTTGAACTGTAGGATCTTACAAAGAAGAATACCCAACTGTCTCAGGAGCTGCAAGAGTGTAAGGCCCAACTTGAGGCCGCACTCGCTGCCGCAGGAGGAAACACAGGAACCCCTCCTGGTAACACATTATTTAAAAAGATAAGTGGTGTGCGGCCTGCGCGCAAGTCTAATAATGACATTGCAGGTGCTGCCGGATAGGATCCGGACAGGCAAGAACTACTGCGCCAGCTGAAGGCCGGCGAGAGGGTGCTGCATAAGGTGCAACAAGAAAGGAACAAGCTCTAGGATGCCCATACCCAGCTTGGAGAAGAGCTGAAAGGTGTTCAGGCCGAGCTGTCTGGCTCCGTTAAGGAGAATCAGCGGCTTCGTCGTGGCATCTATAGTAAGTGCTTGAGCGAACTCCTTTGAAAAGAAGAGTTCGGCGAGGAAGTCAATTGACAAAATATGTCTGTAGGTATACTCACAGGTCGCCCTGCGGAGGAGATGCCCGTGTCAATGGGTGATCAACTTCCCGAGCTGTTGCAACTGCTCGAACGAGTTCGGCAGGCAATGAGCGGCGTCATCCAGGCTTTATGGCCAGCCCTCTCCCTATCCGGAGGCCTTGGGGAGCTTGCGGAGAAGCTTCAGGGAGTGCGGTAGCGCTTCCGTTTATGGAAGATTTCAGCCTGCCGCCAAGGTGCCAGGGAGGCCTGGGCTATGGTGAAGACGTGGTACAAGAAGGCGGATCCCAACCACATGGCCGAAGTCGGACCTGTGGGGCCCGATGGGAAGGAGATCCCTGTGAGCTTAGTATACGGCCAAGTAGAGTTGGCCGCTAAATTTTCCCAACGGGATTGTAAATTAGACAGCCTGTTAGACGGGATTGAGGAGGAATATAGTCAGTCGATTTGACAATGTATTTTAAAATGACATGTAAAATGCCTTCTAGCCGGATTGTAGATCGTTTGTCTTTGCCGACCTTTTCGCTTCAACCTCGGGACCCTAGAGTCCGGAGTGTGTCCGAATACCTTCTCGGTTGAGAAACAACCGGGGCATGCATGGAGACCAGGCGTAGGGGTCATTAGTGCTTTATCAGACAAGTGCCCAACTAGTTATGTTATATTACATGGTTAGTAAGAAACATCTTCCAGGGAGAATAATTCCGTTAAGGGTTCCTTTCCTCTGGGGAGGCATGCCCTAAAGTGCATGTCCGGACTGCGAAAAGAGCAGGATAACATCTGGGGGCAGATAAATAAATTGGTAAAAAATCATCTTTCAAATCACCGACCGAATATTCCCTTAAGAACGCTAGCTTTCGGCTTCACCCAGTCTGAGGTACACATCCGGCTGACCCGGCAGTAACAATCGCAGAGGTGCTCCCTTTACCTCCTAGCCGAACAATCGGGAACGTAGGAGTAAGCATAGGAGCCAGGCAACCCAGCTTGGCCAAAACTTAAGTCATATCGATGCATATATTGGTGAATAAAAGGTACACGTGGAAGTTTGACACGTGTGCTGGGCATGAAGCCCTTATAATTAAGCTTCTAGTGAGGAAGCCCCCAGGTATAATGAGTGCGGATAGCACATCAATTACATGCGAACGAAGCGCAAGTAAGCCTTTTAAGGCTTTGATGAATAAGGGTGAGAGAAAAAAGATAAACAAAAGACAGCTGAAGTGTAAAAAATTTGGACGGGGGAAAGGGACGAAATCTTAGTCCGGCACTAGGCATAGAATCTTCGGAGGCGGGCTGCGTTCCATGGATTCGGCTCGAGTCGGTTGTCCTGCGCATTTCATAGACGGTACGCTTCGCCGGTCAAGACTTGATCGATGATGAAGGGGCCTTTCCATTTGGGCTTGAGCTTGTCCTTTTTCTTGTCCGGCAGGAGTAGAACTAGTTCGCCAACGTTGTAAGTCTTGGCCCGTACTTCTCTGCTTTGATATCTTCGAGCCTGCTGCTGATAGAATGCAGAACGAGCCTTGGCGACGTTGTGTTCTTCCTCCAATGCGTCCAAGCTGTCCTGCCGATCCAACTCGGCTTCTCTTTCTTCGTACATGCGCACTCGAGGTGAGTCATGAATGATGTCGCAGGGCAGAACTGCTTCTGCACCGTATACCATGAAAAATGGTGTGAATCCGGTAGTACGGTTGGGCATTGTCCGCAGCCCCCAGAGTACGGAGTCGAGCTCCTCTACCCAGTGCGTGTTAGATTTCGTAAGGGACCGCACCAGTCTGGGTTTGATGCCGCTCATTATTAGACCATTTGCTCGTTCCACTTGACCGTTGGTTTGAGGATGATAGACTGAAGCGTAATCGAGCTTAATGCCCATATTTTTGCACCATGATTTAACCTCGTCGGCCGTGAAGTTCGTGCCGTTATCGGTGATGATGCTGTGGGGGACACCATAACGGTGTACTACCCCGGATATGAAGTCTATCACTGGTCCGGACTCTGCCATTTTAACTGGCTTGGCCTCTATCCATTTGGTGAATTTATCCACCATGACCAATAGGTATCTTTGCTTGTGGGTTCCCCCTTTAAGTGGTCCAACCATGTCAAGCCCCCAGACCGCGAACGACCAGGTAATGGGTATAGTTTTGAGGGCGGTGGGTGGCATATGGCTCTGATTAGCAAAGAGCTGACAACCGACGCATCTTTGGACTAAGTCCTGAGCATCTGCCCGGGCCGTCAGCCAATAAAATCCTGTACGGAATGCCTTTCCTACAAGGGCCCGGGCTGCAGCGTGGTGTCCGCGTAGTCTGGCGTGAATTTCAGCCAGAAGGTCTCGCCCTTCCTCTTCGGAGATACACCTTTGAAGGACTCCGGTTGTGCTTTTCTTATAGAGTTCTCCCTCATGGACCTTGTAGGCTTTAGATCGCCGAACTATGCAGCGGGCCTCATTTTGGTCTTCGAGAAGTTCCTGCCTAAGCAAGTAGGCTAGGAATGGCTCTGTCCACGGGGCGATTACTGCCATTACGTCGTGGGTTGAAGGTGTTATTTCATCGGCTGACGCACCGGTTATGTCCGAGTGCTCTGTATCGGTTGGTGCGGCTGCTTCCGGTTTGTCATTTTCGGACTCCTCTTCCCATAGTACGGATGGCTTGAACAGCCGTTCCAGGAAGATGTTTGGAGGGACAGCGTCACGTTTTGCGCCGATGCGTGCTAATACGTCGGTTATTATCCCTGGCTATGTGGTGGAATTCAAGTCCTTCGAACCGAGCTGACATTTTAAGGACAGCATTACGATAGGCTGCCATTTTCGGATCCTTGGCGTCAAAGTCTCCATTTACTTGGGATATTGCGAGGTTTGAGTCCCCGCGCACCTCTAGGCGTTGAATGCCCATGGAGATTGCCATCCGGAGGCCATGCAAGAGGGCCTCGTATTCGGCTGCGTTGTTGGAGTCTGTGTACATTATCTGAAGTACGTATTGGACTGTGTCCCCGGTTGGGGACGTCAATACGACGCCAGCCCCCAATCCGGCCAACATTTTGGAGCCGTCGAAGTGCATAATCCAGTTGGAGTATGCGCCGTACTCTTTAGGGAGTTTGGCTTCAGTCCACTCAGCGACAAAGTCAGCCAAAACTTGCGACTTTATAGCTCGCCGGGGTTTGTAAGTTCTATCGAATGGTAGGAGCTCAATGGCCCATTTTGCAATCCTGCCCGTCGCGTCGCGGTTGTTTATAATGTCATTTAGGGGTACTTCGGAGGCCACTGTTATCGAACACTCTTGAAAGTAGTGTCGGAGCTTCCGGGATGCCATGAACACCGCATACGCTATTTTTTGATAGTGTGGGTAACGGGACTTGCAGGGAGTTAAAACAGTGGATACGTAGTACACTGGTTTTTGAAGAGGGAATTTATGCCCTTCTGTCTCTCGTTCTACGACGAGTACCACGCTCACAACTTGATGTGTTGCCGCGATGTATAACAACATTGGTTCGCCCAGGTTGGGCGCAGCCAGGACCGGATTTGTTGCCAATACGGCTTTTATTTCTTCGAGTCCGGCAGTGGCAGCATCCGTCCACTCGAAGTGTTCGGTGCGTTTGAGGAGACGATAGAGGGGCAATGCCTTTTCTCCCAAGCGGGAGATAAAGCGGCTAAGAGCCGCCATGCATCCAGTCAGTTTTTGGATCTGTTTGAGGTCTTTTGGAATATCCAGCTGTGATAGAGCTTGGATCTTGGCCAGGTTTGCTTCAATTCCTCTACCGGATACAATGAAGCCCAGGAGCTTTCCGGCTGGTACGCCGAAAACGCATTTTTCTGGATTCAGCTTGATGTCATATGCTCGGAGGTTGTCGAATGTGACCCTCAAATCGTCTACTAGAGTTTCGACGTGTTTGGTTTTGACGACTACGTCATCTACGTATGCCTCTACTGTTTTGCCGATCTGGGTAGCCAGACATGTCTGAATCATGCACTGATATGTTGCGCCGGCGTTTTTAAGTCCGAAGGGCATTGTGTTGAAGTAGAATGGTCCGTATGGAGTAATGAATGCCGTTGCGGCTTGGTCCGCTTCCGCCATCTTGATTTGATGGTAGCCGGAGTATGCGTCCAGGAAGCACAATGAATCGTGCCCTGCGGTAGCATCGATGATTTTATCGATGCGGGGGAGGGGGAAGGGATCCTTTGGGCAGGCCTTGTTTAGGTCTTTAAAATCGACACATAGGCGCCAGGATTTGTCCTTCTTTGGTACCATTACCAGGTTTGCTAGCCAATCCAGATGTTTGATGTCTCTGATGAATCCGGCTTCCAATAGTTTGGCTAGTTCTTCTCCCATTGCATGTCTTTTGGGTTCGGAAAATCGTCGAAGAGCCTGTTTGAAGGATGCCAGGAGAAAATGTCCCAATTTTCCCGAAGTAATTCTCGCAGTGCGGCGTCTACATCAGGGTTCAACTGTGCCCCGATGGAGGCCGTCTTTGTCGGGTCCGTTGGATGGACCTGGAATTTTATTGTTTCGTCCGCTGGTTTAAAGGAGGTGGACTTGGATCTCTTATCGAGTATCACATCGTCTCTATGCACCGTAGAGCGCAGTGCGGTGAGTTCCTCTGCCGCTAGGGCTTCGAATAGTGCCTCCAGGGCTAATGCGGCTGTTTTGTTTTCGGCGCGGAGTGCTATGTCCGGATCACTAACGAGAGTGATTATCCCGCCGGGCCCAAGCATTTTGAGCTTCATGTACCCGTAATGGGGTACGGCTTGAAAAATTGTGAATGCCTCTCGTCCTAATATAGCGTGATATCCGCTGTTGAACGAGGCCACTTGGAACATGATTTCTTCGGACCTGTAATTGTCCGCCGAGCCGAACACCACATCAAGTGTGATTTTTCCGGTGCAATGCGCTTCCCGGCTAGGGATTATTCCTCTGAAGGTTGTGCTGCTCTGCTCAATGCGGCTCCGGTCTATTTCCATTTTTTGAAGAGTTTCCTCGTAGATGAGGTTTAATCCGCTGCCGCCATCCATGAGTACCTTGGTAAGTCGAAAGCCGTCCACTATTGGATTGAGGACCAATGCGGCTGGTGCTCGGGCTGTTCGGAATTTTGGTTCGTCGCTGGCGTTGAAGGTGTTGGCCGCGTCGCTCCAAGGATTTGCTGTTGCTACTTGGTAGACTTCGGTGAGGCTGCGGATTGTTCGTTTTCGCATATTGCTTGATGCGAAAGTTTCGAAGACTGTTGATACCGTACCGGTACTGTTGGTGTGGTTTTCCGGGGCTAGAAGCTCCTCGCCACTTTTGGCCACCTGCCGTAATATCCAACATGCTCGAAGGCTATGTGTTGGGGTGGCGCCCTTGGTACTGTGAATTGTACAGGGTCTGCTGAGCCATCCCTCCAATACGGTTCCGTTCCCTTTATGGGGCTTCTGTTTTTTGGTTTTTATACCTGGTGCCTGTGTAATGCACCCTTTTGTTGCGAACTGGGGTTGGATTCGGGGCCGGATTGTCCCAAAACCTATTTTCGGTCTTCCGGAAACTCTCTATCGCACAGTACTTTCGTACTATGGATGCCAGGTCGGCGAAGCGTGTGATTTCACGACGGCTGACGGCGTTCAAGATTCCCCTGTCCGTGCAATTATTGCAAAAAATCGAGATTGCGTTTTCCTCTAGGCAGTCCTTTATCATGTCCATGACCAGGAGGAATCTGGCCCAGTAATGATGTACTGTTTCAGCTGGCTCTTGCCGGATTAGAGATAGATCGCATATATCTGGACGGGTGGGTCTAATTGAGTCCGGAACCCTACCCATCTCGAGGCTCGAGGGCCGAGAAGTTTCCGAATTCGGAAGCTTGGAAAGTGGAACGTTGTCCAACGAGTCCGGTCTGATGCCTGACTTTAGGTTCAGCGCTTGATCGAAATCCGTCCCTCCGCGGGAATCCGGCATGGAGGGTTCGGTGGCCCGGACACGACTAGTTTTTAATATAGGAGAAGAGTCGCCGCGATGTTCCTCTACCACCGTGACGTGGTGGGTAACCTGGGGAGAGTTAATCTCTCTCAGATCGGTTTTAAGCCCGATCTGATTGTAGTCTGTAGCGACTCCCAGGGCGGCGATGCGATCCAAGAGTTCATTTACAGACGAGAGCTCTGTTGGATCTAGCTGCTCGGCGAATTCCGAGTTGACGTGAAGATTGCTTTCGATGACCCGAGAGGTCATCGTCGAAGCGGTGGCCGGACAGGCGGTCATGAGAAAACCGCCCAGCCGGATAGTTTGGCCGGCGGCCAAGGCTCCTTTGGCGAAGATACCGTCCTTGAAGACGGGAAGAGGCATCCTTCCTATCGGTGACGACACAGAGGAACTCTCAATGAAAGCACCAATGTCGGTGTCAAAATCGGCGGATCTCGGGTAGGGGGTCCCGAACTGTGCGTCTAGGCGGATGGTAATAGGAGACAAGGGACACGATGTTTTACCCAGGTTCGGGCCCTCTTGATGGAGGTAAAACCCTACGTCCTGCTTGATTGATATTGATAATGTGGGTATTACAAGAGTAGATCTACCACGAGATCAAGGAGGCTAAACCCTAGAAGCTAGCCTATGGTATGATTGTTGTAATGGTTGTTATGTCCTACGGACTAAAGCCATCCAGTTTATATAGACATCGGAGAGGGCTAGGGTTATAGAGAGTCGGTTACAATGGTAGGAGATCTACATATCAGTATCGCCAAGCTTGCCTTCCACGCCAAGGAAAGTCCCATCCGGACACGGGATGAAGTCTTCAATCTTGTATCTTCATAGTCTTGGAGTCCGGCTGACGATGATAGTCCGGCTGTCCGGACACCCCCTAGTCCAGGACTCCCTCAGCCGGGCCGGCTTCAAGTAGCCGGCTTGCTCCCCTCGGGGCACGTGCACCATTAAGCAGATGAGACGCGGTATGGCTACAGTGGGATCCCGCAAGGCGGCAGCACTATAGCCATGCTTACCTCGACAGAACCCTCGTCATCAGAGGTGAGGCCACAGTAACCAGCCCCCGACGGGACCCACCAGTCGGCGGGCCCCAGAAGCCGGCAGAGAAGACGGCGGTTGTAGACACTGACGGCCTCGGCCTGCGTCCGGCCGGATTACCATTGTACCCCCGGGGGGTAGGCCTATATAAACCCCCCGGGACACCCATGCAAAGGGTTGAACACAGAGAGTTTGAGACACCACCATCGGGAGAGGAGAGAGCTAGCCTTGCCCCTCTTCCTCCTGCTACCCAACAGCTCAAGGAGCATCTTGTAGCTACTTGTTGATCTAGTGATCATGCGGAGACCCCGCAGAGCAGCAGTATGGGTGTTATCTCCACGGAGAGCCCCGAAGATGGGTAAGATTCACCGGCGTGCATGTCTTCGCCTCATCCCATTTCCAGGCACCGGCGATGTCTTACTGGCTCCCACAATGATAAGCCATCCGTTGGCATATGTCGCACCTACCACCCGACATTTGGCGCCCACCATGGGGCCAGGTGCACCATCGTCCGGAGACCTGCTCTGGACAGGAACTCTTTTCCTCCCCAGCGAGCGTAGCCAGCCCGGCACGCCCGATGGCGCTTGCCCCGACACTCTGCAAAGCGTCGACGACGTCTGCGCAGCAAGCTGCCTCGCTGACCTCCTTGGCGAGGGTTGCATCTCCGACGAGCCCGCATCGGACGCGGGCACCGGCTGCCTCGAGAGCTACCTCATCATCCTCCTCGACCAACTCCACATCTTCGGCGAGCCTACCGCGGACTTGGAGTCGGTCGGTTCCACCGACCCGATGCTTGTCGACTCCGGCACGGCATCGCTTGACACCTTCCCCTCTGACGTGATCGTCTTCGACGATCCCCTCCCGTGAGCTGACAGTGGCGGCAGCACCGTCACTGAGGTGCTAGTCATCAGCCACGGAGCCGCCTCCGGCGAGAACACCCACGACGCCCTGCAAGCGGTGCTGCAGGACCTGTCCATCCCCATTCCAGCTGATGCCGACGCCGAGGCACTGGAGGCTCGCCGCCTTGCCCTCGTCATGGAGGGCCAGAAGATAAACACCATGAGACGTCTCACGGAGGCCCACCAGCGCGAGGTCGACTGTGCCGCCTTCGGCACGCCGCCTCCAGAAGGGCCAAGCCGAGTCGGCGCCGTCAAGAAACGCGGTGCAGCCATCGCCAGCATGCTGGGTGAGGAGCACCCGGTCTACGCCACACCCCTCGAGAATCTACGCGCCGCCCAGTCGATCGTTGACGAGCTCAACGGACTGGGGGCCGACGAGCTGCCCTACATGACTAGATGCATCCAGCAACTGATCTACGCGGCCGCAGCGTGCTACGAAGCCGGCGTCCGAGCTGAAAGCCCCCCTCGCCGAGAACACGGCGCGACGTCGCGTACGCTGACTACGGGCGGCGCCCGTGCGAGACAAGAGAAGGAGTCGGCTGCTAGCCGCAGCCGGACATGAATCACCATCGAGCGCGACGCGGAAGGCCGTCCCCGAGGCATGGAGAGACGGGGCGATTTACCCCCTCCTCCACCTTGCGGGGAGAGATACCCCACCCCGCCGCCTATCGAGCATCCGACTCTCAGCGGCCGACTTGGTCGCCGCGAAGGAGTCGGCGAGAACGATGCCCGCCATCGGATCGACCGCCTTGCGCGATCCCTGGCCCTAGAAGAAGAAGATGATGTCGGCCCGCCTTGTTTCGGCCCCCACATCCGCGACGAGCCCTTTCCCAAAGGGTTCTCGCTCCCAAGAGACACCCCCAAGTATAACGGCTTCGTGAAGTCGGAGGACTAGTTGATCGACTACTCCACCGCGGTTCGCATAGCAAATGGCAACCGGCGCGTTGCCGTAAAGTATGTCCCCTTGATGCTCCAAGGCACGGCGCACACCTGGCTCAACAGCCTCAAGCCCTACAGCGTCAACAGCTGGCTCGACTTCACGGAAGCCTTCATCCGAAACTTCACCAGCACCTACAAGCGGGCACCCAAGCCCCGACAGCTCTCCTTGTGTGTACAAGGACCCGACGAGTCGACTCGTGACTACCTCACGCGTTGGGCCGAGCTCCGAAACTCCTGCGAAGGGGTGCACGAGGTTCAGGCGATCGAGTACTTCACGGCCGGGTGCCGAGAGGGCACCCTCCTCAAG
The DNA here is from genome assembly GCA_963921465.1 of Triticum timopheevii. Classification (NCBI taxonomy): domain Eukaryota; kingdom Viridiplantae; phylum Streptophyta; class Magnoliopsida; order Poales; family Poaceae; genus Triticum; species Triticum timopheevii. The sequence goes on from OY997264.1 coordinate 82,976,080, forward strand.
CACCGCCTCCTCTGCGGCAAGCCGACTACCCTTGATGAGTTGTTGATCATTGCGGACAAGTACGCCACGGCCGACTCCTCCATGAAGACCGAGCTCCGAGTCGACGCCTCTGGGAAAGTGCTTGCACCGGCTCCCAAGACGCCGGCTGGAGAGTCCGCCCGGCGCCCGTACCAGAACGACAACAAGTGCAAGGCCCCGATGCCGCCTTCCACTAGTCGACAGGTGGCAACGATCGAAGAAGAGCAGACTGAGGGACGGCCGGCTCCCAAGAAACCGAAGGGCGGCAGGCCGGCTTGGCAGCCGGCTTTCTCCTACGAGCAAACCCTTGACGCCCCCTGCAAGTTCCACGGCGGCGCGAAGCCATCCAACCATACGACCCGGAAGTGCCATTGTCTCACCCGAATCACCAAGGGCGAAGGGATTTTGCCGCCTCCGCCTGTGGGCCAGCCGCCTCCTGCCCCCCAGCAGCCGGCCGCTCGGCCTGCAGTCGGAGCCGTCCACTACGAGTTCCCTGACGAGCACGCCGCCTACGTCGTCTTCACGAGCCAACCGGACGATCGCTGAAGTCGGCGCCGACAACAGCAAGAAGTCAACGTGGTCGCCTCCAGTAACCCTGAGTTTATGCACTAGTCCGAGAAACCCATCAGCTGGAGCCGGGACGACCACCCAGCGGTGATTCCGTCTCCTGGCTCCTATGCCCTCGTTTTGGAGGCTACCCTGGCGACGGAGAGGCGCGCCGCTCGTTTCTCCCGCGTGCTGATAGACGGCGGGAGTAGTATCAACATTCTATACCGAGATACCATGGAGAAGCTCGACATCAAGCCGAGGCACCTCATGCCTAGCCGGATCGTGTTCCATGGCATCGTACCCGGCCTGTCCTGCGCACCAATCGGCAAGATCAAGATGGATGTCCTCTTTGGAGACAAGGATCATTTCTGCCGAGAGGCAATATGGTTCGAGGTGGTGGATTTGGAGAGCCCGTACCACGCACTGCTTGGCCGACCAGCGTTGGCCAAGTTTATGGTTGTGCCCCACTATGCCTACCTCAAGATGAAGATGCCGAGTTCCGAGGGCATTATCACCATAGTCGGAGACTACAAGAAGTCCTCTGAGTGTGCAGCTGCCAGCAGTCTCCTGGCCGAGTCCCTCGTGATTGCCGAAGAAAAGAAGATGCTGGACCGAGTTGTGGCCTTGGCTGGCAAGCAGCCGGCTTTGTCTCCTGACCCCAAAGAATGTGAAGCTCAAGGTTCTTTCCAGCCGGCCAAAGAGACAAAGAAGATACCCCTGGACCCAGAGCACCCTGAGAGGCACGCTGTCATAGGCACGGGCCTTGACAGCAAATAGGAAGGCGAGCTCGTCGATTTCCTCCGTGAGAATCGGGACGTCTTTGCATGGTCTCCCAAAGACATGCCGGGTGTCCCGACAAATTTCGCCGAGCACAAACTACACGTCCGATCTGACGCAAAGCCGGTCAGGCAGCCCTTGCGCCGCCTGTCAGAAGAGAAAAGAAGAGTAGTCGGAGAAGAGATAGCCCAGCTTCTGGCAGTCGGCTTCATTATGGAAGTGTTCTTTTCGGAATGGCTTGCCAACCCGGTCCTCGTGCTGAAAAAGAACAAGCAATGACGCATGTGTATCGATTACACCAGCCTCAACAAAGCCTGCCCAAATACATCAGGAAATGAGCGATAGCGAAGTTGGGCATTCGACGATAGAATGTGCGCCATGTTTATTCCCTCCGGAAAGGTACCTTGGAATTTGGAAGACGCCAACGACACAGCTACCCCGCGCAGGGGACGTCGTAGTGTGGCGGACCCGTGCACGAAAGGGACGCAGACGGAGGGAAGCAGCGCTGCCAAGACGACGTAGCATTCCACCGGCGACGAGCGAGCTAGCGCACGAGGGAGACGTACACTTAGTAACAAACGGCCTGGGCCCCATCACGCGGGTGGTAGTGCCCATGCGCTAGCCTCGGACGGTCGATCGAGAGCCGCACAAGTAATAATTCTCAGTTACACAGCGAAGAACAGTACAAACAAGGAGAATGTTCAACGGGATTGCTAAATCTCGACTAAGACTTAACTAAGTTTCAGTCGATGGTATATTCGTGGAATCTTATGTGAAGATCCTGTGTTAAAACGCTTGTTCCTCTTTGATGGAAGAAGTTAGAGGTCGAGCAAAAGAATGCACGAACGAACTACTGTGCAGTTAGCGGCTAGCGTGGGTTTGCCGTAACTGAACATGCGAGTCCCATTCACCTCGGAGAGAGAGAATCCAACTGTGGCTGGTGGGACGGTGTAATTAGCTCGCGGTGACCACGACGTAAGATGGTCCCTCTCACCATAGGTTCCTTTTCGGACAACAGCGTCACTCTTACCTTGATCTAGTATATCTTTCATGGCGTGGAATCTCCCCTGGAGAATGGATCAAATATGCGGTGCATCGCGCACGTACGCCCTGTTCATCCATTTGCAAGCGGAAAAACCTCAGATAATCTATTTTCGGAATACAAGCAAATGGCACCTGGAAGTATGCAATTGCATGCAGCTCCGATCGTTAACTACTACAGCACCCATGCATGCAGGCCATGTACTAGCATGCTACGCAAACCTCGCGGGCTCGATGTTTCCAATCATGCCTCGCATGCATGCGCACACATGATTTCTCTTATTATTACGGAGACAGGAAGAATGTCTCGTGTACAATGACACGCCGGATGAACACAGTCAATCCCGGGCATGTGGCATGTGCATCTCCATCGCAGCCTAATAATCAGCATGAAATCATGGACACCACGCGTGACGGCTTTGGTGACCGGATCAACGAAACGTACAAGAAATTAAAGTCGAGCTGCGCGGCAGATTAGGGCATCATGGCTAGTGACACCTTGGCACTTTACTCAGGCAGCCACCAGCTGGACGACAGGTGTAGGGTACCATCAAGATTCAAGAACACGGTCATGTTGCATCCATGGGAGTGTTCTAGTTTCATTGGTTCTCCAAAAGCAACCTTCCGTTCTTGAGTCTGGGTCCAGACTGACGATTCGACATTTTTCAAATCTTCATGCTAACGTATTATTGATTTATTACGTTTGTACTCCTTGTGTACGAAGATGTTATGAACTAGAAAGTTCAAAAGATGGAGCACTAGTTTGTAAAGCTGTTTGGCAACCATTCACCACTAGCTACAATAAATCTATTTTTGATGTATGAGTTTTATAGTTGTTTGGGCAAAAGCGTACATGTGCCCATCAGTTCATGCATGCTGGTAGGGGCAACGTAGCTACACTTTACGGGTGAGGCAGCTTGCACGTTTGGTTTCTCTTGCTCAAAAAACTTGCTGAGGATACTAGCTGTAAAAACCATCCACACAAGTGGAAACATGGCCTCAGGATGCTATTTTCTCCAAAAGCAAATTATAAATATTTTTTGTGGCAAACTTTGACAAATGCATTGCGTGGTTGAAGAATCTTATTATGAAATGACATTCGTGAAAGTCATGCCAAAAAAAGGAAAAATCGACACTCCAAAATGCTTTCTGACATAGCATTTTTGAAGCATCGATTTTTTTGGCCACAACTACCAAGAAGGTCATTCGATAATAGATTTTCGCAAGCACGCAAAACATTTGTCAAGTCTGCAAAAACAAAACTGAATTTTTTATTTGTTTTACAAATTTCTTTATTTTACTGTTCAACATGGAGCATTTGAGCTTGAGAGCAGATAGTCCGCGTCCTCATCGCCGTGCATTCCTATGGACCGTTTATTCGGACCCAGATGCTTGCGCTGACCTAGACATGCGTTCAACCCGACCCAGAGACATAGTATAACTAACGAGAGCCAGATGAAGGTGCATGCAGACACATGATTAATTGATCCAACCAACTTGAACGAAATGCTAAAGTAAGCACGCAGGCAATTTTCGGGCATATGTCCAGCCTAGAGCGTACATACGAGTATGCGACGGCGGCTTGCACCCACCCAAGCACAGATAAACCCATCAGTCGACCATGAACAAGCAGCCGCCACCGCGAGCAGCCACCCACGGGCACCGGCGGGACTACTCTGGGCGGGAGACCCGGCAGGGGGACAGGGGAATGTGCGCGCCACTGCGGCCGCTTCTGGGGCGTCACCGCGTCACCGGACGAAGCAGGACGTACCTTCCCCGGCAGAGTTAACTTAAACTAACATTGAGAGTTAAAAATTTGCTATAGGAAAAGAATCAGCATGCATGTTGTATGCTGATTGCCTACAGCCTTTGGAATCCCACTCCAATCTCGCATGTCCTTGGTTTACTCATTGATTCCTCATCGCGGCATGTGGATCTCCATATCGCAGCCTAATAATCGGAATCAACAGCTGCGTACAGTATCATCATGGACACTAGGCGTGACGGCTTCGGCAACCGGGTCGATCAACACAACGCACAAGAAACAACAACTCCGTATTTTCTGGCTTCCCAACCCTAGCCGCCGTCGGGGCCTAGTCCATTGTCCTCCCCTTTTCCCGCCGCCGCCGGAGGACGCCGCCGGCTTGCGCCCGGAGGCCGACGGCGGTGGCGGGGCTCTTCCTCCCTCCTGCGTCTCAGGGGGGTGGGACCCCAACATGCGTGGAGATGCGGCCGATCTACAAGCAACGACATTGGCTTCGACGGCGGTGGTGGTCGGCCCTGCCTTGGGCCACGGGCGGCTGCTGCGGCGGCGCGATGCGGTCTTCGGCAGCATGCCATCTGGCTTTAGATCGGCGGCGGCGTCGAGGGCCTGATGGACTGCTTGGCGGCACCCATGGCAGATCTGTTCTGGCCGGTGTGGCCAGTGGTGGTGGTCATCTTCTTCGTCGGCGGTGGCCGGCCAGAAGCTTGGTGATCGGATCTCGAGATCCATCATCTAGTCCCGGCTGCGAGTTGGGGAGACATGGTTGCCGGTGAAAACCGAGCCGACGGCAGGCGATGGCGGCGTTTTACGTCGTTATCTTGATGAAGGCATCGTCGTGTAACTATTGTCGACCCACTCATGCTGCTCCGGAGGAAACCCTAGGATCTAGTGTTCCTGATCGGACGATGGCGGCACTGCGGTGTCGTTTCTCTCTTGGGAGCATCGTTTGTGGAGCAGCGCTGGAAGTCAGAGGCAGGAGGTGCAGCGGCTTCGTCTTGCACGGAGCTTCGGTGGAGATGTCAAGTCATGCCTGGCCGACACGTGCTACGCTTGGTCATGCCTAGTCGGCAGGTGCTACGCACGATAGATCCTCCAAGGACTTCAAGCTGTGTCGGCTGGTGATACTTGGCAGCATGGCGCTGAGGTGTATCAGTGGCGACCGCGACGTGTTCAGCTATTTGCGCGCAGGGAGGAGGTGTTGTTGGGCGCCGTGCTGGCGTCGATGATAGCTGGACTGAGCAAGGTTGATGCATCAGTACAGTTCTGAAGATGGAGCGATGGCAGTTGGCGGCAGCGGCCGCTGAGAGCACCCAGGACCAGTGTGTGCCCCAGACCCGGCAAGTGGCTAGGTTGGGGTCTCAGGTCTTAGATGTTAGGCTTAGCTGCGATGTCTGTTTGGTATTAGGCACAGGCTATCTGCGCCCCTTCATCAACTGGATTGGTGTAGCGACAGTTTGTTGCTTAGACGGCGGCTTTAGTCTTACTGTTGTATTGATTTTGTAAAGTCTTGTGAGAATAATTAATAAAGTGGCCGTATGCATCGCCAGATGCATCCTCTTTTTCTAAAAAAAGAAACAGAAGTCGAGGCCACATGGCTGCTTAGGCCTTCATGACCGGTGATACCTTGCCACTTTGGTCCTTTAGGCTTCCAGCCACCGGCTGGACGACAGGTGTATATTGGATATACCATCAAGGATGGCGTCACGTTGCATCCACGGGAGTGTTTGCTCCATTGGTTCTCCAAAAGCAACTTGCTGTTCTAGCTAGTCCGGGCCCGCGCTGATGATTCGATATTTTTGTAATCTTCATGATTCGGATGTGAAGATATTATGGAGTAGAATATTCAAAAGTTACTAGCACTTTGTAAAGTTGTTTGACAACCATTCGGCACTAGCTAAAATTAATCTATTTTTGATGTAGAAGTTTCATGGAGACCAATTGTTTGGGCAAAAGCGAGCATGTGCTCATGATCCCGTGGAGGATGACATGCAGGTAGGGGCCACGTAGCTACACTCCAAATGAACCACCGATAATAATAATACTACTACTCTAAGTAAAGTGCATCTTTACGGGTGCGCGCAGCAGCACGGACTATCTTCAACCTGTATACATATTTTTCTTTATTTAGATTTTTAAATCCTGCAGAATTTCTTCATACTAATAAGTAATTTTTTTTACTTTATATTTATACATATTTTTTTGTGTTTTCAGTAATGGATTTTCTACTAGGTAATTTTGGTAGAGTGCCTATTATTTATATATTATGTTGATGTTTTTCTACTTTTGTTGTTCATTATTTTTCTAATAATGGTTGTGTGCATCCTTTGATGCATAGCCCGGGGTTATCCCTTTTCAAGTAGAGAAAAGGGGATGAATCTAGATGTATTTTAGTTTTAGATACATTATTTTTTGTTCATTTTGATGACAGGTATTTTTGGATGGAGGGAGTATTATGTTTGAGATTCTTCCTACTTTCAATGCACTTTTATAATAGATCTGGACCCTTTTTGGAAAAATAAAAAATCAAAGCAAGCGCCCGAGGAATAGCAGAAGCACACTTTGAATCACGGGAAAAAGGAAAAACACCGTCAGTCCAAGAGAGGGAATCAAGCATCTTGGTACATTCCATATTTATTCAGATCCAGATGCTTGCATGTTGACCAGTCTATGCTGCTATGCCCCGGGTAGACCTGGGAATAGTTTGGATTCAAACTATAGTTTCAGTTTGGTTTCCTATTGGGCTGTCATTGGATTGGACAAAATAGACTGAGACACTACCTTAATTCAATTTGGTCTGGGCTGCACTTATTTTTGAGCTGGATTGGTTTGGTCTGGACAGAAAACAATTGGTCTCAAACAGCTTCAACCCATAGTCTGAAACCAAATGCAGCGACCAAATCGTACTAGCAGCCTCGATGGGCGACCGCCGCCGCTAGGGGTCACTGGGCTGCCGCTGGATGGAGCTCCGGCCACCTCTCTCTCTCTCTTTCTCTCTCTCCCTCCCTCCCTCCCTCCCTCCCTCCCTCTCTCTCCCTATCTCTCTCTACCTATCTCCCTCTCTCTCTCTCTCTCTGCAGGTGAGACGCCCCCACCGACCAAGACGCCGCCGCCGGTGACCAAGCTTGTAAGGCCAGGGTTGGAACTTGTTGCCCGCCTACATGGGTGCTACGCAGCAATGCACCCGAGGCTGGCCGGCGTGTCTGCTACTTCATCGACTGCAGCAAGCTGCATACAGCCACGGTGTTCAGTGATGGCAATTAGTATTCATGCATGCATCAACAGCCACGGTGTTCACTGATGGCAATTAGTATTCATGCATAGGAGCTATCCACGTCCGCATGTGTGCATGTCCATGGTTTGAAAATTTGGAGAGAAACCAATTCTAGGAAATGGGCTAGATTGGTTTGGTTTGAAAACATGAGCAGTTCAGTTTGGTTTGGATTATAGCACTTATAGTTTGGATTGGTTTAGTTTGACTGGTACAGGTGTACATGTATGGATTGGTCTGGATTTGGTTTGGATTACAAACTTTTCCCAGGTCTAGCCCCGGGTCAACCCGACCCAGAGACATAATTTACGAGGGCAACATGCAGATTCGTGCATGCATGAATGCACACGATTGATCTGACCAGCCGGAACCAAAAAGAGGGGAGCATGTTGTGCCGTGTCATGCGCAGCAGCACACATGCGAGGGCGGCTTGCACCCACCTCCGTTCGTCCGCCATGAACAATCAACCGCGAGCCCTTGCACGGCTACCGCGCCATGGAACTACTCCGGCTGGAGGACAGCGACAGTGTCGAAAAGAAAAGGCTTGAAGACGACGACTTCATCGGTCCTGCAGGGACAAATTGAGTGTGGGCGCGACTGCGGCAGCGGCACTTTCTGGGCGTCACCGCGTCACGGGGGAAAGCACCGCGGACGATGGAGGAAGCTACACACGGCCTTCGCCCTTCGGCGGCGAGCGCTTGAGGGAGACGTGCGTGCCATGTGCGCCAAGAATTGTAGAGAGACTTTAACCAACAACGAGAGCTCCAAGTTTTGGAATCTCACTCCAATTATGCACGCATATCCTTTTGATTGGCTTGAGCGGGCAAAACTATTGTGTAGGGGCTAGCGTGGGTTTGCCGTCACAGGACGCGTCCCATTCACCCCGGGAGAGAGAATCCAACTGTGGCTGATGTCAAAGAATAGAAAGTAATATATATATGAGGTGGTGTTAAACAAAAAGAATATAAATTAAAAACTACTGTAGAAGGCTTCGTCAAAGAATAGAAAATAAATACTCTAGTACACATGCATCTCTACTTTCCACTCTAACTTTTCAGTTTTTCTACACCGAATCACACATTTTCTCTTCAAGCACCCGTCTCTTAGAGATGACCCTGTTTCCTCATCCGAACCTGCTTTTCCTGACATCTGATCCTACATGGCATACGAGGCATCACCATGGGGCATACGCGTCCCATTCACCCCGGGGAAGGAGAATCCAGCTGTGTTGTGGCTGATGTCGCGGTGAAAATAGCTCCCGTTGACCACGACGTAAGATGGTCCTTCTCTAGCTTCATTTTCGAAGGAGGGCATGGCGATGCGCGGGTCACTTTCTCCTTGGTCTCTAGTATATCTTTCGTGGTGTAGAACGTCCCAGAAAGAATGGATCACATTCGCGGTATATCTTGCACGTACGTCGTGTCCATCCATTCGCAAGCAAAAACCCCACTTTATCTATTTCTGAAAGAAAATAAATAATGCCTGGAAATTGGTTGCCATATGTGCAAAAAATCACCTTGTTCTTCCGTAAAAAAAAACACCCCGTGTGTCTAGCATTTTTGCTACCTAGTGCCAAAAACATTTTCTTATTTGTTGTTTAACCAGAGAAATCACTAAAATATTCACACCTATAGTAATATACATGTAGGTTGAACTGATTTTTTTTATAAAATAATTCTAATGAATGCGGCCATTGCTAAAATAAGGTTTGGTGATGTCTGTATCTATTTGAATTAGGTTTTTCTAACCTTGTTGGTTGCTATTTTTGTACAACATTCAGTTCTCTGTATTATTTTTCTTATTTTTTGAATAAACTTTTTGCGATGGGAAAGAACACCCGAATCATTTCACACACACACACACACACACACACACACACACACACACACACACACACACACACACACACAAACCCAATCTGCAAGCATGATATTATTTTTATATTACGAGGAAATTTTTAGGAATATTTACAGCCAAAGGCTTGTTTGACTATATATGTAGTTGCATGCAAAATATGCACTGTCGTGTCACTAATTCCAGCTCTCATGCATTCGTGCATGCAAGCCAAGTAGCATGCCACGCAAACCTCGCGGCCCCGACGTTCTCAATCATGCATCGCACGCACGCGTGTACATGATACGTGCAATTATTTTCCCTATTATTGCAAAGAGACAGGAGGTACGTATCATGTACAATGATACACCGGATGAACAGTCGATGTTCGTTCAACAAGCGGCAAGCCATGCATCCAGACGTCTCACATGTGCATCCTCATCGCAGTCTAATGATCGCCATCAACAGCTACGTACAGCACCATTATGGACATTAGGCGTGACGGCTTTCGCAACCGGGTGGATCAACACGGTGGATTAGGCATCATGAATTCATGACCAGTGAGTGATACCCTTGGCACTTTACTCTTCTAGGCTCGAGGAAGCCACCAGCTGGACGACAGGTGTGGTCTAGGTTACCATGTCAGGAACATCGTCATGTTGCATCCACGGGAGTGTGTTGGTTCCGTTGGTTCACCAAAAGCAACCTCCTCTTCTAGCTAGTCTGGGCCAAGCGCTCATGATTCGACATTTTTCTAAGCTTCATAATTCATGGTAATATTGAATTGTTAAACTTGTACTCCTTGTTTGTGAAGATATTATCAAATGATACTACTCCCTCCGTTTTTAAATATTTGTTTTTCTAGAGATTTTAACAAGTAACTACATACGAAGCAAAATAAGTGAATCTACATTCTAAAATATGTCTATATACATCCGTATGTGATAGTTCATTTAAAATTTCTAAAAAAACAAATATTTAGGAACGGAGGAAGTACTTTGTAAAGTTGTTTGACAACCATTCGCCACTAGCTAAGCTAAATAAATATACTTTTGATGCGGGAGTTTCACGAGACCTATTGCTTGGGCAAAAGCGTACATGTGCTCGTCTGCTCATGGGCTTGTGCATGACATGCAGGTAAGGGCAATGTTGCTACACTCCAAGTGAACCACCCGATGGTGACGATAATACTAATAATCCAAGTAAAGTGCGCCTTTACTAGTGTGGCAACTTGCACGTTTGATTTTTCTTGTTAGTGCCGATCGAGCACGAGTCCAGGACATCTTCTACTCAGTTGAAAGTGTTTTTACAGCTCGTGGGCTCAACACGTTTGATTTTCATGGCTTAATCTCTCTGGCCCATAAACATTTATCAGACGCTTAACCGATGAACGGGATTGTTAAATTTCAGTCGAGTAAGACTTAACCAACTCTCAATCGATGCTATATTCGTAGGATTTTACATGAAGATCCGTGCTAAAAAAATATATGTTTTATCACTTCACTAAGACTTAGTTAAATCTCAGACGATTGAGATCTAGCTACATTCACCGATAAAATGTTCGGAGCATCTCTAAAAAAGACAATATTGTTTCTTTAATATAGAGATCGGAAAGGGGCCTCTCATTCACTAAAAAAAAATATCAAAAAAAGATGTTAAAAGTAAGAGCACTACAGAAAATTATGCATACATCTTCTCTTTTCCGGGAGAATTTAGGCATAAAACTTGGCTTGTGAATCCTCCAAATTGGTACGTACTAGACAGAAGGTCACGTTTTTCTTTGAGAAACAAGTAGGTTACCTTTTTTTAGGGTTGGTCACTTGTAGTCAGGGGACAAAAAAGAAACACACCGTACGTCCACGAGAAAGAAACAAGCATCGCCGTGACCTCGTCCATATGAACCGTTTATTCGAATCCAGATGCTTTCGTTGACCTATGCATCCGGTGAACCCGACCCAGATACATAATTTACAGAGCAACATGCATGCATGCATGCACATGCTTGATCCAAGATCCAACCAACGGGAATCAAATGTCATGGAGAGACCCAGATGCATCCGTTGACCCCGTCCGTCCACCATTGTCTGCGTAGCAAATCTATGTTAGCAAAGGAGTAACCAATCAATAATTTCGGGCATATACACATGTTCTGCGAAGCAGCACACACGTTAAGGCGGCCGGCTCGCACCCACCCACCCAGGTAAACCCCGTCCGTCCGTCCGTCCACCATGAACAAGCAGCCGCGAGCCCCACGCACGCCCACCGGCGCCTTGGAGTCACTCCGGCCGGAAGACAGCGACACTGTCGAAAAAGAAAAAGATTGAAGACCGCGACTGCTGGATCGATCATTGGGGGGACAAATCGACTGTGGGCGCGACTGCTTCTGGGCGTCACTGCGTCACTGGGAAAGCGCCGCCGACGACGGAGGAGGAAGCAGGACGCGGCCTTCGCCGGCCCTTCGCCGGCCAACGAGCGCGCGAGGGAGACGTGCGTGCCGTGTGCCAAGCAATGGCAGAGCGCTTGAAATTTCTGTTCAAGGAAAAGAATCCGCATGTGTGACCGTCCTCATTGCCAGTCTACATACAGCCTTTGGAATCTAACTCCAATAATGCACGTATATCCTTTGATTGACCGGTTGATTCCTCCGTGGCTTAACGAACACTGCGGACTTCGTCTTTGTGTGGGCGTCGGCACTCGCGCGTCCCGTTCCACTGAGACAGGAATCCAGCCGTACGTTGCTGATCGATGGAACCTAGCTAACCCGATGACGACATAACCAAAGGTGGCTAAGTACGTGTCGATCTTCACTGGGTCGTCCATATATCTTTCGTGGATCACATCGTCCCGTAAAGGAAATAACCAGATACGCGGCCACGCATGGACTGCTTCTGCCCACCCATCACCAACGTAGTTAAACCGTACTGTCCGCCCTGGCACATTTCTTTTTCATCACAAGGAAAACATAGTGTTATTGTGTTGGGGACATGAGGTTATTTCTGTTGCTCACGGTTCAGAATAGAACATTTGGATGGATGGCTCATGGAGTACGTGTTTATATTTCTAGTCCAGTACAGGTCAACTTCCAGGTGTTACATATGCCACGTGTTTCTCACTGGAGTGGACTATTTTTCTTCGTGGTAAATGCCGTACCCAACGGTTTGAAGTGAGCCACCCATACATGGCTGAATGCATGACCCAGATGCAGAGGTCGGGGATACATCCTCCTTTCCAAAAAAAAATGTTTCGATGAATCACAACACGTACGCGATCCTTCATGCATGGGACCGGTGATTTGCAATAATGCATTGCACTCATACAGATACAGGTACAATTAATTCCTCTACGATTACGGTGACACCACGTAGTACGTACGTCTAGGGTACAATGATACACGAGTTGCACAGTTAGCGCCTCGCAAGACTCCAAGCCCGTGACGTCTCAACGCATCTGCATCTTTCCGTCCTTCTCGAAGATACCCCGCATCTGCATCTCCATCGTCGGTGGTCTCCAATGATCAACTGCTAGCTCGTCCTTAGTCTCGTCACGGCTTTGGCAACCTGTCCGGGGCGAATGGAGGGTCGTACAAGCGATGAATGGATCAAGCGCCACGATTGCACGGCATCGTTGGCGATAGCTAAGCTACTCTCGCGTGCTAGCGCCGGTACCGAGTACAGGCAGGCCACCTCAAACTCTGTACAGGTTGGCACTTCGTAGGCAGAAATGGTATCACCTAAACCCGGGCATGGGCAGCCCGGCCCGACGACCCGGCCCGAAAAACCCGGGCCGGGCCGGGCCGGGCTTGACATTCGGGCCGGGCTCGGGCTTTGTTTTGCAGCCCGAAAGATAGTTTAGGCCGGGCTCGGGCTTCATTTTTTCTGTATTTCGGGCTGGGCTTTCGGGCTTCGGGCCGGGTTTACACGTGCGCGTACTAAAAAACAGCATTCGGGCCGGGCTTTCGGGCTTCGGGCTTGATTTCGGGCCGGGCTCAGGCTTGAAAATATGGAGTATTTCGGGCTTCGGGCCGGGCTCGGGCTTGAGAAATGAAGGTCGGGTTTTTACAAGCCCAGCCCGAAACCCGGCCCGGCCCGACGTTTGCCCAGGTTTAGTATCACCAATGATATCAATGAAATGCTAGAAATTGCAAGCAGCTATTACAAGGACCTATTTAAGGGTGGGAGTAGAGATGGTTTTAGAATTAACAATGAATTCTTCTCCCCAGAGGAGAAGGTGAAAGAAGTAGAAAATCAATCTCTTCAGAAGCCCTTCTCAAAGGAAGAGGTCAAGGATACCATCTTTGGATCATATTCTGATGGGGCTCCTGGACCAGATGGACTTTCTTTCTTATTCCTTCAGAACTTTTGGGAAATCATTAAACATGACATAATGGCAATGTTTGATGATCTCCACAAAGGGGATCTCTATATATATATATATATATATATATATATATATATATATATATATATATATATATATATATATATATATATATATATATATATATATAGATTAAATTTTGCTATGCTGACTGAGGGAGTTCCGGACTAGGGGTGTCCGGATAGCCGAACTATCATGATCGGCCGGACTCCAAGACTGAAGATACAAGATTGAAGACTTCGTCCCGTGTCCGGATGGGACTTTCCTTGGCGTGGAAGGCAAGCTTGGCGATACGGATACGTAGATTTCCTACCATTGTAACCGACTCTGTGTAACCCTAGCCCTCTCCGGTGTCTATATAAACCGGATGGCTTTAGTCCATAGGACGAACAACAATCATACCATAGGCTAGCTTCTAAGGTTTAGCCTCCTCGATCTCGTGGTAGATCCACTCTTGTAACACACATCATCAATATTAATCAAGCAGGACATAGGGTTTTACCTCCATCAAGAGGGCCCGAACTTGGGTAAAACATCGTGTCCCTTGTCTCATGTTACCATCCGCCTAGACGCATAGTTCGGGACCCCCTACCCGAGATCCGCCGGTTTTGACACCGACATTGATGCTTTCATTGAGAGTTCCTCTGTGCCGTCACCGATAGGCTTGATGGCTTCTTCGATCATCATCAACGACGCAGTCCAGGGTGAGACCTTCCTCCCCGGACAGATCTTCGTATTCGGCGGCTTCGCACTGCGGGCCAATTCGCTTGGCCAACTGGAGCAGATCGAAAGCTACGCCCTTGGCCGTCAGGTTAGATTTAGAAGTTTGAACTTCACGCTGACATCCGCGGGGACTTGATCCTCGATGGATTCGAGCCACAGCCGAGCGTGCCGCACTGTCACGGCGAGCATGATTTAGCTTTGCAGCCGGAGAGTCCCCTGGAGGCCCCACTCGAACCCGCTCCGATCTTCAATTCGGAGCCGGTTGCGCAGATCGAGGACGGATGGCTAGACACCGCCTCGGGGGTTGCAACCTCTATGGCGATAGAGGCGAACACTGACCTTGTCCCCCATGAAGCTCGTGACTCCGAGGTGCCGGACTCCTTGCCGGACTCCGAACCTCCCGCGCCCTCTCTGATCGAATCCGATTGGGCGCTGATCATGGAGTTCACCGCAACGGACATCTTTCAACACTCACCTTTTGGCGACATCTTGAGTTTGCTAAAGTATCTCTCGTTATCAGGAGAGCCCTGGCCGAACTGCGGCCAGGACGGTTGGGATGCGGACAACAAAGAAATTCAAAGCCCACCCACCACCCACTTAGTAGCCACTGTCAATGATCTAACCGACATGCTAGACTATGACTCCGAAGACATCGACAGTATGGACGACGATGCCGGAGAGGACCAAGAACCAGCGCCTATCGGGCACTGGAAGGCCACCCCAACTCACGATGTATACATGGTGGATACACCAAAAGGAAGCGATAATGAGGAAAAACGGGACGTGGCGAAGGACAACTCCCCCAACAAACAACCAAAACGGCGACGCAAGCGCCGCCCGAAGACCGGCCTCGATCAAAACGGCACCCATACGGACCCGGCCCTAGAGCAGGGCGAAGCAGTGGACGACGCACATGCCACCAAGCAGCCATCCGAACATGATGAACTGGACAAGCAACCCATCCCCGGCGAAGACGATCTCACATCACTAGAGCATACGAACCTTCATAAAAGGCTCATCGCCACTGCAAGAAGCTTGAAGAAGCAAAAGCGGAAGCTCAAAACAGCGGAGGACGCACTCAGAATGAGATGGAGCAAAGTACTCAACACCGCAGATAAATATGACGCTAGTCACCAGACAAAGAGCTACCCGAAGCGCAAGCTGTTGTCCGAATTTGACGAGGAGGCCTTAGAGCCCCCGCAGTCAAAAAAGAAAGAAGCTGCCTGGCCGGATAGAAGACCAGATGACAGGCCAAGAGCAACAAGGGGCGCCACACACAAGCCGGCACACGATCAACATAAAAATCCTCGGAAAAAGGATGACCCAGCCAGGTCTATCTATGGGCCAAAAAAGAAGACTCCAGGAAGCACCATAACCCGCCGAGCATTTGAAGACAACGGCACACCCAAATACAGAGGCGCCGCACACCCACTATGTTTCACCGACGAGGTACTGGATCATGGATTTCCAGTGGGATTCAAACCCGTAAACGTAGAGGCATATGACGGAACAACAGACCCCGGTGTCTGGATTGAGGATTATATCTTACACATACATATGGCCAGAGGAGACGATCTCCATGCCATAAAATACCTACCCCTCAAGCTCAAAGGGCCAGCTCGGCATTGGCTTAAAAGCCTCCCAGAAAATACCATTGGAAGTTGGGAAGAGCTTGAGGATGCGTTTCGAGCAAATTTTCAGGGGACTTATGTCCGCCCTCCGGATGCAGACGATTTAAGTCACATAACTCAACAGCCCGGAGAGTCAGCACGCAAATTCTGGAACAGGTTCCTCACTAAAAAGAACCAAATAGTCGACTGTCCGGATGCTGAAGACTTAGCAGCCTTTAAACACAACGTCCGAGACGAATGGCTCGCCAGACACCTCGGCCAGGAAAAACCAAGAACAATGGCCGCACTAACAAGCCTCATGACCCGCTTTTGTGCGGGGGAAGATAGTTGGCTGGCTAGATGCAGCACCAGCGACCCGAGTACATCCGAAGTCAGGGATGGAAATGGGAAGTCACGACGTAGAAAAGATCAGCGCCGAAATAAGGAAAATGGCCCAAATAGTACGGCGGTCAACGCCGGATTCAAAAGCTCTCGGCCAAATAACAAAACACTGCCCCTCAAGGACAACAGTGACGAGCTATCCAACCTAAACAAAATTCTGGATAGGCTATGTCAAATACATAGTACCCCCGGGAAGCCTGCAAACCATACCCACATAGATTGTTGGGTCTTCAAGCAGTCCGGCCGACTTAACGCCGAATGCAAGGGGCTCGACAAACCAAGCGAAAGTGACGAACCCCAAAAGCAGTAGTCCGGAAAGCAGAAGACTTTCCCAATAGAAGTCAAAACAGTAAACTCACTTCATGTGATAACACGAAAACACAGCGCGGCACCTGCCATACCAGGATACCATCCGCAGAATGGGGATAGACCCTACCAAAATTCGCCATAGCAGCACTTCCTTCAAAGGAGTGACGCCAGGCCTTTAAGCCAATTATACAGGCTCTGTGGCACTAGAGGTTGTGTTCGGTTCATCCGACAACCTCTGTCGCAAAAAGCTCACTCTCCATCGCCCCATTTAACAGTAGCCCTTAAGCACTACTGGGGCGCGAAGCTTTTGCCCGCTTTAATGCAATACCACATTACGCGTCTCTTACGCTTAAAAAATGCCCGGTCCACGTGGCATAATCTCATTAAAAAGTAACTCCGAGTGTTCCTCGACCATGGAGAACGTGAGACTGTGTCGACAGCCACACACTGATCAGACCTTGCAGGTCAAAGCCCCTAAAAACAGGTCATTCAGACCTCGGACATGGTTAGGCGAGTCCGGCGTAACTAAACAAGGGGCTTCCCAGCCGCATACCCCCTTTATTAGGGGCCGCGGGTTTAAATGATGAGAGCCAATAAAGCTCAACTTTCTTCATCCTCCCAATTATATTATATTTTAATACAACTTCTGCACGATATTTCTTGGAAACTAAGTCCTTCTCTTTTACAGATGAAGCACGTGCTACACCCATCCAGGATACAGCACAACAGAGACACAGGCGCAGACGTGCAGTAGGGACCCGTTGCAAGGATTCTTTTCAGATTAAGACCCTGCGTAAACCTTTCTTACTGTCTCTTGTTGATACACATCCCCCGGTTTCCCACCATAGCTGAGGAGGAGGCTGGCGTTTTGGCATCGGCCGCTTCAGAAGTTCCCGCCTGTACCTGGACACTAGGGGCTTAGGGCATTGTTCTGCCCGATATCATAAAGACCGAACACCTCAGGGAGTGTTCGGCGTCTCGAGTTAGGCCTTATATGCATCAGCTCTGAATCATGTCTTTGGTCAAATGTTGGGTTTGCCCGGCTCCTGTGTTTTGCTGCCTTACGTTCCGCATCATCGGCTAACGCGGCACCAGGAGAACTACTGCGATTGTGCCCCGGTTCGGCCGGGCGAGCACCTCAGTAGAGAAAGCCGAAAACTGACTGTCATGATATAGCGAGAGACTGGTCAACCACTCGATCGACCATTGAAATGTTTAGAATTCCTCCGCTTTGATGAAGGACCGCTTCCTGGTCAGGCACATACGCGCCCCGAGTTCGGAGAAGAGCGGTGCCGCCAGGGGCTATAGATAGTAGCCCCACATTCGAGCTCCTATGTCTAAGTGAAAGTGATAAAGCATTATAGTCTGGTTGCCTAGTTTGCTACGCTATCACCTCCTTAAAAGGACCAAGACGTTGGATTAAGTGTGAAAAAGCGCTTTTCTTTTTGCAAACACCCCCGCACCATGTGCGAGGGGGCTGAAGCCAAAGACTGCCATCTTTCAGATTATACATACATATACGGCCGCACAGGAGATAGTTCAATACTTGAACGCACAAGTATAAAAAGCTATTGCATTATAAACATGATCTCAGAAATCATACATGTCATTCAAACATAATATCTTTCGAGCACTGCGACTCTATTAAACGAGCGCCCTGTAGGACTTCCTCAAAATAGTGCTCGGTGGGGAATCGGCTTTTGTCCGAACCCCGGGATGCAACAGCGGTGGCATCCATCTCTGCCCAGTATGTCTTACCACGGGCGAGAGCCATCCGTGCACCTTCTATGCACGCCGACCGTTTCATCGCCTCAATATGCGGCACCACCCCAAGGAATTACTGCAACAAGCCAAAATAACTCTTCGGCTTGGGCCTTTCCGGCCATAGATGAGCGATCACATCTGTCATGGCAAGTCCGGACAATCTATTCAGCTCAGCCCACTCAACCAACCGATCACTCAACGGAAGTGGACGCTCCGGACTATGGAATTGAGACCAGAAAAGCTCTTCCATTTCGTGATCCTTCTGGCTTCGGAAGTGCACGACTGCGTCCGCCGCACTCACCGCCAAGTCCAGATAAGGATCCTCCACGCCGTACAATCGGCCCAGCTGAGCATACTTCGGATCCGTGAACTTCCTACGTAGCATAAAGGGCTTTCCAGCCACAATGTCTCCAACCTGACGTAGCTCCTCCTTCATAGCCCGCATCGCACTATGGGCATCCTTGGCTTCGGCGTTGGCCTTCTTCAGGTCCTCTTGCTCCGCTCGGCGTTCTCTTTCAAGAACCTCCTGGCGGTCGGTAGCAACTTTTAAATTGGCGGCCATTCCGGCCATCTCCTCCCTGCTTCGGCAGTGAGCAGCCTTCTCGGCTTCTAGCTCTTCCGCTGCCTTCGAGGCAGCCGCCTCGCTTTTTCTGGCTTGCTCCTTGGCCCGAGCAAGCTCTGCTCGAAGGTTTTCCACATCAGCAGGCCAGCAGCACCATCTGCATCAAGCATACAAATTGTCAGGAATGGGCGTCAGCTTCCTTACTAGGCGACCACGGAGCAACCACATACCTTGTGATTCATCAAGTCATTTATTGACCAGCGAGATGTCCGCATCCGCAACATCGAGTTGCCTCTTCAGGTCGGCAACTCCATAAGTCCGGCTGGCCACCGAACATTCCGCCACCTGCATAGGAAAGGCGACAATCTATAACTGAGACTATGATCCTCGGCACGCTGTCTCTTTTGACGGCATACCAAGTCTCAAGGGCTACTATCTATACAGGGCACACTTCATGTGCAAAACTGTCAAAAGGTATGTCATTTTTTGCGTACCTCAAACCCCGTCTGCAAACTTCCGACGGCCTCACACAACCCGCTTTCGACGGACGAGATCCTCTCAATCACCATACTCATTAATGTGCGGTGATCTTCTGAGATAGATGCCCTCTTGAGCAAATCCTGCAGCTCCACCGGCCGTACTCCAATGGGCGCCGAACTCTCCGGCCCCACCGGACTCGGGGAGACCCTCCGTGACGACACCTCAGGGTCGCCCGCCCCGCACGACGGGGCGGCAGATGGAGGCGATTCGCTCTCCATCATCTCCGGACAAAGGTCTCCCGAAGATGAGCTGTGCTGAGATGGGCTGAGATCCGAACTACAAGGTGAAAACTTCGGTTACCCTTAGAAATTAAGCAGGGGTGTCCACTATTACAAAATCCCCCCTTTTTTACTTATGGCTCGCTAGAGGGCTGATTCCTCCGAGGAGACAGTACGGCCGGGGCTCTTCCCGGCACAGGACCTTCCGGTACAGATTTCTTTCCCCGCTTTGAGGCCTTGGCCTCCGGGTCTTCGGAAGCGGTCCTCTTCTCCCCCTGGAAGGAGGGACTCTCGATTCCTCCCTTATTGAAAGCCTCCTTGGCAGAGGTGGTAGTTCCCCAGTGCCCTCCTTCGCCCTCCTCCGAAGGTGCGACCTCCAACATTTTGATTAACACGGGATCCTGCGTGGTCTCAGGGAGGGGGGCCGGACACCGTATCAGTTTTGCTTGCGCTATCACTCCTGTCCAAGGGATAGCTGGTTAAAAGGCAAACCCACGATAAATAAATGGACGATGTGTCCGGACACGGGGCTACTTACTTGAGTATCCGGGCGATTGCAGCTTAGGCCAGCATCCTCGGTCAATTTTGGACGCATTTCTTGCGATCCGAAGAACAGTTTGTACATCTCCGCGGGTGTCAAACCCATGAAGTGTTGAAGAGCTCGTGGCCCCTCCGGATTAAATTCCCACAGGCTGAGGGGGCGACGTTTGCAGGGCAGTAGGCGCCGGATCAACATAACCTGTGCCACTACGACCAGATTGATCTCCCTTTCTTGGAGGCTTCGGATCTGGTCCTGCAACAGGGGTACGTCTTTGGACGCCCCCCAGTCATGCCCCTTGTTAACCCATGACATCAGCTGTTGTGGAGGGCCCGAGCGGAAGATGGGCGGCGGCCTCTGCCTGCTGCCCCTGAGAGCGGTGATATAGAACCACTCCTGTTGCCATAAGCCGAGCTCCTCCTGAAAAGAGCCCTCGGGCCATGGAGCATCGACCCTCTTGCTTATAACCGCCCCGCCACACTCTGCCTGACGCCCCTCAATCATCTTCGGCTCCACGTTGAAGGTTTTGAGCCACAAGCCAAAGTGAGGGGTAGTGCAGAGGAAGGCTTCGCAGACGACTATGAATGATGAGATGTGGAGGATGGACTCCGGAGCCAAGTCGTGGAATTCCAGCCCAATAATAAAACATGAGCCCCCTCACGAAGGGATCCGTCGGGAAGCCTAAACCCCGACGGAGGATGGACTCCGGAGCCAAGTCGTGGAATTCCAGCCCAATAATAAAACATGAGCCCCCTCACGAAGGGATCCGTCGGGAAGCCTAAACCCCGACGGAGGAGAGACACGAACACAACGCTCTCGCCAAGCTCGGGAGTAGGAATAACTTGCCCTTGGGCGGGCAGCCTATGCGAAATCTCGTAGGTTAAGTACATGGCGTCTCTCAGCTTTAGCACGTCCTCTTCCGTGACGGAGGAGGGCATCCACCGGCCTCGTAGGTCGAGGCCGGACATTGTCGAAGATCGAAGGTACCCGAATCTGGAGCCCTGGGTGTTGGAACTCGGGGCGAGGGGTGGATTCGATAGAGGATTGAAGGAAAAGAACGGGCCTTGGTCTCATTATGAAGAGGAAGAATACCAACAGCCGTCCCCGTGACCGTTCGGAACCCGCCTTCGATGGAGGGGGCGTGGCAACGAGCGCGGTTAGGTTACCCACGTCCGTATTGATGGGAATCCCGGAATAAGGGGAACACGATCTCTGCTTCGACAAGACGTGCCAAGGAAACCGCTTCGCTAAACGCACTGAGGTGGTACAATAAAAACAATTCTAGTAAAGGCTTGGTAGTGGTGTGATGTCACGCCACAAAATACGTCAGCAGATTGAACTTGTGTCATATTATTCTCTCTACGGTGGTACGTGGAATTTATCTTTGCAGAGCCGGACACTATCCTGATGTTCACAATCTTCTATAAATTATTCGAAGGAAGAACCCGCCTTGCAATGCCGAAGACAACATGCGCGCCGGACTCGTCATCATTGAATCCTGGTTCAGGGGCTACTGAGGGAGTTCCGGACTAGGGGGTGTCCGGATAGCCGAACTATCATGATCGGCCGGACTCCAAGACTATGAAGATACAAGATTGAAGACTTCGTCCCGTGTCCGGATGGGACTTTCCTTGGCGTGGAAGGCAAGCTTGGCGATACGTATGTAGATTTCCTACCATTGTAACCGACTCTGTGTAACCCTAGCCCTCTCCGGTGTCTATATAAACCGGATGGCTTTAGTCCATAGGACGAACAACAATCATACCATAGGCTAGCTTCTAGGGTTTAGACTCCTCGATCTCGTGGTAGATCCACTCTTGTAACACACATCATCAATATTAATCAAGCAGGACGTAGGGTTTTACCTCCATCAAGAGGGCCCGAACCTGGGTAAAACATCGTGTCCCTTGTCTCCTGTTACCATCCGCCTAGACGCACAGTTCGGGACCCCCTACCCGAGATCCACCGGTTTTGACACCGACACTGACCCTCATCCCCAAAGAGAAAGATGCAACTAGTATGAAAAAATGTAGGCCTATCAGTCTCATAAATTGTATCTTCAAAGTCTTCACTAAGGTCCTTACCAATAGATTGGCCCACTTGATGGGTAACCTCACTTCTAGTAACCAGACTGCTTTCATCAAAGGCAGGTATATACTAGAAAGTGTGGTGACTGCTCATGAGGTGTTGCACTCTACATACAAGTCAGGCAATCCAGGGCTAGTTTTAAAACTAGACTATGAAAAAGCTTTTGACAATGTAAACCTAGATTTCCTTTTAGAGATTTGGAGAAAAGAAATTTTGGTCCTGTGTGGATTTCCTGGATTAAGCAGATTACTCACATGGGATCAGTTGGAGTAAAAATTAATGGGGTAGAGGGACACTCTTTCATCACAGAAAAAGGGTTGAGACAAGGGGACCCTATTGTTGGGGAACGTTGCAGAAAATTAAAATTTTTCCTACGGCTTCACCAAGATCCATCTATGAGTTCATCTAAGCAACGAGTCATGGGAGAGAGCTTGCATCTACATACCACTTGTAGATCGCGTGCGGAAGCTTGCAAGGTGATGATGGAGTCGTACTCGAACGTGATTCAGATCACCGATGCCAAGTGCTGAACGGACAGCACCTCCGTGTTCAACACACGTACGGGACGAGCGACGTCTCCTCCTTCTTGATCCAGCAAGGGGGAAGGAGAGGTTGAGGAAGACAGCTCCACCGGCAGCACGACGGCGTGGTGATGGTGGAGAAGCAGTACTCCGACAGGGCTTCGCCGAGCACACAACGAAGGAGGAGAGGTGTTGGGGAGGGAGAAGGAGGCAACCAAAGGCCAAGGACTCAAGGTATGAAGTCCCTCCTCTCCCCCACTATATATAGGAGGGCCAAGGGGGGGGTGGCCGGCCCTAGGAGATCCAATCTCCTAGGGGGGCGGCGGCCAAGGGGGGTTTCCCTCCCCCCCAAGGCACCTAGGAGGTGCCTTCCCCTCCTAGGACTCTTGCCCCCTTGAACCCTAGGCGCATGGGCCTATGTGGGGCTGGTGCCCTTGGCCCATGCAGGCCAAGGCGCACCCCCTACAGCCCATGTGGCCCCCCGGGGCAGGTGGCCCCACCCGGTGGGCCCCCGGGACCCCTCCGGTGGTCCCGGTACAATACCGATAACCCCGAAACTTGTCCCGATGCCCGAAACAGGACTTCCCATATATAAATCTTTACCTCCGGACCATTCCGGAACTCCTCGTGACGTCCGGGATCTCATCCGGGACTCCGAACATCATTCGGTAGTCACATACTTGACTTCCTACTAACCCTAGCGTCACCGAACCTTAAGTGTGTAGACCCTACGGGTTCGGGAGACACGCAGACATGACCGAGACGACTCTCGGGCAATAACCAACAGCGGGGTCTGGATATCCATGTTGGCTCCCACATGCTCCTCGATGATTTCATCGGTTGAACCACGATGTCGAGGATTCGATCAAACCCTGTATACAATTCCCTTTGTCAATCGGTACGTTACTTGCCCGAGACTCGATCGTCGGTATCCCAATACCTTGTTCAGTCTCGTTACCCGGCAAGTCACTTTACTCGTACCGTAATGCATGATCCCGTGGCCAACACCTTGGTCACATTGAGCTCATTATGATGATGCATTACCGAGTGGGCCCAGAGATACCTCTCCGTTATACGGAGTGACAAATCCCAGTCTCGATCCGTGTCAACCCAACAGATACTTTCGGAGATACCTGTAATGCACCTTTATAGTCACCCAGTTACGTTGTGACGTTTGATACACCCAAGGCACTCCTACGGTAACCGGGAGTTACACGATCTCATGGTCGAAGGAATAGATACTTGACATTGGCAAAGCTTCTAGCAAACGAACTATACGATCTTTTATGCTATGCTTATGATTGGGTCTTGTCCATCACATCATTCTCCTAATGATGTGATCCCGTTATCAACGACATCCTATGTCCATAGTCAGGAAACCATGACTATCTATTGATCATAACGAGCTAGTCAACTAGAGGCTCACTAGGGACTCATTGGGTCTAAGTGTTCACACGTGTATTACGATTTCCGGATAATACAGTTATAGCATGAACAAAAGACAATTATCATGAACATTGAAATATAATAATCCTTTTATTATTGCCTCTAGGGCATATTTCCAACAGTCTCCCACTTGCACTAGAGTCACCAATCTAGTTACATTGTGATGAATCGAACACCCATAGAGTTCTGGTGTTGATCATGTTTTGCACGCGAGAGAGGTTTAGTCAACGGATCTGCGACATTCAGATCCGTGTGCACTTTGCAAATCTCTATGTCTCCATCTTGAACATTTTCACGGATGGAGTTGAAACGACGCTTGATGTGCCTGGTCTTCTTGTGAAACCTGGGCTCCTTGGCAAGGGCAATAGCTCCAGTGTTGTCACAGAAGAGTTTGATCGGCCCCGACGCATTGGGTATGACTCCTAGGTCGGTGATGAACTCCTTCATCCAAATCGCTTCATGCGCTGCCTCCGAGGCTGCCATGTACTCCGCTTCACATGTAGATCCCGCCACGACGCTCTGCTTGCAGCTGCACCAGCTTACTGCTCCACCATTCAACATATACACGTATCCGGTTTGTGACTTAGAGTCATCCAGATCTGAGTCGAAGCTAGCGTCGACGTAACCCTTTACGACGAGCTCTTCATCTCCTCCATAAACGAGAAACATGTCCTTTGTCCTTTTCAGGTACTTCAGGATATTCTTGACCGCTGTCCAGTGTTCCTTGCCGGGGTTACTTTGGTATCTTGCAACCAAACTTACGGCAAGGTTTACATCGGGTCTGGTACACAGCATGGCATACATAATAGATCCTATGGCTGAAGCATAGGGGATGACACTCATCTCTTCTTTATCTTTTGCCGTGGTCGGTGACTGAGCCAAGCTCAATCTCACACCTTGTAACATAGGCAAGAACCCCTTCTTGGACTGATCCATTTTGAACCTCTTCAAAATCTTATCAAGGTATGTGCTTTGTGAAAGACCTATGAGGCGTCTCGATCTATCTCTATAGATCTTGATGCCTAATATATAAGCAGCTTCTCCAAGGTCCTTCATTGAAAAACACTTGTTCAAGTAGGCCTTAATGCTGTCCAGGAGTTTCGTATCATTTCCCATCAAGAGTATGTCATCTACATATAATAGGAGAAATGCTACAGAGCTCCCACTCACTTTCTTGTAAACGCAGGCTTCTCCATAAGTCTGCGTAAACCCAAACGCTTTGATCATCTCATCAAAGCGAATGTTCCAACTCCGAGATGCTTGCACCAGTCCATAAATGGATCGCTGGAGCTTGCATACTTTGTTAGCGTTCTGAGGAACGACAAAACCATCCGGCTGCATCATATACAGCTCTTCCTTAAGATGTCCATTAAGGAATGCCGTTTTGACGTCCATCTGCCATATCTCATAATCATAGTATGCGGCAATTGCTAACATGATTCGGACGGACTTAAGCTTCGCCACGGGAGAGAATGTCTCGTCGTAGTCAATCCCTTGAACTTGTCGATAACCCTTAGCGACAAGTCGAGCTTTATAGATGGTAACATTACCATCCGCGTCCGTCTTCTTCTTAAAAATCCATTTATTTTCTATCGCTCGCCGATCATCGGGCAAGTCTGTCAAAGTCCATACTTTGTTTTCATACATGGATCCTATCTCGGATTTCATGGCCTCAAGCCATTTGTTGGAATCCGGGCCCGCCATTGCTTCTTCATAGTTCGAAGGTTCATTGTTGTCCAGCAACATGATTTCCATGACAGGGTTGCCGTACCACTCTGGTGCAGAACGTGTCCTTGTGGACCTTCGAAATTCAGTAGCAACTAGATCTGAAGTACCTTGATCATCATCAACATTTTCCTCTTCAGTTGGTGTGGGCATTACAGGAATGGTTTCCTGCGCTGCACCACTTTCCCGTTCGAGAGGTAGTACTTCATCGAGTTCTACTTTCCTCCCACTTACTTCTTTCGAGAGAAACTCTTTCTCCAGAAAGCATCCGTTCTTGGCAACAAAGATCTTGCCTTCGGATCTTAAGTAGAAGGTATACCCGACAGTTTCCTTAGGGTATCCTATGAATACGCATTTTTCCGACTTGGGTTCGAGCTTTTCAGGTTGAAGTTTCTTGACATAAGCATCGCATCCCCAAACTTTTAGAAACGACAGCTTAGGTTTCTTCCCAAACCATAATTCATACGGTGTCGTCTCAACGGATTTAGACGGTGCCCTATTTAAAGTGAATGTAGCTGTCTCTAGAGCGTATCCCCAAAATGATAGCGGTAAATCGGTAAGAGACATCATAGACCGCACCATATCCAATAGAGTGCGATTACGACGTTCGGACACACCGTTTCGCTGAGGTGTTCCAGGCGGCGTGAGTTGTGAAACGATTCCACATTTTCTTAAGTGTGTACCAAATTCGTGACTTAAGTATTCGCCCCCACGATCTGATCGTAGGAACTTTATCTTACGGTCATGTTGATTCTCTACCTCACTCTGAAATTCCTTGAACTTTTCAAAGGTCTCAGACTTGTGTTTCATTAAGTAGACATACCCATATCTACTCAAGTCGTCAGTGAGAGTGAGAACATAACGATATCCTCCGCGAGCCTCAACGCTCATTGGACCGCACACATCGGTATGTATGATTTCCAACAAGTTGGTTGCTCGCTCCATTGTTCCGGAGAACGGAGTCTTGGTCATTTTGCCTAAGAGGCAAGGTTCGCATGTGTCAAATGATTCATAATCAAGAGACTCTAAAAGTCCATCAGCATGGAGCTTCTTCATGCGCTTGACACCAATGTGACCAAGGCGGCAGTGCCACAAGTATGTGGGACTATCGTTATCAACTTTACATCTTTTGGCATCCACACTATGAACATGTGTAATATTACGCTCGAGATTCATCAAGAATAAACCATTGACCATCGGAGCATGACCATAAAACATATCTCTCATATAAATCGAACAACCATTATTCTCAGACTTAAATGAGTAGCCATCTCGTATTAAACGAGATCCAGATACAATGTTCATGCTCAAACTTGGCACTAAACAACAATTATTGAGGTTTAAAACTAATCCCGTAGGTAAATGTAGAGGCAGCGTGCCGACGGCGATCACATCGACCCTGGAGCCATTCCCGACGCGCATCGTCACCTCGTCCTTCGCCAGTCTCCGTTTATTCCGCAGCTCCTGCTGTGAGTTACATATGTGAGCAACGGCACCGGTATCAAATACCCAGGAGTTACTTCGAGTACTGGTAAGGTACACATCAATTACATGTATATCAAATATACCTTTGGTGTTGCCGGCCTTCTTATCCGCTAAGTATTTGGGGCAGTTCCGCTTCCAGTGCCCCTTCCCCTTGCAATAAAAGCACTCAGTCTCAGGCTTGGGTCCATTCTTTGACTTCTTCCCGGCAACAGGCTTACCGGGCGCGGCAACATCTTTGCCGTCCTTCTTGAAGTTCTTCTTACCCTTGCCCTTCTTGAACTTAGTGGTCTTATTGACCATCAACACTTGATGTTCTTTCTTGATTTCAGCCTCTGCTGACTTCAGCATCGAGAACACTTCAGGAATGGTCTTTACCATCCCCTGCATGTTGTAGTTCATCACAAAGCTCTTGTAGCTTGGTGGGAGCGACTGGAGGATTCTGTCAATGACCGCCTCATCTGGGAGGTTAATGTTCAACTGGGTCATACGTGTGTGCAACCCAGACATCTTCAGGATGTGTTCACTGACAGAACTGTTCTCCTCCATCTTACAACTGTAGAACTTGTCGGAGACATCATATCTCTCGACCCGGGCATGAGCTTGGAAAACTAGTTTCAGCTCTTCGAACATCTCATATGCTCCGTGATGCTCAAAACGCTTTTGGAGCCCCGGTTCTAAGCTGTAAAGCATGCCGCACTGAACGAGGGAGTAATCATCAGCACGAGTTTGCCAAGCGTTCATAACGTCTTGGTTCTCTGGGACGGGAGCGGCACCTAGCGGTCCTTCTAGGACATATTGCTTCCTGGCAGCTATGAGGATGATCCTCAGGTTTCGGACCCAGTCCGTATAGTTGCTGCCATCATCTTTCAGCTTGGTTTTCTCTAGGAACGCGTTGAAGTTCATGTTGACATGAGCGTTGGCCATTGATCTACAATACATATTTGCAAAGGTTTTAGACTAAGTTCATGATAATAAAGTTCTTAATCAAAATTATGAACTCCCACTTAGATTAGACATCCCTCTAGTCATCTAAGTGTTACACGATCCGAGTCGACTAGCCCGTGTCCGATCATCACGTGAGACGGACTAGTCATCGTCGGTGAACATCTTTATGTTGATCGTATCTTCCATACGACTCGTGTTCGACCTTTCGGTCTCCGTGTTCCGAGGCCATGTCTGCACATGCTAGGCTCGTCAAGTTAACCCTAAGTGTTTTCGCTGTGTAAAACTGTCTTACACCCGTTGTATGTGAACGTAAGGATCCATCACACCCGATCATCACGTGGTGCTTAGAAACGACGAGCTGTAGCAACGGTGCACAGTTAGGGGAGAACACTTCTTGAAATTTTGTAAGGGATCATCTTATTTACTACCGTCGTCCTAAGTAAACAAGATGCATAAACATAATAAACATCACATGCAATTATATGGTTGTGACATGATATGGCCAATATCATCAAGCTCCATTGATCTCCATCTTCGGGGCTCCATGATCATCTTGTCACCGGCTTGACACCATGATCTCCATCATCATGATCTCCATCATCGTGTCTTCATGAAGTTGTCACGCCAACGACTACTTCTACTTCTATGACTAACGCGTTTAGTAATGAAGTAAAGTAGTTTACATGGCGTTCTTCAATGACACGCAGGTCATACAAAAAAATAAAGACAACTCCTATGGCTCCTGCCGGTTGTCATACTCATCGACATGCAAGTCGTGAATCCTATTACAAGAACATGATCTCATACATCACAATTCAACATTCATCACAACTTCTGGCCATATCACATCACATGATCAATCGCTGCAAAAACAAGTTAGACGTTCTCTAGTTGTTGTTGCATCTTTTACGTGGCTGCGATTGGGTTCTAGCAAGAACGTTTTCTTACCTACGAATCACCACAACGTGATTTTGTCAACTTCTATTTACCCTTCATAAGGGCCTTGTTCATCGATTCCGCTCCAACTAAAGTGGGAGAGACAGACACCCGCCAGCCACCTTATGCAACTAGTGCATGTCAGTCGGTGGAACCGGTCTCACGTAAGCGTACGTGTAAGGTTGGTCCGGGCCGCTTCATCCCACAATACCGTTGAGCAAGAAAAGACTAGTAGAGGCAAGTAAGATGACAAGATCAACGCCCACAACAAATTGTGTTCTACTCGTGCATTAGAGAACTACGCATAGACCTAGCTCTGATACCACTGTTGGGGAACGTTGCAGAAAATTAAAATTTTTCCTACGGCTTCACCAAGATCCATCTATGAGTTCATCTAAGCAACGAGTCATGGGAGAGAGCTTGCATCTACATACCACTTGTAGATCGCGTGCGGAAGCTTGCAAGGTGATGATGGAGTCGTACTCGAACGTGATTCAGATCACCGATGCCAAGTGCTGAACGGACAGCACCTCCGTGTTCAACACACGTACGGGACGAGCGACGTCTCCTCCTTCTTGATCCAGCAAGGGGGAAGGAGAGGTTGAGGAAGACAGCTCCACCGGCAGCACGACGGCGTGGTGATGGTGGAGAAGCAGTACTCCGACAGGGCTTCGCCGAGCACACAACGAAGGAGGAGAGGTGTTGGGGAGGGAGAAGGAGGCAACCAAAGGCCAAGGACTCAAGGTATGAAGTCCCTCCTCTCCCCCACTATATATAGGAGGGCCAAGGGGGGGGTGGCCGGCCCTAGGAGATCCAATCTCCTAGGGGGGCGGCGGCCAAGGGGGGTTTCCCTCCCCCCCAAGGCACCTAGGAGGTGCCTTCCCCTCCTAGGACTCTTGCCCCCTTGAACCCTAGGCGCATGGGCCTATGTGGGGCTGGTGCCCTTGGCCCATGCAGGCCAAGGCGCACCCCCTACAGCCCATGTGGCCCCCCGGGGCAGGTGGCCCCACCCGGTGGGCCCCCGGGACCCCTCCGGTGGTCCCGGTACAATACCGATAACCCCGAAACTTGTCCCGATGCCCGAAACAGGACTTCCCATATATAAATCTTTACCTCCGGACCATTCCGGAACTCCTCGTGACGTCCGGGATCTCATCCGGGACTCCGAACATCATTCGGTAGTCACATACTTGACTTCCTACTAACCCTAGCGTCACCGAACCTTAAGTGTGTAGACCCTACGGGTTCGGGAGACACGCAGACATGACCGAGACGACTCTCGGGCAATAACCAACAGCGGGGTCTGGATATCCATGTTGGCTCCCACATGCTCCTCGATGATTTCATCGGTTGAACCACGATGTCGAGGATTCGATCAAACCCTGTATACAATTCCCTTTGTCAATCGGTACGTTACTTGCCCGAGACTCGATCGTCGGTATCCCAATACCTTGTTCAGTCTCGTTACCCGGCAAGTCACTTTACTCGTACCGTAATGCATGATCCCGTGGCCAACACCTTGGTCACATTGAGCTCATTATGATGATGCATTACCGAGTGGGCCCAGAGATACCTCTCCGTTATACGGAGTGACAAATCCCAGTCTCGATCCGTGTCAACCCAACAGATACTTTCGGAGATACCTGTAATGCACCTTTATAGTCACCCAGTTACGTTGTGACGTTTGATACACCCAAGGCACTCCTACGGTAACCGGGAGTTACACGATCTCATGGTCGAAGGAATAGATACTTGACATTGGCAAAGCTTCTAGCAAACGAACTATACGATCTTTTATGCTATGCTTATGATTGGGTCTTGTCCATCACATCATTCTCCTAATGATGTGATCCCGTTATCAACGACATCCTATGTCCATAGTCAGGAAACCATGACTATCTATTGATCATAACGAGCTAGTCAACTAGAGGCTCACTAGGGACTCATTGGGTCTAAGTGTTCACACGTGTATTACGATTTCCGGATAATACAGTTATAGCATGAACAAAAGACAATTATCATGAACATTGAAATATAATAATCCTTTTATTATTGCCTCTAGGGCATATTTCCAACACCTATATCCCCCCTCCTTTTCAACCTAGTGGTGGATGTGCTTAGTAGGATGCTTTATAAAGCAGCCTCTCAAGATATGATTAGGGGGTTGTGTTTTGACCTTATACCTAATGGTGTCATCTGCCTGCAATATGCAGATGACACCATACTCTTTATGGATAGGGATGCACATAAAGCCTCTAACCTAAAAATGATCTTAACATGCTTTGAAAAAGTCTCAGGCATGAAAATCAATTATGCTAAAAGTGAGATAATACCTATAGATATTCCTCCTGAGGGAACTAGGATCATTGCTGATATCATGGGATGTAAGGTTGGTGGTTTCCCCATAAAGTATCTTGGGATCCCCTTGCACTATGATAAGCTGAAAAGAGAGGACTTACAACCTCTAATAGATAAGATCCTCAAGAGAATTGCTGGATGGAGAGGCAAGCTCTTATCATATGCTGCCAGGCTTATTCTCATTAAAACTTGCCTTGCTAGTATTCCTGTTTACCTCCTCTCATTCTTTAAATTCCCCAAATGGGGCACTAGATATGATAAATAGCCAAATGGCAAACTGCCTGTGGAATGATTTTGAGGGAAACGGGAAGATTCACCTAGCTAACTAGCACTTGGTTTGCATGGGTAAACAACATGGAGGCCTGGGGGTACCTAACATCAGAGATGTGAACCTCTGCTTACTAGGGGGCTGGGTTAAGAGATACATCAAGGATGAAGGGAAGCTTTGGAAAGAGATCGTAGATAGAAAATACTTAAATGACTCTCCAAATATCTTTGCTTGCAACCCACAAAACCCCTCTAGGTTCTGGCAGGGGGTCATGTGGGCAGCAAAGGCATTGAAATTTGGGTATAGATGGGTAGTGGGAGATGGCAAGAAGATAAGATTTTGGGAAGATATCTGGTTTGGAACCTCCCATCTATCAGTTCAATTCTTGCCACTATACTCAATCTGTCATCAACATTGTGTCTCCCTAACTGAGGTATGGGACAACAATGAAATCAAATTGACTTTTAGGAGGATTTTTTTTGTGGAACGTAGTAATTTCAAAAAAAAATCCTACGCACACGCAAGATCATGGTGATGGCATAGAAACGAGATGGGAGAGTATTGTCCACGTACCCTCGTAGACCGTAAGCGGAAGCGTTATGACAACGCGGTTGATGTAGTCGTACGTCTTCACGATCCGACCGATCCAAGCACCGAACGTACGGCACCTCCGAGTTCAGCACACGTTCAGCTCGATGACGATCACCGGGATCCGATCCAGCAAAGCTTCAGGGATGAGTTCCGTCAGCACGACGGCATGGTGACGATGATGATGCTCTACCGGCGCAGGGCTTCGCCTAAACTCCGCGACGATATGACTGAGGTGGAATATGGTGGAGGGGGGCACCGCACACGGCTAAGGAACGATCCGTAGATCAACTTGTGTCTTATGGGGAGCCCCCTTGCCCCCGTATATAAAGGAGCAAGGGGGGAGGGGGCGGCCGGCCTAGGAGGAGGCGCGCCAAGGGGAGTCCTACTCCCACCGGGAGTAGGACTCCCTCCTTCCTTGTTGGAGTAGGAGAAGGGGAAAGAGGGGGAGAGGAAGAAGGAAAAGGGGGCTGCGCCCCTTGTCCAATTCGGACCAGAGGGGGGACGTAGGCCTCCTTCGTTTTGGCCTCTCTCCTCTATTCCCGTCTGGCCCAATAAGGCCATATACTCCCCGGCGAATTCCCGTAACTCTCCGGTACTCCGAAAAATACCCGAATCACTCGGAACCTTTCCGAACTCCGAATATAGTCATCCAATATATCGATCTTTACGTCTCGACCATTTCGAGACTTCTCGTCATGTCCCCGATCTCATCCGGGACTCCGAACTCCTTCGGTACATCAAAACTCATAAACTCATAATAAAACTGTCATCGAAACCTTAAGTGTGCGGACCCTACGGGTTCGAGAACTATGTAGACATGACCTAGAACTATTCTCAGTCAATAACCAATAGAGGAACCTGGATGCTCATATTGGCTCCTACATATTCTACGAAGATCTTTATCGGTCAAGCCGCATAACAACATACGTTGTTCCCTTTGTCATCGGTATGTTACTTGCCCGAGATTCGATCGTCGGTATCCAATGCCTAGTTCAATATCGTTACCGGCAAGTCTCTTTACTCGTTACGTAATGCATCATTCCGTAACTAACTCATTAGTCACATTGCTTGCAAGGCTTATAGTGATGTGCATTACCGAGAGGGCCCAGAGATACCTCTCCCACAATCGGAGTGACAAAACCTAATCTCGAAATACGCCAACCCAACATGTACCTTTGGAGACACATGTAGTACTCCTTTATAATCACCCAGTTATGTTGTGTCGTTTGGTAGCACCCAAAGTGTTCCTCCGGTAAACGGGAGTTGCATAATCTCATAGTTACAGGAACATGTATAAGTCATGAAGAAAGCAATAGCAACATACTAAACGATCAAGTGCTAGGCTAACAGAATGGGTCATGTCAATCACATCATTCTCCTAATGATGTGATCCCATTAATCAAATGACAACTCATGTCTATGGTTAGGAAACTTAACCATCTTTGATTAACGAACTAGTCAAGTAGAGGCATACTAGTGACACTATGTTTGTCTATGTATTCACACATGTATTATGTTTCCGGTTAATACAATTCTAGCATGAATAATAAACATTTATCATGATATAAGGAAATAAATAATAACTTTATTATTGCCTCTAGGGCATATTTCCTTCAGTCTCCCACTTGCACTAGAGTCAATAATCTAGTTCACATCGCCATGTGATTTAACACCAATATTCATATCTGTATATGATTAACACCCATAGTTCACATCGTCATGTGACCAACACCCAAAGGGTTTACTAGAGTTAATAATCTAGTTCACATCGCTATGTGATTAACACCCAAAGAGTACTAAGGTGTGATCATGTTTTGCTCGTGAGAGAAGCTTAGTCAATCGGTCTGTCACATTCAGAGCCATATGTATTTTGCAAAATATTCTATGTCCACAATGCTCTGCATGGAGCTACTCTAGCTAATTGCTTCCACTTTCAATATGTATCCAGATTAAGACTTAAAGTCATCTGGACCAGTGCCAAAATTTACATCGACGTAACCCTTTACGACGAACCTTTTTGTCACCTCCATAATCGAGAAATATATCCTTATTCCACTAAGGATAATTTTGACCAATGTCCAGTGATCTACTCTTAGATCAAAATTGTATTCCTTTGCAAAACTTAGAGCAAGGTATACAATATGTCTGGTTGACAGCATAGCATACTTTATAGAACCTATGACTGAGGCATAGGGAATGACTTTTCATTCTCTTTCTATTTTTTGCCATGGTCGGGTCTTGAGTCTTACTCAACTTCACACCTTGCAACACAGGCAAGAACTCCTTCTTTGACTGTTCCATTTTGAACTATTTCAAAAATTTATCAAGGTATGTACTCATTGAAAAATCTTATCAAGCGTCTTGATCTATTTATATAGATCTTGATGCTCAATGTATAAGCAGCTTCACCAAGGTCTTGTTTTGAAAAACTCTTATTCAAGTATCCTTTCATGCTATCCAGAATTTCCATATCATTTCCAATTAACAATATGTCATCCACATATAATTTTAGAAATGCTACAGAGCTCCCACTCACTTTTTTGTAAATACAGGCCTTTCCAAAAGTTTGTATAAAACCATATGCTTTGATCAGCACATCAAAGCTTATATTCCAACTCCGAGATGCTTGCACCAGTCCATTGATGGATCGCTGGAGCTTGCACATTTTGTTAGCACCTTTCGGATCGACAAAACCTTCTGGTTGTATCATATACAACTCTCCTTTAAGAAAACCATTAAGGAATGCAGTTTTGACATCCATTTGCCAGATTTCATAAAATGTGGCAATTGCTAACATGATTCAGACAGACTTAAGCATCGATACGAGTGAGAAAATCTAATCGTATTCAACATCTTGAACTTGTCAAAAACCTTTCGCAACAAGTCGAACTTAGTAGATAGTAACACTACTATCAGTGTTCGTCTTCCTCTTGAAGATCCATTTATTTAACATGGCTTGCTGATCATCGAGCAAGTCAATCAAAGTCCATACTTTGTTCTCATACATGGATCATATCTCAGATTTTATGGCCTCAAGCCATTTCGCGGAATCTGGGCTCATCATCGCTTTCTCATAGTTCGTAGGTTCATCATGGTCAAGTAACATGACTTCCAAAATAGGATTACCGTACCACTCTGGTGCGTATCTTATTCTGGTAGACCTATGAGGTTTTTGTAGTAACTTGATCTGAAGTTTCATGATCATCATCATTAGCTTCCTCGCTAATTGGTGTAGGAATCACTAGAACTGATTTCTGTGATTAACTACTTTCCAATTCGGGAGAAGGTACAAATTACCTCATCAAGCTCTTACTTTCCTCCCACTCACTTCTTTCGAGAGAAACTCCTTCTCTAGAAAGGATCCATTCTTAGCAACAAATGTTTTGCCTTTGGATCTGTGATAGAAGGAGTACCCAATAGTTTCCTTTGGGTATTCTATGAAGAAGCACTTCTCCGATTTGGGTTCGAGCTTATCAGGTTGAAAACCCTTTTCATATAAGGATCGCAACTCCAAACTTTAAGAAACGACAGCTTAGGTTTACTGTTAAACCATAGTTCATACGGTGTCGTCTCAACGGATTTAGATGGTGCCCTATTAAACGTGAATGCAGCTGTCTCTAATGCATAACCCCAAAACGATAGTGGTAAACCGATAAGAGACATCATAGATCGCACCATATCCAATAAAGTGCGGTTACGACGTTCGGACACACCATAACATTGTGGTGTTCCAGGTGGCGTGAGCTGTGAAACTATTCCACATTGTTTTAATTGAAGACCAAACTCGTAACTCAAATATTCGTCTCCGCGATCAGATCGTAGAAACTTTATTTTCTTGTTACGATGATTTTCCACTTCACTCTGAAATTCTTTGAACTTTTCAAATGTTTCAGACTTGTGCTTCATTAAGTAGATATACTCATATCTGCTCAAATCATCTTGTGAAGGTCAGAAAATAATGATACCCGCCACGAGCATCAACACTCATTAGACCGCATACATCGGTATGTATTATTTCCAATAAGTCACTAGCTCGTTCCATTGTTCCGGAGAACGGAGTTTTAGTCATCTTGCCCAAAAGGCACGGTTCGCAAACACCAAATGATTCATAACCAAGTGATTCTGAAAATCCATCTTTATGGAGTTTCTTCATGCGCTTTACACCGATATGACCCAAACGGCAGTGCCACAAATAAGTTGCACTATCATTATTAACTTTGCATCTTTTGGCATCAATATTATGAATATGTGTATCACTATGATCGAGATCCAACAAACTATTTTCATTGGGTGTATAACCATCGAAGGTTTTATTCATGTAAACAGAATAACAATTATTCTTTAATTTCAAATAAATAACCGTGTCGCAACAAACATGATCAAATCATATTCATGCTCAACGCAAACGCTAAATAACATTTATTTAGGTTTAACACTAATCTCGAAAATATAGGGAGTGTGTGATGATGATCATATCAATCTTGGAACTATTTCCAACACTCATCGTCACTTCCCCTCAACTAGTCTCTGTTTATTATGTAACTCCTGTTTTGATTTACTAATCTTAGCAACCGATCAAGTATCAAATACTCAGGGGCTACTATAAACACTAGTAAGGTACACATCAAACACCTGTATATCAAATACACCCTTGTTCACTTTGCCATCCTTCTTATCCACCAAATATTTAGGGCATTTCCGCTTCCAGTGACTATTTCCTTTGCGGTGTAAGCACTTAGTTTCAGGCTTAGGTCCAGTTTTGGGCTTCTTCACGGGAGTGACAACTTGTTTGCCATTCTACTTGAAGCTTCCCTTTCTTTCCTTTGTCCTTTTTCTTGAAAGTAGTGGTCTTGTCAATCATCAACACTTGATGCTCTTCTTGATTTCTACCTTCGTCGATTTCAACATCACGAAGAGCTTGGGAATCGTTTTCGTCATCCTTTGCATTATAGTTCATCACAAAGTTCTACTAACTTGGTGATGGTGACTAGAGAATTCTGTCAATCACTATCTTATCTGGAAGATTAACTCCCACTTGATTCAAGCGATTGTAGTACCCAGACAATCTGAGCACATGCTCACTAGTTGAGCGATTCTCCTCCATCTTTTAGCAACAGAACTTGTTGGAGACTTCATATCTCTCAACTCGGGTATTTGCTTGAAATATTAACTTCAACTCCTGGAACATCTCATATGGTCCATGACGTTCAAAACGTTTTTGAAGTCCCGATTCTAAGCCATAAAGCATGGTGCACAAAACTATCAAGTAGTCATCATATTGAGCTAGCCAAACGTTCATAACGTCTGCATCTACTCCTGCAATAGGTCTGTCACCTAGCGGTGCATTAAGGACATAATTCTTCTGTGCAGCAATGAGGATAAACCTCAGATCACGGATCCAATCCACATTATTGCTACTAACATCTTTCAACATAATTTTCTCTAGGAACATATCAAAATAAACATATCAAAGCAACAATGCAAGCTATTGATCTACAACATAATTTGCAAAATACTACCAGGACTAAGTTCATGATAAATTAAAGTTCAATTAATCATATTACTAAAGAACTCCCACTTAGACAGACATCTCTCTAGTCATCTAAGTGATCACGTGATCCAAATCAACTAAACCATGTCCAATCATCACGTGAGATGGAGTAGTTTTCAATGGTGAACATCACTATGTTGATCATATCTACTATATGATTCACGCTCGACCTTTCGGTCTCCGTGTTCCGAGGCCATATCTGTATATGCTAGGCTCGTCAAGTTTAACCTGAGTATTCCGCGTGTGCAACTGTTTTGTACCCGTTGTATTTGAACGTAGAGCCTATCACACCCGATCATCATGTGGTGTCTCAGCACGAAGAACTTTCGCAACGGTGCATACTCAGGGAGAACACTTCTTGATAATTAGTGAGAGATCATCTTATAATGCTACCGTCTAACAAAACAGAATAAGATGTATAACAGAAAAACATCATATGCAATCAAAATATGTGACATGATATGGCAATGATCATCTTGCGCCTTTTGATCTCCATCTCCAAAGTACTGTCATGATCTCTATCGTTACCGGCACGACACCATGATATTCATCATCTTGATCTATATTAGTGTCGTCACATGGTTGTCTCGCCAACTATTGCTCTTGCAACTATTGCTATCGCATAGCGATAAAGTAAAGCAATTATTTGGCACATGCATCTTATGCAACAAAGAGACAACCATAGGGCTTCTGCCAGTTGCCGATAACTTCAACAAAACATGATCATCTCATACAACAACTTATATCTCATCACGTCTTGACCATATCACATCACAACATGCCCTGCAAAAACAAGTTAGACGTCCTCTACTTTGTTGTTGCAAATTTTACGTGGCTGCTACGGGCTTATCAAGAACCGTTCTTACCTATGCATCAAAACCACAACGATAGTTCGTCAAGTTAGTGTTGTTTTAACCTTCGCAAGGACCGGGCGTAGCCACACTCGGTTCAACTAAAGTTGGAGAAACAGACACCCGCTAATCACCTGTGTGCAAAGCACGGCGGTAAAACCAGTCTCGCGTAAGCGTACGTGTAATGTCGGTCCGGGCCGCTTCATCCAACAATACCGCTGAACCAAAGTATGACATGCTGGTAAGCAGTATGACTTGTATCGCCCATAACTCACTTGTGTTCTACTCGTGCATATAACATCAACGCATAAAACCTAGGCTCGGATGCCACTGTTGTGGAACGTAGTAATTTCAAAAAAAGATCCGACGCACACACAAGATCATGGTGATGGCATAGCAACAAGATGGAGAGTATTGTCCACGTACCCTCGTAGACCGTAAGCGGAAGCGTTATGACAACACGGTTGATGTAGTCATACGTCTTCACGATCCGACCGATCCAAGCACCGAACGTACGGCACCTCCGAGTTCAGCACACGTTCAGCTCGATGACGATCCCCGGGCTCCGATCGAGCAAAGCTTCGGGGATGAGTTTCGTCAGCACGACGGCGTGGTGACGATGATGATGCTCTATCGGCGCAGGGCTTCGCCTAAACTCCGTGACGATATGACCGAGGTGGAATATGGTGGAGGGGGGCACCGCACACGGCTAAGGAACGATCCGTAGATCAACTTGTGTCTTATGGGGTGCCCCCTTGCCCCCGTATATAAAGGAGCAAGGGGGGAGGGGGCGGCCGGCCTAGGAGGAGGCGCGCCAAGGGGAGTCCTACTCCCACCGGGACTCCGAGTAGGAGAAGGACTCCCTCCTTCCTTGTTGGAGTAGGAGAAGGGGAAAGAGGGGGAGAGGAAGAAGGAAAAGGAGGCTGCGCCCCTTGTCCAATTCGGACCAGAGGGGGGGCGCAGGCCTCCTTCCTTTTGGCCTCTCTCCTCTATTCCCGTATGGCCCAATAAGGCCCATATACTCCCCGGCGAATTCCCGTAACTCTCCGGTACTCCGAAAAATACCCGAATCACTCGGAACCTTTCCGAACTCCGAATATAGTCGTCCGATATATCAATCTTTACGTCTTGACCATTTCGAGACTTCTCGTCATGTCCCCGCTCTCATCCGGGACTCCGAACTCCTTCGGTACATCAAAACTCATAAACTCATAATAAAACTGTCATCGAAACCTTAAGCGTGCGGACCCTACGGGTTCGAGAACTATGTAGACATGACCTAGAACTATTCTCGGTCAATAACCAATAGCGGAACCTGGATGCTCATATTGGCTCCTACATATTCTACGAAGATCTTTATCGGTCAAACCGCATAACAACATACGTTGTTCCCTTTGTCATCGGTATGTTACTTGCCCGAGATTCGATCGTCGGTATCCAATACCTAGTTCAATCTCGTTACCGGCAAGTCTCTTTACTCGTTACGTAATGCATCATTCCATAACTAACTCATTAGTCACATTGCTTGCAAGGCTTATAGTGATGTGCATTACTGAGAGGGCCCAGAGATACCTCTCCGACAATCGGAGTGACAAAACCTAATCTCGAAATATGCCAACCCAACATGTACCTTTGGAGACACCTGTAGTACTCCTTTATAATCACTCAGTTACGTTGTGACGTTTGGTAGCACCCAAAGTGTTCCTCCGGTAATCGGGAGTTGCATAATCTCATAGTTACAGGAACATGTATAAGTCATGAAGAAAGCAATAGCAACATACTAAACATTCAAGTGCTAGGCTAACGGAATGGGTCATGTCAATCACATCATTCTCCTAATGATGTGATCCCATTAATCAAATGACAACTCATGTCTATGGTTAGGAAACTTAACCATCTTTGATTAACGAGCTAGTCAAGTAGAGGCATACTAGTGACACTATGTTTGTCTATGTATTCACACATGTATTATGTTTCTGGTTAATATAATTCTAGCATGAATAATAAACATTTATCATGATATAAGGAAATAAATAATAACTTTATTATTGCCTCTAGGGCATATTTCCTTTAATTTTTACTACACATATGATGGAGCAGTGGTACTGCCTAGAGCAGATTATTGAAAATACTCAATACCAGGGGTGTGAGGATTCACTAGTTTGGCAATATGAGGCAAAAGGTGAATACACCACAGGATCCCTGTATAGTATAATTAACTTTAGAGGGGTGCAACCTGTTTACATTCCTGCAGTTTGGTCCATCAAAGCCCCCCCTAGGGTGCAGGTTTTTCTCTGGCTGCTTTCTCATAATAAACTGATGACTAAGGATAACTTAGCCAAAAGAGGTATTGAGAAACCCCCTGAATGTGTTTACTGTACTGAAAAAGAAACTCTTGACCATCTTTTCTTCAGATGTGTAGTAGCCAAGGGTATTTGGAAACAGGTGTCTGACATTTTTGCCCTAGACCTGGGTTCAGATTACCTCTCTGTTGCCAGGTTTTGGCCTGCCAACAAAAAACACACAGTATTAAACTCAGTGGGTGCATGCATTCTCTGGTCTTTGTGGAAGAACAGGAATGCTCATGTGTTTAATAACGCTGTGTGGTTGGATTTGTAATAGATCTGGAGGAGAATTTTGGGATCGTTGAGGAGATGGTCAGTCTTGCTCAAAGAGGAAATGGTGCTCCCTTGGGACAAGATAACACACCAGATTTCCTTGGTCTTGGAATCATCGTTCCAAATTCTGGGTGGGGGGGGGGTGATTCCACAGGGGATTTCGTCTACTGGGGGGGTTGATCAATCCCTCCTCAAGTTGAAGCTGGAAGACTACAAGATGCCTGAAGAAAACAACCCATTCTCATCACCTCCAAGGGGTCCTCCTGGTGGCGCCAAGCACTATATTCTTAGTCCAGTCACCCCGCTGGACATACTGAGCTCACCGACTTAGCCATGGAAGAAGCTCAGAGGAGAGGCGGTGGAACTGGGGATCGTCAAGACTGATGGCCATGAGGGTGACATGTCGAGCATCATGCTTGCATCTTAGTTTGTTCTTGAAAAAGTTCGTTTAAGTCTCACCTATGATGCTGTAAGGATTTTTATTTTTCCTTTTGTAATCTGATCTCTGAACATGCTTCGCATGCTCACGGGATTCTTCGTAGGTTCTTCACGGGTCAGAGAATGCGAATAAGATATATATGCTCGTCACTCCCCTTGTAGCATCCAGCGTAGACACTGGTAGAAAAGCGAAAAAGATATTCACACAGCATATGAGTCATGGTTTAAAAAAATTCTGGACAACAGACCTTTAATAAAACAAAAAGAATGCGGGTCGCCGCAAAAAATATGTACCAAAACTTTTTTCTCATTCTCGATGACAAATCGAAAAGAAAAAAGGAAAGCCATTCTCGTGCAAAGAGAGCTTTGGCTCAGTGGTTCTGCATGCGGTTGTGCAGCCTAACGACCCGAGTTCAATTCCTAGAATAGACAGGTGATGCACACGGGTTTTCCCCCATTTATTGAGGATCAAGATTGGTGTGTGGTGGAACCACTCATCAAAAAATATCTTGATACTCATTTAAAAAAATTATGAGGACCATGTTTATCTTGGTAATGCACAGGGGTTTTCCCCCAATTATTGAGGATCAAGTTTGATGTGTGGTGGAACCACTAATCAAAAAATATCTTGATACCCATTTAAAAAATTCTGAGGACCATGTTTATCTTGGTACTCATACTAAAATGGTCGTATGCATCTCTAGTTGGTACAGAGGCCGGGGAAGTAAAATTCTCCCCCGATAAAAAAGACGCAACGAAAAATAGCCCGGCCAGGGTTTCCTCAGTTGTCGCTTGGTCGAGCAGCGAGGATTCGCCCCCTGGATCGATCGTACTCCGCGGTCATGGCCGGACGCGTGAGGGGCTTGTCGCTGCCGCCGAAGACCGCTCCCCCGCCCGCCCGGACCGCGCCTCCTCTGCCTAAGGCGGCACCGCAGCCGCAGCCCAAGCCGGCTCCGCCGCAGCAACGGGCCGGGGTGCAGCAGCAGCTGCACAGGCCTGCGCCATTTCCGTCGGCGGTGCCACTGCCGCGCCCGATGGGGCCAGCTTCAGTGGGTGGGCAGGCTGCAAGGGAGGGCCGTGGAGCCGATGGCCCGTACCCGGCTGCACATGGGACGGCATCAAACAGAGGTTACACCGCTGTGGCACATGCAGCTCGCGGTCCTCCTCGTGGTTGTTGGGGCGATGATGGTGTCAACGCGTACGGGGATGGACAGCATCGTGGGTTGTTGTCGACTGGCGGTGGCCGCGGTTATGCTTGGCAAAGTGATGGATCAGAGGAGCGTCCGTTCTTTGCGCCGCCGGGAAATTTTGTGGAAGGGGCTTCTGGCCCAGATTACAGGTCCCGAGGAGGATACCCGGGCTTTCGTGGTGGTAGGGGCGGGGCTAAACGGCCATCCCAGTACTGCCAGCGCCCCCTCCTCCGCCGCCGCAAGTCACTGCCAGCATGGCCGAGACTGACGCCCTTGTTGTTGCGGTCCAGTCGTCGGAGACGGCGGATTTGGTGCCGCCATCGAATTTATCGGGCGAGGCCATGGCGGTGGTCACCGCGCTGGCTTCTACCAAGGTGCCGGTAGCCTTGCAAGATGGGGCCAAAGATTGTGAGCATGTTTCTGACAAACTTTTCGACAAGTCAGACGATGAGAGGGCCACTAAGTGGGCGCGCAGGAAAGAGAAGATGTTATGCTATCATTGCGGTGAGCAAGGGCATTTTATTGATGAATGCAATACGGGCTGTGTGATACTTGTCTCAAGCCCGCTCATGAATCGGGAGAGTGCCCGGTGTTGCTGCACCCGTTACCGACGGTGACATGTATGGGGTTTGCTACATGGACTTGATGTTCTT
Organism: Triticum timopheevii; assembly: GCA_963921465.1. NCBI lineage: Eukaryota > Viridiplantae > Streptophyta > Magnoliopsida > Poales > Poaceae > Triticum > Triticum timopheevii. Next base: position 83,020,038 of record OY997264.1, read on the forward strand.
TGAGTCACCTTCTCCTTTTGTTATACCGATCACACCGTAGAACCTGACTACAGGAGTGGTCAAGGTTACGAAGGGTTACCTGTCTGAGACGCGGATCATGCAGAGGCTGAATGAGCCGGCTCCCGGGAACTCTCATTGGGAGCTTATCCGGCTGGATGACAATTTATATAAGGTTGATTTTTCTCAGCAGAAGAGATGAAGAAACTCCTTAAGTTTGGTATAGCTCGTGTGCCGGGTACAGAGTGTTTTCTTGAGTTTGATGCTTGGAAGCAAACAGAACCAAAAGGCACTCCTTTGTCTCACGTCTGGGTTCGATTTTCTGGGGCTCCTTCTAAGCCTCTCAATGATGCCAGGGTGGTCTACAGTCTAGGATCACTGATTGGGAAGACCGAGCGTGTTGATATGCAGTTTACTCGGGCTCATGGGGTGACCAGGTTACTTATCAGCGTTCGGGCTATTGAGCATAAACCGGATGTGGTTCCGTGGACGCATGTCGACATGGTGTACAAATTGGATATTGAGTTAGAAGATGCTAAGATGTTTCAGGAGGCACTCCTGGGAGGGGGTGATGTTGACATGTCTGATAAGGATGACGATACGGGTAACAGGGAGAAGCATGATGATGGCGGAGCACGGGAGGGTTATAATGTGGCAGGTATTAAACCCACTCCGCAGACACTGGAGAATGGTTCAGCACCGACTTCATCCACACATGTGCACACTCTGAGGTTTGGTTCCTTTAGGATGCCGTCTTCCGCACCCCCTCGACTGTGGGGTGATCGAGTCGAGAGTGGTGATGCTGATGAGCATGTATTGCCACCCATCCCATTTGACTCCACTATTGTTGAGGAGTCCCTAGCTATGGAGGTTGGGTGTGGTTCGAGCCCGCTGTGCTTGGCCCGCCTCCCGAGTCCGACGAGGGATGGCGAGAAGCCGACGGTAGCGGCAGGGCACGAGGCCCAGTCGAGGCTGCAGCCGGCGCTAGGACCTGAGCATTTGACCCCGACGAAGGTCGATCGTGGGCCGGGGGACCACGCTCATAGCCCAGGAGCGAGGCGGGCTGGCAAGGGGCCGTCAGGCGCTGCTGGGCAGGAGGCCAAGGGGAGTCTCGCGCCTCCGCTTGTGTCTGCGCTTCCGTCCCAGATGGGGATGCTGGAGGGTTCCTCGGTGCAGGTGGGTTCCGGGAAGGTGGCCCTAGACTCATCCGCGAGGTCTTCTCCGGCACGAGCTTCACCGACAGCACATGGACCGCGTCAGCAGGTGGTGGGAAATATGGGAGGAGGCCCTGGAGGCGCCAGGTCGCCTCCTTTCCCTTCGCCTGGTCTTGTCAGGACAGACAGGCCCGAGGAGGAGGTCTTCTCACCGCCAGCATGGACTACTGAGGAGGTGATCGCGTTTGGCGGCCATCCGGACCCGGTGCTCTCGGGCAGGCATGTCAGTAGCCGGGTTCAGGACCAGCCAGACGTGGACGACTTTCAGCTTGGGCGTGCTATGAGGGCCGCCAAGCTAAGGGACGTCGAGTCTCAGACATGTTATATTCAGAGCTACGGCATGGATCCGTACGTGGTCATTACTCACTCCTACGGCCTCTAGGGAGCAGCTGGCTACTGGGTGCAACCGATGGGAGATGGCAGCACGTGTTTTTTTCAACCGGTTTGGATGATGGTCGCTACATAGGATCGGTCCTTAATGTATCTCCGTCCAACCGGATGCGGCTTTGAGTTTTGTACTCTTTATTTATTTGCTTCTTTTGTGAGTTGTACTCTGCAGACCAGATCAGACTCCTTCTGTGAGCGGCCGGGGGATGACCTCCTTTTTAAAAAAAAGGCCGCATCACCGAAAAAATAGCTTCCAAGCAACGAGGCTTGTGGTTGGGGCAGCCACCGACTGGACTGGACTGGAGGACAGGTGTAGGAAGCGACGAAGGACGTACATATGCATCATCACCACATTGCTTGGCCGGGCCGCGGGGTGAACGTGTATGGCTCATTGGCTCTCCAAAAGCAACCCGCTCCGTTCTAGCCTAGCCTAGCAGTCCGTCCCAGCAATGATTTGACATTTTTTCTTTTCTATAACCTCCATTATTCGTGCTAAAATAGTAGCAGCATCGACCACTCTGTGTGCCAGGATATTATAAAAGATAAGTATAGTATCAGTGCTCTTGTCCCCGTCTGTTGGAAGGAGTCTCGCTAAAAGTGGGCTTTTAGTGCCTGTCCTGTCCTTTAGTGCCTGTTGCAGAACCGGCATTAAAGGTCCTTACAAAGTGAGATTATTTCCTGATTCTACACTAGTGACTAAGACAGATCGAGCAACAACACACACATGCATATTGTCGCGTATATGCCTCTGGTCTATTGATGCCATGCATGGGCTGCAAGGCTCCAAGAGAGTCACCAGAATACTAAGAGCATCTACAGCCGGACCTCTTAAACCTGTCTCATACACCCGGACGGGCTGTCCAGTCACTGACCGGTCACAATTTTTTGACCCAAACGGGCGCCTCAAACGGGCCTCAGACACCCGGACTAACCGGCACCCCTCATATCCAGTCCAAATATGCGGCGGATATGGGGCGTCCGGGCACGCCTGCACACGTCCGTCATGTCGGACCCGGACCATGCTGGCCCACTCAGCCCCACTTATATTCGTCCTCGTCCACTCGCTGGAGCAAACCGTAGTCACTTCACTCCACTCCCCTCCGCCACCCGAGCTCACCTCCGGTGGTTTGCGACCTTCTCCGCCATGGCACGCAGCGGATCGGACTCCGACCAGTCGGAATCCGTCGACTGGGGTGTCGTCCCTTGTAGGTTGGAGGAGGCAATGGCACACTACTAGAAAATGGGCCTTCAGTCCCGGTTCTGCAACCGGGACAAAACAATCGGGACTAATGCCCATTACTTTTAGTCCCGGTTGGCTTATGAACCGGGACTAAAGGAGCTCCACGTGGCCGCTGTCTGGAGCGGGGTTGGAGGACATTTAGTCCAGGTTGGTAACAGCAACTGGGACTAAAAGAATTTTTTTTGGATTTTTTTATTGAAAAAAAATGAATTTTTTTTGAATTTTTTTCTGATTTTCAAATTTCTGAATTATTTGACAATTTGATCTCTAATCACCCTCATCACTGCTCAAGTGTGGAGTACTCATTCCAAATCGTCTAACTTCCCGACCGGTCACCCATCCTCTCACTACTCCAGCCTAAGCATGCTTAACTTTCGAGTTCTATTCCCCTAGTTTTCAAGTCTGCACTTGTTGTTTTCCTCACAATAGTAAGTTGTTAATCCTATTAACTCTTAGGAGTTGAACTTGAGCATGAAGTCACACGTTTCACCATTTGAATTTGAAACTATTATTCTAAAATACAATAATTATTTAGTAACACTAATATTTCTTGAATAAGTAGCTTGACCATAGTTTGACCACATTTTGACCGGAGTTTGACCAAAAATTCAAAAAAACTTAAATTTGAGGAACTTTTTTCCTTTCAGAATTTGAGGATTCTAAAAATTTGCAAAATGGTCTATGGCGGTCGAAATCGGAACCGGCTTTTCGTGCTGAACATTTGACATATTGTTCGTTTTTTCGACATCGTATGCAAAAGTTATAGCCGTTTTACTTTTTCATAACACTTTTTTGCAAAACATGTCGAAATTTATGTTTTTAAATTTTCCTAATTACTAGATGTAGTAACGTAACTACATCTCGAAGGATTTTAATTTTTGAAGTTTTTATCATTTTCTTTTGTTTTTTCAAAACTGAAATGGCGATAAAGAGGGGGGGGGGGTAGAGTTTGAAAACCGCAGAACCCCTTTATTCCGGGATGGTGTCCATCCAATCCTACCGTCGACTACATCTGCTAGCACCATCCCAGCTAGACTCACAACTAAGGTTAACCAAACCAGAGTCACGTTTTATTAAAGTGGCAAAAAGAATTACTTTTTAATATAGCAAAACTAATTCTATCAACTATTATTAAAGGCTAAACAACTATTAATATGAAATAGTAGCAAAATTAATATTAATTAATTATAAAAAAGTTATCTACTGTAGTCTAACAGAATCATACTACAACATGTTAAAATCTACAAAAAGAACTAAATAAAGATAATTGAAAATAACAATTAAAGGACTAAAACGACTATATAAGCAAAATAGTACTGCTTTAATTAAAATCTTTATTTAAATTATTCTAAAAATAACCAAATAAATCTTACTACGACAACAATCTAACATGTGACTAGGAGCAAAAAGAATTAAATTAAAAACTATTTTAAACTCAAATTATTCACAATCTAGGGTTTGAAGCAAATTTGAACAAATTCAAATTTAAATCAGTCAAATTTGAAAACTAATGACACAAACAGAAACTAGACAAATTTTGAATCTAATGCAAAAATAATCACTCAAAAACATCAAATATCCTAAAAGATATAAGCAATTTAAAACAGAAACAAAAAACAAAAAGCAAATGAAGAAACAAAAAACAAATTTCAGAACCACTGTAGTCCGGGTTTGTGGCTTAGTCCCGGTTGGAGACACGAACCGGAACTAAAGGGCATCGCACTCATTAGTCCCGGTTGGTGTCTCCAACCGGGACTAAAGGTCCAATTTGAACCGGGAGTAATGCCTGCCCGACGCCCTTGCCGCTCGAACCGGGACTAATGCTCACATTAGTCCCAGTGGACTAATGCTCACATTAGTCCCGGTTCGTAATGCAACCGAGACTAATGTGTAGATCGAGTTTGGACCAAAGCCCTGTTTTCTACTAGTGGCAGTCTGCATTGCACTCTGCCGCTCCCGGGAGGACAGCGGCCGGTTGGCGGACGGATCCGTCCTCCGCGATACCATAGCGTCGGCTCACCGGGCGCTCGGGTCCTCTGGTGCTGGATCCTCGGGGTGCCGGCCGGAACACCTCTCCTTCCCCATCACTGGTCGGGCAGAGTATGAGTCCCATCGGGAATGGGCAGCCGCCATGGGAAGGAGAGGATAAGGGCCACCGAGGCCTATATCGCGGAATAAATGGCGGTGGCGGAGGAGGCTGATGCGGTGACACGGGCGGCCACAGAAGAGGAAGCCATCTGCTCCTGCATTGTCAAGAAACGATAGCAGAGGAACACGTGTGCCCTCGCTCGAGAGCAAAATCGGGCGGTCAGTGCCATGGTCGGACTGCCATCGAAGGACGATAGCAATGGCAAGGACAGCTCCTGCGACGAGCAGATCTGGCTCAATCCATGCCGCGTCTTCGACCAGTACTTCCGCGAGGACGGCAAGGGTGCCGGGAAGGGCAAGGGCAGTTGTGGATGAAGTCCACCATAGCCAAACATGCCAAATTTTGGTAGTCCGATGGCATGTTTAGTGTAGTGTGCTGGAGTAGTCGGACGATGCGTGTGCGTCGATGTAGTTGCATGAGTTTGTATGGATTTGAGATATGGTAATTGAGGTATCCGGATGTGGATTCATTTTTTAGGAGTGTCCGGTCAGTGCCCACGGACGCGGCGCTTACGCAGGCACTGACTGGGCAGACTTCATATTTTTTTATCCACATCCAACTCTCTCATATTCATCCCCTAAATCCATACAAAATCATGCACAATATATTGCGACGTACTACGTTCTATACTACTCATATTTCATCATCGTCGGAGATGGCCTGAGTCGCCTGCACCGGAGCCAGAGCTGGAGCCGCCAGTGCTGGAGCCTGAGCCAAGTGAGCCAGAGCCTGAGCCACGTGCGCCGCAGCCCTCACCGCCTCCATCTGCTGCCGACAGAGATGTCTGGCCTCCGCAGCCGACTCCGAGCGGATGGAGTTCACGATGGCGTGCTGCCCGGCCACACATCCACATCCTTCTGCATCGCCGGTGCATCCTCCGCCCCCACGTCCAGCGGCGGCGCCTCCTCCTTCCCCACGTCCAGCAGCGACTCCTGCTCCTCGTCATCTTCCTCATCCACCTCCTCCGCCTCCTCTTCCTCCTTCACCTCCTCCTACTCAAAATCCTCCTCCGATTATAGAGGTAGCCCCACTTCCCTACGGATCTGGACCTGCTCAAGGAGGAAGATACGGTGCTCGATCGTGTGGTGGTGGCGTGGGGGCATGGCTACTAGGCGGACAGGTGGAGCGGAAAGTGGCGGTGGCGACGGACAGGAGGAGGAAAATGTTGATGGATGGTAGGGCTTCGGTGGCGTCGGTCGACTTAAATAGCCGGGAAATGCACTATGCGGCCCGCCGGAGCTGCGCCACGCAGCGCCACCGGTCCGACGGAGGGGACGAGCTTCGGACTGCCGGGTTTGAGGGCATTTCTGGCTGGGACCCCTTCATCAGTCCGACGTAGCAGGCATGCCCGGGCGTGCCCGGGTGCCCCCATATCCGCCCCACATGTGGGCTGGATATGATGGGTGCCAGTCAGTCCAGGCGTTTGATGGCCATTGGAGAGGCCCATCTGGGTCAAAAAATCATGATTGGGTAGTGAGTGGGCGGCCCGCCCGAGCGTATCAAACGGGTTTGAGAGGTCCGGTTGTAGATGCTCTAATGCCACTATTCTAAGCAAGAACCCTCGCCTTTACGAGCATCGAAGGAGATTGGATGTCCCATTTTCCATTGGTTTTGTATGTTTGTTGGCCCTGACCATGACATTTTTTGTGCCTAACTAGGCCGGGATGGGGGGTGGGCTTTTACAGCTAGGCGGGCATGAGAAGGCGCCGTGTTTTGCTTTGGCCCTAGCTAGCCATGGCGTCATCATGACCTCAAGCATGCTGAATTGCTGACCAGACGGTGCAGGGCTGTGTCGCACTGTAGCAAGTCCCAGCGGACGTTCATGTTGTACATTCCTCATTGTACGATGGAGGAGGAAGTAGGACGCGGCCTTTGCCGGCGAACGAGCGCGCGAGGGAGATGTGTGTGCCGTCTTCCGAAAATAGCAAAGAGTTTAAGTTAAGAGCATCTTCACTCACGCCCCGAACAGCCCCCCCCCCCCCCCCCAGGGCAAGTTTTTTAATGCCAGCGCCGTAAAAAAAACCAGTCGGCCCCCTAGGAGGCCGAATTCCACCGACTAGGCCCATTTTTGGCCCGGCGATTCCAAGCCGAACCCAACGCACTGGGGGGCGCTTGGAGGCTCTGGGGGAAGGGAAAATGGCACATGGGCTACCACTGGCAGGCGAAAAACTATTTTTTGCTCGTCCAACTTCACCCCCGCATGCACCACCCCTTCCACCGCCGTGCTGATCCCAGCAAAGCTCACCTGCCCACCACCGCATGAAGGTCATTTCCCGCTGGAAAAGAGAGTGCTCACCACCGCATCCACCATCCCCGCTCCCTGGGCGAGCTTTCTGGCGCTCCAGCCATGTAGGCGGGGATACCAGCTGCTGCGCGCCTACCATTTCCATCAGGTGTTCGGCGATTTGTCTGCTCGGTGATGGACTCGATGACGAGGAGGCATTCGTGGTGCTACTGGAGGAGGAAGCTGAGGCTGACGCCAAGGATGAAGAGCACCTCATGGTCCTCTCCGCTCTAGCTGGCTTGTTCACGAGCAATGCAAAGCTGCGGCGAGGTGGCTCGGCACTAGGCCGCCGTAAGAGCAAGTAGAGGCATCGTTTGGAGGGCTATTGCTTGCACTACGTCGACTACTTCGCCAATGCTACTTCGCCGACGCTCCACTACACGGCGAGAAAGTGTTTCGGCGCTGTTATTGGATGAGCCGAAAGCTCTTCCTCGGGATTGTGAATTCCATCAGGGAGTTCGACGGCTACTTCAAGTTCAAGAAGGATTGCACCGGCACACTTGGATTCACCTCACTCCAAAAGTGCACGACAACTATGAGGATGCTTGCATACGGATCTCTCAGCGATATACTGGAAGACTATGGACGCATGGACGAGTCCACCACCATTGAGTGTTTGTAAAAGTTTTGCAGGGCAGTGGTGGCAATGTTTGGACCACAATACTTGCGATCGCCCAATGCTGAAGACATTGCTCGGATCCTAGCACAGAATGCAGCAAGAGGCTTTCCTAGGATGCTTGGAAGCATCGACTGCATACCCTGGGCATGGAAAAACTGTGCATTTGCTTGACAGGGGATGTACAAAGGCGCCAAAGGAGCTTGCAGTGTGGTACTTGAGGCAGTAGCCACACAGGACCTCTGGATTTGGTACTCCTTCTTTGGTATGCCAGGAACTCACAATGACATCACCGTTCTGCAGTGCTCGAATGTCTTTGCCAAGCTTGTTGATGGTCATGCTCCTCCGGTGAACTTCGAGGTTAATCGGCGCCACTACAACAAGGGATACTACCTAGCAGATGTCATCTATCCGAGATAGTCCATATTTATGAAGACTATCTCAAACCATGTGCTAGGAGGCAAGAACTCCTACTTTGCCAAGTGTCAGGAGGCTTGCAGGAAGGATGTCGAGTGGGCATTTGGTGTGCTCCAATCTTGATTTGCTGTTGTCCGGTCCGCCGCTCAGACCTGGTCGAAAGATCAAATGTGGGAAGTCATGACTTGTTGTGTCATCTTGCACAACATGATCATTGAGAGCGAGCAGGAAGAGCTAGTGTTTGACACTGAACCATATTACAGGCAGTGTCGTGGAATAGTCACAGCAGATGTCCTAGTGTGAGGACTTAGTCGTGATGCCAACGCATCTATGCGGTAGCTTGAAGGGGTTGGTAGAAATCGAGAGACATGCGGTGGATCGACACACAAGATAAGGATTTAGACAGCTTCAGGCCCCGAGAAACATCATCTGGTAATAGCCCTACATGCTGTTTGTGGCTAGATCTCATTATGCTCATGAGGGAGTCGCCGTAAACCGGCTCTCCTAGTTGTGTCTAGCCTTATAGATTATTTTCTTACTTGTCCCTCTTGGGGTGCCCTGCCCCTCCTTATATAAGTTGAAGGGGCGGGTTACATGTAGAGTCAAACTCGGATAGGACTTAACCTATTTTGACGTCTTACCATAGGCTTCTCACCATGGGCTTCTTAACATCTTGGGCTTCTTAACGTATTGGGCTTCTTAACGTCTTGGGCTTCTTAACGTAAGCTAACTTACAAACCGGCTTACAATCTGACTTACAATCTGGCTTACCATCTGGCTTAACTGTCTAGCTTAACTGCCTGGCTTAACTGACTGTCGGCTTACATGACTATATCTGCTGGCTTACAATGCATAACTGTGTGTGCCAGCTTACATGATTGTATCTACTGGCTTACAATGCTTAACTGTGTCTGCTGGCTTACATGACTGTGTCTGTCGGCTTACAATCTGTCGGGTCACTGATGAAACCCCAAGTCCCGGTCGGGTCATATCTCCGACCGGGTCATACTGCGGGGTATATCCCCGACATTAGCCCCGAGTTTAATTTGGATTCATCCATGTTAAATTGATCATGTAAAACAAACACGAGAACAATTTTGACATATTATGCTCGGGGTTAAGAACTCTTGTAAGCCAACACCTGATCATCCTTAACTCCTTGGTATTTCCTTCTTCTAGAAAATCCGGGTCAATAGACCATCTTCAAAAACATTGGTCATGAAATACTCATCTGATTTTTAGCCATCTTGAAGATGTAGAACTTCATTATATTCATATCACTTGTAGCCCCCAAGTGTCGGGTCATTATGAAATAATAAGCAGGGATTTTGTAAATATGATCATGTAGACTTTGAGCAGCAACGTGTATCCCCCAAGGGCCGGCTCAGTAAGATAATACTGAGCTGGGACTTTGTATATAATTCATTGATAATAACATCATATGATGTAATCTCCACCATGGGGCTTGAACCCACGACCATAAGGTTAAGAGCTTTGTACTCTACCAACTGAGTAGTGGATCTTTGAATATAATGGACTGAAGCTTGTGTACCTTGAATTTTTGACAGGAGAAATTGGTAGCCCCCAAGGGCCGGCTCATTACAATGTGGTGAGTCGGGTCTTCAATAACTTGAGCAAAAAATGACTTTGCATTAGCCCCCAAGAACCATGGTGCATGCTGGCAGTGACATGGGACTTGCATATTTGATATAATCTCAACTTGAATAATGTAGCCCCCAAGTGTCGGGTCATAAGCCTGCAGCGACTCGGGACTATTCCCTTCATTGTAAAAATCAATCATGTCCATTTATAAAATAATAACCATTGCACTAAAGCGACTTTGAAGACCTTCATCATAATATTGGCTATTGATAACCATAAAAATCCAGCCATGTTGGCTATTAAAGATTTAAATAATATAACCCGGTTTGAAAACCGGTTCCTGTGATAGTGAATCGTACTGTCAGCTTATAATACCAATGCAGTAAGGGTGATGACCCAATCTTTAGAAGCCAAACTTCCAAATAATATGTTGGTGACTTATCATCCAAAGTCAAGTCAGTTCGAAACCACATATCTATGCTTCAGATATGAACAAAAGGTCTCAAGACAAACCCAAAAGATTGTTTTTTCAAAAACTAGAGTCAAACAGAAAGAAAAAGCAAGGCTTCTGATTCAAATACGACTAGTAAACTGGACCAAAAGGGGTTAAGCTATGATTCGAATACAATCAAGCCCCCTAGTGGGTTTGGCATTGCGCCAATCAAGAGGGTACCGACGGCTATGTTCTCTTTGGTTCGAATACGACCTATGTTTGAACTGAAGGAAATATGCCCTAGAGGAAATAATAAAGTTATTATTTATTTCCTTATTTCATGATAAATGTTTATTATTCATGCTAGAATTGTATTAACCGAAAACATAATACATGTGTGAATACATAGACAAACATAGTGTCACTAGTATGCCTCTACTTGACTAGCTCATTGATCAAAGATTGTTGAGTTTCCTAACCATGGATATGTGTTATAATTTGATCAGTGGGATCACATCATTAGAAGAATGATGTGATTGACTTGACCCATTCCGTTAGCTTAGCACTTGATCATTTAGTATGTTGCTATTGCTTTCTTCATGACTTATACATGTTCCTATGACTATGAGATTATGCCACTCCCGTTTACTGGAGGAACACTTTGTGTGCTACCGAACGTCACAACGTAACTGGGTGATTATAAAGGTGCTCTATAGGTGTCTCCGAAGGTACTTGTTGAGTTGGCGTATTTCGAGATTAGGATTTGTCACTCCGATTGCCGGAGAGGTATCTCTGGGCCCTCTCGGTAATGCACATCACTATAAGCCTTGCAAGCAATGTGACTAATGAGTTAGCTGCGGGATGATGCATTACGGAACGAGTAAATAGACTTGCCGGTAACGATATTGAACTAGGTATTGAGATACCGACGATCGAATCTCGGGCAAGTAACATACCGATGACAAAGGGAACAACGTATGTTGTTATGCGGTTTGACCGATAAAGATCTTTGTAGAATATGTGGGAGCCAATATGAGCATCCAGGTTCTGCTATTGGTTATTGATCGGAGACGTGTCTCGGTCATGTCTACATAGTTCTCGAACCCGTATGGTCCGCAAGCTTAAAGTTCGATGACGGTTATATTATGAGTTTATGTGATTTGATGTACCGAAGGTAGTTCGGAGTCCTGGATGTGATCACGGACATGACGAGGAGTCTTGAAATGGTCGAGACATAAAGATCGATATATTGGACGACTATATTTGGACACCGGAATGGTTTCGGGTGAGATTGGGACAATACCAGACCTCCGGGAGGTTATCGGAACCCCCCGGGCAGTATATGGGCCTTAATGGGCTTTAGTGGAAAGGAGGGGAAAGGAGCAAGGGAGGGCCCCCCCCCAAGCCCAATCTCAATTGGGAGGGGGGCCGGCCCCCCTTTCCTTCCTCCCTCCTTCCTCTTCCTTCCCTCTCCCTCTCCAAATAGGAAAAGGAGGAGTCCTACTCCCGGTGGGAGTAGGACTCCCTCCCTTGGGCGCGCCTCCTCCTCCTGGCCGCCCCCCCTCCACTCCTTTATATACGAGGGAGGGGGCACCGCATAGACACAACAATTGATCCCTTGGATCTCTTAGCCGTGTGCGGTGCCCCCCTCCACCATAGTCCACCTCGATAATATCATAGCGGTGCTTAGGCGAAGCCCTGCGTCGGTAGAACATCATCATCGTCACCATGACATCGTGCTGACGGAACTCTTCCTCAAAGCTCGGCTGGATCAGAGTTCGAGGGATGTCATCGAGTTGAATGTGTGCAGAACTCGGAGGTGTCGTGCGTTCGGTACTTGATCGGTCGGATCGTGAAGACGTATGACTACATCAACCGCGTTGTGCTAACGCTTCCGCTTTCGGTCTACGAGGGTACGTGGACACACTCTCCCCTCTCGTTGCTATGCATCACCATGATCTTGCATGTGCGTAGGAATTTTTTTTGAAATTACTACGTTCTGCAACAGTGGCATCCGAGCCAGGTTTTATGCGTAGATGTTATATGCACGAGTAGAACACAAGTGAGTTGTGGGCGATACAAGTCATACTGCTTACCAGCATGTCATACTTTGGTTTCGGCGGTATTGTTGGATGAAGCGGCCCGGACCGGCATTACGTGTACGCTTACACGAGACTGGTTTTACCGCCGTGCTTTGCACACAGGTGACTAGCGGGTGTCAGTTTATCCAACTTTAGTTGAACCGAGTGTGGCTACGCCCGGTCCTTGAGAAGGTTAAAACAGCACTAACTTGACGAACTATCGTTGTGGTTTTGATGCGTAGGTAAGAACGGTTCTTGCTCAGCCCGTAGCAGCCACATACAACAAAGTAGAGGACGTCTAACTTATTTTTGCAGGGCATGTTGTGATGTGATATGGCCAAGGCATGATGCTATATTTTATTGTATGAGATGATCATGTTTTGTAACCGAGTTATCGACAACTAGCAGGAGCCATATGGTTGTCTCTTTATTGTATGCAATGCAATCGCCCTGTAATTGTTTTACTTTATCACTAATCGGTAGCGATAGTCGTAGAAGCAATAGTTGGCGAGACGACAATGATGCTACGATGGAGATCAAGGTGATGATGGTCATATCATATCACTTATATTGATTGCATGTGATGTTTATCTTTTATGCATCTTTTCTTGCTATGATTGATGGTAGCATTATAAGATGATCTCTCGCTAAATCTCAAGGTAAAAGTGTTCTCCCTGAGTATGTACCGTTGCCAAAGTTCGTCGTGCCTAGACACCACGTGATGATCGGGTGTGATAAGCTCTACGTCCATCTACAATGGGTGCAAGCCAGTTTTGCACATGCAGAATACTCAGGTTAAACTTGACGAGCCTAGCATATGCAGATATGGCCTCGGAACACTGAGATCGAAAGGTCGAGCATGAATCATATAGTAGATATGATCAACATAGTGATGTTCACCATCGAAAACTACTCCATTTCATGTGATGATCGGTTATGGTTTAGTTGATTTGGATCACGTGATCACTTAGATGATTAGAGGGATGTCTATCTAAGTGGGAGTTTGATAACCCACAAGTGTAGGGGATCGCAACAGCTTTCGAGGGTAGAGTATTCAACCCAAATTTATTGATTCGACACAAGGGGCGCCAAAGAATATTCTTAAGTATTAGCAGTTGAGTTGTCAATTCAACCACACCTGGATAACTTAGTATCTGCAGCAAAGTATTTAGTAGCAAAGTGGTATGATAGTAATGGTAACAGTGGCAAAAGTAAAGATAGCAGTTTTGTAGTAATTGTAACAGTAGCACGGAAAAGTAAATAAGGGAAGCACAAGATGTGAAAAAGCTCATAGGCATTGGATCAGTGATGGGTAATTATGTCGGATGCGATTACTCATGTAATAGCTATAACATAGGGTGACACAAAACTAGCTCCAGTTCATCAATGTAATGTAGGCATGTATTCCGAATATAGTCATACGTGCTTATGGAAAAGAACTTGCATGACATCTTTTGTCCTACCCTCCCGTGGCAGCGGGGTCCTATTGGAAACTAAGGGATATTAAGGCCTCCTTCTAATAGAGAACCGGAACAAAGCATTAGCACATAGTGAATACATGAACTCCTCCAACTATGGTCATCACCGAGAAGTATCCCGATTATTGTCACTTCAGGGTTGTCGGATCATAACACATAATAGGTGACTATAGACTTGCAAGATAGGATCAAGAACTCACATATATTCATGAAAACATAATAGGTTCAGACTGAAATCATGGCACTCGAGCCCTAGTGACAGGCATTAAGCATAGCAAAGTCATAGCAACATCAATCTCAGAACATAGTGGATACTAGGGATCAAACCCCAACAAAACTAACTTGATTACATGGTAAATCTCATCCAACCCATCACCGTCCAGCAAGCCTACGATGGAATTACTCACGCCGGCAGTGAGCATCATGAAATTGGTGATGGAGGATGGTTGATGATGATGACGGCGACGAATCCCCCTCTCCGGAGTCCCGAACGGACTCCAGATCAGCCCTCCCGAGAGAGATTAGGGCTTGGCAGTGGCTCCGTATCGTAAAACGCGATGAAACTTTCTCTCTGATTTTTTCTCCGTGAAACGGAATATATAGAGTTGGAGTTGAGGTCGGCGGAGCTCCAGGGGGGCCACCAGATAGGGGGGCGCGCCCAGGGGGGAGGGCGCGCACCCACCCTTGTGGACAGGGTGTGGGCCCCCTGGCCTTCATCTTTTGCCAGTATTTTTTATATTTTCCAAAACTTATCTTCGTGGATTTTTAGGTCATTCCGAGAAGTTTTGTTTTCTGCACGATAAACAACATCACGGCAGTTCTGCAGAAAATAGCGTCATTCCGGGTTAGTTTCATTCAAATCATGCAAGTCAGAGTCCAAAACAAGGGGAAAAGTGTTTGGAAAAGTAGATATGTTGGAGACGTATCAGAGTTCTTAAGTAATATGATTAATTGAAATTTAATTTATCATGAACTTAGTCCTGGTAGTATTAGCATATCTATGTTGTAGATCAATAGCTCGCATTTAGCTCCCCTGTTTTATTTTGATATGTTCCTAGAGAAAACTAAGTTGAAAGATGTTAGTAGCAATGACGCAGATTGGATCCATGATCTGAGGTTTATCCTCATTGCTGCATAGAAGAATTATGTCCTTGATGCACCGCTAGGTGACAGACCTATTGCAGGAGAAGATGCAGACGTTATGAACGTTTGGCTAGCTCAATATGATGACTATTTGATAGTTTAGTGCACCATTCTTAACGGCTTAGAATCGGGACTTCAAAGACGTTTTGAACGTCATGGACCATATGAGATGTTCCAGGAATTGAAGTTAATATTTCAAGCAAATACCCGAGTTGAGAGATATGAAGTCTCCAACAAGTTCTATATCTAAAAGATGGAGGAGAATTGCTCAACTAGTGAGCATGTGCTCAGATTGTCTGGGTACTACAATCGCTTGAATCAAGTGGGAGTTAATCTTCCAGATAAGATAGTGATTGACAGAGTTCTCTAGCTAGTCACCATCACCGAGTTACTAGAACTCCGTGATGAACTATAGTATGCAAGGGATGACGAAAATGATTCCCGAGCTCTTCATGATGTTGAAATCGATGAAGGTAGAAATCAAGAAAGAGCATCAAGTGTTGATGATTGACAAGACCACTAGTTTCAAGAAAAAGGCAAAGGGAAAGAAAGGGAACTTCAAGTAGAATGACAAGAAAGTTGTCACTTCGTGAAGAAGCCCAAAGCTGGACCAAAGCCTGAAACTAAGTGCTTCTTCTACAAAGGAAATGGTCATTGGAAGCGGAAATACCCTGAATATTTGGTGGATAAGATGGCAAAGTAAACAAGGGTATATTTGATATACAAGTTATTTATGTGTACCCTACTAGTATTTATAGTAGCCCCTGGATATTTGATACTTGTTCGGTTGCTAAGATTAGTAATTCGAAACAGGAGTTACAGAATAAATAGAGACTAGTTGAGGGTGAAGTGACGATGTATGTTGGAAGTAGTTCCAAGATTGATATGATCATCATCGCACACACATCCTATACTTTCGAGATTAGTGTTAAACCTAAATAAATGTTATTTGGCATTTGTGTTGAGCATGAATATGATTTGATCATGTTTATTGCAATACGGTTATTCATTTAAAGTCAGAGAATAATTGTTGTTCTATTTACATGAATAAAACCTTCAATGGTCATACACCCAATGAAAATAGTTTGTTGGATCTTGATCGTGGTGATACACATCATAATATTGATGCCAAAAGATGCAAAGTTGATAATGATAGTGCAACTTATTTGTGGCACTGCCGTTTGGGTCATATCGGTGTAAAGCGCATGAAGAAACTACATAAAGATGGACTTTTGGAATCACTTGGTTATGAATCATTTGATGCTTGCGAACCGTGCCTTTTGGGAAAGATGACTAAAACTCCGTTCTCCGGAACAATGGAACGAGCTACTGACTTGTTGGAAATAATACATACCGATGTATGCGGTCCAATGAGTGTTTATGCTCGTGGCGGGTATCATTATTTTCTGACCTTCACAAATGTTTGAGCAGATATGAGTATATCTACTTAATGAAACACAAGTCTGAAACATTTGAAAAGTTCAAAGAAATTCAGAGAAAGTGGAGAATCATCGTAACAAGAAAATAAAGTTTCTACGATCTGATCGTGGAGGAGAATATTTGAGTTATGAGTTTGGCCTTCATATAAAACAATGTGGAATAGTTTCACAGCTCACGCCACCTGGAACACCATAGCATTATGGTGTGTCCGAACATCGTAACCATACTTATTGGATATGGTGCGACCTATGATGTCTCTTATCGGTTTACCACTATCGTTTTGGGGTTATGCATTAGAGACAGCTGCATTCACTTTAAATAGGGCACCATCAAAATCTGTTGAGATGACGCCTTATTAACTGTGGTTTGGCAAGAAACCAAAGTAAAGTTTGGGGTTGCGATGCTTATGTGAAAAAGTTTCAGCATGATAAGCTCAAACCCAAATCGGAGAAGTGTGTCTTCATAGAATACCCAAAAGATACTATTGGGTACACCTTCTATCACAGATCCAAAGGCAAGATCTTTGTTGCTTAATATGGACCCTTTCTAGAGAAGGAGTTTCTCTCGAAAGAAGTGAGTGGGAGGAAACTAGAACTTGACGAGGTAACTGTACCTACTCCCTTATTGGAAAGTAATTCATCATAGAAATCTGTTCATGTGATTCCTACATCAATTAGTGAGGAAACTAATGATGATGATCATGTAACTTCAGATCAAGTTACTACCGAACCTCGTAGGTCAACCAGAGTAAGATCCGCACCAGAGTGGTACGGTAATCCTGTTCTAGAGGTCATGTTACTTGACCATGGCGAACCTACGAACTATGAGGAAGCAATGATGAGCCCAGATTCCGCGAAATGGCTTGAGGCCATGAAATCCAAGATGGGTTCCATGTATGAGAACAAAGTATGGACTTTGGTTGACTTGCCCGATGATCGGCAAGCCATCGAGAATAAATGGATCATCAAGAGGAAGACGAATGCTGATAGTAGTGTTACTATCTACAAAGCTTGGATTGTCGCAAAAAGGTTCTCAACAAGTTCAAGGTGTTGACTACGATGAGATTTCCTCACTCATAGCGATGCTTAAGTCTGTCCGAATCATGTTAGCAAATTGCCACATTTATGAAATCTGGCAAATGGATAAACAAAATTTCATTCCTTAATGGATTTATTAAAGAAGAGTTGTATATGATACAACAGAAGGTTTTGTCAATCCTAAAGGTGCTAACAAAATATGCAAGCTCCAGCGATCCACCTATGGACTAGTGCAAGCATCTCGGAGTTGGAATATACGCTTTGATAAGTTGATCAAAGCATATAGTTTTAATACAGACTTGCGGTGAAGCCTGTATTTACAAGAAAGTGAGTGGGAGCACTACAAAATTTCTGATAAGTATATGTGAATGACATATTGTTGATCGGAAATAGTGTAGAATTATTCTGCAAAGCATAAAGGAGTGTTTGAAAGGATTTTTTCAAAGAAAGACCTCGGTGAAGCTGCTTACATATTGAGCATCAAGATCTATAGAGATAGATCAAGATGCTCGATAAGTTTTTTTAATGAGTACATACCTTGACAAGATTTTGAAGTAGTTCAAAATGGAACAGTCAAAGAAAGAGTTCTTGCCTGTGTTACAAGGTGTGAAATTGAGTGAGACTCAAAGCCCGACCACGGTAGAAGATAGAAAGAGAATGAAAGTCATTTCCTATGCCTCAGCCATAGGTTCTATAAAGTATGCCATGTTGTGTACCAGATCTATTGTATACCCTACACTGATTTTGGCAAGGGAGTACAATAGTGATCTAGGAGTAGATCACTGAACAGCGGTCAAAATTATCCTTAGTGGAATAAGGATATGTTTCTCGATTATGGAGGTGACAAAAGGTTCGTCGTAAAGGGTTACATCGATACAAGTTTTGGCATTGATCCTGATGACTCTAACTCTTAATCTGGATACATATTGAAAATGGGAGAAATTAGCTAAAGTAGCTCCATACAGAGCATTGTAGACATAGAATATATGCAAAATACATACGGCTTTGAATGTGACAGACCCGTTGACTAAACTTTTCTCACAAGCAAAACATGATCACACCTTAGTACTCTTTGGGTGTTAATCACATATCGATGTGAACTAGATTATTGACTCTAGTAAGCCCTTTGGGCATTGGTCACATGACGATGTGAACTATGGGTGTTAATCACATACAGATGTGAATATTAGTGTTAAATCACATGGTGATGTGAACTAGATTATTGACTCTAGTGCAAGTGGGAGACTGAAGGAAATATGCCCTAGAGGCAATAATAAAGTTATTATTTATTTCCTTATTTCATGATAAATGTCTATTATTCATGCTAGAATTGTATTAACCGGAAACATAATACATGTGTGAATACATAGACAAACATAGTGTCACTAGTATGCCTCTACTTGACTAGCTCATTGATCAAAGATGGTTGAGTTTCCTAACCATGGATATGTGTTACCATTTGATCAGTGGGATCGCATCATTAGAAGAATGATGTTATTGACTTGACCCATTCCGTTAGCTTAGCACTTGATCATTTAGTATGTTGCTATTGCTTTCTTCATGACTTATACATGTTCCCATGACTATGAGATTATGCAACTCCCATTTACCGGAGGAACACTTTGTGTGCTACCAAACATCACAACATAACTGGGTGATTATAAAGGTGCTCTACAGGTGTCTCCGAAGGTACTTGTTGAGTTGGCGTATTTCAAGATTAGGATTTTTCACTCCGATTGTCGGAGACTCTTAGTAATGCACATCACTATAAGCCTTGCAAGCAATGTGATTAATGAGTTAGTTCCGGGATGATGCATTACGTAACGAGTAAAGAGACTTGCCGGTAACGAGATTGAACTAGGTATTGAGATACCGACGATCGAATCTTGGGCAAGTAACATACCGATGACAAAGGGAACAACGTATGTTGTTATGCGGTTTGACCGATAAAGATCTTCGTAGAATACGTGGGAGCCAATATGAGCATCCAGGTTCCGCTATTGGTTATTGACCGGAGACGTGTCTCGGTCATGTCTACATAGTTATCGGACTCGTAGGGTCCGCACGCTTAAAGTTCGATGACGGTTATATTATGAGTTTATGTGTTTTGATGTACCGAAGGTAGTTTGGAGTCCCGGATGTGATCACGGACATGATGAGGAGTTTCAAAATTGTCGACACATAAAGATCGATATATTGGACGACTATATTTGGACACCGGAATGGTTCTAGGGGAGATTGGGACAATACCGGAGCTCCGGAAGGTTATCGGAACCCCCCGGGGAGTTAGTGGAAAGGAGGGGAAAGGAGCAAGGGAGGGGACGCCCCCCCAAGCCCAATCCGAATAGGGAGGGGGGCCGGCCCCCCCCCTTTCATTCCTCCCTCCTTCCTCTTCCTTCCCTCTCCCTCTCCAAATAGGAAAAGGAGGAGTCCTACTCCCGGTGGGAGTAGGACTCCCCCCCTTGGGCGCGCCTCCTCCTCCTGGCCGGCCCCCTCCTCCACTCCTTTATATATGGGGGAGGGGCACCCCATAGACTCAACAATTGATCCCTTGGATCTCTTAGCCGTGTGCGGTGCCCCCCTCCACCATAGTCCACCTCAATAATATCGTAGCGGTGCTTAGGAGAAGCCCTACGTCGGTAGAACATCATCATCGTCACCACGCCGTCGTGCTGACGGAACTCTCCCTCAAAGCTCGGCTGGATCGGAGTTCGAGGGACGTCATCGAGTTGAATGTGTGCAGAACTCGGAGGTGAAGGAAATATGCCCTAGAGGCAATAATAAAGTTATTATTTATTTCCTTATTTCATGATAAATGTTTATTATTCATGCTAGAATTGTATTAATCGGAAACATGATACATGTGTGAATACATAGACAAACATATAGTCACTAGTATGCCTCTACTTGACTAGCTCATTAATCAAAGATGGTTATGTTTCCTAACCATAGACATGTGTTGTCATTTGATTAATGGGATCACATCATTAGAAGAATGATGTGATTGACATGACCCATTCCGTTAGCCTAGCACTTGATCATTTAGTATGTTGCTATTGCTTTCTTCATGACTTATACATGTTCCTGTAACTATGAGATTATGCAACTCCCGTTTACCGGAGGAACACTTTGGGTGCTACCAAACGTCACAACGTAACTGGGTGATTATAAAGGAGTACTACAGGTGTCTCCAAAGGTACATGTTGGGTTGGCGTATTTCGAGATTAGGTTTTGTCACTCAGATTGTCGGAGAGGTATCTCTGGGCCCTCTCGGTAATGCAGATCACTATTGCAAGCAATGTGACTAATGAGTTAGTTGCGGGATGATGCATTACGTAACGAGTAAAGAGACTTGCCGGTAACGAGATTGAACTAGGTATTGGATACCGACGATCAAATCTCGGGCAAGTAACATACCGATGACAAAGGGAACAACGTATGTTGTTATGCGGTTTGACCGATAAAGATCTTCGTAGAATATGTAGGAGCCAATATGAGCATCCAGGTTCCACTATTGGTTATTAACCGGAAACGTGTCTCAGTCATGTCTACATAGTTCTCGAACCCGTAGGGTCCGCACGCTTAAGGTTTCAATGACAGTTTTATTATGAGTTTATGAGTTTTTATGTACCGAAGGAGTTCGGAGTCCCAGATGAGATCGGGGACATGACGAGGAGTCTCAAAATGGTTGAGACGTAAAGATCGATATATTGGACGACTATATTCGGAGTTCGGAAAGGTTCCGAGTGATTCGGGTATTTTTCAGAGTACCGGAGAGTTACGGGAATTCGCCGGGGAGTATATGGGCCTTATTGGGCCATACAGGAATAGAGGAGAGAAGCCAAAAGGAAGGAGGCCTGCGCCCCCCTTTGGTCCGAAGTGGACAAGGGGCGCAGCCCCCCTTTGCTTCTTCCTCTCCCCCTCTTTCCCCTTCTCCTACTCCAACAAGGGAGGTGGAATCCTACTAGGACTAGGGAGTCCTAGTAGGACTCCACACTTGGCGCGCCCCCTCCTAGGGCCGGCCTCCTCCCCCCTTGCTCCTTTATATACGGGGGCAGGGGGGCACCCCATGACACACAAGTTGATCTACGGATCGTTCCTTAGCCGTGTGCGGTGCCCCCCTCCACCATATTCCAACTCGGTCATATCGTCGCAGAGTTTAGGCGAAGCCCTGCGCTAGTAAAGCATCATCATCGTCACCACGCCGTCATGCTGATGGAACTCATTCCCGACACTTTGCTGGATCAGAGTCTGGGGATCGTCATCGAGCTAAACATGTGCTGAACTCGGAGGTGCCGTACGTTCGATACTTGGATCGGTTGGATCGTGAAGACGTACGGCTACATCAACCGCGTTTTCATAACGCTTCCGCTTATGGTCTACGAGGGTACATGGACAACACTCTCCCCTCTCGTTGCGATGCCATCACCATGATCTTGCGTGTGCGTAGGAATTTTTTTGAAATTACTACGTTCCCCAACTGTGGCATCCGAGCCTAGGTTTTATGCGTAGATGTCATATGCACGAGTAGAACACAAGTGAGTTGTGGGCGATACAAGTCATACTGCTTACCAGCATGTCATACTTTGGTTCAGCGGTATTGTTGGATGAAGCGGCCCGGACCGACATTACACGTACGCTTACGCGAGACTGGTTTTACCGCCGTGCTTTGCACACAGGTGACTAGCGGGTGTCTGTTTCTCCAACTTTAGTGAAGGTTAAAACAGCATTAACTTGACGAACTATCGTTGTGGTTTTGATGCGTAGGTAAGAACGGTTCTTGCTAAGCCCGTAGCAGCCACGTAAAATTTGCAACAACAAAGTAGAGGACGTCTAACTTGTTTTTGCAGGGCATGTTGTGATGTGATATGGTCAAGACGTGATGCTATATTTTATTGTATGAGATGATCATGTTTTGTAACCGAAGTTATCGGCAACTGGCAGGAGCCATGTGGTTGTCGCTTTATTGTATGAAATGCAAACGCCCTGTAATTGCTTTACTTTATCACTAAGCGGTAGCGATAGTCGTAGAAGCAATAGATGGCATAACGACAACGATGCTACGATGGAGATCAAGGTGTCGCGCCGGTGACGATGGTGATCACGACGGTGCTTCGAAGATGGAGATCACAAGCACAAGATGATGATGGCCATATCATATCACTTATATTGATTGCATGTGATGTTTATCCATTATGCATCTTATCTTGCTTTGATTGACGGTAGCATTTTAAGATGATCTCTCACTAATTATCAAGAAGTGTTCTCCCTGAGTATGCACCGTTGTGAAAGTTCTTCATGCTGAGACACCATGTGATGATCGGGTGTGATAGGCTCTACGTTCAAATACAACGGGTGCAAAACAGTTGCACACGCGGAATACTCAGGTTAAACTTGATGAGCCTAGCATATACAGATATGGCCTCGGAACACGGAGACCGAAAGGTCGAGCGTGAATCATATAGCAGATATGATCAACATATTGATGTTCACCGTTGAAACTACTCCATCTCACGTGATGATCGGACATGGTGTAGTTGATATGGATCACGTAATCACTTGGAGGATTAGAGGGATGTCTATCTAAGTGGGAGTTCTTAAGTAATATGATTAATTGAACTTTAATTTATCATGAACTTAGTCCTCGTAGTATTTTGCAAATTATGTTGTAGATCAATAGCTCGCGTTGTTGCTTTCATATGTTTATTTTGATATGTTCCTGGAAAAAATTGTGTTGAAAGATGTTAGTAGCAATGATGCGGATTGGATCTGTGATCTGAGGTTTATCCTCATTGCTGCACAGAAGAATTATGTCCTTAATGTACCGCTAGGTGACAGACCTATTGCAGGAGCAGATGCAGACGTTATGAACGTTTGGCTAGCTCAATATGATGACTACTTGATAGTTTAGTGCACCATGCTTAACGGCTTAGAATCGGGACTTCAAAGACGTTTTGAACGTCATGGACCATATGAGATGTTCCAGGAGTTGAAGTTAATATTTCAAACAAATACCCGAGTTGAGAGATATGAAGTCTCCAACAAGTTCTATGGCTAAAAGATGGAGGAGAATCGCTCAACTAGTGAGTGTGCTCAGATTGTCTGGGTACTACAATTGCTTGAATCAAGTGGGAGTTAATCTTCCAAATAAGATAGTGATTGACAGAGTTCTCTAGTCACCATCACCAGGTTAGTAGAACTTCGTGATGAACTATAGTATGCAAAGGATGACGAAAATGATTCCCGAGCTCTTCGTGATGTTGAAATCGACGAAGGTAGAAATCAAGAAAGAGCATCAAGTGTTGATGGTTAACAAGATCACTGGTTTCAAGAAAAGGGCAAAGGAAAAGAAAGGGGAACTTCAACTAGATTGACAAGCAAGTTGTCACTCCCACGAAGAAGCCCAAAGCTGGACCAAAGCCTGAAACTGAGTGCTTACACTGCAAAGGAAATGGTCACTGGAAGCGAAAATGCCCTGAATATTTGGTGGATAAGAAGGATGGCAAAGTGAACAAGGGTATATTTGATATACAGGTTATTGATGTGTGCCTTACTAGTGTTTATAGTAGCCCCTGAGTATTTGATACTTGTTCGGTTACTAAGATTAGTAACTCGAAACAGGAGTTACAGAATAAACAGAGACTAGTTGAAGGGGAAGTGACGATGAGTGTTGGAAGGAGTTCCAAGATTGATATGATCATCATCGCACACTCCCTATACTTTCGGGATTAGTGTTAAACCTAAATAAATGTTATTTGGCGTTTGCGTTGAGCATGAATATGATTTGATCATGTTTATTGCAATACGGTTATTCATTTAAAGTTAGAGAATAATCGTTGTTCTGTTTACATGAATAAAACCTTCAATGGTCATACACCCAATGAAAATAGTTTGTTGGATCTCGATCGTAGTGATACACATATTCATAAAATTGATGCCAAAAAATGCAAAGTTAATAATGATAGTGCAACTTATTTGTGGCACTGCCGTTTGGGTCATATCGGTGTAAAGCGCATGAAGAAACTCCATAAAGATGGATTTTCGAATCACTTGGTTATGAATCATTTGATGCTTGCAAACCGTGCCTTTTGGGCAAGATGACTAAAACTCCGTTCTTCGGAACAATGGAACAAGCTACTGACTTATTGGAAATAATACATACCGATGTATGCGATCCAATGAGTGTTGATGCTCGTGGCAAGTATCGTTATTTTCTGACCTTCACAAGATGATTTGAGCAGATATGGGTATATCTACTTGATGAAACATAAGTCTGAAATAGTTGAAAGGTTCAAAGAATTTCAGAGTGAAGTGGAAAAATAATAGTAACAAGAAAATAAAGTTTCTGCAATCTGATCGCGGAGACAAATATTTGAGTTACGAGTTTGGTCTTCAATTAAAACAATGTGGAATAGTTTCACAAACTCATGCCACCTGGAACACCACAATGTAATGGTGTGTCCGAACGTTGTAATCGTACTTTACTAGATATGGTGCGATCTATGATATCTCTTATCAGTTTACCACTATCATTTTGGGGTTATGCATTAGAGACAGCTACATTCACGTTTAATAGGGCACCATATAAATCCGTTGAGACGACACCGTATGAACTATGGTTTAATAGTAATCCTAAGCTGTCGTTTCTTAAAGTTTGGAGTTGCGATGCTTATATGAAAAAGGTTTTCAACCTGATAAGCTCGAACCCAAATCGGAGAAGTGCGTCTTCATAGAATACCCAAAGGAAACTGTTGGGTACACCTTCTATCACAGATCCGAAGGCAAAACATTCATTGCTAAGAATGGATCCTTTCTAGAGAAGGAGTTTCTCTCGAAAGAAGTGGGTGGGAGGAAAGTAGAACTTGATGAGGTAACTGTACCTGCTCCCTTATTTGAAAGTAGTTCATCACAGAAATCTGTTCTTGTGACTACTACACCAATTAGTGAGGAAGTTAATGATGATGCTCATGAAACTTCAGATTAAGTTACTACAGAACCTCGTAGGTCTTCCAGAGTAAGATCCACACCAGAGTTGTACGGTAATCCTGTTCTGGAAGTTATGTTACTAGACCATGACGAACCTACGAACTATGAAGAAGCGATGGTGAGCCCAGATTCCACAAAATGGCTTGAGGCCATGAGATCTGAGATAAGATCCATGTATGAAAACAAAGTATGGACTTTGATTGACTTGCCCAATGATCAGCGAGACATTGAGATTAAATGGATCTTCAAGAGGAAGACGGACGCTGATAGTGTTACTATCTACAAAGCTAGAATTGTCGCAAAAGGTTTTCGACAAGTTCAAGGTGTTGACTAAGTTGAGAGTTTTTCACTCGTATCTATGCTTAAGTCTGTCTGAATCATGTTAGCAATTGCCGCATTTTAAGAAATCTGGCAAATGGATAAACAAAACTGCATTCCTTAATGGTTTTCTTAAAGAAGAGTTGTATATGATGCAACCAGAAGGTTTTGTCAATCCTAAAGGTGCTAACAAATTGTACAAGCTCCAGCGATCCATCTATGGACTGGCGCAAGCATCTCGGAGTTGGAATATACGCTTTGATGAGTTGATCAAAGCATATGGTTTTATACAGACTTTTGAAGAAGCCTGTATTTACAAGAAAGTGAGTGGGAGCTCTGTAGCATTTCTAATATTATATGTGGATGACATACTGTTAATTGGAAATGATATGGAAATTCTGGATAGCATGAAAGGATACTTGAATAAGAGTTTTTCAAAGCAAGACCTCGGTGAAGCTGCTTACACATTGAGCATCAAGATCTATATAGATAGATCAAGACGCTTGATAAGATTTTTCAATGAGTACATACCTTGATAAATTTTTGAAATAGTTCAAAATGGAACAGTCAAAGAAGGAGTTCTTGCCTGTGATGCAAAGGTATGAGGTTGAGTAAGACTAAAAATCCGACCATGGCAGAAAATAGAAAAGAATGAACAGTCATTCCCTATGCCTCAGTCATAGGTTCTATAAAGTATGCTATGCTGTGTACTAGACCTATTGTATACCTTGCTCTGTGTTTGGCAAAGGAATACAATTTTGATCTAAGAGTAGATCACTAGACAGCGGTCAAGAATATCCTTAGTGAGGACTAAGGAAATATTTCTCGATTATGGAGGTGATAAAAGAGCCCGTCGTAAAGAGTTGCATCGGTGCAAGCTTGTACACCAATCCAGATGACTCTAAGTCTCAATCTGGATACATATTGAAAGTGGGAGCAATTAGCTAGAGTAGCTCCATGCAGAGCATTGTGGACATAGAATATTTTGCAAAATACATACGGCTCTGAATATGACAGATCCGTTGACTAAACTTCTCTCACAAGCAAAACATGATCATACCTTAGTACTCTTTGGGTGTTAATCACACAGCGATGTGAACTAGATTATTAACTCTAGTAAACCCTTTGGGTGTTGATCACATGATGATGTGAACTATGGGTATTAATCACATGCAAATGTGAATATTGGTGTTAAATCACATGGCGATGTGAACTAGATTATTGACTCTAGTGCAAGTGGGAGACTGAAGGAAATATGCCCTAGAGGCAATAATAAAGTTATTATTTATTTCCTTATTTCATGATAAATGCTCGTTATTCATGCTAGAATTGTATTAACCGGAAACATGATACATGTGTGAATACATAGACAAACATATAGTCACTAGTATGCCTCTACTTGACTAGCTCATTAATCAAAGATGGTTATGTTTCCTAACCATAGACATGTGTTGTCATTTGATTAATGGGATCACATCATTAGAAGAATGATGTGATTGACATGACCCATTCCGTTAGCCTAGCACTTGATCATTTAGTATGTTGCTATTGCTTTCTTCATGACTTATACATGTTCCTGTAACTATGAGATTATGCAACTGCCGTTTACCGGAGGAACACTTTGGGTGCTACCAAACGTCACAATGTAACTAGGTGATTATAAAGGAGTACTACAGGTGTCTCCAAAGGTACATGTTGGGTTGGCGTATTTCGAGATTAGGTTTTGTCACTCTGATTGTCGGAGAGGTATCTCTGGGCCCTCTCGGTAATGCACATCACTATTGCAAGCAATGTGACTAATGAGTTAGTTGCGGGATGATGCATTACGTAACGAGTAAAGAGACTTGCCGGTAACGAGATTGAACTAGGTATTGGATACCGACGATCAAATCTCGGGCAAGTAACATACCGATGACAAAGGGAACAACGTATGTTGTTATGCGGTTTGACCGATAAAGATCTTCGTAGAATATGTAGGAGCCAATATGAGCATCTAGGTTCCGCTATTGGTTATTGACCGGAAACGTGTCTCGGTCATGTCTACATAGTTCTCGAACCCGTAGGGTCCGCACGCTTAAGGTTTCGATGACAGTTTTATTATGATTTTATGATTTTTGATGTACCGAAGGAGTTCGGAGTCCCGGATGAGATCGGGGACATGACGAGGAGTCTCGAAATGGTCGAGACGTAAAGATCGATATATTGGACGACTATATTCGGAGTTCGGAAAGGTTCCGAGTGATTCGGGTATTTTTCGGAGTACCGGAGAGTTACGGGAATTCGCCGGGGAGTATATGAGCCTTATTGGGCCATACGGAAATAGAGGAGAGAGGCCAAAAGAAAGGAGGCCTGCGCCCCCCCTTTGGTCCGAATTGGACAAGGGGCGCAGCCCCCCTTTCCTTCTTCTTCTCCCCCTCTTTCCCCTTCTCCTACTCCAACAAGGGAGGTGGAATCCTACTAGGACTAGGGAGTCCTAGTAGGACTCCACACTTGGCGCGCCCCCTCCTAGGGCCGGCCTCCTCCCCCCTTGCTCCTTTATATACGGGGGCAGGGGGCACCCCATGACACACAAGTTGATCTACGGATTGTTCCTTAGCCGTGTGCGGTGCCCTTCTCCACCATATTCCACCTCGGTCATATCGTCGCGGAGTTTAGGCGAAGCCCTGCGCCGGTAAAGCATCATCATCGTCACCACGTCGTCGTGCTGACGGAACTCATCCCCGACACTTTGCTGGATTGGAGTCCGAGGATCGTCATCGAGCTGAACGTGTGCTGAACTCGGAGGTGCCGTACGTTCGGTACTTGAATCGGTCGGATCGTGAAGACGTACGACTACATCAACCGCGTTGTCATAACGCTTCCGCTTATGGTCTACGAGGGTACGTGGACAACACTCTCCCCTCTCGTTGCTATGCCATCACCATGATCTTGCGTGTGCGTAGGAAATTTTTTGAAATTACTATGTTCCCCAACAGGAGGTGCCGTGCGTTCGGTACTTGATCGGTCGGATCGTGAAGACGTACGACTACATCAACCGTGTTGTGCTAATGCTTCCGCTTTCGGTCTACGATGGTACGTGGACACACTCTCCCCTCTCGTTGTTATGCATCACCATGATCTTGCGTGTGCGTGGGAAATTTCTTTAAATTACTACGTTCCCCAACATGAACAGGAAGCCCCCAAATGACCTTGAGCCTTTTTTAACGACTCTGATTCGAATACATCAAACTCGGACCCGAAAAGGGGTTAAGCTATGATTCGAATATGATCAAGAAGCCCCCTAGTGGGTTTGGCATTGCGCTGATCAAAAGGGTATTGACAGCTATGTTCTCTTTGGTTCGAATACGGCCTATGTTTGAACAGGAAGCCCCCAAGTGAGCTTGAGCCTTTTTTAACGACTCTGATTCGAATACGATCAAAATCGGACCCAAAAGGGGGTTAAGCTATTATTCGAATATGATCAAGAAGCCCCCTAGTGGGTTTGGCATTGCGCCGATCAAAAGGGTACCGATAGCTATGTTCTATTTTGTTTGAATACGACCTATGTTTGAACAGGAAGCCCGCAAGTGACCTTAAGTTTTGGCATTGCACCGATCAAAGGGGTACCGGCAGCTATGATTCAAATACGATCAGGAAGCCACCCAGTGATCATTGAAGCAGGGTACCTATGTTTGAGTTGTGCTTTGCAACAGACTCTCTTTGGTCCCTTTAATTTTTCCTGAGAACTCAAACTTTTGCGAGGGATAAATTCTTCTTGAGCCAGAATTTTCAACCGGATATTGAGAGCTTCAAAGCTTTGTGAGAGACAGAGTTCTCTTGAGCCGGATTTTAAACCGGCATTCTTCATTTTGAGCCGGAAATTTTCTGACGGCCTTTTAAATCTTTATCAATATAGCAGTAGCCCCCGAGACCGGGTTATCTTTCCTCCAATGACCTGGGGTCTTGAATCTCACAATGTCATCGTAACCCCCGAGTCTTAAGACCACTCAAGGAGTTGGCTTGAGGTTCTCCATGCTTGACCATGATATGACCAGTGGATTGCGGGAATATGTTGAATCTCAGTGGGTTAAAATTGACCTTGTTCATTGATCCGTCCGGTGTAGGCAAAGACCATAGCTTGATGGTCTCTTTTGTAATTGTTTTGCATAAGAAATTGCACAAACGAGAGTATTGTTCTCGAAGAAAATAAAAATGTATCAATAAAAATTGATTGGACAGCTTTCACCTGATTTGTCTAGATGAAAAATGATTTGTATATAACATCCATAAATCACCTCCAGTAACTGCAGCTATGATTTAGCCACTCTTCATGGCTGTGGTGGAGGTGGTGGCTTAAGTGCGACACCGGGCGGCTAAAAAAGAACCCTCCGGGTCATGTTGACCTTTTTTTGCCCAGCGAGTCAACTTTTCTTCTTGTTGCCATCAGGGGAGCGTACAAGCTGCAGATGAGCAGGGGCGTGGAAACAGCAAGGCGAGCAGGGCCGGCTCGCAGGGCTCAGGCGAACAAGGGTAGGTGAGGCTGATTTCTCTGAGCGGTGGCTCACGGTGCGACCTAGGCGGTATAGTGGTGCATAGCAGAGGCGTCAGCCTCTAAGTCCGACAGGAGGCGGGGCGGTATCGGTGATTTAAGGCCGACCAGCGTAGGGCCAGTGGTGGCGAGATGGCACCAGCAAAGATGGCAAAGGCAACCCGCGGCGGCGGGTTTGGTGGAGGCAGGGGGCACCGGTGATTCAGCAGTTTGGCGAAGGCCTTCGGCAACAGACTCCGGCGACTCAAGGTAGAAGTAAGACTAGCCAGGCGCGAGCGGCCCGTAGCGGCGGCTCACGGTAAAGCCGGTGAGGTGCAGTCTTGAAGCGGAGGCAAACGGCTCAAACCGTGACTCGACAGCATGGCGATGAAGACGGATTGACGAGTCAAAGGCCGTAGAAGGAGAG
Organism: Triticum timopheevii; assembly: GCA_963921465.1. Lineage (NCBI taxonomy): Eukaryota > Viridiplantae > Streptophyta > Magnoliopsida > Poales > Poaceae > Triticum > Triticum timopheevii. Next base: position 83,050,794 of record OY997264.1, read on the forward strand.
GCGGAGTGACGTCTCAGAAGCGGACGTAGGAGCGAGGCGCCTCGGAGGCGGCTCGACATCGGCGGATTGAGTGGCAACGACGCGGTGGGCGTCGTGGTTCCAGCAGAGCAGCTTAGGTGGAGGTGAAGTGACGAGGCGGCGACTCAGCCGGGTCAATGTGGGCTTCAGCGGTAGCCCAACGCACAGAGGAAAACCGGCCTTGAACCCGAAGGCCTATGGCAAGATGGGTTGTAGCTGCGGCAACTCAAGGCGGTGGCGGCGATTTGAAATAGGCAGAGGGGGCGCTCAGAGGTGAGTCGTGGCAGCATGCAGTAGAGGCGGTGGCTCGCGGAGGCCAGCGGAGACGGTGCTAGTGGAGAACCGGTGCGGGGGCGGATCCGCGAGCCGGCAAACGCGGGAAAACAAGTGTGGTCGATGGGGTAGCGGACTCGGGTGTACGAGAGTAGTGGATGATAGCGCAGGGCTATAGCTCTCCATTGGCGACTTGACAATGCGGAAGCGGCTGCAGCATCGGGGGTAATCCGGCAACAGCAGAGGCGCGGGGTAAAGAAAGGCGGCCGCGACAACACCGGCGAGTTGGCAAAGCAAATTGCTGCAGAGGCCACATGGTCGGGTTAGCTCGGCGCCTCGATGAGTCCTTTGGTGATTTGCGACGGCTCAACTCCTGGCGGGTCACCCCAGGAGCAGCCGTGGAAACTGGTGCGGGGTAGTTCGCGGAACAGAGGCAGAGGAAAAACGGCCACGGGGCAGCTTGCGGAGTAGATGTTGTCCAGCAACGGCCGGCTTACGGCGAGGCGATGGGTTGCTGGAGGCAGCGGAGGCTTTAGGCAAGCCACTCGGAGGTGCGTCAGAAGAGGTCGGCTCACTGCGGCCGCGATAAAGGAAACAACTCAGGGCCGCGTGGTGGCTCGACGGCGGAGACCCACGGTGCCGCAGAAGGAGTGGCGGCTTGCCCCCGCTGCAGTTGAGGCAAGTTAGGGGTGGCAACTTGGAAGCATCACTCGATAGAGGTGTGTCGGTGAATATGGACGATGGCTTCGTAGGGCCGGTGATAGCAGAGGAGCGACGACTCGAGCGTGACCGGCGAGCAGGCCGGCGATTCAAAACGGCGGCTCAGCGAGGCCAGTCCGAGGTAGAGTGAAGTGGGCCGCGGCCACGGCGGATTCGAGGCAGCTCAACGAGGCCAGGGCGGCTCACAAGCGTGACGAAGGACGTGACAGTGGTGACTCAGCGAGGTACGACAGTAGCTTGGCGAAGGTGGCCGACCAGCGAGGTTGCAGCCGTGGTCGCGATGCGGCGGCTCTCGCGGAGGCGAATGAGGCTAATCCGTGCAACAACAACTCAAGCAGGCGCGAGGGTGCTCCGACGGTTCGACAATGGTGCGAGGCAGGAACCGGGGCGGCTCGTGGCAGCGGCAAGCCACCGGAGCGACTTGGAACACGGCCCAGAGGTGGTGCTCTGGTAGGAGCTCCGACGAATTTGAAGGCCACGACGAGGGGAATTCAGCGGCTCGGGGCCGCAGGCAGGGCGGCTCAAGAGCTCAGCAGCGGCCGACTTGGCGTGACGTCGGTGACGCCTCGGATAAAGGCTGTGAGACCATTGAGAAAAAACTACAATTCATCAGGCCGGGTACCGCACGGATGACAGCCGGTTGTGGTTCGTCGAGGAGAATAGGCGGGATGCGAGCGTAGAAGCATGATGGCTCGCGGCGAAGCTGAACATGGGCGGCCGAAGGCGAGCTCTTGGCGAAGTTGTAACGGCGGCGCCGGGCTGGAAGCAGAGGCAGAACGAGGCTCGTCCGGGTCGTAGATGGCTCCGTTTTTGGCTCAGTTTTCACACGGTGGTTTCGCTCCTTTGGGATCCGGCTTAGAGACGGTGATTATGCACGAGACCTAAACGGAGGCTCTCACTTAGCAGCTTCGCTACATTGGGGTTCCTGATGCCCTCTTCGATTTGTTTTTGGTCTCCAACGGGAGTAGTTTTCCATCAGATGCAAACTTCGACGCGCGGCCGCTGTCTGCGTTGCTTCAACGGGACCCGATGCGGAGGAGGACGCGTAACACAGCGTGATAGCGCGATGGTTACTCGGACGGGAAGCAAGGCACGACCCATAGCGTCAGAGGAGTGCTATGTCTTGAGCTTGCGTTGGTTTTCCTTGAAGAGAAAAGGATGATGCAGCAATAGTAGCATAAGTATTTCCCTCAGTTTTTGAGAACCAAGGTATCAATCCAGTAGGAGGCTCCTCAAAAGTCCCACACACCTACACATACAAACAATGATCTCGCAACCAACACAATAAAGAGGTTGTCAATCCCTTCACGGCCACTTGCGAAAGTGAGATCTGATAGAGATAATATGATAAGATAAATATATTTTTGGTATTTTATAATATAGATGCAAAAAGTAAAGATGCAAATAAAAGTAGATTGAAAGCAAATATGATAAAAGATAGACCCAGGGTCCATAGGTTTCACTAGAGGCTTCTCTCAAGATAGCATAAGTATTACAGTGGGTGAACAAATTACTGTCGAGCAATTGATAGAAAATCAAATAATTATGAGATTATCTAGGCATGATCATGTATATAGGCATCATGTCCGCAACAAGTAGACCGACTCCTGCCTGCATCTACTACTATTACTCCACACATCGACCGACTCCTGCCTGCATCTAGAGTATTAAGTTCATAAAGAACAGAGTAACGCATTAAGCAAGATGACATGATGTAGAGGGATAAACTCATGCAATATGATATAAACCCCGTCTTTTTATCCTTGATGGCAACAATACAATACGTGCCTTGCAACCCTTTCTGTCAATGGGTAAGGACACCGCAAGATTGAACCCAAAGCTAAGCACTTCTCTCATGGCAAGAAAGATCAATCTAGTAGGCCAAACCAAACTAATAATTCAAAGAGACTTGCAAAGATAACTCAATCATACATAAAAGAATTCAGAGGAGATTCAAATATTTCTCAAAGATAAACTTGATCATAAACCCACAATTCATCGGATCTCGACAAACACACCGCAAAAAGAGTTTACATCGAATAGATCTCCACAAGAGAGGGGAAGAACATTGTATTGAGATCCAAAAAGAGAGAAGAAGCCATCTAGCTAATAACTATGGACCCGAAGGTCTGTGGTAAACTACTCACAACTCATCGGAGGGGCTATGGTGTTGATGTAGAGGCCCTCCGTGGTCGATTCCCCCTCCGGCAGAGCGCTGGCGAAGGCTCCAAGATGGGATCTCGCGGATACAGAAGGTTACGGCGGTGGAAATTGTGTTTCGTTGGCTCCCTGGATGTTTTCGGGGTACGTAGGCTTATATAGGAGGAAGAAGTACGTCGGTGGCCGCCCGAGGGGCCCATGAGACAGGGGGCGCACCCTGTAGGGGTGGGCGCGCCCTCCCCTCTTGTGGTTGTCTCGGCTGCTTCTTGACTTGCACTCCAAGTCCTCTGGATCACGTTCGTTCCAAAAATCACACTCCCAAAAGTTTCATTCCGTTTGGACTCCGTTTAATATTCCTTTTCTTCGAAATACTGAAATAGGCAAAAAAAATAGCAATACGGGTTGAGCCTCCAGTTAGTAGGTTAGTCCCAAAAATGATATAAATGTGTAAAATAAAGCCCATAAACATCAAAAAGGGGTAATATAATAGCATGGAATAATAAAAAATTATAGATACGTTGGACACGTATCAAGGAGTCCGGATCGTTGCCGTTCTGGTCAACTCATCTTTGTTTCTCCGAGTCATGGTCATCTTGTAATGCTGGTTTTGATCGTGAACTAGTAATAATCCAACAATCTTGATAATTGGCACGACACAAGGCCTCCTGCGTCGAGACTTTGAAGTAAACCATGTAGCGCAGCCAGCATCGGGCGGAGAACCGATCCTGTGTTCCCAAATCATGGCGGCTCTTGATGAAGAAACCAGTGGGTCTTGCCAACGTCTGAGAGCTGACACGATCCTATTTTCTCGAATTTTCCTTCACCCGATGAATCGCGAACTTCTCAACCCCTGAAGAAATCCCTCCAAGAACTCAACACCACCGTGCGCGAGCCCCATGGTGGGTGCCAACTGTCGTGAAATAGTCACGAAAGATGTGCTAGTGTGAGGACTTAGTCGTGAGGCCAACGCATCTATGAGGTAGCTTGAAGGGGTTGGTCGGAATCGAGAGACGCACGGTGGATCAGCACACAAGGATTTAGACAGCTTCGGGCCCCGGGAAACATCATCCGGTAATAGCCCTACATGTTGTTTGTGGCTAGATCTCATTATGCTCACGAGGGAGTCGCCGTAAACCGGCTCTCCTAGTTGTGTCTAGCCTTATAGATTATTTTCTTACTTGTCCCTCTTAGGGTGCCCTGCCCCTCCTTATATAAGTTGAAGGGGCGGGTTACATGTAGAGTCAAACTCGGATAGGACTTAACCTATTTTGACGTCTTACCACAGGCCTCTCACCATGGGCTTCTTAACATCTTGGTCTTCTTAACGTCTTGTGGTTCTTAATGTCTTGGGCTTCTTAACGTAAGCCGCCTTACAATCCGGCTTACAATCTGGCTTACCATCTGGCTTAACTGTCTGGCTTAACTGTTTGCCGGCTTACATGACTGTATCTGCCGGCTTACAATGCTTAACTGTGTCCGCCGACTTACATGACTGTATCTGCCGGCTTACAATGCTTAACTGTGTCCGACGGCTTACATGACTGTGTCTGCCGGCTTACAATCTGCCGGGTCACCGATGAAACTCCAAGTCCCAGCCGGGTCATATCTCCGGTCGGGTCATACCGCGGGGTATATCCCCGACAGGCAGGGTCCTCTTGCCCAAGCTGATCAACAACTACCGGCAACCTGGGTTGCCTTTCTCAATATGCGTCAGGAGATCCGAGACCCACAGGTGCATCAACAACTGCAGCACGATCTGATGGAGCACCTACGAAGGCTCAAGGGCAACGCCTAACTCGACATGTGATGAAATATGAGTTTCTATTTGTGTTTGGATTATGACTTTGATTCGTTGAACTATTTGATTTGTATTGATTTCTATGATGAACTATCTCGTGATTTGTATTGATTTGTGTTTTTTTTTGTTGAATTTGAGATGCTCTAAACCAACCATGGGCAAGCGCTGGAGGGAGACAAACCATTTTCATTGCCAGTCTACAGCCATTGGAATCTAACTCCAATAATGCACGCATATCCTTTGAGTGACCGGTTGATTCCTGCGAGGCTTAACGAACACTGCAGACTTCGTCTCTGTGTGGGTGTTGACCCTTCGCGAGTCCCGTTCCGCCGAGAGAGGGATCCAACCGTACATTGTTGATCGATGGAACCTAGCTACCCGATGACGACATGACCAAAGGTGGCCATTTAGGTGTCGATCTTAACTGGATCGTCCATATATCTTTCGTGGTTCACATCGTCCCGTAAAGGAAAGAATCAGATGTGCGGCCACGCATGGACTGTCGCGTACGAATGTAGTTAAACCGTATTGTCGTCGTGAGCGTACGACACGTGTATGTCTTTCTCACCGGGGTGGACTATTCTTCGTGGTAAATGTGGCGTGCCGGACGATTCGACAGTGAACCGCCGATGGCGTTTCGATTAATCATCACACCGTCTCAAAAGATAGCAAGTCTCCGTGGTCACTGTGCAAGCCAAGTTCTGCGCAAGGGACGAGACTTGCCTGCTCCCTTCCCGTGCTTTCATCCGTGCTCCCGCGTACGTGGCTTGATTTGATTGGAAGAAAATAAGGCCCGGCCCCACCCCCTGAAAATCAGAAGGGAGATGATTAGATTAGAAAAGAAAAAGAGAAAATGACAGCCGTAGGATGAAGTGGGAGCACGGATGAAAGCATGGGAAGGAAGCAGGCAAGCCGGATCCACAAGCAAGCATCCACCCAGCTTGCACACACAGCCTCGTCACCAGGCCCAGCTCGCATGCATGCCACGTAGCACGGCCACGCGATCCTTCATGCATGGCCCTGGTGCTTTGCAATAATGCATGGCACTCATGCAGGTACAATTAATTCCTCCATGATTACGGTGGCACCACCACCACGTACGTACGTCTAGATTAGTAGTACAATGATACAGGAATTGCACACTCCGTGTTTCGCAAGAGACACCAAGCCCGGGACGTCTCAGCTCGCGCATCTGCATCTTATCTTCCTTCATCGCATCTTATCTTCCTTCATCGCATCGTCCGTAGCCTCTAATAATAGATGATCAACAGCTCTTAGTCGTGAGGGCTTTGGCAACCAACCCCGGACGAACAGAGCGTCCAAGAAATGAATCGAGGGAGCCCCACGATTAGACGATGCCATCGGTGATTGTCAAGCTACTTTGGGTGCTACGTCAACACCCCCTCGCGTGCTAGTGCCGCTACACGTACCGACAGGCCACCTCGAGCCCTGTAGTGTGGCTGGCACGTAAGTTTTTTTTGACCAGGCAAGAATATGCTCACCACTCCCGCGAATCCAATGCTTTGTAGGCATGATAGCCCAACTAAATATTCGTGTACAAGTTCAAAAAACAGTGTCACAAAATATATATACAAAAAGAAATCATCTCGACAGTCGATGACAAATCGGAAAAAGGAAACCTAGCTATTTTCATGGAAAAAAGGATGTCGGGACATGGAGTTTCCGCACTCGGATGAGTATGGGTGAACCGTAACTTTTGTTGAGTGTTCAACCAACATGCGAAAATCGTGATGTGAATGTTTTTTATCACGAAACTTGCATATTGGTAAAATATTCAGCAATGTTCGTCACGGAAAATAAGAATTTCTTGAATTTTGTTGCTATTTTTCAAAAAAATACAGTTCACCTAGGAGCAAAACAACACTTCTGTGTTTTCCTAAAAAATCACTCGACGTATAGTATTGTTGTTGTTGTTGTTGTTGTTGTTGTTGTTGTTGTTGTTGTTGTTGTTGTACAAAGAGTTGCACACTGGGTGTTTCGCAAGTGACACCGAGCTCGTGACGTCTGAACGCATATGCATCTCTAGTTTCAAAAAAGAAAAAACGCATCTGCCTCTTTTCTTCCTTCCTTGAAGATGGCTCGCATGTGCGTTTGCACCGTCCGTAGCCTTCTAAGGCCTTGTACAATGGGAGGTGCCTAGAAAAATAAATCGGGTTTTTCTGAAGCACCGGTGCCTATTTCTACAGGAGAGACGCTTAGTTAAGCGTCTATCATGTATAAATAAGTATCGGTGTTTAAGAAAAGTCTGGTTTATTTTTTTAAGCACCTTCCCTAAGCATCTCCCATTGTACAAGGCCTAATAATCGATGATCAACAGCGACCTAGCTCGTCCTTAGTAGTCGTCAGTCGTCACGGCTTTGGCAACCGATCTGCACGAGCGAAGTGTACAAGAAACGAATCGAACGAGAGCCCCACGATTAGACCATGTCATCAGTGATGGTTAAGCTACTCCATACTTTGGTTACTACGCCTACGCCAACACCCTCGCGTGCTAGTGCCGGTACACGTACGTACCCCCTAGGCCACCTCAAACTCCGATCCGTACCGGTTGGCGCGCAAGTTCTTCACGGGGCGATGTACCTAAGCTTCGGTTTCCGACGCGGATGGGAGGGAAGATGTCCATGCCATGCTTGGATTGCCAGCAAAATCTACCCTTTCATTTTTTTGGCCATGACCAAAACGTTGGTTCTTGTCCGGATGAGTGCTAATTAACTTTTTTGGCATGCCAGTTGTTCTTGAGCACCTCTAGTTCATTTTACTAGCCAATATTAGCCAAAGGGTAATCGTGGAAAAGCAACACCACAAAATTTTGGTAGGGCAAACTTGGCCACAAAAACAAAACGCACCCTGGTGTTAACATGAGTCGTGCTTTAATTTCAAGACAACATGTGGCACATCTAAAACATTGTCATTTTTTTTAAAAAAAGTGTGTATGACCACAAAATACATAGTATGGTACGAAAACTTCTTTCCCATGCATAGTCGATGACAAACCGGAAAAAGGAAAGCCATTCCCGTGGAAAAGAGGATGTTTCTTTAAAAGGTCCACTTCACCGAAAATATAGCTTTCTAATAATGAGGCTTGTGGTTGGGGCAGCCACCGACTGGACTGGAGGACAGGTGTAGGAAGCGATGAAGAACGTACCGCTCTACATCATCACCACATTGCTTGGCCGGGCCGCCGGAGTGCACGCATATTCTATGTCTCATGTCTCATTGGTTCTCCAAAAAGCGATCTGCTCCGCTCTAGCCTAGCCGTCCGTCCCGGCCCCCGGGGATGATTTGACAATTTTCTAGCCTCCATAATTCGTGCTAAAATACTAGCAGCAGCATCGACCACTCTGTGTGCCAGGATATCATTAGAAAGTGCATATAGTATCATTGATGCCATGCCCGTCTGTTGGAAAGAGTCTCCCTGAGACGGATCGAGCAACAACACATGCATGCATATCGTCGCATATATGCCTCTGGTCTCTTGATGCCATGCATGGGCTGCAATGCTCCAAGCGAGCCACCAGATGACCAGAATAATGCCACTATTCTAAGCAAGCCCACACCTTTACGAGCATGGGAGGAGATTGGACGTCCCATTTTCCACTGGTTTTGTACGTTTGTTGGCCTTGACCGTGACGCTTTTTCGTGCGCCTAACTTGGCCGGGATGGGAGGTGGGCTTTTACAGCCGGGCACGAGGACGCGCCGTGTTTTGCTTTGGCCTCTTCCTCCTCCCTTTCGCTTGTCCTTCCTCCCTCCTGCGCGCACCGCTGATACGAAGCGCTGGGCGGTCTGCACATGGCTGGACCGATTCGTGCGTGCTTCGATCTCTCCCACGTGCTACGTAAACCTCAGTGGCAAAATTTCCTTCGGAGATTACTAAGGCGCAACGGGCCGTACGACCCCATGTTAGCCATGGCATCATCCTGACCTCAGGCATGCCGATCGGACGGCGCAGGGTGGCGTCGAGCCGTAGCACATCGCAGCGAACGTTCCGTTCGTGCTATATATACATTGCTATACATTGCTCGTCTGTATTTGTTTATTACTCTTCTTATTACGGGCAAATCTTGCGCTAGTAATTACTACTTTCGATTTCGCCATTCTCCAGCACGGCAACTCCCCGCTGCTTCAATCTCGAAGCTGGCAGATCGCCATCTAGCACGATCTGCGCCATTGGCGCTCCGGCCAGCTAGAGCTCTACTGCAAAATCTACAAGAATTTACAGCCGCGGGTCCGTCAAAAAGATCTTTCCCTGTGACCCTACAATTATGGAGTAGCACCATCACGCACGCACGTAAAACAAGGGCAGCGGGCAGGCACGGGATCCTTGCTGCATATGAAACCCGGTCCGTTGGCCGAACGGACGGCGGAGGGTGCAGCGGGCCGATCTAATTTGGTCCGTCCGTCCGTCGCAGCAGCGGACAGGCCAGCGCATTATTGGCGGGCCCCGCGGGGGCGTAATTTTACCGGCCCACGGCGGCGGGCGGTGGGTGGGGGCGGAGGAATATCTCTCTCCCTCCATCTCTCTCTCTCTCTCTCTGCGGGAACGGATCCATCCATCCCTAGCGGGCGGGGCGGGGGCGGGGGGTTGGCCGCCGCGGCGCGTATAAAACGGAGCCGCCTCTCAAGCTTAACCTTTCGCCGCACAACACACTCCCGCACCCCGCACCAGGCTCTAGAAAAAGGAAGAAGAAACAAACTCAACCTCCCACCCCAACCAGCTCTCTCGGGCAAATCTGCTACGACTCCGCCGTCCCCCAGCCCCGCCGCCCACGCATCCGCCTCCTCCCTAACCCGACCCCGCCGGCCTCCTCATCTCGCGACCGCCGCCGGTTCTTCGCGGAGGAAGGGAAGGGATCTACTCCGCCGCCGGGGCTGCTGCCGCGGCTCCTTTCGCGTCGCGAGCCGCCGGGATCTGGTACGGACTCACGCCCTTCTCCCTGTTTTTGTCCTTGGCTCCGGTGCACTTCGTATGTACGGTAGTGCTTCATCCGCGACTGCGTGTGCGCGAGGCATGTCATCTAGGGGGCTCAGCGATTTGGTGCGTGTGCGGTCTCCGAAACAACTTCTCCTCACGAGTTCGCACTAGATTTCTATGTACATACAGAGTAGAGATAATCGTTCTCCTTCTCCTGCTGTTCGTTCGTGCGAGTTGCCTCATTTAGCTCCTTGGTTGGTTAGATGCGCGTTTCCGGGTGCTGTCTCTTCTGTTTTGGCAGTGATGAGAAAGGTTAGGCGTGATAGGTTCGTTATGCGCGGAGAGAAACAGATCCATCAGCTAGGTGCCATAGAAAGTTTGGACACCCGCATCTGGTTGCAGTTTACACCACTCTTAATAATCCGGTTAGGGGACGCATCTGGTTGGAGTTTAGACGCCTCTTAATTGTGCTAAGGGACGCATCTGATGGCAGTTTAGACCCCTCAATCCGGCTAAGGGACGCAATTTAACCTTTCGTTCGTTTCCGAGACTTTCTATGGTATGATATGCTTGTGGTCCTGTATGCGCAAGAGATTTATTTTTCCATCATTTGCGTACAGAACAATCTTCTAATTTCGGAATTTTTTCCTTCTTCTGCATATAGAAGAATCTTCTAGTTTCGGAATGATTTGTCTTCACTACGGATTGCTCCATGGCTAACGTTATGCTTTTACTTTCTTGATTGACAGTACCTGGATTTCCACAAGGAGGAACCATCTTAGGGAATGCAGAGAGATGTGTTTGCATGCTAGAGAGCTACCTTGCGAGGGAATCGGCAGGGTAGCCGCCCCTGTTTCTGCTTTGATTGACCTTGATGACACCGCTTCACAGCAGCACACAACACACCTCTTCTTCCATGTGCTTCTGCACAATGGGGTTCGACGTGGCATCTCAACCATCATCTTAGATTACCACCTCGGAGGGGACGGTTGAGGTCATCTAGCACCCGCAGGCTCCCTTTGAAGGTCCGGGATCGCTGCTGCTGTTCTGTGTGCGTAGCATACATCTGCCTGCCGTCATGGGGGAGCAGAAGGGGAATATTCTGATGGGGAAGTACGAGATGGGGAAGATGCTCGGGCAAGGGACCTTTGCCAAGGTCTACCATGCCCGTAACATTGAGACCTCGCAGAGTGTCGCCATCAAGGTGACCGACAAGGAGAAGGTTCTGAAGGGCGGGCTCACGGATCAGATCAAGCGCGAGATCTCTGTGATGAAGCTGGTGAAGCACCCAAACATTGTTCAGATGTATGAGGTCATGGCGACCAAAACGAAGATTTACTTTGTGTTGGAGCATGTGAAGGGTGGTGAGCTGTTTAACAAGGTTCAGAGAGGAAGGCTCAAGGAAGATGCTGCAAGGAAGTACTTCCAGCAGCTGATCTGCGCGGTTGACTTTTGTCACAGCAGGGGCGTCTATCACCGTGATTTGAAGCCGGAGAACCTTCTTCTTGATGAGAACAGCAACCTGAAAGTTTCAGACTTCGGTCTGAGTACCATTTCTGAGTGCAGAAGGCTTGATGGGTTGCTCCACACATCCTGCGGCACGCCTGCTTATGTTGCTCCTGAAGTGATCAATAGGAAAGGCTATGATGGTGCCAAGGCTGACATCTGGTCATGCGGGGTGATCCTCTTTGTGCTTTTGGCTGGGTATCTCCCGTTCCAAGATAAGAATCTGATGAATATGTATAAGAAGATTGGGAAAGCAGAGTTCAAATGCCCGAGCTGGTTCTCTTCAGATATCCGGAGGCTTCTGCTAAGGATTCTTGATCCTAACCCCAGCACAAGGATCTCGATTGAGAGAATCATGGAACATCCTTGGTTCAGGAAGGGTCTAGATGCAAAGCTGCTCAGATACAATTTACAAGCAAAAGATGCCGTTCCTGCTGCTGACATGACTGCGACTTCTGATCCCTTGAGCTGCAGCAACTCAGCAACAGAGGGCAAGGAACAAGAAGCAAAGAAGCTCTCCAACTTGAATGCTTTCGATATAATCTCCCTCTCAACTGGACTTGACCTCTCCGGTATGTTTGAGGACAATGACAAGAAGAGGGAGTCCAAGTTCACATCCACCAACTCGGCTTCGACGATCGTGTCAAAGATCGAGGACATCGCAAAGTGCATGCGACTGAAGCTCGTCAAGAAAGATGGTGGCATGATGAGGATGGAAAGCTTCAAGCCTGGAAGGAAAGGTGTGATGTCCATTGATGCCGAGATATTCGAGGTCACCCCTGACTTCCATCTCGTGGAGTTGAAGAAGACAAACGGCGACACTATCGAGTACCAGAAGGTCTTGAACCAGGAGATGAGGCCGGCGCTTAAGGACATAGTCTGGGCGTGGCAAGGCGAGCAGCAGCCGCAGCCGCAGCCACAGCAGCAACCATGTTAAGATGAACTGTGCCAGGTGCAACATTTTGCAACTCGAGGCAATCAATTACCAGGCGTCCGTGTGTTTCTGTAATTTTTATTATCGAAGTTTGTTATTCGTTTCCATTCCCCTAGTGATGTCTGTGTAAACTTCAGTTATCATCCTTTGATGAAGATTTATTTAAAAGCATGGTGTCTTCAGAACAGATGCCAAGTCTTTGTTCAAAAAGTCCTTCCAAGGACAGTGCGTTTGTGTACGGGAAACGTTGTTCACATCATCTTTTGCGCAAGAATTAATCATCGTGTTGTTACTGTTTAACTTTGACATGCATCATGATTAGATCCACAATTCTTGTGATCTGAAAACCCTAGAGGGTGACATATTAAAATCTTCTTTGGTGGGTGGGTAACGGACTTTACCTAAAGGCCGAAGAGATATGATTCTGTAGACAGCATGCTATGGCCCGGAGACAAATTGAAAGCTTTGTTCGATGTAGCCACTTGCAAAGGGTAGGAAGCAGGGAGGGAGCAGTAGCATTATTTTACAGCTATGAAGATACTGCTAGTGATTAAGATCAACGCTGTACAGATCGCTGCGCAGAAGCACCTGGGCCGAGGTTCGGGCATATTCCTGTAGTTGTTTCCTCCCTCGTGGGTTTGGAGAAATAGAAAAGAAAAAGCAGAAAACCCGCTTGCTTCACAGTTACAATCTTTATTGAGGAGAAATAGAGTTGCAGATGCCCTCTTGCTTCACAGATACCAAAATGAAAACTTCAAGCAGTACTCCGTCTGTAAAGAAATACTATAAGATTGTTTAGCTCATTAAAGTGCCAGGTGCAACATTTTGCAATTTGAGAACTGTTGCAGGTGGCATTATTTTACAGTTACAAAAGCCAGCAAGATGCTGAATAAGATCCAGATTGTATGTAGGCTGGTAAAGATTTGCTGCGCAGAAGCACCTGAAGCAAAGATTCGGGAATCGCTGTAGACTGTAGTAGCTGCTTCCTCCATTTGCAGTCCAAAATTCAGTCCACCTAACTGAATGATTGAATTGACCGGTAGGTGTGATGTGAGTGCTGAACCTGAAGTTTTGAGATTTACTTAATTTTTTGCTTGTTGTCCTCGAGCACTTTGGTTGAGAGATAAACTCGACAAGTTTAATCTCCGGGGAGTTCAACTAATATGCGGGCCAGCTCTGTTTTATTCAGAACGCCGAGAAAAAAAAGGATGATCTATTAAGAAGTAGACAGTTACAACAAGAAAAGTCACTGCAACTGGTACAAACATGTGTAAAGAAACTCTTCCACATGCAGGCAGACTTCCTTGACACATGGAAGAACAGTTTGTGTAGCGTCAAAAACTCTTCTGGCTGATTCTTTCACCTCTTGATACCAATCAAACCACCATGGTGCGCCTGTTGTTTTCGCCATGGGTGAGCGGTGCACCGCCTCCAAAACCCAACCAACGACAACATCTATCCCTCCAGAACATTCCCCGCTGAACGAACCGACCGGTGCGATGGAGAGGGCCGGCTGATTAGCACAAGTTGGAGATGCAGACAAAGGCTCCGCTGTGGAGATGAGGTGATAATGGCGCTATCAGCTGCATCGCCAGCGGTTCAGGAAGGCACTTGCGGGCTCTGGCGTTGGGGCAGGGCAGCAATAATTGTTGCATGTTTTCAGTTGCTTTCAGGTCTCGGCCCAGGCAGATGCAGATGGAGGGGTCGCCCATGGCCGTGGGTGCCGTGCCTGGGTGGTGGCCGTGCAATGCGAACATCAGGACTCAGGATGACGGGAGGTGAGGAGGAGGACGATGGGTGGTTTATTAGCTTGGTTGCGCTGCGCCCACCGTGAGGGGACGGAGAGTCTTGGTCTTTCAAGCAACGACGAACATTGGACGAAAGGTAGTTGTCAGGTTAGAGCATTTCCAGCCGTTGGCCCATCAGTGGGCGCGTAAAATCGCCGCCTGGGGGTGAGCAGGCGCTAAAAATCGGCGTGGGGGAGAGTGGGTTCCCAGCCGCCGACCCCAGAGCCGCCCCCAGACGCCATTTGTGTTTAAAAAAAGAGTATTCGGCAAAGTTCGGCAAACTGGACAAATTATTCGGCTAAAATTCGGCAAACTAGACAAATTATTCGACATGTTCGACATTTTACGTAGCAAAGTTATTTTAAAAAAGGCCGGGACTACAACTATGGGCCGAAGAAGTCGCTGAGCGCGGCGAAGTCGCCGACGTCGCCGCCATCCTCGTCGTCGGCCTTCTCCTCCTTGACGCGGCCGCCCCTGCTGGACCCCTGCCCGGCGGCGGCGGCGCGTCATCGTTGTCGCTGTCGTCGAGGACGACGACGCCTCCCTCGTCGCGGCCCCGGCACCGAGCTTCGAATTTCTCTAGGGCGCGGCGCTGGTGCTCCATCTCCATGTGCACCCAGTCATCGCGCCCCCATTTCATGGCCGCCTCGTCGTCGAGCTTCTTGGCGCCGGGCTCCGTCTTCACGGCGAGGAGGCTCGGCTCCGTTTTCACGGCGGCGAGCCCCGGCTCCGTCTTCGGTTTGATGAAGCGCGGAGGAGCCGAAGAGGAGGCGCGCCGGCCGCCCTCATTGATGATGATGCCGGCGCTGCGAGTGCGTCGGCCGAGCGGCGTCTGCGCTACGGGCTCGTCCTTGACGCCGAACACCGCCGGGCTCGTCCTTGACGCCGAACACCGCCGGGGAGCCGGAGGAATGGGAAGAGGAGCGGGAGGAGAAGTGAGAGGAGGAAGTCGAGGAGGAGTCGAACCTCCTGGGCATCCATTGCCCGGCGCGTCGGCAGGGGACCGGGGCGGCCGCCGCAGCAGGGTATGCCAGCGGCGGGTCATTGCCGCCCTCGAGGACTACATCACGTCGTTGAGCGTGCGGCCGGGGGCACCCCACCATACGCGGTGCCCCTCGCTGTTCTTGACACCGCCCATCCCCGGTGCCCCGTTGGTGGAAGCCAGCCTCTGATCCTGGCGGTGCTGGAAGTACGCCGCCCAAGACGCGTGGTTGTCGGCGGCGTACTGGGGGAGGGCACGCTGCTCCTCTGTCAGGGAGGCTCGCATACGGTCGACCTTGGTGGCGAAGACGGCGGGGTGCGCCTCGACGTCGGGCACCGGGGGAATGGGGACGCCCCCATTGCTGAGCCTCCACCCCGTCGGCCCGGCGCGCAAGTTCGGTGGCGCTGGGATGTTCGCCTCGAAGAGCAATCAGGCCTCCCACTCGTGGAGCGAGTGGCGGCCGAAGCCGTTGGCCGCCGCCGCGTTGCTACGGAATCGCGCGGCCATCTGGCTTGGGAGAGAGGGAGAGGGGAGGGAAGAAGCATCGGCGGGCAGCTGCGCACGGGGAGAGAGGCAGAGCTCGGCGGCGGTCGGTGGGCGACTGTGGACTGGTGTGGCCAGAGGCGAGGGAGGCCACCGGTTTATATAGCCCCGCGCCGTGTGTACGCGTGGCGGGAGGGGAGGCGTCGCTGCACCGCTCGTGACGCGCCGCCCGTGATGAGGAATCAATTGCAAGGCTGACCGGCGGCAGCCTTGCCATTGATTCCACGCGGGAAACCGAGGCGTTTTGACGACGACGAGGCGCGCGTCGCTGACTCGGCGGGTCCCCATCTCTTTCGCGCCAAAACCGCTCGCCCTGGCGCCCCGGCCGCCCTCCAGCGCGCCGGATTCGGCCTGGGTCCGCCGGCGCTGATTTCGGCCCAAGCCGGAGAAAAACGGGCTCCGTGGGGCGTGACTGAGCCATTTTCTCGGCGCCGGCGCGAAAAAATCCGAGGGAGGGGGCTGTTGGGGGCGTGGCTGGAGATGCTCTTAGGCTTGGACCAAAGCAGCAGCAACAGCAAAAGCAGAAGCAACTATTTTCTCAAAATAGCTATATCTCACTATCACTTATAGCTAATTTTAAGGGGTAAAGCCAATTTTATTATTCATCAAAACCCATAAAGTGTGGAATACAGTTCGATCATGGGGTTGTCCCAACCAAGTGTGACCGGACAGAGGGAGAGTGAATGCTTGGCTATAATTAACAGCACGACTTTTGAAAGAGAAATCACATTGAAACAAAATTGCTATAAGGGTGATTTCATGAACTATGGACCCATTCTTTCCTCTGCCACCTCGGGTAATATTTGCTATCGTTTTGTTTGGAGTCTGAGGCGACAACCAAATTCCCAAGTTAAGATCTTCTGCCATGGTTAGAGCCTCTCTGCAGGCTTTGGCCTCCAATATCGCCGGATCATCGAGACCCGCGATCACAAGCGCCGAACTCCCAAGGTAGTTTCCTTGACTATCATCGCAAACTGCTGCCTCCGATCCCCTTCTACCAGAACGCACCCACGTAAACGTGGATCCTGGAAACACCCTCGGGTACAGGCCGGCTCATTAACGTGTTTTCTCGTTCTCGCCTGAAAGAGTCCGCAGGTATAGGCTGCCGCATTAACGGGTTTTCTCGTCCGGTCACTTTTTTCGCTTCGCTTGGTATATGGATTTTTTTTCTTTCTTTCATGTACAATGGTTGCACTTGTCCGGTTGTTTTTCCGTTTCGTTTTTTGTTTTTTCTTTGGTTCCTTTTTTTACCGGTTTTCTACTATTTTTCTTTTTTTATTTGTTATAAACTTGGCTTTCGTTTGTTTTTCACAAGTTTTCTTCTTTTTATCTTTCTTCGTTATACTTTGGTTTTCTTTGTTTCCTTCTTTGTTTCCTTCTTTGTTTTCTTCACTTTTTTTTTGTTTCTTTGTCGATTTTCTTGGTTTTTTTGTTTGACGCATTATAACATTTTTCGGCACATATTCAACATTTTTTGTATAGATTAGAAACATTTTTAAATATACATTAAAGATTTTATAAATAAAATGTTAACATTCTTTAAACTGATATCTTTATATCTAGTTTTTTCCATACATATTGAACATTTTTGGCATATACATAATATTTTTTTCTAATACCTGTATAACATTTGTTAAATACTTTGTTATTGATGTTTAACATTTTTAAACATAAGATTAACATTTTTAATACATGGCCAACATTTTTTCATCCACATTTTGTAAAAATTTCAAATTTTAATTAACATTTTTCAAATACAGGATTAATATTTTTTTTCCAAAAAAAAATCCATGCACATTTTCAGCATTGTTTCTAATTTTAATTAATATTTTCCAAAAACAAGGTTAAATTTTTAATACATGGTCAACATTTTTACCATACACGTATTTAACTTTTTGAAATATTCACTATTTTACCAATAAAATATTAACATTTTTAACACTTGGCCAACATTTTTCTATATACTTGTAACATTTTTGAATGCTTTGTTAGCATTTTTCAAATACAATATTAACAATTTTTGAATACATGATCAAGTTTTTTCTATAAAATGCAAGACTAACATTAAAAAAATGATTGATTGAAATTTTTAAATACATGATCAAATTTTTACATACACATTTGTTTTCTTTATACATGAGAAATATTTTCTCTGTACACATTAAAAAATTTCGTATGTTTTGTTAACATTTTTTTCCAATGGTTTATGTAAATATTTTTTTAATATATTCATTGAGAATATTCGGAGGGATAAAAAAAAGGGAAAACATAAAAAAAGTGAAGAAAAAAAGGAGGTTGTGGCCTCCTGCGCTCCTGGGCCAGCCGGTCTGGCGTCTCCCTTCTGACAAGGCTTATGGGCACATCCTATTTGGCGCATATGCGCCGGTTCGCCAACCGGCGCCTGCAGGCGCACCGAATTGGGCTCGGCCCAACTTGCTACATCTTACATGCTTTCTAAAAAGAAAGAAGGAGGTGCGGAAGATCGAACCAGCGACCTCCTGCTCGAGAGGTACTGCACTAACCACTAGACTGCAATCATATCTTGTGCGCAATTGCCCTTCTTCACGTTTTTCTTCTATGTCCTTCCCTCTTTTCTCCTTTTCCATTTTCTTTTTATTTGGAACTTTTTTGTTCGGTTTTCTATTCTTTTGGCCAAATCGATTGATTTTTTTTTTCAAAATCTGATGAACTTTTTTTCAATTTTGATGAACTTTTTTTCGAATTCGATGAACTTTTTTCAAAACCGATGAACTTTTTTCAAAACCGATGAACTTTTTTGAATCTGATGAATTTTTTTTTCAAATTTGATGAACTTTTTTGAATTCGATGAACTTTTTTCAAAAGCCGATGAACTTTTTTCAAATCTGATGAACTTTTTTTCGAATGCAATGAACTTTTTTTTTGAATCCGATGAACTTTCTTCGAATTTGGTGAACTTTTTTTGAATTGAATGAACTTTTTTTTGAAAACCGATGAACCTTTTTCATTAATTTGAACTTTCCTTAAATTTGATGAACTTTTTTTCGAATTTACGTTTTATTTTTTGAGATAATTTGTATTAAGTATATATTTATGTTTAACTGCAGGAAACGGTTAAGTATAACTGTTTTCTGGTGGTAGACAACAGAGTTAATTTGGTCAAGTGGTTTGTGAGGTGGATTCGCAACAACGCGATCGTGAGTTCGAATCCCCGTCGACTCTCAGTTTTTGTGTTGTTTTTTCACTTCAACAAGCGCGACTTGGGCCGGCCCATACCAGCGACGCTGCAGGCGCCAGCTTGTTAACGGGCGCCTGCAGCGCTGACTAGGAGCTCCCGGCTTATGGGACATCACGGCAGCAGGTATGGGCCCGCCCATCACGAGGCAAGCGAAATAGCTCGCCAGTGCACACTTTCTTTGCTTTCATTCAACGGTTAACCAGTTGACGGTTGACAACTTCACCCGTCAAACATTGGCTTTTGAAAAAAATGAGGAAAAACTAAACATTCACAAAAAAAATCAAAAGAGGGAAAGGTTCATGATTTCAAAAAAAATGATTAAAAATAGTTCATGAATTCTTTAAATCATCCTTTTCGAATTTGAAAAAATTTCATCAAAATTTAATTAAAGTTCATCAAATTAAAAAACACAAATTGAAACAAATTGATTGATTTTCCAAAAAATCATCAATTTTGAAAAAATGTTCACAATTTTTTGAAAAAACTCATCGATTTTAAGAAGGATCACAAATTTTTAAAAAGCTCGTGCTTTTTATAAAATGGAAAAGGAAATAAAAAAGAAGCAAACCAAACCGTTCCAAGAAAAAAATAGAAAAAAAAGGCAAAAGTAAGTAAGAAAAAACCCGTAGAAATAGCGTGGCGGATGGTGTGCGCTCATTTCTAAACCCAAAGAAACAGGCACAGAAGGCGCCGTTCAGGATTTTCAGGTATAGCAGTGCCCTTATTTTGAGTTGAATCGTACTGGGTGCCATGTGCATCCAATAGCGATCGCTTCCGGTGACAAATCGTCCCTCATGGAGTGAGGTGAGTCGGCGCATGTATGCGCATCCACTGCTTGTTCTTTTTCGGTCGCTAGTTACTGCATGCTTTCTTATGTACAGAGTTCACTGTCGCACGCTTAGTTTGTGGAGACAGGAGTCACGCTGTGGGCGATTTGGACTGCTAGGAGAAAGACTATCCACGAAGAGATTTTTGAAAGTCCACATGCAACACATAGTTTTGTGGAACGTTTTATTTTTGAGCTAGAAAGCATCAATGCAATGACAACCCTGACGTCGTCAAGACAGCCAGCGAGAGAGGCCCCTGGGGTTTCAACTTGGCGGCCACCCCGAGAGGGGCACATGAAAATAATGGTGGATGGGGGAGTTGCACTGCCCAGTGGCATAGAAGCAGCGGCAGCAGTCTGTAGAGATCAACAAGGTCTGTTTCGGGGTTCGTCGTC
This sequence comes from Triticum timopheevii, assembly GCA_963921465.1. Classification (NCBI taxonomy): domain Eukaryota; kingdom Viridiplantae; phylum Streptophyta; class Magnoliopsida; order Poales; family Poaceae; genus Triticum; species Triticum timopheevii. Next base: position 83,070,888 of record OY997264.1, read on the forward strand.
ACTGTTCATCAAGGGAGTTGTTGAACCGGCCGTGCTAGAGGCGATTGCCTGCCGCAAGGCACTTGAGTTGGCAGAGGATCTATCTCTACAGAGCTTTGTAGTTGCATGTGATTGCAAACAGGTGCTAGATGATATTCAAGGAGGAACCGCTGGAGCTCATTTAACTATGATAAGAGAGATTTTGTATAGGAGTTCCACTTTCACTAGTTGTCATTTTACCTATGAAAATAGAGCATCAAATGTTGATGCGCATAATCCAGCCAAACACTCGCTTTTGCTTGATCAGGGTCGCCATATGTGGCTTATCTCTCCTCGAGACCCAGCATGCAGGGGCGTAGCCAGGCCCCAGGCTACTAGGGCCATGGCCTGGGGCGTGGCTCTACAACCCTTTGTATACGGTGGTTATTTTTAGCACTGTAGCAGTCATATGTACTGTAGCTACAAGGGCTGGCTTGGGGCGTAGCCCAGCCCTGGCTACGCCACTGCCAGCATGTATCCCCTTTAATGCTACTATGGATCAATAAACCTAAAAAAAACTGCACTTTTTTTTCCTGTTCTTCCAGTTTTCTCTCAGGTTTTTTCTTTCTTTCTCTTCTTCAGATTTGTTTTTTCTTATGGTTTGCTCTTCAGGTCTTTCTTTCTGTTTTTTTTCTTGTCTTTCTTGTGTATTATACAAAGGGTTCACCGTCTCTTACAAATGTTCATCGTATGTATAAGAAAATGTTCACTGTATATTAATAAAATATTCAATGTATTTTCGAAAACATGTTAATTTTGTATTTAAAAATTGTTCAGCGTATATCACTCAAATATTGAATGTGTATTTTAAAAACTGTTCAAAATATATCACAATAATGTTCAACGAGTATTAAAAAACTGTCTAGAATATATTTAAAACTATTCAATGTATACTTAAAACAATGCATTGTATATATAAAAAATTAAAATAATGTTCGAGATTTCGAATTTTCAAAATTATTCATGTTTTAAATGTTTTTTAAATTTATATTTTTTTACCTGATTTTCAAACATTATTAAACTTTATTAAGAAAATTGTTTACATATTTTTACAAGTAATGTTGACTTTTTTTTAAAAGGACCTGCCGCTCAACTTAGGACTTTAACCCTAGTGCTTCGTTTTTGCAAATCTCGGTCGGCATGTTGGCCAGTGAGTAATGTTATTCTCCATCGCGAGGTCGGGAGTTAGACTCCATGCTTGTTTTGTTATTTTACGTCATATTTTTTCACTCCGTCGACGCCTATAAATTGGCTGGCCTGTTACCGCGCTCCTTTAGCGAAAGTTCGTCTATTGGACGCATGCGGACTTCCAATAGGACCTCTCCTATTTTCACTCCAAGTGTATAGTTTTATCATATCCTCAAGCATCCGCAAATCGCGTGGGCTATATGTCACTAAACAGGGCTAGGCCGTTGGATCGACGGCAGAATTCCCTATGTGCCTCAAAAAATCTTCATTTTTCCTTTTCTTCTTTTCCTTTCAAGTATACTTTTTTAAAGATCGTGTCTCAAAAAATGTTCGTGAATTTAAAAAATTTGTACTTTTAAAAGACGTTCATTTTTTTTCCAAATGATCGTGTTTTAAAAAACTGTTCATAAACTGTAATAAAGAGTGTATTTTCAAAATATGTTCGGGCATTTCAAAAATTGTTCTCATTTTTAAAAATTGTTTGGAATATTTTCTTTGAAATATTTCAGAACCTTTTCGAATAATGACAAGGATTTCAAAAAATGCTCCTATTTTAAATTCTGTTTACCAATCCAATAAATGTCCACATTTTTGAAAAATGGTCAAAGGTTTAGGAAAAAGTATCCATTTCAATTTTTGTTCACCTATATAAAAAACTGTTCGTGTTTCAAAATAGAATCAGGATTTCCCAATTGTTCTCAGTTCAAAAAATTTGTTCTGAATCTAATATGTTGTTCCGGTTTTCAAATTTGTTCACGAATTAAAAAATGTTCACGTTTGCAAAGCATATTCTGGAATTTCGAAATATGTTCACGTTCTCAAAAATGTTCTGAAAATTTACAAAACGTTCGTGTTTTAAATAAATTTTCTATAATTTCAGAAGATATTCCATTATTCAAGTTTTGTTTACAAATTCAATTTTTTGTTTACATATCCGAAGAATGTTGGGGAAGTTGAAATTTTTCATAGTTTTAAAATATAATGAGGAATTTTAAATTTTTTCGCATTTGTTAAAAAATATTCGTTACTTAATTAAAGTGCTCAAAATTTTAAATATTGTTCCCTGTTTTTAAGTAATGATTAATTTACGCCGGTAAATTTAATGATTTACAGCTCGTTCTGCTTATTATGTCAACAAGGTTCTGTAGGTGGACTGGTTAGCCTGATACATTCACAAGAAGTCTAATGTTTGAATTCTAGCTCGTGCAATGCAAAACAATTGCGCTTATTTTGCTCGACAGCTCGCTTTGTTGAACTGGAAATGGGCCGGCCCAGTCGGGCGCGTCCGGTGGAAAGCGAGGTCTGCTTGCCGCAGAATGCGTTGAATAGGATCTCCCGGATGCCGCTTCATAATGCGCAAAGGACTAGAGCTTATCTCTGGCAATTTCATAAGAAGCAGCGGCCCAATAGCTGAGAGTGCACTGGCTTTTAATATGTGGTTTCCTTTTTTTCATTTTTCTTCTTTCATTTGGTAAATAGAACTTGCTATTTTTTCAAATACACGTTCAATTTTTTTGATTACTTGTTAACATTTTTCATACGCGCGTCAAACATTTTTTCAGTACACAATGAATATTTTTTGAAATACATGTTGAACATTTGTCAAATAGACATTGACCTTTTCAAAGTACATTTTTGCTTTTTTTTAAACACATATTAATTTACAAAATCTTGGAAATATTTTAAATGTCATGAACACTTTATGGAATGTTATATAAATTTATCTAAACTTATGTGAGCATTTTCTAAAATTTCATGGACTCTTTAAAAATTGTTCATCAATATAAATTAGAATGTGTTAACATTTGTTTACCTAATGAAATTTTATTAACAATTAGACGATCCAGATCTAACCTTTCGTAACCATTTTGAAAATGTCACGAACTTTTTTTTATATATGTAAAATTTTTGCTAAATGTCACGATGATTTTTTTAATTGTATGAATAATTTTGAAAATTGTAGCGTCTAGATTTTACATATTCATGATGACCTTTCAATTCACACGGAACAATTCTATATATTGGGAGATATATAGTAATACTATTCATCACCTCGGATGCAGAATAAGATATTCTTCACTTGAGGTAATCTTACAATTGTTTCAGTAATAAATTGCATTTGGTATATAAATAGTTACATTCATAGTGATTCACTACATAAAATTTGGCATAAGAAAACAAAATTATAAGTCGTAATTTTACTAACATCAAAAAAATTATGGCGATTATATTTTCTCTTACGTTCTCCTTGTATGTGTGAAGTAAGATAAAATTTATGTGACGTACGATGCATTGATATTAGAATAGAAGGGGTGAAGAATAACTATTCCTCACCCAAGATGACAAATAGCGCAAACCATGTATAATATTTAGAAATGCCAATTGAAAAAAGGGAACAAAGCGAGCAAGCATTACACGTAGTACTGCATTGTTAGGCCGGCTCATGTGCCCTATGTAATAGGCAACCTCGACTTACAACTTGCCATAGGCAAGCTATAGACGTGCCCTTCATAATGTGCCAATTGCTGTTTTGCCCAACCCCGGAGTACTCGGCGGTTTCACGGTTTTTCATATTCGACATTCATAACGTAGGAACCTTTGATTTAGGCCTCCGTTGGTTTGGAGAAATTTTATAGGATATGATTCTTATAGGGATTTTTTCCTTTAGAGCTCTTTGGTTCATAGAAATGGATTCCTATTCCTACATAGGATTGGTTCCTATCCTTCACATTTTAAAGGAAATTAAACATGAGCCTAGACTCAATGAAATTTTTTCTATGATGTGAACCAAATGACATATTTTTTCCTATTCCTACCCATAGGGTTTGAGATACATGTCATCTCATTTCCAATAATGTTTTTATTCTTATAATCCTATCCTATGAACCAAAGGAGGCCTCAACGTTTGTAAAAAAACAAGACATAAATGATATATGTCGCCCCTGGAGTACTACAGTGCAATGGCCCACAATTCTTTCCCATGCGTGTAGGACTAGTTCAGCAGAATTTTTCTCTTTCATGTTCTAGCACCTCGCCTGGTGCATGTGGTGAAAGGATCTAGAGGTCAACCAGAAAGGGGATGAATATGAGACTGCAAAATTTTAGTTCGACTTCCAAATTTTACGGGGGCAACGTGGATATAGTAAATTATCTAGATATGCAATATATAGTGAGACAACCTATATGACAGGCAAACTAGAACCAAGATAAGCAACACTCCAAGCATAAAAAGCATGAAAAGGGTACAGTAATGAATGAACCACAAGTTAATGGGAGACGCGGATGTATCTTGATGTTCACACTCTTGGAGAGTGCTAATCTCTGTTGAAGAGGTGACGAAACCAAAGCTCTGGAGCCCCACCAAGTGGTGCACCCTAATCAGCCTTTGAGTCACACCAACGGATGAGCCTCAAATCACTCGAAGTTGGTTTTGAAGGCGACCAAGCCTTCACAATTTTTTTTGGAGCATGCGACAATTAAGAAAGCTTCAACCGCCTTAGAGCCCCAAATCTCTAAGGGGTAACAAGTGTTGCTGATGAACAAGGGAAGGGATCATGAATTGGTTTGTCTAAATGTAGAATCAGGTGTTTCTCTTTCAGTTCTCAAAGTTTGGTGGAGTTTGAGTGGTTGGATTGGGAGAAATCGAGCTTCTGAGGTGCACCAATGGCGGAGGAGCTCAAGAACAAGGGTTAGGGATTGAGGTGGAAGAAGGGATGATATAAATACACCAATCCCAAATTTTATTGTTACTGGCCAGGGGGGCCTAGTGCATGGATTAAAGGACCCCATGCGCACAGGTTCATCCGAGCAGAAAACCCTAAACCATATGGGCATAGGGGGTCAAAGAAAGGATCCACTACTGCAGGATGAACGCGATAGTACAATCAGAGACACTTCAATGAAACTGTGTGCGATGCATTAATTATAAACGATGATGTAAATAACCGTAAAAGTGATATGAAACGTTTGGGATGGCGGAGACATCAAACACGATTCATATTGTAGCTGTGTGTGTGATGCGTCTCATACAATTACTCCATACGAGATGATTGTGATGATAGAGAACAACAAAAACAGGCAGCCATATCAAGGTGTGTGCGATATACGGCATACAGTTTACTCGGATAAACTGTTTGCAATTAGAGAACTCAAAAGAAACGGTCAGCAAGATCAAGGTGTGTGCGATATACGGCATACAGTTCACTCGGATGAACTGTTTTTGATTAGGCAACACAGATGTGTGATATCCGGCATACAATTCACATAGATGAACTGTTTGGGGTGAGCCAAAAGAACACAAACGATTCGCGTAAAAAAGATGTGTGTGATACGCGGCAAACAACCCACTTGGATGAACTGTTTGCAATGAGAAAATATAGCACACACGGTTACTACGGTTAATTCATGTGCGATTCATGTGCGATGAGAAAAATGCAGACTAGTTGATTGCGGTGGTAGGAGTATCACACACGATGCGTGTGCGATGATTAGCAAATTAGACATACAGTTCCTTATGTTAACATGTGACACCGCAATACGGTTGTCGAGTTGTCTGCTCCACTTAGTCTTCCCGCACTCCAGCGAAGGCCGCCCACGCTTCAACAAAGGCTTCCCGCGCTCCACAGGGGTGAATTGTAAAATCCCCAATCCCCTAGCCAGCTACTAGCTATAAATAACCACGAGAATTGCCGGCGGCGACGAATCACTACTGATCCACTTGCTAGATAGTTACCCACACATACATGCATACCCCCAACGGCCGACGACAGTATGGAGTTGCACGACGGGAATGGGCACCGGAGATCATAGTTTAGGTTAATTAATTATACCTCAAGAGCCGGATGATTTCGGCTCTCGAGGTATAATTAATTAACATAATCTGACATCAAATAACTAAACCTTCCCCAATGTGGTCCCGCGTCGGCCCCAACCGCTAGCAGAGTGCATGCGGAGGGATGCGACCCGAACATGCCTTAGCGCCTAAATGGCGAGCAGAGCGCGCGGAGCGACATGACCCGAGGGCTCCTCGATGCCTAAACGATGAGCAGAGCACACAGAGGGACGCGAGCAGAGCGTGCCGCGGCCACCTAAATGACGAGCAAGCACATGCATAGTTATTGCATAGAGCAGTTGAACATAGTAGGGAATAGTCGTCCAACAATATTGTTTTGGATGACATGTATTAATATATTCTTAAGTATATCTAAGGTCAAATTTCGGTACTACAAAATACGAAGGGGACCAATAAACCACGATGGAGGAAGTACCTATACCAACACCGAAACCCAGTGAAGCAATTAATGACAATATATACATGTCCCTCAATCCACGCCAATGCTTCCCTCCCGCTTCTTCCCACATTGGTTTCCCACCACCAGCTAGTGGTTTTCTCCTTATGACCCAGACGACAACGCACTGACGGAAATATGCCCTAGAGGCAATAATAAAGTTGTTATTTTATATTTCCTTATTCATGATAAAGGTTTATTATTGCTTTCTTCATGTCAAATACATATTCCTTTGAGTATGCGCTTATGCAACTCCCGGATATCGGAGGAGTGCCTTATGTGCTATCAAATGTCACAACGTAATTGGGTTATTATAAAGATGCTCTACAAGTATCTTCAAAGGTGTTTGTTGAGTTGGCATAGATCGAAATTATGATTTGTCACTCTGAGTATCGGAGAGGTATCTTTGGGCCCTCTCGGTAATACACATCATAAACTTGCAAGCAAATGACTAAGGAGTTAGTCACGAGGTGATGTATTACAGAACGAGTAAATAGACTTGCCAGTAGATTGAACTAGGCATGGAGACACCGACGATCGAATCTCGGGCAAGTAACATACCGATGGACAAAGGGAATTACGTATGTTGTCATAACAGTTCAAACGATAAAGATCTTTGTAGAATATGTAGGAGCCAATATGGGCATCCAGGTTCCACTATTGTTTATTTACCGGAGAGGTGTCTCGGTCATGTCTACATAGTTCTCGAACCCATAGGGTCCGCACGCTTAACGTTTGATGACGATATAGTATTATATGAGTTATATGATTTGGTGACCGAATATTGTTCGGAGTCCTAGATGAGATCACAGACATGATGAGGAGTCTCGAAAGGGTCTACAGGTAAAGATTGATATATTGGACGATGGTATTCGGACAGCGGAAGTGTTTCGAGGGGTACCGGGTACTTATCGGGTCACCGAAAGGGGTTCCGGGCACCCCCGACAAAAAATATGGGCCTTATGGGCCAAGAGGGGAAACGCACCAGCCACAAGGGGCTGGTGTGCGCCCCATATAGGCTGGCCTAAGTAGGAGAAGGAAAGGGGAGAAGGGAAAGGAAAGTGTGGATTAGGATTCCCACTTCCTTCCCTCTCCCCCCTCTTCTCTTCCCCCTTGGGGAAACATGGCAGGGGAGCACAGGGCAAGGCAGGGCCCCTAGGGGGCCGACAGTCAGCCCTAGGGCGCGCCCTGGCCTCTCCCCTCCCCTCTCACCTATATATATGTGGGAGGGGGAGCCGAGCACACACCAGATCAATTGTTAGCCGTGTGCGGCGCCCCCCTCCACCGTTTACACCCCCGGTCATATTTTCGTAGTGCTTAGGCGAAGCCCTGCGGAGATCACTTTACCATCACCGTAACCATGCCATCATGCTGACGGAACTCATCTACTACCTCGATGTCTTGCTGGATCAAGAAGGCGAGGGACGTCACCAAGCTGAATATGTGCAGAACGCGGAGGTGTCGTGCGTTCGGTACTTGATCGGTTGAAGCGCGAAGAAGTTCGACTACATCAACCGCGTTGTGAAATGTTTCTGCTTACGGTCCACGAGGGTACGTAGACACACTCTCCCCCTCGGTGCTATGCATCTCCATGGATAGATCATTGCATGTGCATAGAATTTTTTTTGTTTTTCATGCAACGATTCCCAACAGCGGCATCATGAGCCAAGTCTATGCATAGATGATATGCACGAGTAGAACACAAAGAGTTGTGGGCGGTGATAGTCATATTGCTTGCCACCAACGTCTTATTTTGATTTGGCGGTATTGTGGGATGAAGCGGCCCGGACCAACCTTACATGTCCACGCACATGAGACCGGTTCCACCGACTGACATGCAACTAGTTTTGCATAAATGTGGCTGGTGGGTGTATGTTTCTCCTACTTTAGTTGAATCAAATTTGACTGTGGCCGGTCCTTGAAGAAGATTAAAACATCAAACTTGACGAATCACCATCGTTGTTTTTGCCTTAGGTAAGAACGGTTCTTGCTAGAAGCCCTTAGCAGCCACGTAAAACTTGCAACAACAAAGTAGAGGACGTGTAACTTGTTTTTACGGGGCATGTTGTGATGTGATATGGTCAAGACATGATGTGATAAACATTATTGTATGAGATGATCATGTTTTGTAAGATATCTGGCAACCGGCAGGAGCCTCATGGTTGTCTCTTTATTGTATGAAATGCATATGCCATGTAATTGCTCTACTTTATCGCTATGAGTTAGCAATAGTTGTAGAAGCAATAGTTGGCGAGACGACCACGAAGCTATGATGGAGATCAAGGTGTCGAGCCGGTGACGATGAAGATCATGACAATGCTTTGGAGATGGAGATCAAAAGCACAAGATGATGGCCATATCATGTCACATATTTTGATTGCATGCATTGTTTATCTTTTATGCATCTTATTTTTCTTAGTACAGCGGTAGCATTATAAGATGATCCCTTCACTAAATTTCAAGGTATAAGTGTTCTCCCTGAGTATGCACTGTTGCGACAGTTCATCGTGTTGAGACACCACGTGACGATCGGGTGTGATAGACCCTACATTCACATACAACGGGTGCAAGACAGTTTTGCACATGTAGAATACTTGGGTTAAACTTGACGAGCCTAGAATGTATAGACATGGCTTCGGAACACTGAATACTTAAAGGTCGAACATGAATCATATAGTAGATATGATCAACATAGAGATGATCACCATTGATGACTACCCCATATCACGTGATGATCGGACATGGGTTAGTTGATTTGGATCACGTATCACTTAAATGACTTGAGTGATGTCTATTAAAGTGGGAGTTCTTAAGTAATTTGATTAACTGAACTTAATCTATCATGAACTTAGTCCTGATAGTATTTGCATATCTATGTTGTAGATCAATGGCCCGTGCTACCGTTCCCCTGAATTTTAATGCGTTCCTAGGGAAAGCTAAGTTGAAAGATGATGGTACCAACTACACGAACTAGGTCTGTAACTTGAGGATTATCCTCATTACTGCATAGAAGAATTATGTCCTTGATGCACCGCTAGGTGAAAGGCCTGCTGCAGTAGCAGATGCTGATGTTTCGATCGTCTGGCAAGCTCGATCTGATGACTACTCGATAGTTCAGTTGCCATGCTTTACAGCTTAGAACCGGGATTTCAAAGACGTTTTGAACGTCATGGAGCATATGAGATGTTCCAGGAGTTGAAGTTAATATTTCAAGCCAATTCTCGGGTTGAGATATGAAGTCTCCAACAAGTTCTATAGCTGCAAGATGGAGGAGAGAAGTTCTGTCAGTGAACACATACTCAAAATGTGTGGGTATTACAATCACTTGACTCAGCTGGGAGTTGATCTTCTAGTTGATTGTGTTAATGATAGAGTTCTTCAGTCACTGCCACCAAGCTACAAAGGCTTTGTGATGAACTATAATATGCATGGGATGAACAAAACAATTCCCGAGCTCTTCGCAATGCTTAAGGCTGCAGAGGTAGAAATCAAGAAGGAGCATCAAGTGTTGATGGTTAACAAGACCACTAGTTTTAAGAAAAAGGGCAAGGGAAATAAAGGGAACTTCGGGAAGAATGGCAAGAAAGTTGCCACTCCCGGGAAGAAGCCCAATGCTGGACCCAAGCCTGAAACTGAGTGCTTCTACTACAAAGGGACTAGTCACTAGAAGCGGAACTTCCCCAAGTATTTGGCGGATAAGAAGGATGGCAAAGTGAACAAAGGTATATTTGATATACATGTTATTTATGTGTACCTTACTAATGCTCATAGTAGCACCTGGGTATTTGATACTTGTTCGGTCGCTCATATTTGTAACTCGAAACAGGAGCTACGGATTAAATGAAGATTGGCTAAGGACAAGGTGGCAATGCACGCCGGGAATGGTTCCAAGGTCGATGTGATCGCCGTCAGCACGCTACCTCTACATCTACCTTCGGGATTAGTTTTAGACATGAATAATTGTTATTTGGTGCCAGCGTTGAGCATGAACATTATATCTAGATCTTGTTTAATGTGGGACGGTTATTCATTTAAATCAGAGAATAATGGTTGTTCTATTTATATGAGTAATATCTTTTATGGTCATGCACCCTTTGTCGGTGTCAAAACCGGCGTATCTCGGGTAGGGGGTCCCGATCTGTGCGTCAAGGCTGATGGTAACATGAAGCAAGGGACACAGATGTTTACCTAGGTTCGGGCCCTCTCGATGGAGGTAAAACCCTACTTCCTGCTTGATTAATATTGATGATATGGGTAGTACAAGAGTAGATCTACCACGAGATCGTAGAGGCTAAACCCTAAGAGCTAGCCTATGATGGTATGATTGTAACTGAGATCGGCCTTCTAAGGACCAACCTCTCCGGTTTATATAGACACCGGAGAGGGCTAGGGTTTACATGGAGTCGGTTACAAGGAAGGAAACATAATATCCGGATCACCAAGCTTGCCTTCCATGCCAAGGAGAGTCCCATCCGGACACGGGCCAAAGTCTTGAGTCTTGTATCTTCATGCTTCAATAGTCCGGACGTTGTACACAGTCCGGCTGTCCGGATACCCCCTAATCCAGGACTCCCTCAGTAGCCCCTGAACTAGGCTTCAATGACGATGAGTCTGGCGCGCAGCATTGTCTTCGGCATTGCAAGGCAGGTTCCTTCTCCGAATACTCCAAAGTACCTGTTACGACGAATAATGTCCGGCCTCCAATCACTGTTGTGCTCCTCGGCTTCAGTGCCTCAATAATGGCCACCTCCACGTGTCGAGCGAATGCGAGGAGCCGAGGCGCTTTTGCATTTGACACCCTCGATTCTCCGGGCTGACCACCTATTTGAAGGGACAGGGATTCTCAGAGCCAAACCTTACTCTCCTCCCTTGAGCTAGCATCCAGTAGAGCGCTCCGCGAAAAACCATTCCAACATGGATAGCCGTCGCAGCTCTTCTGCTTGCCCTCCTCGCTCTAAGTCGAGGGATTGGGGAGAGTGTTCAGTTCCTCATAGCCGTTTGATAAAGTTACAAACCCAAGGGTTTCTCCCACCGGCGTTCATGGTCTCTGTTCGAGCCGGAATAGCCACTTATGACGGAGGGGAACAAGCGGAGGGATCTCCAAGCCCATCTCCAGAGGAGCGCGTATGCCTCATCCCGCATCTGCTAAGGGGCATCGGGTTTCCTATCCACCCGTTTCTTCGCGGGCTCCTGGAGTTCTACGGCCTCTAGTTGCACAATCTTACCCCTGCCTCTATTCTGTAGATAGCGGGGTATGTCGCACTTTGCGAGCTGTTTTTAGGCTGTGAACCTCACTTCGGATTATGGAGGAAGCTATTCTGCCTTGTTCCCCGCACCCAGGGAGAGTCCCTATATCAAGTGGGCGGGGCCGAAGTATGGCGCATTGGCGAAACCGGATACCTATCCAGCACTCCCAAGAAGGCACCAGAAGACTGGCCTTCAGAATGGTTTTATATTGATGACGTTGCCCTTCCGGATCCAGTCCGGACAGGTCTCCCCAAGTTCAGCAATGCCCCGCCGAGGGCACGCCTAAGTTGGCGCCCCTGCGGCCCTCAAGAAGAGGATACGAGGGAAATACATTTCTTGATGAGCAGGATAAAGTTGCTGGCCAAATCCGGACTGACGATAGTCGAGGTTATGGCGATATGCATAAGGCGGGGAGTACAACCGCTTCCGTATCGGGGAAAGCCCATGTGGCACTTCAACGGGGAAGACGACGCCACTCGTTGCGGCCGTAAGGGTCCAGACTCCGCCACCGCTTTAGCAAGGATATTGTCCGATTTGTACAAAGGGGAAGAGGAGGAGTTCCTCCGCATTAAAATGCGGGACGGATTCTCCATGTACAACCCTCTAGAGTGGGTAAGTTGCCATTCTTTTCCCTGCTTCACTTACTTTAGCGTCCCTCTGCTAAGATTACCCGCATCAATGTTTCCGAGTAGGAACTGAGGAGGGCCGTAGAAGGAATCTTCAGCCCCTCCCCGCAGCCAGAGGACCCCGGAAGGGCCCTAGATCCGGGACTCAAAGAAGATCCGAATATTATCGTGGAGCTTGTCAACGGGGTATTTTATCAAGCGAGCTGGGATGGCACTTCAGTGGCCATTACGGCTGACTATCCCAGACTGCTCCCCGTGTCGCGTGTAAGCCGAACTAAAAACCCTATCCTCTGAGGAGGATTCCCCTCCGGATTATGATTTACCCTTGGGGCGTCATGCTGTTTGCAGAGACGACGGTTGGAGCGCGGGGCCGAGCCCCTAGGGACTCATCAACCACGGGCATCCGGATCGGGCAGGCTCAAGAGGAAGGCGGTGAGGGTTGACACTCCGCTGCAGAGGTAAAGTAATAACCTATCCTGCGGTTATAGTATTTGAAGTATGACAGCGCCCTTCGTGTTTGGCAGGAAGAGGAGTAGCCAGACTATATCCGGTGGTCCCACCAATCACGCCTCCACTAGCTAGGTTCCAGAACCGGCTTCGAGGGCGGAGGCGGACACGGGGCCAGAACCGCGCAGTTCTCCGACAGAGGACGCGGATATGTGTTCGGCCACGAACTCTGAGGTGGAGAGCGCCATGAATCACCGGCGCTGGAGGGCCGTGCTTCGGAACAACATCTTTTCTGGAGAGGCTTTTAATGCCTTCAATTCGGCAGACGCATACGTCCGAGCTGCTCGAGGCGGGCTGGCCCAGGCGACGAACCAGTACACCAAAGATATACGGGTAAGAAATTTTGACAAGTATATATAGCAGTAGCCCCTGAGACTTGAAATAGTTGGGACAACTGTTTGAAGGATCAATTTATGTACAGGTCCTCGTGGACAAGAATGAACAATTGGCTCGGGAGCTGGAAGCATGTAAGGCCCAGCTGATGGACGCGGTTGCCAAGTTAGAGGAATCCCAGAAGGCCCCCTCTGGTAATATTTGTCTTAATTATGCACCGATATACCAGTTAGTAAATGGCTGGTCTGGTTAGTCTAGCAGAAAATTCTGCAGACAATCCCGGGGTGAATCCGGAGGGCGTAACGGATGACGACTCGCATCTCAGAAGACAGCTAAAGGCTGGCGAGTGCATCCTTACGCAAGTGACGCAAGAGAAGAACAAGCTACAAGATGCCAATATTCGGTTGGACGTGGAATTGAAGGATGTCTGCACTCAACTGGCGGACTCCGTAAAGGAGAACAAAAGGCTTCGACGCGGCATTTATGGTGAGTGCTCAAACAAACTGTATGATAGTTCGGTGAGAAGTATTCTGAAAGAATTTTGCTTGCAGGAATGTTAACGGGTCGCTCTGAAGAGGAGATGCCCTCATCTGCAAGTGATTTTCTGCAAGAACTGTCGCAGTTGCACGAGTGTGCTCGGCGGGTGATGCACGGCGTTGCTCAGGCCTTGTGGCCGTCAAGCCTCCTGCCGAATGGCATGGGGGAGCTTGCGGACCTGCTTCAAGGAGTCTGGCGGTGCTTTCGTCTGTGGAAGATATCAGCATGCCAGCAAGGTGGAAGAGAAGCCTGGGCAATGGTGAAGACGCGTTACACCAAGCTGGACCCGAACCATATGGCCGAAGTAGGACCGGCGGGGCTCGATGGGCAAGAAATTCCCGTAAGTTTGGTATATGACCAGGTAGCGTAGCCGCTAAGTATTCTCAATAGGATTATAAGCTAGATAGCCTGTTAGATTGTATAGAGGAGGAATATAGTCAGTCCAAGTGACTGTGTAATTTAATGGGCATAAGTAGCCCCTAGCCGGATTAAAATCATTTGTCATGGCGGACCTTTTCGCTTCAGCCCCCGGATCCTACAGTCTGGGGTGTGTCCGAATACCCACTCAGTTATACAAAACCGGGGTATGTGTGGAGACCAGGCGTAGGGGTCATAAGTGCTTGAACAGACAAGTACCCAACTAGTTATGTTATATTACATGGATAGTAAGAAACATCTTCCAGGGATAATAGTTCTGTGAGGGGTTCCTTTCCTTGGGTATGCATGCGTCAATGCACATGTCCAGACTGCGAACGATGGCGCAGGATACAATACTTCTGGGAATTTTTGTTGTAACCAACGAATACATCCTTTGTTCACCGATCGAATATTCTCTTAAGGAAACTAGCTTTCGGCTTCACCCAGTCTGAGGTACACCGACAGTAACAATCACAGAGGTGCTCCCCTTATGCCCTAGCCGAATTAACGGGAACATAGGGCATAAACACAAGAGCCAGGCAACCCAGCTTGGCCATATCTTAAGTCATATCGATGCATATAATGGTGAAGAAAAGGCACATATGAAAAAAGAACGCATATGTGATGGGAAAAAAGCCATTTAAAGTAATTATGTTTATCTTCCGAATAGGAAGCCCCTGGGTATTTCTTACACACATAGTGCGGCCGGAGTAATCCGGGAGTCCGCACTGTATGAAGTACTTTGTGTGAGGAGAGAAAAAAAGACAAAGGTCGAGAAAGGAAAAAGTGGGGTGGAGCGTAAAAAAGGGGGGGGGGGGGGGGTAAGGAGACGAACACTGAGTTCGGCTTTAGGCGTAGAATCTCCGGAGTCTGTCTGCGTTCCATGGGTTCGGCTCGAGTCTGTTATCTGATGCATTACGTAAGTGGTACGCTCCTCCGGTGAGAACTTTGTCAATGACGAAGGGACCTTCCCACTTAGGCTTGAGTTTGTCCTTCTTCTTCTCCGATAGGCGTAGAACGAGCTCGCCAATATTGTAAGTTTTGACCTGCACTTCTCTGCTTTGATATCGTCGAGCCTGCTACTGATAGAATGCAGAACGGGCTTTTGCGACATCCCGCTCCTCCTCCAGGGCATCCAAGTTATCCTGCCGATCTAACTCGGCTTCCTTCTCTTCGTACATGCGTACACGTGGCGAATCATGTATTATGTCGCAGGGTAGTACTGCTTCCGCACCATACACCATAAAAAATGGTGTATATCCGGTGGTGCGATTCGGTGTGGTCCGCAGCCCCCAGAGTACGGAGTCAAGCTCCTCCACCCAGTGTGTATCCGATTCTGTTAAAGATCGCACTAGTCTGGGTTTGATGCCGCTCATGATGAGACCATTTGCCCGTTCGACCTGGCCGTTTGTTTGGGGGTGGTAGACGGAAGCGTAGTCGAGCTTAATGCCCATTTTGCCGCACCAAGTTTTCACTTCATCGGCTGTGAAATTTGAGCCATTATCGGTGATGATGCTGTGGGGGACATCGTATCGGTGTACGACCATGGATATGAAGTCTATTACTGGTCCGGATTCGGCCGTTTTAACTGGTTTTGCTTCTATCCATTTGGTGAACTTGTCCACCATGACCAATAAGTATTTTTTCTTATGGCTTCCCCCTTTAAGAGGTCCGACCATATCCAGCCCCCAGACCGCGAAGGGCCAAGTTATGGGGATTGTTTGGAGAGCAGTAGGGGGCATATGACTCTGATTGGCGAAGAGCTGGCAGCCGATGCAATGTTGGACAAGGTCCTGTGCGTCTTCTCGGGCCGTCGGCCAATAGAAGCCTGTACGGAAGGCTTTGCTGACTAGCGCTTGAGCTGCGGCGTGGTGTCCGCCCAGTTCGGCATGGATTTCAGCCAAGAGTTGCCACCCTTCCTCTTTGGCGATGCACCTTTGGAGCACTCCGATCGCGCTTTTCTTGTAGAGTTCCCCTTCATGGACTTTGTAAGCTTTAGAACGTCGGACTATGCAGCGTGCTTCATTTTGGTCTTCGGGGAGCTCTTGCCTATTTAGGTAGGCCAAGAAAGGCTCAGTCCATAGGGTGATTACGGCCATGATTTCGTGGGCCAAAGATGTTATTTCGGTGGCAGAGCCTCCGATTGTGTCTGATGGTTCGGAGTCTAGGGGTGTGTTCGGATCCGTGCTGGTATTGCCGGACTCCCCTTCCCATACTACGGATGGCTTGAACAACCTTTCCAGGAATATGTTAGGTGGGACAGGGTCGTGTTTGGCGCCGATGCGGGTGAGGACGTCCGCCGCTTGATTGTTTTCTTGAGCCACATGCTGGAATTCGAGCCCCTCGAACCGAGCTGACATTTTAAGGACGACATTACGGTAGGCCGCCATTTTTGGATCCTTGGCGTCAAAGTCTCCATTTATTTGTGATATTGTGAGGTTTGAGTCCCCGCACACTTCTAGGCGTTGGATGCCCATAGAGACTGCCATCCGAAGACCGTGCAACAGTGCCTCGTATTCGGCTGCGTTGTTGGAGTCTGTGTATAATATTTGAAGGACGTACTGGACCGTGTCTCCGGTGGGAGATGTCAGGACTACCCCTGCTCCTAGTCCGGCCAGCATTTTGGAGCCGTCAAAGTGCATGATCCAGTTGGAGTACGCGCCGTACTCTTTAGGGAGTTCGGCTTCTGTCCATTCGGCGACAAAGTCAGCCAGTACTTGCGACTTAATGGCTCGCCGTGGTTTGTCTATTATGTCGAATGGAAGGAGCTCGATAGCTCATTTAGCAATCTGGCCCGTAGCGTCGCAGTTATTAATTATGTCATTGAGTGGTACTTCGGAGGCGACCGTAATCGAACACTCTTGAAAGTAGTGTCGTAGCTTCCGGGATGCCATGAAGACCGCGTATGCTATCTTTTGATAGTGTGGGTATCGGGATTTACATGGGGTGAGGACCGTGGATACGTAATAAACCGGTTTTTGAAGCGGGAATTTGTATCCGTCCACCTCTCGTTCGACGACGAGCACTGCGCTTACCACTTGATGTGTTGCAGCTATGTATAATAGCATAGGTTCGCCGATGTTTGGCGCTGCTAGGATTGGATTACTGGCCAATAAGGTCTTTATTTCATCGAGTCCAGCCACGGCTGCATCCGTCCATACGAAGTGTTCGGTGCGCCGAAGGAGGCGGTAAAGAGGTAATGCCTTTTCTCCTAACCTGGATATAAAGCGGCTCAAAGCGGCCATGCATCCAACTAGTTTCTGGATGTGCTTGAGGTCTGTTGGTATAGCAAACTGCGACAGAGCTCGGATTTTTGCCGGATTCGCTTCAATTCCTCTATTGGAAACAATGAAGCGGAGCAGCTTCCCCGAGGGGACACCGAAAACGCATTTTTCCGGATTCAACTTGATGTCATATGTCCGGAGGTTATCGAATGTAAGCCTCAAGTCATCTATTAGGGTTTTGGCGTGTCTTGTTTTTATGACCACGTCATCCACGTATGCCTCCACTGTTTTGCCGATTTGTTTTTCCAGGCATGTTTGAATCATGCGTTGATAGGTTGCGCCGGCATTCTTAAGCCCGAAAGGCATAGTATTGAAGCAAAAAGGGCCATATGGCGTTATGAAAGCTGTTGCAGCTTGGTCGGACTCTGCCATCTTTATTTGATGGTATCCAAAGTATGCGTCGAGAAAACACAGCGAGTCATGTCCAGCTGTGGCATCGATGATTTGACCGATGCGAGGGAGGGGAAAGGGATCCTTGGGGCAAGCCATGTTGAGGTCTTTAAAGTCGACGCATAGGCGCCAGGATTTGTCCTTCTTTGGCACCATTACCAGATTTTCCAGCCAATCTGGATGTTTAATATCTCTGATGAATCCGGCCTCGAGTAGCTTGGCTAGCTCTTCCCCCATTGCTTGTCGTTTGGGCTCTGAGAATCGCCTCAGGGTCTGTTTGACAGGTTTGTATCCCTTTAGTATGTTAAGGCTATGCTCGGCCAATCCACGCGGGATACCCGACATGTCCGATGGGTGCCAGGAGAAAATATCCCAATTCTCGCGTAAAAAGTCTCGTAGTGCAGCGTCTATCGCGGGGCTCAACTGTGTCCCGATGGAAGCTGTCTTCAAAGGGTCCGTTGGATGGACTTCGAATTTGACTATTTCGTCTGCGGGCTTAAATGAGGTGGATTTGGGTCGCTTGTCGAGTATCACGTTGTCCTTGTCCACGGTGGCCCGTAGCGTTGTTAATTCTTCGGCTGCTAGGGCTTCAGATAAGGCTTCCAAGGCTAGTGCTGCGGTTTTATTTTCGGCGCGAAGTGCAACGTCTGGATCACTGGCTAGAGTGATAATTCCATTGGGTCTGGGCATTTTAAGCTTCATGTACCCGTAATGGGGTACAACTTGGAAGCTTGTAAACCTGTCCCGCCCCAGAAGGGCGGGGTATCCGCTGCTAAAAGTAGCCACCTGGAATGTGATTTCTTCGGACCTATAATTCTCCGGGGTGCCGAATACCACATCGAGTGTGATTTTTCCCGCGCACCACGCTTCCCGAGTAGGGATAATTCCCCTGAAGGTCATGCCGCTTTGTTCAATGCGGCTTTTATCAATTTCCATCTTGCTGAGTGTTTCTTCATAAATCAGATTTAATCCGCTTCCGCCGTCCATGAGTACTTTAGTGAGCCGAAATCCATCTATGATCGGGCTAAGGACCAGAGCGGCTGGTGCCCGGATAGTCTGGAATCGAGGTTCATCACTGGCATTAAAAGTTATAGCCGTGTCATTCCAGGGGTTTATTTTTACCACATGGTAAATTTCAGCGGAGCTTCGACGAGCTCGCTTGCGCCTATTGTTCGAGGCAAAAGTCTCGAAGACTGTTAGTACCGTATTGTGTTCGCTGGCAGGATGTTGTTCCGTTTTATGGCCTACAAGAAGATCCTCGCCACTTTTTGCCACTTGTCGGAGTATCCAACATGCCCTAGGCTATGAGTTGGTATTGTATCCGGAGTACTGTGAAGCTTACATGGCCCTTCGAGCCATTCTTCCAATACGGATCCCCGCCCTGGGGTGGGCTTTGGTTTCTTGGGGATTGGATCAGACGACTTACGAGAGTTTGTCCGTTTAGTTCGGACAAAGGTCTTGGTGAGAGCAGTACTATCCCAAAATTCAGTTTGGGTTTTCCAAGCGCTCTCCATCGCACAGTACTTCCGTACTATGATTGCCAAGTCCGTGAAGCGTACTATGTCGCGGCGGCCTATATCATTGAGGAGTCCTTCGTCCGTGCAGTTTTTGCAGAAAAGTGAGACCATGTTCTCCTCGCGGAAGTCCCTGACCTTGTTAAGCGTAAGGAGGAATCTGGCCCAGTAGCGATGTACGGTTTCCTGGGGCTCTTGCCTGATGCGGGAGAGAAAGTTTAAGTCCAGGTAGGTGCTGTTAGCAGAATCCGGATTTTGATCTGATCTAACGCCCAAGGGCGCGGGCGGTTTCGAGCTTAATAGCTCAGAATCCGGAGTGCTGCCCAATTTCTTCGGTCCAACGCCCGATTCTAAGTCCGGGACCTGGGTCATGTTCTCCTTTGATCAGGTCTCCGGCTCAAGGAGTTTGGTGATCCGAACATAATTTGTCCTCAAAGTTGAGGGGCAATACGTGTGTGGTTCCTCCACTATCGCTACCTCATGGGTGGCCGGCTGGGACCTGATGTCCCTTCGGTCGGGTTTAAGCCCAATCCGGTCATAGCCTGTAGCGACTTCCAGAGCGGCAATGCGATCCAAGAGTTCATTAAGGGAGGAGAGCTCCAATGGATCCATCTGTTCGGCAAGTTCCGAACTGACGCGAAGGTTATGATTGATGACCCGAGAGGCCATCGTCGGCACTACCGCCGATGGGGCGGCCATGATAAATCCGCCGAGCCGGAGCGTCTGGCCTACAGCTAGAGCTCTCTCCGAGGTAATGTCGTCCTTGACGATGAGACGAGCCATCGAGCCTTGCGGCGACGTCACAGAGGAACTCTCAATGAAAGCACCAATGTCGGTGTCAAAACCGGCGAATCTCGGGTAGGGGGTTCCGATCTGTGTGTCAAGGCGGATGGTAACAGGAAGCAAGGGACACAGATGTTTACCCAGGTTCGGGCCCTCTTGATGGAGGTAAAACCCTACTTCCTGCTTGATTAATATTGATGATATGGGTAGTACAAGATTAGATCTACCACGAGATCGTTGAGGCTAAACCCTAAGAGCTAGCCTATGATGGTATGATTGTAGATGAGATTGGCCTTCTAAGGACCAACCTCTCCGGTTGTTATAGACACCGGAGAGGGATATGGTTTACATGGAGTCGGTTACAAGGAAGGAAACATAATATCCGGATCGCCAAGCTTGCCTTCCACGCCAAGGAGAGTCCCATCTGGACACGGGCCAAAGTCTTGAGTCTTGTATCTTCACGCTTCAATAGTCCGGACGTTGTACACAGTCCGGCTGTCCGGATACCCCCTAATCCAGGTCTCCCTCACCCTTGAAGAGTGGTCTATTTCTGTTGAATCTTCATTGTGGTGATACACATATTCATAATATTGATGCCAAAAGACGCAAAGTTGATAATGATAGTGCAACATACTTGTGGCACTACCGTTTAGGTCATATTGGTGTAAAGCGCATGAAGAAACTCCATGCAGATGGGCTTTTGGAATCACTTGATTATGAATCATTTGATACTTGCGAACCATGCCTCATGGGCAAGATGACTAAAACTCTGTTCTCCGGAACAATGGAGCGAGCCAATGACTTATTGGAAATAATACACACCGATGTATGCGGTCTGATGAGTGTTGAGGCGCGGGGCTTGTATCAATATTTTTTGACCTTCATGGATGATTGAAGCAGATATGGGTATATCTACTTAATGAAACATAAGTCTGAAACATTTGAAAAGTTCAAAGAATTTCAGAGTGAAGTGGAAAATCATCGTAACAAGAAAATAAAGTTTCTACGATCTGATTGCGGAGGCGAATATTTGAGTTACGAGTTTGGCCTTCATTTAAAACAATGTGGAATAGTTTCACAACTCACGCCACCTGGAACATCACAGCGTAATGGTGTGTCCAAACATCGTAACCGTAGTTTATTATATATGGTGCGATTATGATGTCTCTTACCGATTTACCACTATCATTTTGGGGTTATGCATTAGAGATAGCTGCATTCATGTTAAAAAGGGCACCATCTAAATCCGTTGAGATGACACCGTATGAACTGTGGTTTGGCAAGAAACCTAAGTTGTCGTTTCTTAAAGTTTGAGGTTGCGACACTTATGTCAAAAGGCTTAAGCCTGATAAGCTCGAACCCAAATCGAAGAAGTGCGTCTTCATAGGATACCCTAAGAAAACAATTGGGTACACCTTCTACCACAGATCCGAAGGCAAGATTTTTGTTGCCAAGAATGGAACCTTTCTAGAGAAGGAGTTTCTCTCAAAAGAAGTGAGTGGGAGGAAAGTAGAACTTGATGAGGTAATCGTACCTTCTCTTGAATTGGAAAGTAGCACATCAGTGAAAACTGTTCCCGTGATGGCTACACCAACTAGAGAGGAAGCAAATGATAATGATCATGAAACTTCATATCAAGTTGCTATTGAACCTCGTAGGTCAACTAGAGCACGATCTGCAATAGAGTGGTACGGTAATCCTGTCCTGGAAGTCATGTTACTAGACCATGGCAAACCTACGAATTATGAAGAAGCTATGATGAGCCCAGATTCCGACAAATGGCTTGAGGCCATGAAATCTGAGATAGGATCCATGTATAAGAACAAAGTGTGGACTTTGGTGGACTTGTCCAATGATCGGCAAGCCATAGAGAATAAATGGATCTTCAAGAAGAAGGCTAACGCTGATGGTAATGTTACTGTCTACAAAGCTCGACTTGTCGCAAAAGGTTTTCAACAAGTTCAAGGAGTTGACTACAATGAGACTTTCTCAACCGTAGCGATGCTTAAGTCCGTCTAAATCATGTTAGCAAATACCACATTTTATGATTATGAAATCTGGCAAATAGATGTCAAAACTGCATTCGTTAATGGATATCTCAAAGAAGAGTTGTATATGATACAACCAGAAGGGTCGATCCTAAAGGTGCTGACAAAGTATGCAAGCTCCACCGATCCATCTATGGACTGGTGCAAGCATCTCGGAGTTGGAATATACGCTTTGATGAGGTGATCAAAGCATATGGTTTTATACAGACTTACAGTGAAGCCTGTATTTACAAGAAAGTGAGTGGGAGCTCTGTAGTATTTCTGATATTATATGTGGATGACATATTGCTGATTGGAAATGATATAGAATTTTTGGATAGCATAAAAGGATACTTGAATAAGAATTTATCAATGAAAGAACTCGGTGTAGCTACTTACATATTGGGCATCAAGATCTATAGAGATAGATCAAGACGCTTGATAAGATTTTCAATGACTACATACCTTGACAAGATTTTGAGGAAGTTCAAAATGGATCAGTCAAAGAAGGAGTTCTAGCCTGTATTGTAAGGTGTGAAGTTGAGTCAGACTCAAAACCCGACCCCGGCAGAAGATAGAGAGAGAATGAAAGTCATTCCCTATGCCGCAGCCATAGGTTCTATAAAGTATGCCATGCTGTGTACCAGACCTATCGTGTACCTTGCCATGAGTTCGGCAAAGGGGTACAATAGTGATCTAGGAGTAGATCACTAGACAACAGTCAAAATTTATCCTTAGTTATCTAAGAGGATTGAGGAAATATTTCTTGGTTATGGAGGTGATAAAGAATTCGTCATAAAGGGTTACATTGATGCAAGCTTTGACACCAATTCGGATGACTCAGAGTATCAATATAGATACATATTGATAGTGGGAGCAATTAGCTAGAGTAGCACCATGCAGATCATTGTAGACATAGACATTTGCGAAATACATACAGATCTGAATGTGGTAGACCCGTTGACTAAACCTCTCTCACAAGCAAAACATGATCACACCTTAGTACCCTTTGGGTGTTAATCACATGGCGATATGAAGTATATTATTGACTCTAGTAAACTCTTTGGGTATTGGTCACATGGCGATGTGAACTATGGGTGTTAATCACATGACGATGTGAACTAGATTATTGACTCTAGTGCAAGTGGGAGACTGAAGGAAATATGCCCTAGAGGCAATAATAAAGTTGTTATTTTATATTTCCTTATTCATGATAAAGGTTTATTATTCATGCTAGAATTGTATTGATTGGAAACCTTAATACATGTGTGAATACATAAACAAACACCGTGTCCCTAGTGAGCCTCTACTAAACTAGCTCGTTGATCAAAGATGGTTAAGGTTTCCTAACCATGGACATGAGTTGTCATTTGATAACGGGATCACTTAGGAGAATGATGTGATGGACAAGACCCATCCATTAGCTTAGCATAATGATCGTTCAGTTTTATTGCTATTGCTTTCTTCATGTCAAATACATATTCCTTCGACTATGCGATTATGCAACTCCCGGGTACCGGAGGAATACCTTGTGTTCTATCAAATGTCACAATGTAACTGGGTGATTATAAAGATGCTCTACAGGTATCTCCAAAGGTGTTTGTTGAGTTGGCATAGATCAAGATTATGATTTGTCACTCTGAGTATCAGAGAGGTATGTCTGGGCCCTCTCGGTAATACACATCATAAGCTTGCAAGCAAATGACTAAGGAGTTAGTCACGAGGTGATGTATTATGGAACGAATAAAGAGACTTGCCGGTAATGAGATTGAACTAGGTATGGAGATACCGATGATCGAATCTCGGGCAAGTAACATACCGATGGACAAAGGGAATTACATATGTTGTCATAACAGTTTGACCGATAAAGATCTTCATAGAATATGTAGGAGCCAATAAGGGCATCCAGGTTCCGCTATTGGTTATTGACCGGAGAGGTGTCTCGGTCATGTCTGCATAGTTCTCGAACCCGTAGGGTCCGCACGCTTAACATTTGATGATGATATAGTATTATATGAGTTATGTGATTTGGTGACCGAATGTTGCTCGGAGTCCCGGATGAGATCAGGACATGACGAGGAGTCTCGAAATGGTCACGAGGTAAAGATTGATATATAGGACGATGGTATTCAGAGACCGGGAGTGTTTCGGGGGGGGGGGGGGGTACCGGTTACTTACTAGGTCACCGGAAGGGGTTCCGGGCACCCCCAACAAAAGATATGGGCCTTATGGGCCAAGAGGGAAATACACCAGCCACAAGGGGCTTGTAGCTGGTGCGTCCCCCATGGATTAGGATTCCCACTTCCTTCCCTCTCCCCCCTCTTTCCTTCCCCCTTGGGGAAACATGGCAGGGGCGCAGGGCAGGGCAGGGCCCCTAGGGGGCCGATGGCCAGCCCTAGGGCACGCCCTAGCCTCTCCCCTCCCCCTCCCACTGCAGGATTGAAAGTAGGTCTAGAGGGGGGTGATTAGACTACTTGACCAAATGAAAATCTAGCCTTTTCCCAATTTTAAGTCTTGGCAGATTTTAGCAACTTAGCACAAGTCAAGCAATCAACCTACACATGCCATTCTAAGAGTGTAGCAGCGAAAAGTAAAACATTGCATATGAAGGTAAAGGGAAGGGTTTGGAGAAGGCAAACGCAATGTAGACACGGAGATTTTTGGCGTGGTTCCGATAGGTGGTGCTATCGTACATCCACGTTGATGGAGACTTCAACCCGCGAAGGGTAACGGTAGGGTAACGTTTGCGCGAGTCCATGAAGGGTCCACGAAGAAGCAACCTTGTCTATCCCACCACGACCATCACACACGAAGGACTTGCCTCACTCGGGTAGATCTTCATGAAGTAGGTGATCTCCTTTCCCTTACAAACTCCTTTGTTCAACTCCACAATCTTGTCGGAGGCTCCCAAGTGACACCTAACCAATCTAGGAGACACCACTCTCCAAAAGGTAATAGATGGTGTGTTGATGATGAACTCCTTGATCTTGTGCTTCAAATGATAGTCTCCCCAACACTCAACTCTCTCTCATAGATTTGGCTATGGTGGAAAGAAGATTTTAGTGGTAAGCAACTTGGGGAAGGCTAGAGATCAAGATTCTAGTGGTAGGATTGGAATGTCTTGGTCTCAACACATGAGTAGGTGGTTCTGTCTCAGAAAATGAGTAGTGGAAGTGTAGGCACGTTCTGATGGCTCTCTCACGAATGGAGATGGAGGTGGAGGGGTATATATAGCCTCCACACGTAATCCAGTCGTTACACACATTTGACCCAAGTTAGTCAGACCGAATAGATGAACTCGGTGAGACCGATTTATTTCAAAATGTGACCATTGGGAATCTCGATCGGACCGACATGATCAATTCAGTGGGCTATGGCAAAACCTTATCTCGGTGAGACCGATTGCATGAACTCGGTGAGACCTATTTCAGCAATGAGCAAACAGAGAGTTGGTTAGGCAAATTCGGTGGGACCGATCGCACATTTTGGTGAGACCAAGACGTTTGAAGGGAAATAGAGAGTTTGCAATGCGAACTCGGAGTGACCGATCGCTCATTTCGGTGAGACCAAATCGTAACGAAGGGAAACCGAGAGTTTACAATGCCATATCGGTGAGACTGAGATCCATATCGGTGAGATCGAATTGTCTAGGGTTCCTGGCAGTGGCTATATCAAATGAACTCGGTGGCGCCAGATAGATCAAATCGGTGGGGCCGAGTTTGACTTTGGGTTTTGGACATATGTGAAAATGAGAAAGTGGTTGAGGGTATAGGAGCAATATCACTAAGCACTTTGCGCGAGTAGACCATTAAGCAACACTAACGGTGTCAAAACCGGTGGATCTCGGGTAGGGGGTCCCGAACTGTGCATCTAGGCGGATGGTAATAGGAGACGAGGGACACGATGTTTTACCCAGGTTCGGGCCCTCTTGATGGAGGTAAAACCCTACATCCTGCTTGATTAATATTGATGATATGGGTAGTACAAGAGTGGATCTACCACGAGATCAAGGAGGCTAAACCCTAGAAGCTAGCCTATGGTATGATTGTTGTAATGGAGGTTATGTCCTACGGACTAAAGCCCTCCGGTTTATATAGACACTGGAGAGGGCTAGGGTTACACAGAGTCGGTTACAATGGTAGGAGATCTACATATCCGTATCGCCAAGCTTGCCTTCCACGCCAAGGAAAGTCCCATCCGGACACGGGACGGAGTCTTCAATCTTGTATCTTCGTAGTCTTGGAGTCCGGCGGACGATGATAGTCCGGCTGTCCGGACACCCCCTAGTCCAGGACTCCCTCAGTAGCCCCCGAACCAGGCTTCAATGACAATAAGTCCAACGCGTATATAGTCTTCGGCGTTGCAAGGCGGGTTCTCCTTTTAAGTTCCATGTACCTGCCGAACAGTGTCCGGCTTCCTTATAAATGCTGCGCTTCTTGGCTTCTACGCCCAATAATGGCCTTCTTCCACGCGTCGCACGAATGCGAAAAGCCAGGGTATCTTTTATGTTTTACCCCCTAGTCGTGCAAGTAATCTGCCTATAAGAGAGGCAAAAATCTAGATCCAAATCACACCATCTTCCTTCCGCGAATACTCATCGGAGCGCCTTTGACCCAGAATCCATTCCATCATGGACCATCGACGCGGCTCCTCTTCTCGCGCTCCCAGCCCTCTGCCAGGACATTGGAGGAGATGCTCTGTTCCGCACAACGAGCTAGTGAAGCTCCAAGCGGGGGGATATCTCCCTCCGACCTTCATGGTTCCGGTCCGAGCCGGGCTGGCCACCTACCAAGGTGGGAAGCAAGCGGAGGCTACCCCAAGTCCCAACAAAGGGGAGCGGGTATGCTTCGTCCCCTATCTAATAAGGGGACTCGGATTTCCTATACATCCGTTCCTCCGCGGGCTCCTGGAGTTCTACAGACTCCAGCTCCATCACCTTACACCCGCCTCTATCCTGCATATCGCGGGTTACGTAGCTCTTTGTGAGCTATTTCTGGGCATCGATCCCCATTTTGCACTGTGGAAGAGGTTGTTCTGCCTCATACCCCGTTCTCACGAGGGGTCTATATATCAAGTGGGCGGCGCCGAAATATGGCGCATTGCCAGGACCGGATATCCATCCGGAACCCCTAAGAAGGCGTCCGAAGACTGGCCTTCGGATTGGTTTTACATAGAAGACGCTCCGCTGCCAGACCCAGTCCGGGTCGGCCTCCCGGAGTTCAGTACTGCTCCTCTGAAGAAACACCTTAGTTGGCGCCCGCGGAGCCCCCAACTGGAGGAAGACAAGAGCGTCCATTATCTGATGGGCCGAATAAGATTACTGGCCCATTCCGGGTTGACCATGATTGGAGTCATGGCAACATGCATTACGCGGGGGGTGCAGCCACTGCAATACAGGGGCCACCCCATGTGGGATTTCAACGGGGAAGACGACGCCGCCCGTCATGGCCGCAAAGGACCGGATTCGGCCGAGGATCTGGTGCAGATCCTGTCCGGCCTGTACAAGGGGGAGAAGGAGGACTTCCTTCAGACGAACCCGTTGAATGAGTTCTCCATGAATAACCCCCGTCGTTGGGTAAGCGAACACTTTAAGGGCCCGACCCATGTTTTCGAAGTTTAACCTTCTTATATTATGTCTTCGGCGTAGGAACTGCGTGGGATTGTGGAGGACATGATAAGTCCAGCTCCGCAACCCAAGGATCCAGAGAGATCCCAGGATCCGGCCTCCGAAGAGGATCCGGACATTCAGGTGGAGCTAATCGACGGGGTGTTCCACCAGCTCAGCATGGATAATGCTTTAGTCGCCATTACGGCTGACTACCCCAGACTATATCCGGCTTCCCAGGTGATTGTGACAGAAGTCCGGACACCATTATCTCTTCCTTGCCCATTTCTGACCTTCGCGTACGATGGTGTTTTGCAGAAAGCGCCTTCAAGGCGGGAAGCCAAGCCCGCGGCGGCTGACCAACAAAGGCCAGTCCGGACTAGTAGGCGGAAGAGGAGCACGGCGCGGACTGAAACGTCGCCGCAAAGGTATAACTTGTAATTAATTATTTGGAGCAACGTTCCTAGGAAGCGTTTGAGTGCTCATGATCTTTGTAGGAGAAAAAGCGCCCGCCAGACTGCGGGCGTAGAGGTTGCCAATCCGACCTCTACCAGCCAGGCTCCAGCACCCGGTCTGGAGGGGGAGGCAAGCGCAAGGCGCGGGCCGGATACTCCTCCAACGGAGGATGCCGACAGACTGTCCGCCACCAAGTCTGAGGTGGAGAGCGCCATGAACCACAGGCGCCGCCGGATAGTATTTTGTGAAGCGTGCTTCTCCCCTGAGGCGTTGAATGCCTTTAACGCGGGGGCCGCGCACCTCCGTGCTGCTCAAGATGGTTTTACCAGAGCCACGGAGCAGTATGTAAAAGACATACGGGTAAGAGAATTTAATAGTTATATATGCCAGTAGCCCCCGAGACTTAAAGTAGTTATGTTAACTGATTTAAGGATCATTTGAAATGCAGGATCTTACCGAGAAGAATATCCAACTGTCTCAGGAGCTGCAAGAGTGCAAGGCCCAACTTGAGGCCGCACTTGCTGCCGCAGGAGGAAACACAGAGGCCCCTCCTGGTAACACATTTGCTTTTAAATATAAGCGCTATGCGGCGTGCGCGCAAGTCTAATAATGACATTGCAGGTGCTGTCGAACAAGATCCGGACAGGCAGGAACTGCTGCGCCAGCTGAAGGCCGGTGAGAGGGTGTTGAATAGAGTGCAGCAGGAAAGGAACAAGCTCAAAGATGCCCACGCCCAGCTTGGAGAAGAGCTGAAAGGCGTTCGGGTCGAGCTGTCCGGCTCCGTTAAGGAGAATCAGCGGCTTCGTCGCGGCATCTATAGTAAGTGCTTGAGCGAACTCCTTTGAAAAGAAGAGTTCGGCGAGGAAGTCAATTGACAAAATATGTCTTGTAGGTATACTCACAGGTCGCCCTGCGGAGGAGATGCCCGTATCAACGGGTGATCAACTTCCCGAGCTGTTGCAACTGCTCGAACGAGTTCGGCAGGCGATGAGCGGCGTCGTCCAGGCTTTATGGCCAGCCCTCTCCCTACCTGAGGGCCTTGGGGAGCTTGCGGAGAAGCTTCAGGGAGTGCGGCAATGCTTCTGTTTATGGAAGATTTCGGCCTGCCGCAAAGGTGCCAGGGAGGCTTGGGCCATGGTGAAGACGCGTTACAAGAAGGCGGATCCCAACCACATGGCCGAGGTCGGATCGGTGGGGCCCGATGGGAGGGAGATCCCTGTGAGTTTAGTATATAGCCAAGTAGAGTTGGCTGCTAAATTTTCCCAACGGGACTGTAAGTTAGACAGCCTGTTAGACGGGATTGAGGAGGAATACAGTCAGTAGATTTGACAATGTATTTTAAAATGACATGTGAAATGCCTTCTAGCCGGATTGTAGATCGTTTGTCTTTGCCGACCTTTTCGCTTCAACCTCGGGACCCTAGAGTCCCGAGTGTGTCCGAATACCTTCTTGGTTAAGAAACAACCGGGGTATGCATGGAGACCAGGCGTAGGGGTCATTAGTGCTTTATCAGACAAGTGCCCAACTAGCTATGTTATATTACATGGTTAGTAAGAAACATCTTCCAGGGAGAATAGTTCCATTAAGGGTTCCTTTCCCTGGGAGGCATGCCCTAAAGTGCATGTCCGGACTGCGAAAAAAGCAGAAAAACATCTGGGGGCAGATAAATAAGTAGGTAAAAGATCATCTTTCAAGTCACCGACCGAATATTCCCTTAAGAACGCTAGCTTTCGGCTTCACCCAGTCTGAGGTACACATCCGGCTGACCCGGCAGTAACAATCGCAGAGGTGCTCCCTTTACCTCCTAGCCGAACAATTGGGAACGTAGGGGTAAGCACAGGAGCCAGGCAACCCAGCTTGGCCAAAACTTAAGTCATATCGATGCATATAATGGTGAGTAAAAGGTACATGTGGAAGCTTGACACATGTGCTGGGCATAAAGCCCTTATAATTGAGCTTCTGGAAAGGAAGCCCCCAGGTATAATGAGTGCGGATGGCACATCAAGTATGTGCGAACAATGTGCAAGTAGGCCCTTAAGGGCTTTTAAGGAAAAAGGTTAAGAGAAGAAAGAGAAACAAAAGACAACTGAAGTGTAAAAATTTGGACGGGGGAAGGGGACGAACTCTTAGGCCAGCGCTAGGCATAGAATCTTCGGAGGCGGGCTGCGTTCCATGGGTTCGGCTCGTGTCGGTTGTGCGATGCATTTCGTAGACGGTACGCTCCGCCGGTCAGGACTTGATTGATGATGAAGGGGCCCTCCCATTTGGGCTTGAGCTTGTCCTTTTTCTTGTCCGGCAAGCGTAGAACTAGTTCGCCAACATTGTAAGTCTTGGCCCGTACTTCTCTGCTTTGATATCTTCGAGCCTGCTGCTGATAGAATGCGGAACGAGCCTTAGCGACGTTGCGTTCTTCCTCCAATGCGTCCAAACTGTCCTGCCGATCCAACTCGGCTTCTCTTTCTTCATACATGCATACTCGAGGTGAGTCATGAATAATGTCGCAGGGTAGAACTGCCTCTGCGCCGTATACCATAAAAATGGTGTGAATCCGGTAGTACGGTTGGGCGTTGTCCGCAACCCCCAGAGCACGGAGTCGAGCTCTTCTACCCAGTGCGTGTTAGATTTCGTAAGTGACCGCACTAGTCTGGGTTTAATGCCGCTCATTATTAGACCATTTACTCGTTCCACTTGACCGTTGGTTTGAGGATGATAGACTGAAGCATAATCGAGCTTAATGCCCATGTTTTTGCACCATGACTTAACCTCGTCGGCCGTGAAGTTCGTGCCGTTATCGGTGATGATGCTGTGGGGGACACCGTAACGGTGTACTACCCCGGATATAAAGTCTATCACTGGTCCGGACTCTGCCGTTTTGACTGGTTTGGCCTCTATCCATTTGGTGAATTTGTCCACCATGACCAATAGGTACCTTTGCTTGTGGGTTCCCCCTTTAAGGGGTCCAACCATGTCAAGCCCCCAAACCACGAACGGCCAGGTAATGGGTATAGTTTTGAGGGCGGTGGGTGGCATATGGCTCTGATTAGCAAAGAGCTGACAACCGACGCATCTTTGGACTAAGT
The DNA here is from genome assembly GCA_963921465.1 of Triticum timopheevii. Classification (NCBI taxonomy): domain Eukaryota; kingdom Viridiplantae; phylum Streptophyta; class Magnoliopsida; order Poales; family Poaceae; genus Triticum; species Triticum timopheevii. The sequence continues at coordinate 83,102,188 of OY997264.1, forward strand.
CCTGAGCATCTGCCCGGGCCGTCGGCCAATAAAATCCTGTATGGAATGCCTTTCCTACAAGGGCCCGAGCTGCTGCGTGGTGTCTGCCTAGTCCGGCATGAATTTCAGCCAGGAGGTTTCGCCCTTCCTCTTCGGAGATACACCTTTGAAGGACTCCGGTTGTACTTTTCTTATAAAGTTCTCCCTCATGGACCTTGTAGGCTTTAGATCGCCGGACTATGCAGCGGGCCTCATTTTGGTCTTCGGGAAGTTCCTGCCTAAGCAAGTAGGCTAGGAATGGTTCTGTCCACGGGGCAATTACTGCCATTATGTCGTGGGCTGAAGGTGTTGTGTCATCGGCTAAATCGCCGGTTGGCGCGGTTTTTTCCGGTTTGTCATTTCCGAACTCCTCTTCCCATAGTACGGATGGCTTGAAGAGCCGTTCGAGGAAGATGTTTGGAGGGACAGCGTCACGTTTTGCGCCGATGCGTGCCAGTACGTCGGACGCTTGGTTATTCTCTCGGGCTACGTGATGGAATTCGAGTCCTTCAAACCGAGCTGACATTTTTAGGACAGCGTTGCGATATGCTGCCATTTTCGGATCCTTAGCGTCAAAGTCTCCAATTATTTGGGATACTGCAAGGTTTGAATCCCTGCGCACCTCTAGGCGTTGAATGCCCATGGAGATTGCCATCCGGAGACCATGTAGAAGGGCCTCGTATTCGGCTACGTTGTTGGAGTCCGTGTACATTATTTGAAGTACATATTGGACTATGTCCCCGGTCGGGGACGTCAATACGATGCCAGCCCCCAGTCCGGCCAACATTTTAGAGCCGTCGAAGTGCATAGTCCAATTGGAGTATGCGCCGTACTCTTTAGGGAGTTCGGCTTCGGTCCATTCAGCGACAAAGTCAGCCAAAACTTGCGACTTTATAGCTCGCCGAGGTTTGTAAGTTATATCGAATGGTAAGAGCTCAATGGCCCATTTTGCAATCCTGCCCGTTGCGTCGCGGTTGTTTATAATGTCATTAAGTGGTACTTCGGAGGCCACTGTTATCGAACACTCTTGAAAGTAGTGTCGGAGCTTCCGGGATGCCATGAACACCGCGTATGCTATCTTTTGATAGTGCGGGTAACGGGACTTGCAAGGGGTTAACACAGTGGAAACGTAGTACACTGGTTTTTGAAGAGGGAATTTATGCCCTTCTGTTTCTCGTTCGACGACGAGTATCGCGCTTACAACTTGATGTGTTGCCGCGATGTATAACAGCATTGGTTCGCCCAGGTTGGGCGCAGCCAGGACCGGATTTTTTGCCAATATGGCCTTTATTTCTTCGAGTCCGGCAGTGGCAGCATCCGTCCACTCGAAGTGTTCGGTGCGCCTAAGGAGGCGATAAAGGGGCAGTGTGTAACGCCCCGGTTTCGATGCGCCAGGTGTCTGCCTGTTATTCGCCGTCGTTGCCATGCCATTTGCTTGCGTGTTGCACTTTGCCATGTCATCATCTGCATTTCATATCATGTCATCATGGGCATCGCATTTGCATACGTGTTCGTCTCATGCATCCGAGCATTTTCCCCGTTGTCCGTTTTGCAATCCGGCACTCCTATGTCATCCGGCGGTCCCTTTTGACCTCTTCTCTTGTGTGGGTGTTAAACTTTCTCGGAATGGCCCGAGGTTTGTCAAGCGGCCTTGGTATATCACTGGTAGACCGCCTGTCAAGTTTCATGCCATTTGGAGGTCGTTTGGTACTCCAACGGTTAACCGGGTAACCGCAAAAGCCTCTTTTGTTGCAGCCCAACACCCCTTCCAAAGTGGCCCAAAACCCATCTAACTCCCCTCCATGCTCTCGGTCGTTCGATCACGATCGCGTGGCTGAAAACTGCTCCTCATTTGGACTCTCCTAGCTCCCTCTACCTATATATAGACCCTCCCCTTCCATTTTCGCGGACGAAACCCTAGATCCATCCCTTCCGCGCCGCCGGACATGTCCGCACTGCGCCGGACACGTCCGCCCGCCGCCGCCCGGCCAATCCGCTGCCGCCACGTGTCGCGCCACCGCCACCCTCGCCGCCGGCCCACGGAGCCCATCGCGGCCCTGCGCGGGCCCTCGCGCCACCGCCGCCCGGCTCGGCCGCCGGAGCCGCGCGCCCGCCGGCCTCCCGTGCCGCCGCGGCTCGGCTCGCCGCCGGCGCCGTCCTCCGGCTGGCGCCCTGGCCGCCCCGACCGGCGCCGCCGCGCCCGCACCTCTGCCCCAGCCCCGCCGCCTCGCCACCGCGCCCCCGGACCCGCATCGCCGCGCGCTGGCCAGGGCGCCCTGACCCCGCCGGCCCTCCGCCTTCCGCCGCTCCGCCGCCTCGCCTCTCCTCCCCGCCGCCCCGGCCATGCCGCGCGCCGCCCGCGCCACCCCGGCCCGCGCCGCCGGTGTGCCCCGCCGCCTCCTCCTCGCCGGCGAACGCGCCTCCCCTCGCCGGAATCCGCCTCCTTGCCGGAGCTCGCCGGCCGGATCCGGTGGATCGGGATGAGATCCACCGGGATCTCAACCAAACGCCTCTGCCTCGCCCTGGATCCCTCCGTCCCGCTCCGTCTCGTCCTGGGTTGACTTTTCCGGAGGGTAATATTTCATTAAGTCCCAGATTTTTGCACATTATCATGCCATGTTCATCATGCTGTATCTCTGCATCCGTAGCTCCGTTTCGTGCGTATAATATGTCAAATTGTTCGCCTCGACGAGTACTTCATTTCATTCCATTGCATCATTTTCATTTGAGCTCATCTTGATGCCCGAAATGCTGTTGGAAGAGTGCATGTTGATGTTAACCTGCTGAAACTGTTATAACTTGCTCATTTGTCATTTTTGCCATGATTGATGTGTGCATCCTATGAGGTTGATGTCTATATGTGTTTTGATCTATGCTATGCCATCTTTCCAGGGGTGCCAACCATGTATTTTTGTGAGTTGTGTGCTAAGTGTATCAAGCTTGCTAAGTAGGGTAGTTGATGTTGCTGTTTTCCTGACAGATTCTGTTATATTTTGTTGCTATGTTAACATGCTTCTACTAGTTGTTCTATGCGTAATTTGGAGATGCTCTATAAATATGTTTTGATCTACATGTCATCCTCTATCCATTCATGCGCTTGGTTGCAATTATAGCCTGCTGGAACATGTTGTAATCTTGCTCCAAAGTTGCTAAAAATGTTGTTGTCAACCTGTTAACATTAAGTTCAATGTTTCCATGATTGTTTGCTAGTGATCCATGCACCCTATGAACTTGTTCTTGCCATGCTTAGCTTCATAAACATATATTCTTACTGTTGGTTGCCTTGCCATGCCATGTATTGCTCTGTGGTGAGCGATTCAAGCTCACCAACATGCCTACTTGTTGTTGTTCCTGCCATGTATGAATCTGTAATATAACTTGCCATGTTTACATGGGTGCCATCATATTTTCCGTGCCTTTTTGGCTCATGGTCAGTAAGGGACTTTTGATCTATGCTTTTAGTAGATTCATTCCATGCCTTTGTTTGACATGATAAGTTCCTGTAACATGTTGTTTGATAGCTCTAAACATTGCAACCTGATGTTATTTCCTGATAAGTATGAAACTGTTATTATTTGCAATCTTTCCATGTCTTTTTGAGCATGATCTATTGATTTCTGGAGATAGCTCAGTGTTCATGTTTTGTCATGCTTTACCAGTACTTCATGCCCATGCCTTTTGTTATTATGTTGGGGTGCTGTAGCATATTGTTTTGATGCTTGCAATATGCCTAGTTGCTGTTATGGACAGATTGTTGTTATGACTTGTATAGTGTGTGTGTGTTGAACCGTTGCTCCGTTTTGAGTGTGCTCTATATGAAACTTGCTTGATTTTGCATGTTGTTTCATATTATCATGTTGCATCCTTGTTTTGAGGTGTTTGCTTGATGTTTGGGTGCATTTTGCATCAATGCCATGTTTGACTTGTTTTGCTCATATCTTCTAGGCCGTAGCTCCGAATCTAATGAACTTTATATGTAACTTGACTAGAATTTCGTGTAGATCCTCTTGGTGCTCTTTAACTTGTTGTTTAACAACTTGAACATAAGGTTTATTCAGTTCTGGACCAATTTCGAAATATGCATATGAGGACTTACCGGAATTGTTATATGTTGTTTCCGGCCTCATTTAAACTTGCCTTGATGTGTTGTTCTTGTTTGCATCATCTCTTCCCATGAGTAGCCTCATCTAGCTTTCTCATGCATCATACTTGGTTGAGCATCATGTCTTGTTCATGTGTGGTGTGTTTACTATGTTGTGTGCTTCTTCTCGATAGTTCCCGTTTCATTGCGATCGTGAGGATGCGTTCGTCTACGTGTGGTTCGTCTTCGTGGCTTCATCTTCTTCATGGACTCGTTCTTCTTCCTTGCGGGATTTCAGGCAAGATGACTGCTACCCTGGATCTCACTACTATCATTGCTATGCTAGTTGCTTCGTTCTATCGCTTTGCTGCGTTACCTATCATTTGCTCTTCAAGCCTCCCAAATTGCCATGAACCTCTAACCTTTGACACCATTCCTAGCAAACCGTTGTTTGGCTATGTTACCGCTTTGCTCAGCCCCTCTTATAGCGTTGCTAGCTGCAGGTGAAGTTGAAGATTGCTCCATGGTGGACAGGGTTATGTTGGGATATCACAATATCTCTTATATTATTAATGCATCTATATATTTGGTAAAGGGTGGAAGGCTCGGCCTTATGCCTGGTGTTTTGTTCCACTCTTGCCGCCCTAGTTTCCGTCATACCGGTGTTATGTTCCCGGATTTTGCGTTCCTTACGCGGTCGGGTGATTTATGGGACCCCCCTGACAGTTCGCTTTGAATAAAACTTGTCCAGCAAGGCCCAACCTTGGTTTTACCATTTGCCTCACCACCACCTATACCATTCCCTTGGGTCGGCCAACCCAGGGGTCATCTTTATTTTTTAGCCCCCCCGGGCCAATGCTTGTCTAAGTGTTGGTCCGAACTAGAGTCCTTTGCAGCGCCCCCTCAAGGAAACTTGAGGTCTGGTTTTAGTTGTACGGAGTGCTCATCCGGTGTTTCCCTAAGAACGAGATATGTGCAGCTCCTATCGGGATTGTCGGCGCATCGGGCGGCTTTGCTGGTCTTGTTTTACCATTGTCGAAATGTCTTGTAAACCGGGATTCCGAGACTGATCGGGTCTTCCTGGGAGAAGGTCTATTCCTTCGTTGATCGCGAGAGTTTGTCATGGGCTAAGTTGGGACACCCCTGCAGGGTATAAACATTCGAGAGCCGTGCCCACGGTTATGTAGCAGATGGGAATTTGTTAATGTCCAGTTGTAGACAACTTGACACCAGATCCGAATTAAAATGCATCAACCGCGTGTGTAGCCGTGATGGTCTCTTTTCGGCGGAGTCCGGGAAGTGAACACGGTTTCTGTGTTATGTTTGACGTAAGTAGGAGTTCAGGATCACCTCTTGATCATTGCTAGCTTCACGACCGCTCCTTTGTTTCTCTTCTCGCTCTCATTTGCGTATGTTAGCCACCATATCATGCTTAGTCGCTGCTGCAACCTCACCACTTTACCCCTTCCTTTCCCATTAAGCTTTGCTAGTCTTGATACCCATGGTAATGGGATTGCTGAGTCCTCGTGGCTCACAGATTACTACAACAACAGTTGCAGGTACAGGTTATGCGATGATCATGACGCGAGAGCTATGTTTGCTTGCGTTGAGTTCTTCTTCTGCTTCTTCTTCGATCAGGGGATAGGTTCCAGGTCGGCAGCCTGGGCTAGCAGGGTGGATATTGTTTGAGTTTCTGTTTATGATTCATCCGTAGCCAGATGTTGTTCTTGTATGTTGTATTGTTGTATTCATGTGACATTGTATGTATTGGATGTATCCCCATCTATTATGTAATGTTGATGTAATGATATCCACCTTGCAAAAGCGTTCCAATATGCGGGTCTATCCTTGGTGGGACCTTCGAGTTCCTTTTGGATAGGGTCGCATATTGGGCGTGACACAGTGCCTTTTCTCCCAAGCGGGAGATAAAGCGGCTTAGAGCTGCCACGCATCCAGTCAATTTTTGTATTTGCTTGAGGTCTTTTGGGATATCCAGCTGTGACAGAGCTTGGATCTTGGCTGGGTTTGCTTCAATTCCTCTGCCGGATACAATGAAGCCCAGTAGCTTTCCGGCTGGTACGCCGAAAACGCATTTTTCCGGATTCAGCTTGATGTCATATGCTCTGAGGTTGTCGAATGTGAGCCTCAAGTCGTCTACTAGAGTTTCGACGTGTTTGGTTTTGACGACTACGTCGTCTACGTATGCCTCAACTGTTTTGCCAATCTGGGTGGCCAGACACGTTTGAATCATGCGCTGATATGTTGCGCCGGCGTTTTTAAGTCCGAAGGGCATCGTGTTGAAGCAGAATGGTCCATATGGAGTGATGAATGCCGTTGCGGCTTGGTCTGCTTCCGCCATCTTGATTTGATGGTAGCCAGAGTATGCGTCGAGGAAACACAATGAATCGTGCCCTGCGGTAGCATCGATTATTTGGTCGATGCGGGGGAGGGGGAAGGGATCCTTTGGGCAAGCCTTATTGAGGTCTTTAAAATCGACGCATAGGCGCCAGGATTTGTCCTTCTTTGGTACCATAACCAGGTTTGCTAGACAATCCGGATGTTTAATATCTCTGATGAATCCGGCTTCCAATAGTTTGGCTAGCTCTTCTCCCATTGCCTGTCTTTTGGGTTCGGAAAATCGTCGAAGAGCCTGTTTGACTGGCTTGAATCCTTTTAGGATGTTTAGGCTATGTTCTGCCAATCTGCGTGGGATTCCGGGCATATCCGAGGGGTGCCAGGCGAAAATGTCCCAATTTTCCCGAAGGAATTCTCGCAGTGCGGCGTCTACATCAGGGTTCAATTGTGCCTCGATGGAGGCCGTCTTTGTTGGGTCCGTTGGATGGACCTGGAATTTTACTATTTCATCTGCTGGTTTGAAGGAGGTGGACTTGGATCTCTTATCGAGTATCATATCGTCCCTATTCACCGTAGAGCGCAACGCGGTGAGTTCTTCTGCCGCTAGGGCTTCGGATAGTGCCTCCAGGGCTAGTGCGGCTATCTTGTTTTCGGCGCGGAGTGCTATGTCCGGATCACTAACGAGAGTGATTATTCCGTCGGGCCCAGGCATTTTGAGCTTCATGTACCCGTAATGGGGTACGGCTTGAAAAATTGTGAATGCCTCTCGTCCTAATATAGCGTGATATCCGCTGTTGAACGGGGCCACTTGGAACGTGACTTCTTCGGATCTGTAATTGTCCGGCGAGCCGAACACCACATCGAGTGTGATTTTTCCGGTGCAGCGCGCTTCCCGGCTAGGGATTATTCCTCTGAAGGTTGTGCTACTTCGCTCAATGCGGCTCCAGTCTATTTCCATTTTTTGAAGAGTTTCCTCGTAAATGAGGTTTAGTCCGCTGCCGCCGTCCATGAGGACCTTTGTAAGCCGAAAGCCGTCCACTATAGGACTAAGCACCAGTGCGGCTGGTGCTCGGGCTGTTCGGAATTTAGGTTCGTCCCTGGCATTGAAGGTGATGGCTATGTCGCTCCATGGATTTGTTGTTGCTACTTGGTAGACTTCGGCAAGGCTGTGGATTGTTCGTTTCCGCATATTATTTGATGCGAAGGTCTCGAAGACAGTTGATACCGTACCGGTATTGTTGGAGTGGTTTTCCGGGGCTAGAAGCTCCTCGCCACTTTTGGCCACCTGTCGTAATATCCAACATGCTCGAAGGCTATGTGTTGGGACGGCGCCCTCTGTACTTTGAAGTTTACAGGGTCCGCTGAGCCATCCCTCCAGTACGGTTCTGTGCCCTCTATGGGGGTTTTGCTTTTCGGTTTTTGTATCTGGGGCCTGAGTGTAATGCACCCATTTGTTGCGGACTAGGGTTGTATTCGGGGCCGGATTGTCCCAAAACTGGTTTTCGGTTTTTCGAAAACTCTCCATCGCACAATACTTTTGTACTATGGACGCCAGATCGGCGAAACGTGTAATTTCACGACGGCTGATGGCGTTCAATATTCCCTTGTCCATGCAATTATTGCAAAAGATTGAGATTGCGTTTTCCTCTCGAAAGTCCTTTATCCTGTCCATAACCAGGAGGAAACTGGCCCAGTAGTGATGTACTGTTTCGTCGGGCTCTTGCCGGATTAGAGATAGATCGCATATGTCTGGGCGGGTGGGTGGAATAAAGTCCGGAACCCTACCCATCTCAAGGCTTGAAGGCCGTGAAGTTTCCAAATTTGGAGGCTTGGATAGCTGGACGTTGTCCAACGAGTCCGGTCCGATGCCTGACTTTAAGTTCAGTGCTTGATCGAAGTCCGTCCCTCCGCGGAAATCCGGCATGGAGGGTTCGGGAGCCCGGACATGACTAGTTTTCAATACAGGAGAAGAGTCGCCGCATTGTTCCTCTACCACTGCGACGTGGTGGGTGACCTGGGGAGAGTTAATCTCTCTCAGATCGGTTTTAAGCCCAATCTGATTGTAGTCCGTAGCGACTCCCAGGGCGGCGATGCGATCCAAGAGCTCGTTGACAGACGAGAGCTCTATTGGATCCAGCCGCTCAGCAAGTTCCAAGTTGACATGAAGATTGCTTTTGACGACTTGAGAAGTCATTGTCGAAGTAGTGGCCGGACAGGTGGTCATAAGAAAACCACCTAGCCGGATAGTTTGGCCGGCGGCCAAGGCCCCTTTGGCGAAAATACCGTCCTTGAAGACGGGTGGAGGCATCCTTCCTATCGGCGACGGCACAGAGGAACTCTCAATCAAAGCACCAATGTCGGTGTCAAAACCGGTGGATCTCGGGTAGGGGGTCCTGAACTGTGCGTCTAGGCGGATGGTAATAGGAGACGAGGGACACGATGTGTTACCTAGGTTCGGGCCCTCTTGATGGAGGTAAAACCCTACGTCTTGCTTGATTAATATTGATGATATGGGTACTACAAGAGTGGATCTACCACGAGATCAAGGAGGCTAAACCCTAGAAGCTAGCCTATGGTATGATTGTTGTAATGGAGGTTATGTCCTACGGACTAAAGCCCTCCGGTTTATATAGACACCGGAGAGGGCTAGGGTTACACAGAGTCGGTTACAATGGTAGGAGATCTACATATCCGTATCGCCAAGCTTGCCTTCCACGCCAAGGAAAGTCCCATCCGGACACGGGACGGAGTCTTCAATCTTGTATCTTCGTTGTCTTGGAGTCCGGCGGATGATGATAGTCCGGCTGTCCGGGCACCCCCTAGTCCAGGACTCCCTCAAACACCTCATCCCCTTTTAATAGTATTGGCTTTCCTATGGACTCAATGTGATCTTGGATCACTAAAATGAAAATGAGGAGTCTTGAGCTTTTGCCAATCTTTGTCCTTATCATTTTTAAGGGTCCTCATCTCTATTCCATGCCATGTCAATCATTAAACTTTCAAAAACATTTAACTTGAATGGATATTAGTTCAATGAGCTATATGTTGTTATGAATCGCCAAAACCACCCGGGAATTAGTTGCACTTTCAATCTCCCCCTTTTTGGTAATTGATGACACCATATAGATCAAAGCTTTGACAAATGATAATATGAATGAAATACATCGTTGCTTTGAGAAGTATGTGATAAGCAAGAGCTCCCCTTAAATTTATGCATTACTTAAAATTTGCGTTTGAATGCAAATGCACAATCGATTAGGATCATGGGTCACTCTTCCATGTCACATACATCTTGGTGGAGTGCTCAAAATGATAAGCTATAAAGAACATGCACTCATCACCAAGGATAACCATGATTGATCATACACAATTATCATAGATATCATCAAGCAAGCACACATCAAGGCATAGTATGATCAAACACATGATCACAAGAGTATCTCACAAACAAGCACAAATACAATGTAGCATGCATCAAACAAGCAAACGATCAAAGCAAATGATCAAAGTAGCAAGAGAGGCAACAAAAGCAAAACACACTCTCCCTTAGAGCCTAATGATATATATAATTTCTCCCCCTTTGGTAACAAGTTACCAAAAAGCTTGAAAATGCATAGTGCTATGCGGCATTCTTGGCATGATCTCCGGAAGCTCCTGAAGAGGTCTTCTGGCTGGTTGCTCCGGTGTGCGTAGATGGTGCGGAGAGGAGTCCGTCTGCAAAAGCTTCAGCTGATGTCTGTGGAGTTGGAGGAGTTGAAACTGGAGGAGCAATCGTGGCAGTTGTTGCAGGTGCTGAAAGAGTAGTCCTGGAGTCTCTGACAACTGGCACTGCTGAAGACCTTTGTGCCCTTGGCACTTGCTGAAACACATTAGTGTTTGGTGTGTCACTCCTATCCTCAACCTCTTCCTAGAGCTTCTCCACAGTAGATTGGATCTCTGTAACCTTCACATCTAGATCATGGAATTTGGTCTCATGATCCTCTCAAGACTTTCTTGATTCTGAGTCAGGGTGGCCAAGCCCTTCTCAATCCTCACAGTAGCCTCAAGCAGATAACTGAGTTGATCTTGCTTGGTCTTGAGCATCACTTGTGAAGCATCTGGTACACTAGCTGTTTTTGCTGCTTTAGCAGCCTTTGCTCTCCCCATCTCTCTCTCTCTCTCTCTCTCTCTCTCTCTCTCTCTCTCTCTCTCTCTCTCTCTTCTCCTGAGTTTCTGCACAAATTGGATGAGATGCATCCATGACAACCTCATTGTCCTCAAATTCTGGCCTAAACAGCTAGTCCCTGTTCCCTGTCCCTTGAGGGAAGGTGCTCTTTGTCTAGAAGATATGTCCCTGTTCCCATCTTGAAATTGATTAGCATCTGTATATGAGGGGCATATCCACATGATCTCTTCTAATCAGCTGCAGTTCTCTTCACTGTTTCAACAATCAAAGTGATCACTTTAAATTTCCGTGGCACATCAAACATATGAAGCAAGTTGATTGAGTGACCACGGATCATCCTATGATCTCCTGACTTGGGCAACATAGTGTGCCTCAAGATGGTGTTGATGGTGGTCAAACCTGACAGCAAATAGTATATAGACCCAAGCTTGTGAGTCTCCAAGGTTTTATCAGGAATTTCCTTGTACATATTTGCCATGGAGTTGTGATCCTTCCTTGGCTTGGCATATACATCTATGACATTCTCATCCTCCTCAGGGGCATTGATCTTGGCCCATTCAGAAATTGAAGATTGATATCTGGTTCCTTTTGTCATCCAGACAATCTTGCCATCTGGATAGAAATGAGAAGTGGAGTAGAATTGCATAATCATTTCATCATTCCACTTTGTCAACTTATGGCCAACAAACTTGTCAACTTCACCCATTCTAAAGCTCTCATGCGCTGCTGGAAAGTAATCCTCATTATCATCAATGTATGTACAGTCAACCCATCTATGTCACACACTATGGGCTTCTTGTCCAACAAGACTGTCTCATAGAAGTCCTATTGTTCCTTAGTGTGGAAACGATAATCTATACAAGTCCTTCTCTTGGTGGCATATGGACCAGTGTGTCTCCACAATCTCCGACCTACATCCTTCCTTTCCTTTATATTTTCAGCAACAGGATGATTGTCATCATGATCTGGAATCTTTGGCTTCAACTTTCTAAGCACTTGGTATTCTTACTCTTCTTGAACCTCTGGCACTAGGCCTTGTTCTTCTCAACAACAGGGATGTTTCTGGTGGATCTCTTGGGTGTAGAAGGTTTTGGAGGTTGAGCTTGAGTTGGATGCTTGGGGGTAGACTTGGGCTTTGATGGAGCAGCCCCTGATCTTATAGCATCTCCCATGAGCTTTTGAGTTTTTGGTGGAGGTGCAGCAGCCTCTGCCTCCTCCTCCTCTTCAGAATCTCTCATCATGGAAGGTTTGCCAATTACTCTGGCCATAGTCTTGTTGACACTCTCCTTCCTCTTCTTTCCTCCAACACTCTCTTCCTCTCTTGGTTCAAGAGTGAACTCCATGGTTTCCTGAGTGGAGGCTCTGGCTTTTGACATGGAATTCCTCTTGGCAGAAGCTTTCTTCTTCATACCAAGCTTTGTGGCAGTAGCAGCAGCATACTCCTTGAGCACTTTCTTCTTTGAGGTCACCTCCTCATCAACAACAAAATCCTCATCCTCTAAATCTGAGGTTCCCTTCTTCCTTTGCCTAGTAGCAGCCTTAGGCAAGTTGCCTGGAGTGCTTCTGCCTCCATCATCGTAATTGCTATTGAAGGGATTAGTGCCCTCACTGAGATTCACCTGCTCCTCAGACCTGTTCTGACTGTCACTGCCCTCTGACATCTCTGAAACTAACCCTGTGAATAGATAGGTATAGGTAGAGTAGATGAGCATCACAAAGCACAACTATTTTTTAAAGAAAATTGAGACAAAAAGTTAACTTTAGTTTTCTGTAGAAAGCATTTCGGAGCTACTGATATGACAAACTTGGTGACACTGAAGCAGCAATAGAATCTAAACTTGCAATTTTGGTCAAACCCAAATGCAGTTCGGTGACTCCAAGATGCTAGGGTTTCATTGAGTGAGTGATTTCGGTCACACCGATTAGTACACTTCGGCCAGACCAAGTTGTGCTTGTGCAATGGCCTGAGCCAAATCGGTGAGACCAAGATCCTTAGATCAGTCGGTCTGAGATGAGTTCAGTGGAAACCTAACCCTAATTTTTTGCATCAAATCTATTCTAATGGAACTTTTCAGTGGATAGATTGATCTCATTCGTGGTAAGAATAATGGCAATGATCTTTGTGCAAGAATCTTAAAAAGGAACGCACAAAGAGGTTGAGTCCGTACCCTAACTTGGCGACAAACTCGCTACAGCGACAACAGCGGTGAGGTTTCCGTTGACGGCGACGGGGACCAGTGGCAGGAGGACACTGGCGACGACCGAGATGATCCGGAGACCAAGGGGGCGGCAGAGCTGGTAGGCGCGGATGAGTGATTTGGAGGAGTTTCCAAAATTTCAACCTGTGATATATATACCCAGTCAATGTCGGTGTGACCGAGTGGAACGACTCAGTGGCACCGAGATGCAAAACTGCTAGCAGTTACTACAACTCGGTGTGACCGAATTGTCCAAATCGGTTGCACCGAGGTGAAAACCTAGATCAACTTAATGAATTCGATGAGACCGAGTGGATGAGTTGGTCTGACCGAGATGCATTAAGAGGTTTTGGAAGTTTAGTCCCTTAACGGATCGGTGTCTCCGAGTGCTCCTCACCTGGAGGGTCCGAATTCGACTTGTTCAAGCTTTGTGAGTAGCATGAATAGAGTTTGAGATGAGAAAAGCATAGATAGCTAGAGGGAGTACATAGGAATTCTTGTCCATCCATTTGGCAAAAAGAAAAACCAAACAATCAAAGCAACAAATGGATGTCCTAGAATGAAGAAAATTATGCAACCAACATGCTCACACAATAAGATAGCAAATGAAATATGTGGCAAAGCATGCACAAACACTCTAGCATTTATCAAGCAATTGGCGATGACTAGGTCATCTATATATGAGTATATTGACGATTGGCGATGACTAGGTCATCTATATATGAGTATATTGACTTAGGAGTCAAATGAGAACATATGATCATAGGTCATACTCATCCTTTAAGCACAAGTTGGGTTACCACTTTTACATAAAGCATTGTTGTGTTCACACCATTAGAGTTGCTTTAGCTCAATTCTCAGAGCAAAGCTCCCCCTAGATGTGATATCCCCCCTTAGAGGGATAAACTAACCCTGGGTTTTGTCGATGATGACTTCATGTAGATGTTGAAGATGTGGATGCTCAATGTTGATGTAGATCATTTGGAGCAATCCATTGAAGTGAGTTGCACTTTCAGTACCTACATGGGTTAGTCCCACAAGGAACAAACAAGGATATGCATAGACATAGAGTGAAGTACGCATATGATGATGTCCATGGAATCATTTGGTTACGTTGTCCCTTGACTTACCAACAAGAGGGTTTGTGACTCCTTGAACTAGTGCAAGATATGGAAGTTGATTGCACTTGTACTTGCCAAAATGAATATGAGTGAAGTATGTTGGCAGAGTCACCCTCAAGAACTCTCTAGTTCTTCTTCTTTGGGACCCACATCAACTTGATGGGAATCCTTGGAGTTGTAGTCGTACTTGATGAAGTAGAACTTGATGTAGTCTTGGGGACCCACTTGACCAAGGCCTTAGGTGAAGGAAATATGCCCTAGAGGCAATAATAAAGTTATTATTTATTTCCTCATATCATGATAAATGTTTACTATTCATGCTAGAATTGTATTACCCGGAAACATAATACATGTGTGAATATATAGACAAACATAGTGTCACTAGTATGCCTCTACTTGACTAGCGCGTGAATCAAAGATGGTTAAGTTTCCTGACCATAGACATGAGTTTTCATTTGATTAACGGGATCACATCATTAGGAGAATGATGTGATTGACTTGACCCATTCCGTTAGCTTATCACTTGATCGTTTAGTATGTTGCTATTGCTTTCTTCATGACTTATACATGTTCCTATGACTATGAGATTATGTAACTCCCGCTTACCGGAGGAACACTTTATGTGCTACCAAACGTCACAACGTAACTGGGTGATTATAAAGGTGCTCTACAGGTGTCTCCGAAGGTACTTGTTGGGTTGGCATATTTCGAGATTAGGATTTCTCACTCCGATTGTCGGAGAGGTATCTCTGGGCCCACTCGGTAATGCACATCACTATAAGCCTTGCAAGCATTGCAACTAATGAGTTAGTTGCCGGATGATGTATTACGGAACGAGTAAAGAGACTTGCCAGTAACGAGATTGAACTAGGTATTGAGATACCGACGATCGAATCTCGGGCAAGTAACATACCGATGACAAAGGGAACAACATATGTTGTTATGCAGTTTGATCGATAAAGATCTTCGTTGAATATGTAGGAGCCAATATGAGCATCCAGGTTCTGCTATTGGTTATTGACCAGAGACGTGTCTTAGTCATGTCTACATAGTTCTTGAACCCGTAGGGTCCGCACGCTTAAAGTTAGATGACGGTTATATTATGAGTTTATGTGTTTTGATGTACCGAAGGTAGTTCGGAGTCCCGGATGTGATCACGGACATGACGAGGAGTCTCGAAATGGTCGATGCATAAAGATCGATATATTGGACGACTATATTTGGACACCGGAATGGTTCCGGGTGAGATTGGGAAAATACCGGAGCTCTGGGAGGTTATCGGAACCCCCCGGGAGGTATATGAGCCTTAATGGGCTTTAGTGGAAAGGAGGCCCCCCCCCCCCAAGGCCAATCCGAATTGGGAGGGGGCCGGCCCCCCTTTCCTTCCTCCCTCCTTCCTCTTCCTTCCCTCTCCTTCTCCAAATAGGAAAAGGAGGAGTCCTACTCCCGGTGGGAGTAGGACTCCCCCTTTGGGCACGCCTCCTCCTCTTGGCCGGCCCCCTCCTCCACTCCTTTATATACGGGGGAGGGGGGCACTGAGGGAGTCTTGGATTAGGGGGTATCCGGACAGCCGGACTGTGTACAACGTCCGGACTATTGAAGCATGAAGATACAAGACTGAAGACTTCGGCCCGTGTCCGGATGGGACTTTCCTTGGCGTGGAGGGCAAGCTTGGCGATCCGGATATTATATTTCCTTCCTTGTAACCGACTCCATGTAAACCCTAGCCCTCTCCGGTGTCTATATAAACCGGAGAGGTTGGTCCTTAGAAGGCCGATCACAATTAGAATCATACCATCATAGGCTAGCTCCTAGGGTTTAGCCTCTACGATCTCGCGGTAGATCTACTCTTGTACTACCCATATCATCAATATTAATCAAGCAGGAAGTAGGGTTTTACCTCCATCGAGAGGGCCCGAACCTGGGTAAACATCTGTGTCCCTTACTCCTTGTTACCATCAGCCTTGACGCACAGATCGGGACGCCCTACCCGAGATCCGCCGGTTTTGACACCGACACTGGTGCTTTCATTGAGAGTTCCTCCGTGTCATCGCCGTCGGGCTCGATGGCTCCTTCAATCATCATTAACGACGCTGTCCAGGGTGAGACTTTCCTCCCCGGACAGATCTTCATGTTCGGCAGCTTCGCGCTGCGGGCTAATTCGCTTGGCCACCTGGAGCAGATCGATAGCTATGCCCCGGCCATCAAATAAGGTTCGGAAACCTGAACTACACGACGGATATCCGCGGAGACTTGATCTTCGACGGATTCGGGCCAGCGCTAGAAGCGCCGAACAGTCGCGATGAGTACGGCTTAGACCTGCTGTCAGACGTTGCTTGGGATATCATCCTGGCAGAAGCCTCGGATCTAAATCCGGGACAGGTTGCTTCGCCTAAGGACGGAGGGCTGGACCCCGCCCCGCAGGCCGTACCCTCATCGGCGATGGAGCTGAACACAGGTCTCACCTCTGAGGGATCCTGTGACTCCGGACCCCCGGATTCATATCCGGATGTAGGTTCCAGTCCGCGCGCCCCCGAGCCCGTCGATCTTGGTTGGGCTCCGGTGATGGAGTTCACCAAGGCGGACGTCTTTCAGCACTCGCCCTTCGGCGACATGCTGGACTTATTGAAGTCTCTCACCTTGTCAGGAGACTCCGGGCCGAACTATGTCCGACTCGAGTGGGAAGCGGACAACGACGGAATTCGTTGCCCACCCACCACCCACTTCATTGCCATGATCGATGATCTAAACGACGTGCTTGACTTCGACTCTGAAGACATCGACGGTATGGACGACGATGTAGGAGAATCATAGGAGCCACCGCTCACCGGGCGGTGGACGGCCACCTCATCATACGATATATATATGGTGGACACTCTGAAGGAAACTAACGGCGACGAGGCAACGGAGGACAACCCCTCGGGAAGAAAATCAAAGAATGGGTGTCGTCGGGCGCCGCTCCAAGCCCCGCCATAACAACACCGGCCCCGGAGACGAAAATAATCCGGATGGCGCCGAAGAAGAATATGACCCTGACCAGCCCGCCTTTGAGCAGGCCGAACAGGAAGACAAGCATGTCAGCCCAGAAGAACAGGCGACAGACGCATACCCAGAGGAGGACAACTACATGCCCCCCCTCCGAAGATGAGATCAGCCTCGGCAACGACGAATTCGGCGTACCTGAGGATCCCGTGGAGCAGGAGCGCTTCAAGCGTAGGCTTATAGCCAATGCGAGGAGCCTGAAGAAGAAGCAGCAAAAACTACAAACTGATCAAGACCTGCTCACAAATAGATGGACTGAAGTCCTGGCAGCCGAGGAATATGGACTCGAACGCCAAACGGCTGACCGGCCACCCCTTGGCCGGGATAAAACAGGATACCAGCCCGGATACCAGCCCGCACCCCCACGCCGATACACTACGGCTCAGGGCAACAGGCACGACCTGCAAGATATTCTGGAAAATAAAGCGGGACAGCCAAGATCGATCGAGGGGGCGCGCCCCAGCGCACGATGATGACCATCGCGCCGGATACATCATCAACAAGTCTGGCCGGGCCAAACATAGCAACCCAGACCAATCCGACCTGCGTAGCCACATAGCCCGGCACAGAGGCGCCGCACACCCCCTCTGCTTCACTGACGAAGTGATGGATCATGAATTCCCAGAAGGATTCAAACCCGTAAACATCGAATCATACAATGGCACAACAGACCCCGCAGTATGGATCGAAGATTTCCTTCTCCACATTCACATGGCCCGCGGAGATGATCTACACGCCATCAAGTATCTCCCCCTTAAGCTCAAAGGACCAGCCCGACACTGGTTAAACAGCCTGCCAGCAAATTCCATTGGCAATTGGGAAAACCTGGAAGACGCATTCCTTGATAACTTCCAGGGCACATATGTGCGACCACCGGACGCTGATGACCTGAGCCACATTAATCAACAGCCCGGAGTGTCAGCCTGGAAATTCTGGACTCGATTCCTCACTAAAAAGAACCAAATAGTCGACTGTCCGGACGCCGAAGCCCTGGCGGCTTGTAAGCATAATATCCGTGATGAGTGGCTTGCTCGACACCTCGGCCAGGAAAAACCCAAGTCTATGGCAGCTCTTACAACCCTAATGACCCGTTTTTGTGTGGGTGAGGATAGCTGGTTGGCTCGCAGCGGCACCACGCCACATTCCGGTACTTCGGAGGGCCGCGACGCTAACGGCAAGCCACGGCGCAACAGACATAAGAGACGGAACAACGACGACAACACTGAAGACACGACAGTCAACGCCGGATTCAGCGGACCTAAGACCGGACAGCGGAAAAAGCCATTCAAAAGAAATAATCAGGGACCGTCCAGCCTGGACCGCATACTAGAGCGCTCGTGCCAAATTCATGGCACACCGGACAAACCAGCCAACCACACCAATAGAGACTGTTGGGTGTTTAAACAGGTCGGCAAGATAAACGCCGAAAACAAGGACAAGGGGCTGCACAGCGATGATGATGATGAGCCCCGGCGTCCGAATACGGGGGGACAAAAGAAATTCCCCCCCAGGTGAAAACAGTCAACATGATCTACGCCACCCACATCCCCAAGAGGGAACGGAAGCAGGCACAAAAGTACATCTATGCGATGGAGCTAGTCGCCCCCAAGTTCAATCCATGGTCAGCTTGTCCGATCACCTTTGACCGTAGGGATCGCCCTACTAGCATCCATCACGGCGGCTCAGCCGCACTGGTCTTAGACCCAATCATCAACGGATTCCACCTTACGCGTGTCCACATGGATGGCGGCAGTAGCCTGAACCTGCTTTATCAAGACACAGTGCACAAGATGGGCATTGATCCTTCAAGGATCAAGCCCACCAAAACTACCTTTAAAGGTGTTATTCCTGGAGTAGAGGCCCGCTGCACGGGCTCTATAACATTGGAAGTGGTCTTCGGATCCCTAGACAACTTCAGGAGCAAAGAGCTAATCTTCGACATCGTCCCTTTCCGCAGTGGCTACCACGCACTGCTCGGACGAAACGCATTCGCTAGATTCAATGCGGAACCACATTATGCATATCTCAAGCTCAAGATGCCAGGACCGCGCGGGATCATTACTGTCAATGGAAATATGGACCGCTCCCTTCGAACAGAAGAGCATACGGCAGCCCTCGTGGCAGAAGTACAATGCGGCCTACTCCGACACACCAATCCGGCGACAACTGCGAGCACTGTCAAGCGAGTCCAGAGCACCCCGCAACAGGAACACCAAGATCGTGATTAGCAGTACGGCCTCCGCTCAAGCCCCTCCAAAGCAGCATTTGTGCCACGCGCACACAATTACGAACTCAAGATACCATGGGCATAGGCGGAGACGCATCAACGACTCAGTCAATAATGCGGGTAACTGCTAAATACCTTCATACTCTTTCCCTCTTACCTTCCAGGACACCGCGTTAGTGCAGCATCCTCAGAAGAACCGAATTGCCGGACTCATAGGGGAGAGATATCCAAGGAGGCAACAGACGTACAGAATAGAAGAAAACCCAGGTGGAATCTATTTGCGATCATTATACCTGCTTTATCTACCTGTACACAGCCTGCCCCTGGATAGGACATGTCAAATAGTCCTATTTGTCTCCGCTTAATGCATCCGTTGTAAACATACGCTTAAACGTATTTTTCGTCAATGGGAGACTATACATAGCGTCAGCTTATTATCCTTATTGGAGCATTTTTTTCTCTTATAAATGTTTATTTGGTTTTGCATCCGTACACCTTGGTACGGTCAGTTTGCCAGGGGCTTCTCACGGTGCCCCGTAATATGGCAAATAAAATTCCGAACACTTTCAATAGTGCGGCACCCCGAACTTATAGCACTATATGCATCAGCTCCGAATCATGTCTTAGGTCTACAGTTGGGATAGCCCGGCTCCCTTGTTTTGGTGCCTTACATTCTGTTATATCGGCTAAGGTAGCACAGGGAGAACTACTGCGATTGTGTCCCAGTTCTTCCGGACGAGCACCTCAGTAGAGAAAGCCGAAAACTGACCGGCATGATGTGGCGAGAGCTGGTCGCTCTTCGAGAGGTACTAAAATCCTTAAAGATTTTCCGCTTTAGGCGATAAATCGGCTTTGTCGGATCAAGGCGTATATAGGGTCCCAATTCGGCCTTCCGGATTCTAGGGGCTTCACCGAAATTTAAAATTGTAGACTTCTATGGCTAAGTGAAAGTTATAAAGCCGCATAGTCCGATTGCCTCGTTCGCTGTGCTGGACACCTCCTTAAGATACCAAACATTTGGATAAAGAGTGTCCGGGTTTTCCACGAACACCCCAGTGCTAGTCACGTGGGTGCGGAAGCCGACGACTGGCCTACTTTCAGGATTCTATAAACAGCCGCACAGAAGGTAATATTTTAAATAACAAAAGCGCTAAATAGCGCAAGTAACTTCGTCCTTAAAATACAAACATGACAGAAGCGAATTCATTCAAAAATGGTGTCCTTGGTACATTCGTCAGCCACGAGACGAGCACCCTTCATAATGCCATCATAGTACAGCTCGGGATGGTGATGCACCTTGCCCTCCGGTGGTCCGTCCTTGACCAGCTTCTCCGCATCCATCTTCCCCCAATGCACTTTGACACGGGCAAAGGCCCGGCGGGCACCCTCGATGCACACGGATCGCTTGATCACCTCAAGCCGCGGGCAGGCATCCATCATCCGCTTGATCAGGCCGAAGTAGCTTCTGGGCACGAGCTCACTAGGCCACATCCGGACTATGAAACCTTTCATAGCCAGTTCGGCCGCCCTGTGGAGTTCGACCAACTGCTTCAGTTGGTCACTCAGAGGCATCGGGTGTTCGGCCCCAGCATACTGGGACCAGAACAGCTTCTCCGTTGAGTTCCCCTTCTGGGCACGGTAGAACTCCGCAGCGTCTGATACGCTGCATGGCAGATCTGGGAATGCCCCTGGAGAGCTCCGAATTCGAGTAAGTAAAAGAAACGCCTCCTCCACATGTTTGCTTTGCATAAAGAACTTCTTACCCACTGCTTTCTTCTTGGCCTCCTGGATCTCCTGCTGTGCTTTCTCGGCTTCGGCCTTGGCATCTTTTAAATTCGTAAGGGCCTTCACAAGCTCGGCCTCTTTCGCCTTCAGATCATGCTCCGCGGACTCGCATCTCTTGCCGAGGTCCTGGAGCTCCTGCTGTACCTCACCTACCCTAGCACTTTGCTTTTCGCGCTCCTTACACTCGGAGGCCGCCTTGTCTTCGGCCTCGGACAGCGCCTTCTTCAGGGACGCCACTTCGGCGGGGACCCCTGTTACACGGTCACGACACCCAGTTGTTAGACCCACCAATTCTGCCTACCCTTAAATATAGAAGAGCGGGAATTACTTACGAGGTCGAGCTCTCCCTGCGCCTGCTCCAGGTCCCGCTTCAGTTCGGCAACTTGCAGTACGGGCAGCAGCAGCAAGCAGCACAGCCTGCTCATTTACAATAATACTTAAGATTAGACTCCTACGGATTATAATTGACCCTCTGCTCGGCTTTTCTTTCCGAACACCAAACAGAGTATCAGGGGCTACTACCTATTGGGTGGTAATTTTGCACATATTTGTTACTTACCTCGAAGCCTGTTAGGAGGCTGGTGCAAGCTTAGGTTAGTCCTCTCTTGGTGGACGAAACCTTCCGAATCACCGTACTCATAAGAGTACGGTGCCCTTCATCCAGGGAAGCGCCGCGAAGCGCTCCCAGCAGACTGTCCGGCGCCTCATGTGCAACGGAAGTCTGCAACATAGATGGCTCGTCCTCCCTAGCAAGGGGTCGCACGCCTGAGTCCGGAACCATCGAAGGTTCCGAAATGGTGTTTGGCTGAGAGCTTGGCTGGCCAAGGCTCTCATCGACACGATCCTCGGGGATCTTGAACCCCGCGTGTCCGACGTCTGGGACCCCGCCTCGGGGCGTCTCCAGAGTCACCTCCCCCCGCTCTGAGAGCCTTCAGGACAACACCTCCGTGTGTTGGGGAGTAGTGGCTGTCGGAAGCGAATTGATCTGCGAATCTCTCAGGGACCCGGAGGACGACACTTCAGGGAGATCCCTGGCCGGACTGCACATATATTCGGCATTACAAAACGCAAAAACTATGAAGTGAAATCATGATAGAATGCGGACACTTACGATCGCACTAGGGGCTTCCCCCTGGGCAGCCACCCCCCCTCGCTATGAGTGGCCATGGCGAAATAGTCCGGAAGGGTTCTCCTCCTTGGACGCCCCAGCCTCCCCCTCTGGGGCGGCTTTCCTTTTCCTCCCCTCCCCAGTGCGGGGAGGTGGAATTTCTTCTTGATTCCCCCCGCCTCCGCGGGAGGAATCTGTCTCGTCGTCATCCGACAACAGGGGTATGACGGCCTTGCGCCAGGGGCCTTTTCCGACCCCCTAGCCCGCCTCCCCGGACCCCTCATCCTTTCTGAATGGGGCGTCTTCTTCTTCTTCCTCCTCCCCTTCGTGGGAGGAGTCCGCCTTGTCGTCTTCGGACGAGGCTTCCGGCACAACCTTACGCCGGAGACCCTTTCGGATCCCCGAGGCCTTCTTCTCGGCCTTCTTCTCCGGCACCTTGTACGGCGCCGGGACCAGCATCTCCGTCAGGAGAGCATCTGCTAGGTCTTCTGGAAGCGGAGCCGGGCAGTAAACGTGCTCCGCTGTCTCCATGTAATCCTGAAGCAAATATGCACAACTACTTAAGGCACTCCCGTGAATATATTGGGAAAAACTGGGTTCGGTGTCAGTCTAAGAACTCACCGGCCTAGGAGCCCGCACGGCGTGAAGCCTGCGTTCCTCGGATGTCGGAGGAGGCACTTCGAAGGCCTTGAACAGCTCCTTCCATGCGCCGTTGTGCGTCATGTTGTATAGCCTCTGGAGCGTCCGGTGCTCGGTTGGGACGAACTCCCACAGATTGACTGCCCGCCTCTGGCAGGGCAAGATTCGGCAAATGAGTGTCGGTGTCAAAATCGGCGGATCTCGGGTAGGGGGTCCCGAAATGTGCGTCTAGGCGGATGGTAATAGGAGACAAGGGACACGATGTTTTTACCCAGGTTCGGGCCCTCTCAATGGAGGTAAAACCCTACTCCTGCTTGATTGATATTGATGATATGGATAGTACAAGAGTAGATCTACCACGAGATCAAGGAGGCTAAACCCTAGAAGCTAGCCTATGCTATGATTGTTATATGTCCTATGACCTAAAACCCTCCGGTTTATATAGACACCGGAGAGGGCTAGGGTTACATAGAGTCGGTTACAATGGTAGGAGATCCACATATCCGTATCGCCAAGCTTGCCTTCCACGCCAAGGAAAGTCCCATCCGGACACGGGACGAAGTCTTCAATCTTGTATCTTCATAGTCTTGGAGTCCGGACAATGATGATAGTTCGGCTATCCAGACACCCCCTAGTCCAGGACTCCCTCAGTAGCCCCTGAACCAGGCTTCAATGACGACGAGTCCGCGCGCATATTGTCTTCGGCATTGCAAGGCGGGTTCCTCCTCCGAATAATTGATAGAAGATATTGAACACCAGGATAGTGTCCAGCTCTGCAAAATAAATTCCACATACCATCGTAGAGAGAATAATATTTACACAGGTTCAATCTGCTGACGCATTTCGTGGCGGGACGTCACACCACGGCCAAGCCTTTACTCGAATCGTTTTCATTATTCCACCTCAGAGCGTTTAGCGAAGCGGTTTCCTTGGCACGTCTTGTCGAAGCAGAGATCGTGTCCCCTTATTCCGGGATTCTCATCAATACGGACGTGGGTAACCCAACCGCGCCATTGATTGCGGCGCTTGGGAGATAAGCGAGTTTTACCGGGCTGGTGAGGGCGCGCAGTTTCGTCCGCCCATATATAAAGGGATAAGGATCCACCTTTTTCACCTACGCCTTCTTCCTCCTTAGCTTATCCATCTCCGCGCACTCGAGCTCCAGCGCCCAAGTCCGCACATCTCACCTCAACCTTCTCCAACCATGTCCGGAGCGGGAGGCAAGTGGATGGCCTCCTCCGTCACGGAGGGGCACATCAAGAAGCTGTGCAAGGCCAGATATTTGTCCAGCGATATCACGCACCGGCTCCCCGAGGGGCAGCTCGTCCCCACCCCCGGGCCTCATGATAGGGTGGTATTCCTTCCCCATTTCCTCCGCGGACTGGGCTTCCCACTTCACCCCTTTGTCCGGGGGCTCATGTTCTACTATGGCCTGGATTTCCATGATCTGGCCCCGAATTTTATCCTCAATATCTCGGCGGTCATCGTCGTGTGCGAGGCCTTCCTCTGCATCCAGCCCCACTTCGGCTTATGGCTAAAGACCTTCAATGTCAAACCAAAGGTTGTGAAGGGCAGCCAAGCGGAGTGCGGAGGCGCCATGGTGGGAAAGATGCCCAACGTCACCTGGCTCGAGGGCGCCTTCGTGGAAACCATCAAAGGGTGGCAATCGGGGTGGTTCTACATCACCGAGCCGCGTGACCCTGAATGGGTAGCGACCCCCGAATTCAAATCTGGCATCCCCACGCGGCACACCTCCTGGAAAGAGAAGGGCCTGCCGTGGGGCGATTCGGAAGAGTTGACCGGACTCCAATCCTTTCTCCAAACCCTGGTGAACAAGAAGCTCAAGCTTGTCAACGTAATCCAGGTCATGCTCATCCACCGGATTCTCCCCTGCCAACAGCGGGGCTTCAACTTGTGGGAGTTCGATCCGGCACAGCACCAGACTTTGAGCGGGCTCTTCGACACTACATACGAAGAGGCCTGGAGGGTGCTGTTCAAGGGTGCCGAGGCTCCCGCATCCGCTACCGAAGATCACAGATTCATCTCGCAGCGTCCGGCTAGCGAGGTAAGCTATGTTATCCTTTATGGGACACTTGCTTTTCATAGTTTGACTCTATGCAGGATCTAAACTCCCAATACCTTTAATAGGCCTGGCAGAAGACGTCCGGATAGGTTAACTGTCCGGCTACCCTTCCAGAAGACCTAGCGGATGCCCGTTTGACAGGGCTGCTGGTCCTGGCGCCATACGTGGTGCCGGAGAAGAAGGCCAAGAAGAAGGCCACGGGAACCCGGAGGAGTTCCCGGCGTTAGGTGTTATCGGATTCATCGTCCGATGACTCTGAGGCGGACTCCTCCCACGAGGATGAGGAGGAGAAGAAAGAGGCCTCTCCCCCAGCGGGAGGAGAGAAGAAGAGGAAGGCCTCCTGAGGGAGTCCTGGACTAGGGGGTCTCCGGATAGCCGGACTATCATCGTCAGCCGGACTCCAAGACTATGAAGATACAAGATTGAAGACTTCGTCCCGTGTCCGGATGGGACTTTCCTTGGCGTGGAAGGCAAGCTTGGCGATACGGATATGTAGATCTCCTACCATTGTAACCGACTCTGTGTAACCCTAGCCCTCTCCGGTGTCTATATAAACCGGAGGGTTTTAGTCCGTAGGACGAACAACCATTACAACAATCATACCATAGGCTAGCTTCTAGGGTTTAGCCTCCTTGATCTCGTGGTAGATCCACTCTTGTACTACCCATATCATCAATATCAATCAAGCAGGAGTAGGGTTTTACCTCCATCGAGAGGGCCCGAACCTGGGTAAAAACATCGTGTCCCTTGTCTCCTGTTACCATCCGCCTAGACGCACAGTTCGGGACCCCCTACCCGAGATCCGCCGGTTTTGACACCGACATTGGTGCTTTCATTGAGAGTTCCTCTGTGTCGTCACCGATAGGCTTGATGGCTTCTTCAATCAACAACAACGCCGTCCAGGGTGAGACTTTTCTCCCCGGACAGATCTTCGTATTCGGCGGCTTTTCACTGCGGGCCAATTCAATTGGCCATCTGGAGCAGATCGAAAGCTACGCCCCTGGCCATCAGGTCAGATTTGGAAGCCTAAACTTCACGGCGGATATCCGCGGAGACTCGATCTTCGATGGATCCAAGCCACAGCCGAGCGTGCCGCACTGTCACGATGGGCATGATCTAACTCTGCCGCCGGACAGAACCTTGGAGGCCGCACACGAATCCGCTCCGACCCATAGTCCGGAGCCGACTGCGCAGATCGAGGACGGGTGGCTGGACACCGCCTCGGGAGCTGCGACTTCCACGGCGATGGAGCCGAACACTGACCTTGTCCCTTATAAAGCTCGTGACTCCGAGGTGCCGGACTCCCTGCCGGACTCCGAACCTCCTGCGCCCCTGCCAATCGAATCTGATTGGGCGCCGATCATGGAGTTCACCGCCGCGGACCTCTTTCAGCACTCACCCTTTGGCGACATCCTAAATTCGCTAAAGCATCTCTCGCTATCCGGAGAGCCCTGGCCGGACTATGGCCAGGATGGTTGGGATGCGAACGACGAAGAAATTCAAAGCCCACCCACCACCCACTTTATAGCCACTTTCGACGATCTAACCGACATACTAGACTACGACTCCGAAGACATCGACGGCATGGACGACGATGCCGGAGACGATCAAGAACCAGCGCCTATAGGGCACGGGAAGACCACCTCATCATATGACATATACATGGTGGACACCCCAAAAGATGGGGATGGCGAAGAAGCAGCGGAGGCAGATTCCTTAAAGAAACAGCCCAAGCGCCGACGTCAGCGGCGCCGCTCTAAATCCCGCCAAAGCAAGAATGGAGATTCTGGCACAGGAGGATGCAGCGCAGAAAGTGCCGAAGACAATCCCCTCCTACAAGATTCAGCGCAGGAGGATGCAGAAGCAAGCCCTCACGAGAGAGCGGCAGACGAAGAGGTCGAGGATAATAATTACATACCTCCCTCCGGAGACGAGCCAAGCCTCGACGACGACGAATTCGTCGTGCCTGAGGATCCCATCGAACAAGAGCGTTTCAAACGCAGGCTAATGGCCACAGCAAATAGCCTAAAGAAAAAGCAGCAGCAGCTTCAAGCTGATCAAGACCTGCTGGCCGACAAATGGACCGAGGTCCTCGCGGCCGAAGAGTATGAACTCGAACGCCCCTCCAAGAGCAACCCAAAACGCAAGTTGCTCCCCCGACTAGAGGAGGAAGCATATGTACCTTCATCACTAGCGCATAATACGGCAGACCGACCACCCCGTGGTCGGGACAGAGAGGCACCTAGGCCCTCCACCAAGACCGTACCCCGGCATTGCTCAAAAAGTACGAAGCCACGAGGGAACGCGCCGGACTTGCGGGATATATTGGAGGACAAAGCAAGGCAATCCATATCTATTTATGGATCACGTGGGCGCCCCACGACCCACGATGAATACCGTCGCGCCGGATAAAGCAACTCCGGCCGGGCACAGCAGACAACGCTCTCTTGAGCTACGACGTGACATTGCTCAATACAGAGGCGCCGCACATCCACTATGGTTCATAGACGAAGTAATGGATCATCAAATCCCTGAAGGGTTTAAACCCGTCAACATCGAATCCTACGATGGCACAACAGACCCCGCGGTTTGGATCGAGGATTATCTCCTTCATATCCATATGGCCCGCAGCGACGATCTCCATGCTATCAAATATCTCCCGCTCAAGCTTAAAGGACCAGCTCGGCATTGGCTTAACAGCCTGCCCGCAGAGTCAATTGGGTGTTGGGAGGACCTGGAAGCCGCATTCCTTGACAACTTCCAGGGCACATATGTGCGACCACCAGACGCCGATGACCTAAGCCACATAATTCAGCAGCCAGACGAATCGGCCAGACAATTCTGGACACGGTTCTTGACAAAGAAAAATCAAATCGTTGACTGTCCGGATGCAGAGGCCCTCGCAGCCTTCAAACATAACATCCGCGACGAGTGGCTCGCCCGGCACCTAGGACAGGAAAAGCCGAAATCCATGGCATCCCTCACATCAGTAATGACCCGCTTCTGTGTGAGAGAGGATAGCTGGCTAGCTCGCAGCAACAACCTCAGTAAAAATGCTGGCAGTCCGGATACTAAGGACCACAGCGGCAGGTCCCGTCGAAGCAAAAACAAACGCCGCGTCAACGGCGACAACAATGAGGATACGGCAGTCAACGCCGGATTCCGAGGCTCTAAACCCGGTCAGCGGAAGAAGCCATTCAAAAGAACCACTCCGGGTCCGTCCAATTTGGACCGAATACTCGACCACTCATGCCAGATACATGGCACCCCCTAAAATCCAGCTAACCACACCAACAGAGATTGTTGGGTATTTAAGCAGGCAGGCAAGTTAATTGCCGAAAACAACGATAAGGGGCTGCACAGCGACGACGAGGAAGCGACCCGGCTGCCGAACAGTAGAGGACAGAAGGGTTTCCCCCCACAAGTGCGGACGGTAAACATGATATACGCAACCCATATACCCAAGAGGGAGCGGAAGCATGCACTAAGGGACGTATATGCGATGGAGCCAGTCGCCCCGAAGTTCAATCCATGGTCCTCTTGCCCGATCACTTTCGATCGAAGAGACCATCCGACCAGTATCCGCCATGGCGGATTCGCCGCATGGGTTTTAGACCCAATCGTCGATGGATTTCACCTCATGAGAGTCCTGATGGACGGCGGCAGTAGCCTGAACCTGCTTTATCAGGATACGACGCGCAAGATGGGCATAGACCCCTCAAGGATTAAACCTACAAAGACGACCTTCAAAGGCATCATACCAGGTGTTGAGGCCAATTGTACAGGCTCAGTCACACTGGAAGTGGTCTTCAGATCCCCGGATAATTTCCGGAGGGAGGAGTTAATCTTCGACATAGTCCCGTTCCGCAGCGGCTATCAAGCTCTGCTCGGACGAACCGCGTTTGCAAAGTTCAACGCGGCGCCGCATTAAGCATACCTCAAGCTCAAGATGCCAGGCCCTCGCAGAGTCATCACGGTCAACGGAAACACGGAACGCTCCCTCCGAACGGAGGAACACACAGCGGCTCTCGCGGCAGAGGTACAGATCAGCCTTCTAAGGCAATTTTCGAGTCCGGCCGTTAAACGACCGGACACGGCCAAACGCGCCCGGAGCAACATCAATCAAGACCACCTGGCACGTTCCGAGCATGCGTAGCAATGCAGCCCCAACCCCAGCCCTCGCATGATTGCAAGACCAGCCCTCCGCGTACATCCTTACGCTCTGGAGATACCATGGGCATAGGGGGAGGGGCACGACCACAACAGACCCAGAGTGCGGTTCGACCACACCAGGGGCTCCTAAGTGTGTTGCTCTTTTTATTTTTATTTTCCTTCTTTTTATATACAGGACTCCGTTCACTAGAGGCCCTGTCCGGCGGCGAACCCACCGAACTCATGATGCAACAGCCAGGGAGGGAAAAATGCTACGACGAACACTCAGGTGGTCTCAATTACGAGCATTAAATTTGATTATATACACCAGTCCGCAGCCCACCCCTGGAGGGGGACATGTTTAATTAGTCCAATCCCTTGCTTACCGCACTATTTGTATCATTCCGCACTCATAGCAGAATTCCTTGAATAAATAATGCAGCACTTTTTGCCTATAATTGCATTACTTTACATATATGTTCATTAATGACATCTTGCACCCGTATATTTTGATACGGCCGAATACACCAGGGGCTTGTGTTCCCCGCATTATGGTGTGATAAGTTCGAACACTTTCACAAGTGCGGCACCCCGAACTTATAGCATTATATGAATCGGCTCCGAATCATGTCTTGGGTCAATAGTTGGGTTTGCCCGGCTCCCATGTTTTGGTACCTTATGTTCCGTTCTGTCGGCTAAGGTAGCACTGGGAGAACCACTGCGATTGCACCCTGGTTGAGCTGGGCGAGCGCCTCAATGGAGAAAGCTAAAACTGACTAGCATGATAAGGCGAGAGACTGGTCGCTGTTCGAGAGGTCTTTTCGAGTCCCTAAAGACATATGCCGCTTCGAGCGAAGAACCGGATAATGTCCGGCCAAGGCGTGGATAGCGCCCCGAACTCGGTCTTCCGAATACTAGGGGCTTCGCCGAAATTTAAAGTTATAGAATTCTATGGCTAAGTGAGAGTGTTCAAGCATTATAAGTCCGGTTGCCTTGTTCGTTGTGTTGAGCGCCTCCCTAGATGGACCCAAAAATGGGAACAAGAGTGCTCAAGTTTATCCCGAACACCCCAGCACTCGTGGCATGGGGGCTGAAGCCGATGACTTGCCATCTCTCAGATTTTATAAACGGCCGCACAGAAGGTAATATTTTAAATCAATAAGCGTTTCTTAGCGCATATGAACAAAGTTTTCAGCGCACAGGATAACACATTGCGAGTTTACTCAATAATTACATCTCTGGGGCACTCATCCGCAATCTTGCGAGCACCCTTCAGGACAGTCTTATAGTACATTTCGGGCGTACGATAATCCTTGCCCGCTGGCGGCGCGTTAGTGATAAGCCTCTCCGCATCCAGCCTGCCCCAGTGCACCTTTGCGCGGGCAAGGGCCCGATGAGCACCTTCAATACAGGCGGAGCGCTTGATGACCTCCACCCAGGGGCACGCATCCACCAGCCGCCGCACGAGGCCGAAGTAGCTCCCAGGCATGGCCTTTCCAGGCCACAGCCGGACTATGAGACCCTTCATGGCCTCCTCCGCTACCTTGTGGAGCTCGACCAGCTGCTCCAGCTGGTCGCTAGGGGGCACCGGATGGCCGGCCTCAGCATACTAAGACCAGAATACCTTCTCCGTTGAGCTCCCCTCCTCGGCTCGGTAGAATGCGGCGGCATCGAACATGCTGCGTGGCAGATCTGCAAACGCCCATGGAGAGCTCCGAATTCGGGTAAGTATCAGGAAGTTTACATTAACATGCTTGCTTTGCATGAAAAATGCCTTACCCGCCGCTATTTTCTTCACACCCTCAACCTCCTGAAGGGCCTTATGGGCCTCGGCCTTGGCGGCTTTGGCACTTTCGAGAGCCGAGGCAAGCTTGGACTCTCGAGTCTTTGAGTCGCGCTCCAAACTCTCATGCTTTTCCATGAGAGCCTGGAGCTCTTGCCGCACCTCCGCCACCAGCGCCTCCTGCTTCTCTCGCTCTGCCCGTTCCGCGGCCGCATTGCGTTCGGCCGCGGACACAGCCTCCTTCAGGGTTGCCACCTTGTTCGTGGCCCCTGCAGTACCCACGTTATCCTTGTTATTTTTCTCGCAACCTAAATCCTTTTCTGTAAGGTAACTATTCAAAGTGGTGTTACTCACCTTCTTTGTCCTCGAGCTGCTTCTTGGCAGGGCCGAGCTCTTGCTCGGACCGCTCGAGGTCCTGCTTCAAAGCACTGACCCCCACAGTCAGTGCGGCAGAGGTCAGCAGCGCAGCCTGCAAACCCATATTGACATAATTTTTAGCAACCCTGCGTATATCTTTTTAGATCCTCAGTCCGGCTTTTCTTTCCGAACACCGAACCGAGCATCAGGGGCTACTGTCTATGCGGTATTACATTGCATATTTTTAACTTCTTACCTCAAAGCCTGTTAGAAGGCTACGGCAGGCTTCGGTCAGCCCGCTCTTGGCGAGCTGAACCTTCTGAATCACCGCACTCATAATAGTGCGGTGTTCTTCCTCGATGGAAGCGCCTTTGAGCACCTCCAACAAGTTGTCCGGCGCCTCCGGTTGGACGGGGGCCACCGGCATCACGGTCTTGCCCTTCTTGCGAAGGGGCCGCCTGCCGGACTCCAGAACCACTGCGGGTTCCGGCGTGGAGTCCGGCGCAAAGTCCGGGAGGCTGCCTTGCGGCGCCTCCGGAGCCTCCTCCTGATGGGTCCCTTCCTGGGATCCCACCTCGGTGTCCTCAGCGTCGCGAGGGGTGGAGGCAGTTGGGATGGAATCCACATCCGACGGAGCCAACGACCCGCTCGATGAAGCGGGGAGATCATCATCGGCCGGACTGCGGGCAGTGTGCGGCATTAGAAGGACACTATGTGACACAAAAAAATTATAAATCATTCAGGAATCCGGATACTTACGATCTTGCTGGAGGCCTGGCTCTTGAGGGCTACTCTTCGTCGCCAACGTTGGCGTTGGTGGAGCTGTCCGGGGGAATAGTCCTTCCCCTCTTGGACCCTTCGGCCTCCCCTGTCGGGGAAGCCTTCCTCTTCCTCTCTCCTTCCTCTGGGAGAGAGTCTTCACCCTCCTCCTCACCTTCGGGGGAGGAGTCTGCCCCGGAGTCGTCGGACACCTGAAAACGGGAACTCTTTCGGGTACCCGTGGCCTCCTTCTTGGCCTTCTTCTCCGGCACCACATGCGGTGCCTGAACCAGCAGCCTCGCTAGACGGGCGTCTACTGGGTTTTCTGGCATGGGAGCCGGGCAGATGATCTGCTCGGCCTTCTTCATCCAGTCATGTCAAAGGAAAAGGGAGATTGAAACCCGCGTAGGGTCAAACTATTAAAAACAAGTGTCCCGTAAAGGGGTAGAATCACTTACCTCGTCAGCTGGACGCTGCGAGTGAAATCCGCGATCTTCAGTGGCGGATGCGGGAGCCTCGGCACCCTTGAACAGCACCCTCCAGGCGCCTTCGTACGGTGTGTCGAAGAGCCTGCTCAATGCCTGGTGCTGTGCCGGATTGAACTCCCACAATTTAAATGCCCGTTGTTGGCAGGGGAGAATCCGGCGGATGAGGATGACTTGGACCACATTGACATGCCTGAGCTTCTTGTTCACCAGCTTCTGGATACAGGCTTGGAGTCCTGTCAGCTCCTCCGAACTACCCCATAGCAAGCCCTTCTCTTTCCAGGAGGTGAGCTGCGTAGGGATACCAGATCTGAACTTGGGGGCCGCCGCCCACTTAGGGTCGCGCGGCTCGGTGATGTAGAACCACCCCGATTGCGACCCCTTGACGGACTCCACAAAGGCCCCTTCGAACCAGATGATGTTGAGCATCTTGCCCAACATGGCGCCTCCGCACTCCGCTTGAGTGCCCTTCACTACCTTC
Organism: Triticum timopheevii; assembly: GCA_963921465.1. Lineage (NCBI taxonomy): Eukaryota > Viridiplantae > Streptophyta > Magnoliopsida > Poales > Poaceae > Triticum > Triticum timopheevii. Next base: position 83,135,027 of record OY997264.1, read on the forward strand.
AGCTTGACATTGAAGGTCTTGAGCCACAAGCCGAAGTGGAGCTGGATGCAGAAGAAGGCCTCGCACACGACGATAAACGCCGAGATGTTGAGGATGAAGTTCGGCGCCAGATCGTGGAAATCCAGGCCGTAGTAGAACATGAGCCCCCGGACAAAGGGTTGAAGTGGAAAGCCCAGTCCGCAGAGGAAGTGGGGAAGGAACATGACCCTCTCATGGGGCCTGGGGGTGGGTACGAGCTGCCCCTTGTCGGGCAGCCGGTGCGCGATGTCGCCGGAAAGATATCCGGCGCTGCGCAGTTTTGTGATGTGCTCCTCCGTAACGGAGGAGGCCAGCCATTTGCCTCCCGCTCCAGACATGGTCGGAGAAGGTCAAGGCGAGATGCACGGACTTGGGCGCTGGAGCTCAAGAGTGCACGGAGATGGATAAGCAAAGGAGGAAGAAGGCGTAGGTAAAAAGGGCAGATCTTTATGCCCTTATATATGGGCGGACGAAACTATGCGTCCCCACCGGCCTAGTAAAACTCGCTTATCTCCCAAGCGCCACCATCAATGGCGCGGTTGGGTTACCCACATCCGTATTGATGAGAATCCCGGGATAAGGGGAACACGATCTCTGCTTCGACAAGACGTGCCAAGGAAACCGCTTCGCTAAACGCACTGAGGTGGTACAATAAAAAACGATTCAAGTAAAGGCTTGGTAGTGGCGTGACGTCACGCTACAAGATACGTCAGCAGATTGAACCTGTGTACATAATATTCTCTCTACGAGGAAATGTGGAAATTATTTTGCAGAGCCGGACACTATCCTGGTGTTCACAATCTTCTATGAATTATTCGGACAAGGAACCCGCCTTGCAATGCCGAACAATATGCGCGCCGGACTCATCGTCATTGAAGCCTGGTTCAGGGGCTACTGAGGGAGTCCTGGACTAGGGGGTGTCCGGATAGCCGGACTATCATCGTCAGCCGGACTCCAAGACTATGAAGATACAAGATTGAAGACTTCGTCCCGTGTCCGGATGGGACTTTCCTTGGCGTGGAAGGCAAGCTTGGCGATATGGATATGTAGATCTCCTACCATTGTAACCGACTCTGTGTAACCCTAGCCCTCTCCGGTGTCTATATAAACTGGAGGGTTTTAGTCCGTAGGACGAACAACCATTACAACAATCATACCATAGGCTAGCTTCTAGGGTTTAGCCTCCTTGATCTCGTGGTAGATCCACTCTTGTACTGCCCATATCATCAATATCAATCAAGCAGGAGTAGGGTTTTACCTCCATCGAGAGGGCCTGAACCTGGGTAAAAACATCGTGTCCCTTGTCTCCTGTTACCATCTGCCTAGACCCACAGTTCGGGACCCCCTACCCGAGATCCGCCGGTTTTGACACCGACACCACCCCAATGGGGGAGGCCGAAGGGTCCAAGAAGGGAAGGACCCTTCCCCCGGACTGTTCCACCAACGCCGACGACGGCGACAAGGAGTGGCCCTCAAGGGCCAAGCCCCTGGCGAGATCGTAAGTGTCCGGACCCCTGAATAACTCATAATTTTTCTTTTTGTTGCATTGCGTCTTCTAACACCGCATACAACCCTGTAGTCCGCCCAAGGATGATCTCCCCTCTTCGTCGAGCGGGTCCTTGGGTTTGTCGGATGTGAATAGCGCTTCACTTCCGGCTGCCTCCTCCCCTCGTGACGCTGACAACACCGAGGTGGGGTCCCAGAAGGGGACCAGCCAGGAGGAGGAGACCCCGGAGGTGCCGCAGGGCAACCTCCCGGACCTTGGGCCGGACTCCGTGCCGGAACATTTGGTGGTTCCGGAGTCTGGCGGGCGGGCCCTTCGTAAGAAGGGCAAGACGGCGATGCCGGTGACCTCCGTCCAACTGGAGGCGCCGGATAACTTGATGGAAGCGCTCAACGGCGCTTCCATCAACAAGGAACACCGCACCGTCATGAGTGCGGTGATTCAGAAAGTTCAGTCCGCCAAGAGCGGGCTGACCGAAGCCTGCAGCAGCCTTCTAACAGGCTTTGAGGTAAGGATTTTTTTAAGATATGTAAAGTAGTACCGCATAGACAGAAGCCCCTAATGCTTAGTTCGGTGTTTGAAAAGAAAAGCCGAGCTGAGGATCTAAAAAGATATACGCAGGAGTCTAACATAAATATGTCAATATGGGAATGCAGGCTGCGCTGCTGACCTCTACCGCACTTACTGCGGAGGTTAATGCCTTAAAGAAGAGCCTCGAGCGGTCCGAGAGTGAGCTCGGCCGTGCCAAGAAGCAGCTCAAGGACAAGGAAGGTAAGTAACACCTTATTAAAGTTGTACCTTATAAAAAGGATTTGGTTGCGGAAAATGACAGGAATAACGTGGGTATTGTAGGGGCCACAAACGAGGTGGCAACCCTGAAAGAGGTGGTGTCTGCGGCCGAGCGCAATGCGGCCACGGAACGCACAGAGCGAGAGAAGCAGGAGGCGCGGGTGGCGGAGGTTCAGCAAGAGCTCCAGGCTCTCATAGAAAAACACGAGGATTTGGAGCGTGACTAGAAGACTCGAGAGTCCGAGCTTGCGTCCGCTCTTGAGAGTGCCAAAGCCGCTAAGGCCGAAGCCCAAAAGGCCCTCCAGGAAATCGAGGCGGTGAAGAAGATAGCGGCGGGTAAGGCATTCTTCATGCAAAGAAAGCATGTAAAAGTGAATTACCTGTTACTTACCCGAATTCGGAGCTCTCCAGGAGCGTTCGCAGATCTGCCCCGCAGCGTGTCCGATGCTGCCACATTCTACAGAGCCGAGGAGGGGAGCTCGACGGAGAAGGTGTTCTGGTCTCAGTATGCTGAGGCCGGACATCTGGTGCCCCTGAGCGACCAGCTAAAGCAGCTGGTCGAGCTTCACAAGGTGGCCGAACAGGCCATGAAGGGCCTTATAGTTCGGCTATGGCCCAAGGAAGCCATGCCTGGGAGCTACTTCGGTCTGGTGCGGCGGCTGGTGGACGCCTGTCCATGGGTTGACGTCATCAAGCATTCCTCCTGCATTGAAGGTGCACGTCGGGCCCTCGCCCGCGCTAAGGTGCACTGGGGAAGGATGGATGCTGAGAAGCTTGTGACGGACGCGCCGCCGCCGGGCAAGGAGTATCGCACGCCCGAGATGTATTATAAGGGTGTCCTGAAGGGTGCCCGCATTATTGCGGGTGAGTGCTCCAAAGATGTAATCTTTGATTAGACTCACGTTTTGTTATCCTGTGTGCTGAAAACTTTGTTCATATGCGCTAAGCAACTTTTGTTAATTTAAAATATTACCTTCTGTGCGGCCGTTTATCAAATCTGAGAGATGGCAAGTCGCTGGCTTCAGCCCCCGTGCCACTAGTGCTGGGGTGTTCGGGATAAACCTGAGCGCTCTTGTTCCCATTTTTGGGTCCTTCTAGGGAGGCGCTCAACACAGCGAACGAGGCAACCAGACTTATAATGCTTGAACACTCTCACTTAGCCATAGAATTCTATAATTTTAAATTTCGGCGAAGCCCCTAGTGTTCGGAAGGTCGATTTCGGGGCGCTATCCACGCCTGGGCCGGATAAAGCCGGTTCTTCGCTCTAAGCGGCATAAGTCTTTAGGGACTCGAAAAAACCTCTCGAACAGCGACCGGCTCTCGCCTTATCATGACGGTCAGTTTTAGCTTTCTCCACTGAGGTGCTCACCCAACTCAACTGGGGCACAATCGCAGTGGTTCTCCCAGCGCTACCTTAGCCGATACAACGGAACGTAAGGTACCAAAACATGGGAGCCGGGCAAACCCAACTATTGACCCAAGACATGATTCGGAGCCAATGCATATAATGCTATAAGTTCGGGGTGCCGCACTTGTGAAAGTGTTCGAACTTATCACACCATAATATGGGGAACTTAAGCCCCTGGTGTATTTAGACATACCAAAAGTGTACGGATGCAACATGTAATAAGTGAACATATGTATAAAAAGGTAATGCCATGATAAAAAGATGCATTGTTTATTCAAAAATACCGCAATGAGTGCAGGACGATACAAATAGTGCAATAAGCAAGGGGTGGGATTGTTTAACATGTCCCCCTCCAGGGGTAGGCTGCGGAATGGTATGTAAAACAGGCATAATGCTCGTAATGGAGACCACCTGGATACTCGTCGTAGCTTTTCTGCTTCCCTGGCTGTTGCATCGTTAGTTCGGCAGATCCATTGTCGGACAGGGCTTCTGAAAACAGAGTCCTGAGAATAAGAGAGGAAAGAAAGAAAAAAAGAATTACCAATTCAGGAGCCCCTGGTGTGGTTGATCCGCACTCTGGGCCTGCCGTGGTCGTGCCCCTCCCCCTATGCCATGGTATCTCTAGGGTGTAATGATGTACGCGTGGCACTGATCTTGCGATGTCGCGAGGGCTGGGGTTGGGGCCGCATTGCTATGCGTTCTCGGAACGTGCCAGGTGGTCTTGTTGTAGGTTACTCCGGGCGTGCTTGACGGTGTCAGGTCGTTTAACGGCCGGACTTGAGAATTGCCTTAAGAGGCTGCTCTGTACTTCCGCCGCGAGAGCCACCATATGCTCCTCCCTACGGAGAGATCGTTCAGTGTTTCTGTTGACCGTAATAACTCCTCGAGGGCCTGGCATCTTGAGCTTGAGGTATGCGTAGTGTGGCACCACATTGAACTTTGCGAATGCGGTTCGTCCGAGTAGTGCATGATAGCCGCTGCGGAACGGGACTATGTCGAAGATTAACTCCTCGCTTTGGAAGTTATCCGGGGATCCGAAGACCACTTCAAGTGTGACTGAGCCAGTACAATTGGCCTCTACACCTGGTATGACGCCTTTGAAGGTCGTTTTTGTGGGTTTAATCCTTGAGGGGTCTATGCCCATCTTGCGCACTGTATCCTGATAAAGCAGGTTCAGGCTGCTGCCGCCGTCCATCAGGACTCTAGTGAGGTGAAATCCGTCGACGATTGGGTCTAAAACCAATGCCGCGAATCCGCCGTGGCGGATACTGGTGGGGTGGTCCCTTCGATCAAAAGTGATTGGGCAAGAGGACCACGGGTTGAACTTTGGGGCGACTGGCTCCATCACGTATACGTCCCTGAGCGCACGCTTCCGCTCCCTTTTGGGTATGTGGGTTGCGTATATCATGTTCACCGTCCGCACCTGTGGGGGGAATCCCTTCTGTCCTCTATTGTTCGGTGGCCGTGTATCCTCCTAGTCGTCGCTATGTAGCCCTTTGTCATTGCCTTCGGCGATTAACTTGCCTGCCTGTTTGAACACCCAACAATCTCTGTTGGTGTGAATAGCTGGCTTTTCGGGGGTGCCGTGTATCTGGCACGAGCGATCGAGTATCCGGTCCAAATTGGACGGGCCTGGAGTAGTTCTTTTGAATGGCTTTTTCCGCTGACCGGGTTTAGAGCCTCTAAATCCGGCGTTGACTGCCGTATCTTCAGTATTATCGCCGTTAATGCGGCGCTTGTGCTTATTGCAACGCGACCTGCCACTTCTGTCTTTGGTATCCGAACTACCAGAGTTTTTGGTTAGGTTGTTACTGCGGGCTAGCCAGCTGTCTTCTCCCGCACAGAAGCGGGTCATGAGTGATGTGAGGGCTGCCATTGAATTCGTCTTTTCCTGTCCTAGGTGCCGGGCAAGCCACTCGTCATGGATATTATGTTTGAAGGCTGCAAGGGCCTCTGCATCCGAACAGTCGACGATTTGATTTTTCTTGGTCAAGAATCGAGTCCAGAATTGTCTGGCCGACTCGTCTGGCTGCTGAATTATGTGGCTTAGGTCATCGGCGTCTGGTGGTCGCACATATGTGCCCTGGAAGTTATCAAGGAATGCGGCTTCCAGGTCCTCCCAACACCCAATTAATTCTGCTGGCAAGCTGTTGAGCCAATGCCGAGCTGGTCCTTTAAGCTTGAGTGGGAGGTATTTGATGGCGTGAAGATCATCACTGCGGTCCATGTGGATATGAAGGAGATAGTCTTTGATCCAGACCGCGGGGTCTGTTGTGCCATCGTAGGATTCAATGTTCATGGGTTTGATTAGACTCACATTTTGTTATCATGTGCTCCAAAGATGTAATCTTTGATTAGACTCACGTTTTGTTATCCTGTGCGCTGAAAACTTTGTTCATATGCGCTAAGCAACTTTTGTTAATTTAAAATATTGTGCGTTGGTGATGTAGGTTTATATGCTTCCTCCTCTAATCAGGGCAGCATCTTGCGTTTGGGGAAGCTTTTGGAGGGGCGTTCGAGTTCGTACTCTTCGGCTGCGAGGACTTCAGTCCATCTGTCGGCTAGCAAATCTTGATCAGCTCTAAGGTGTTGCTGCTTTTTCTTGAGGCTGCTTGCTGTGACCATAAGCCTGCATTTGAAACGCTCTTGCTCGACGGGATCCTCAGGCACAACAAATTCGTCATCGTCGAGGCTTGCCTCATCTCCGGAGGGAGGCATGTAATTATCGTCCTCTACCTCTTCGTCTGCCGCTTTCTCGTGAGGGCTGGCTTCTCCGTCCTCCTGTGCTGAATCTTGCTGGAGGGGGTTGTCTTCGGCACTATCCGGGGTGTTATTATCTCTGGTGCCGGAATCTCCATTCTTGCTGTGGCAGGATTTGGAGCGGCGCCGCTGATGCCGGCACTTAGGCTGCTTTTTGGAGGGGTCGTCCTCCGCTGTTCCATCGTCATTCCCATCCTTTGGGATGTCCACCATGTATATGTCGTATGATGAGGTGGCTTTCCAGTGCCCAATAGGCGCTGGTTCTTGGTCGTCTCCGGCATCGTCGTCCATACCATCGATGTCTTCGGAGTCGAAGTCTAGCATGTCGGTTAATTCATCGATAGTGGCTATGAAGTGGGTGGTGGGTGGGCCTTGAATTTCTTTGTCGTCTGCATCCCAACCGTCCTGGCCATAATCCGGCCAAGGTTCTCCTGTCAAAGAGAGACACTTTAGCGAATTCAGGATGTCGCCAAAGGGCGAGTGCTGAAAGATGTCCGTAGCGGTGAACTCCATGATCGGCGCCCAATCGGATTCGATTGGCAGGGGCGCGGAAGGTTCGGAGTCCGGATAGGAGCCCGGCACCTTGGAGTCACGAGCTTCATGAGGGACAGGGTCGGTATTCGGCTCCATCGCTGTAGAGGTAGCAGCCCCCGAGGTGGTGTCCAACCACCCGTCCTCGATTGGCGCCGTCTGCTCCGAACCAAGGGTCGGAGCGGACTCTTGTGCGGCCTCTAGGGCACTATCCGGCAGCAGAGCTAAATCGTGCCCATCGAGACAGTGTGGCACGCCTGGCTGTGGCTCAAATCCGTCGAAGAACAAGTCTCCGCGGATGTCGGCTGTATAGTTCAAACTTCCAAATCTGACATGATGGCCCGGGGCGTAGCTTTCGATCTGCTCCAGATGGCCAAGTGAATTGGCCCGCAGTGCGAAGCCGCCGAATACGAAGATCTGTCTGGGGAGAAAAATCTCACCCTGGACCGCGTTGTCGTTGATGATCGAAGGAGCCATCGGGCCTATAGGTGACGACACAGAGGAACTCTCAATGAAAGCACCAATGTCGGTGTCAAAACCGGCGGATCTCGGGTAGGGGGTCCCGAACTGTGCGTCTAGGCGGATGGTAACAGGAGACAAGGGACATGATGTTTTTACCTAGGTTCGGTCACTCTAGATGGAGGTAAAACCCTACTCCTACTTGATTGATATTGATGATATGGGTAGTACAAGAGTAGATCTACCATGAGATCAAGGAGGCTAAACCCTAGAAGCTAGCCTATGGTATGATTTTTATATGTCCTATGGACTAAAACCCTCCGGTTTATATAGACAGTGGAGAGGGCTAGGGTTACACAGAGTCGGTTACAATGGTAGGAGATCCACATATCCGTATCGCCAAGCTTGCCTTCCACGCCAAGGAAAGTCCCATCCGGACACGGGACGAAGTCTTCAATCTTGTATCTTCATAGTCTGGGAGTCCGGCCAATGATGATAGTTCGGCTATCCGGACACCCCCTAGTCCAGGTGAGGGAGTCCTGGACTAGGGGGTGTCCGGATAGCCGGACTATCATCATCGGCCGGACTCCAAGACTATGAAGATACAAGATTGAAGATATCGTCCCGTGTCCGGATGGGACTTTCCTTGGCGTGGAAGGCAAGCTTGGCGATATGGATATGTAGATCTCCTACCATTGTAACCGACTCTGTGTAACCCTAGCCCTCTCCGGTGTCTATATAAACCGGAGGGTTTTAGTCCGTAGGACGAACAACCATTACAACAATCATACCATAGGCTAGCTTCTAGGGTTTAGCCTCCTTGATCTCGTGGTAGATCCACTCTTGTACTACCCATATCATCAATATCAATCAAGCAGGAGTAGGGTTTTACCTCCATCGAGAGGGCCCGAACCTGGATAAAAACATCGTGTCCCTTGTCTCCTGTTACCATCCGCCTAGACGCACAGTTCGGGACCCCCTACCCAAGATCCGCCGGTTTTGACACCGACATTGGTGCTTTCATTGAGAGTTCCTCTGTGTCGTCACCGATGGGCTTGATGGCTTCTTCAATCAACAACAACGCAGTCCAGGGTGAGAATTTCCTCCTCGGACAGATCTTCGTGTTCGGCGGCTTTGCACTGCGGGCCAATTCACTTGGCCATCTGGAGCAGATCGAAAGCTATGCCCCTGGCCATCAGGCCAGATTTGGAAGCCTAAACTTCACGACTGACATCCGCGGAGACTTGATCTTCGAGGGATTCGAGCCACAGCCGAGCGCGCCGCACTGTCACGATGGGCATGATTTAGCTCTGTCGCCGGACAGTACCCTGGAGGCCGCACAGGAGTCCGCTCTGACCCATAGTTCGGAGCCGACCGCGTAGATCGAGGACAGGTGGCTGGACACCGCCTCGGGAGCTGCAACTTCTACGGCGATGGAGCCAAATACCGATCTTGTCCTTTGCAAAACTCGTGACTCCGAGGTGCCGAACTCCTTGCCGGACTCCGAACCTCCTGCGCCCCTGCCAACCGAATCCGATTGGGCGTCGATCACGGAGTTCACCGCTGCGGACATCTTTCAGCACTCACCCTTTGGCGACATCCTGAATTCGCTAAAGCACCTCTCGTTATCAGGAGAGCCCTGGTCGGACTGCGGTCAGGATGGTTGGGATGCGGACGACGAAATTCAAAGCCCACCCACCACCCACTTTGTAGCCACTGTCGACGATCTAACCGACATGCTAGACTACGACTCCAAAGACATCGACGGTATGAACGACGATGCCGGAGACGACCAAGAACCAGCGCCTACCGAGCACTGGAAGGCCACCTCAACTCATGATGTATATATGGTGGACACCCCAAAAGGAAGCAATAACGAGGAACAACGGGACGCGGCAAAGGATAATTCCGCCGACAAACAACCAAAACGGCGACGCAGGCGCCTCCCTAAGTCCCGCCTTGACAAAAACAGCACTCCTAATGACCCAGCAATAGAGCAGGGCAAACCAGTGGGCGACGAACATGCAACCAAGCAACCATCCGAACAGGACGAATCGGATAATCAATCCATCCCCGGCGAAAACAACAGTCCAGACGATCTCACGCCGGACACACCGCCGGAGCATAAGAACCTTCACAAAAGACTTGTCGCCACTGCAAGAAGTCTGAAGAAGCAGAAACGGAAGCTCAAAACAGCGGAAGACATACTCAGAATGAGATGGAGCAAAATACTAAAAACCACAAACAAATATGGCAACAGCCACCAAACAAAGAGCTACCCGAAGCGCAAGTTGCTGCCCGAATTCGACGAGGAGGCCGTAGAGCCCCCACAGTCAAAAAGCAGAAAGGCCGCCTGGCCGGATAGACGACCAGATGACAGGCCAAAAGTGACAAGCGGCGCCGCACACAAGCCGACACACGATCCTCGCAAAACAGATGGCCCGGCCAGGTCCATTTATGGGCCAAAAAAGAGGGCCCCAGGAAGCAACGCAACACACCGAGCATTCGAAGACAACGGCACACCTAAATACAAGGGTGCCGCACACCCGCTATGTTTCACTGATGAGGTGTTGGATCATGAATTCCCAGCGGGGTTCAAGCCCGTAAACATAGAGGCATACGACGGAACAACAGACCCCGGAGTCTGGATTGAGGATTACATCCTGCACATACACATGGCCAGAGGAGATGATCTCCATGACATAAAATATCTACCCCTCAAGCTCAAAGCGCCAGCTCGGCACTGGCACAAAAGCCTCCCAGAAAATACCATTGGAAGTTGGGAAGAGCTCGAGGACGCGTTTAGAGCAAATTTTCAGGGGACTTATGTCCGCCCTCCGGATGTAGACGATCTAAGTCACATAACCCAACAACTCGGAGAGTCAGCGCGCAAATTCTGGAACAGGTTCCTCACCAAAAAGAACCAAATAGTCGACTGTCCGGACGCCGAAGCCTTAGCAGCTTTTAAACATAACGTCCGAGACGAATGGCTCACCCGACACCTCGGCCAGGAAAAGCCAAGAACAATGGTCGCGCTAACAAGCCTCATGACCCGCTTTTGCGCGGGGGAAGACAGCTGGCTAGCAAGATGCAGCACCAGCGACCCGAGTACATCCGAGATCAGAGATGGAAACAGAAAATCACAGCGCAGAAAGGACCAGCGCCAAAATAAAGAAAAAAGCCCAAAGAACACGGCGGTCAACGCCGGGTTCAAAAGCTCGCGGCCAAACAATAAAACACTGCAAGACAACAGTGACGAGCTATCCAACCTGAACAAAATTTTGGATCGGATATGTCAAATCCACAGCACTTCCGGGAAGCCTGCAAACCACACCCACCAGGATTGTTGGGTCTTCAAACAGTCCGGCCGACTCAACGCCAAACACAAGGGGCTCGACACGCCAAGCGAGGATGATGACGAACCCCACCAGCAGAGCACCAGAAAACAAAAGACTTTCCCACAAGAAGTCAAAACAGTAAACTCACTTCATGTGATAATACGGAACAATAGTGCGGCACCCGCTAAAGCACGTGTCGCACGGTCCACCCCAGCGGAACCCCGAGATTGGATGCTAAAACCAATTACTTTTGACCACCTGGACTATTCCAGAAGTATTCGAAACGTAGGATGGACTGCTCTGATATTGGATCCTATAATCGACGGACTACAATTCCTGATGGATGGCGGCAGCGATTTAAACCTGCTATATCTGGACACAATCCGCAAGTTGGGGATAGACCCCACTAAAATTCACCATAGCCGCACTTCCTTCAAAGGAGTGACGCCAGGCCCTTACGCCAAGTGCACGGGCTCCTTACTACTAGAAGTTGTGTTCGGATCACCCGACAACTTCCGTCGCGAAAAGCTAATCTTCTATATCACCCCATTTAAAAGTAGCCATCAAGCACTGTTGGGACGTGAAGCTTTCGTCCGCTTTAACGCAATACCGCACTACGCGTCTCTTACACTTAAAATGCCCGGTCCACGCGGCATCATCTCATTAAAAGGTCGTTCAAGACCCCGGACACGGCTAGACGAGTCCGACATAAATAACCTAGGGGCTCCATAGTCGCACACCCCTTCACAAGGGGTTGTGCGTATAAACAATAAGGAGCTAATAAAATCTCAGCTTTATTCATTCATTCATATTTCGATTTTTTAATACATTCTTTGCAAAACTTCTTTTCAAACTAAGTTCCTCTCTTTTTACAGATGAACAGCGTGTACACCGGATACGGCACAACGGAGACACAGGCGCAGACGTGCAGCAGGGACCCATCGCAAGGATTCTTTTCAGATTAAGACCCTGCGTAGAACTTTCTTACTGTCTCTTGTTGATTCACATCCCACGGTTTTTTACCATAACCAACGAGGAGGCTGGCGTTTTGGCATCGGCCGCGCCAGAAATTCTTGCCCGTACCTGGACACTAGGGGCTTAGGGCATTGTTCTGCCCGTTATCATAAAGACCGAGTACCTTAGGGAGTATTCGGCGTCTCGAGTTAGGCCTTATATGCATCAGCTCCGAATCATGTCTTTGGTCAAATGTTGGGTTTGCCCGGCTCCTGTGTTTTGCTGCCTTACGTTCCGTATCATCGGCTAACGCGGCACCAGGAGAACTACTGCAATTGTGCCCCGGTTCGGCCGGGCGAGCACCTCAGTAGAGAAAGCCGAAAACTGACTGTCATGATACAGCGAGAGACTGGTCAACCACTCGATCGACTACCGGAATGTTTAGAATTCCTCCGCTTTAACGAAGGACCGTTTCCCAGTCAGGCACATACGCGCCCTGAATTCGGAGAGCGCGGTGCCCCTAGGGGCTATATCGTAGCCCCACCTTCGAACTCCTATGGCTAAGTGAAATTGATAAAGCATTATAGTCCGGTTACCTCGTTTGCTACGCTACCACCTCCTTCACAGGACCGAGACGTCGGATTAAGTGTGAAAATGCGCTATTTTTGCAAACACCCCCGCACCTCGTGCGTGGGGGCTGAAGCCGACGACTGCCATCTTTCAGGTTATACACACGTATACATAAACGGCCGCACAGGAGATATTTCAATACTTGAACGCACAAGTACAAAAATCGCTTATATTATAAACATCGTTTTACAAACCATAAAGTTCATTTGAACATGACATTTTTTGAGCACTGCAACTCTATTACACGAGCACCACGCAGAACTTCCCCAAAATAGTGCTCGGCGGGTAACCGGCTCTCGTCCGAACCCTGGGTCACAACAGCGGTGGCATCCATCTCCGTCCAGTATGTCTTTACACGGGCGAGGGCCATCCGTGCACCCTCTATGCAGGCCGACCGCTTCATCGCCTTGATATGCGGCACCGCCCCAAGGAATTGCTGCAATAAGCCAAAATAACTCTTCGGCTTGGGCCTATCTGGCCAGACATGAGCCACGATATCCGTCATGGCAAGCTCGGACAATCTATTCAGCTCAGCCCACTCAGCTAACCGATCGGTCAGCGGAAGTGAACGCTCCGGACTATGGAATTGAGACCAAAAAAGCTCTTCCATCTCGTGATCCTTTTGACTTCGGAAGTGCACAACAGCATCTGCCGCACTCGCCGCTAAGTCCATATAAGGATCCTCCGGACCCCACAGCTGGCCAAGCTGAGCGTACTTCGGATCTGTAAACCTCCGGCGCAGCAGAAAGGGCTTGCCAGCCACAATATCTCCAGCCTGGCGCAGCTCCTCCTTTATAGCCCGCATTGCAGAATGGGCATCCTTGGCTTCGGTGGTGGCCTTCCTCAGGTATTCTTGCTCCGCTCAGCGTTCTTTTTCAAGAACCTCATAGTGGTCGGTAGCATCTTTCAACTTCACGGCCATTTCGGCCATCTCCTCCCTGCTTCGGAAGTGAGCAGCCCTTTTGGCTTCTAGCTCTTCGGCCGCCCTTAAGGCAGCCGCATCACTCCTTCTGGCCTGCTCCTTGGCTCGAGCAAGTTCGGCCCGAAGGCTCTCCACAGCAGCGGCACCATCTGCATTGAGCACACATGTTGTAAGGAGTGGGCTTTAGCTCCCTTACTAGGTGACCACAAAAAAAACTTACCTTGCGACTCGTCAAGTCGCTTGTTGACTAGCGCGATGTCCGTATCCGCAACGTCGAGTTGCCGCTTTATTTCGGAAACTCCATTAGTCCGGCTGGCCACCGGACTATCCGCCACCTGCATAGGAAAGGCGAAAATTAAAACCTACGATTTTGATCCTCGGCACGCTGTCTCTCTCGACAACCTACCGAGTCTCAGGGGCTACTATCTATATAGGGCACACTTTATGTGTAAAACTGTCAAAAGGTATGTCATTTTTACATACCTCAAACCCCGCCAGCAAGCTTCTGACGGCATCATGCAATCCGCCTTCGGCGGACGAAATTCTTCCAATCACCATACTCATCAACGTATGGTGATCTTTTGAGATAGACGACCTCTCAAGCAGATCCTTCAGCTCCCCCGGCCGTACACCAGCTGGCGCCGAACTCTTCGGCCCTGCCGGTCTTGGGGATACCCTCCGTGATGACACCTCAGGGTCGTCCGCTCCACCTGACGGTGCGACGGATGGTGGCGTCTCGCTGTCCATCATCTCCGGACGAAGGTCCCCCGAAGACGAGCTCATCTGAGAAGGACGGAGATCCGAACTACAAGGTAAAAACTTAAGTTATCCTCAGAAGCGCAAATAGGAATGTCCTTTATTACAAAACTCCACTTTTTCTACTTACGGCTCGCTGGAGGGCTGATTATTTAGGGGAGACTGTGCGGCCGGGGCCTCCCCGGACGCAGGACCCTCTGGTGATGATCTCTTCCCCCGCTTCGGGGCTTTGGCCTCCGGGTTTTTGGAAGCAGTCCTCTTCTCCCCTTTGAAGGAGGGATTCTCGATCCCCCCTTTCTCAAAAGCCTCCTTGGTTGAGGCGGTAGTTCCTCTGTTCTCCCTTCGCCTTCCTATAAAGGCGCAACCTCCAACATCCTGACCAGCACGGGATCCGGCGCGGTCTCTGGGAGGGGGGTCGGACACCATATCAGTTTTGCTTGCGCTATCCACTCCTGTTTAGAGGACAATTGTTTAAAAGGCGAATCATAGAAAGGCAAACAAATGGTATATCCGGACACAGAGCTACTTACTTGTGTATCCGGGCGATTGCAGCTTAGGCCGGCATCCTCAGTCAATTCCGGACACACCTCTCGTGATCCGAAGAACAATTTGTACATCTCCACGAGTGTCGTACCCATGAAGTGTTGGAGAATTCGTGGTCCCTCCGGATTAAATTCCCACAGCCGGAGAGGACGGCATTTGCAGGGCAGGAGATGCCTAATCAGCATGACCTACATCACCACGACCAGATCGATCTCCCTCGCTTGGAGGTCTCGAATCCGGCCCTGCAATAGGGCACGTCCTTTGACGGCCCCCAGTTGAGCCCTTGGTTGACCCATGACATCAGTCGTCGTGGAGGTCCCGAGCGGAAGATGGGCGACGGCTTCTGCCTGCTGCCCCTGGGAGCGGTACTATAAAACCACTCCTGTTGCCACAACCCGAGCTCCTCTTGGAAGGAGCCCTCGGGCCACGGAGCATCGGCCCTCCTGCTTACGGCCGCCCCGCCGCACTCTGCTTGGCGCCCCTCGATCACCTTCGGCTCCACGTTAAAGGTTTTGAGCCACAAACCGAAGTGGGGGGTAGTGCGGAGGAAGGCCTCGCAGACGACAATGAATGACGAGATGTGGAGGATGGACTCCAAAGCCAAGTCGTGGAATTCCAGCCCATAGTAAAACATGAGCCCTCTCACAAAAGGATCCATCGGGAAGCCTAAACCCCGACGGAGGTGGGACACGAACACGACACTTTCGCCGGGCTCGGGAGTGGGAATGACTTGCCCTTTGGCGGGCAGCCTATGCGAAATCTCGTAGGTCAAGTACTTAGCTTCTCTCAGCTTTTGCACGTCCTCTTCCGTGACGGAGGAGGGCGTCCACCGGCCCTGTAGGTCAGATCCGGACATCATTGAAGGTCCGAGGCGCTCGAATCTGAGGCTCTGGGTTATGGAACTCGGGGTGAGGGGCAGATTCGATTGAGGATTGAAGAAAAGAAACAAGCCTTGGTCCCATTATAAAGAGGGAACAATACCAAGAGCCGTCCCCGTTACCGTTTGGGACTCACCTTCCGTAGAGGAGGCGTGGCGACGGGCACGGTTGGGTTACCCACGTCCGTATTGATGGGAATCCCGGAATAAGGGGAACACAATCTCTTCTTCGACAAAGACGTGCCAAGGAAACCGCTTTGCTAAACGCGCTGAGGCGGTATAATAAAAAACGATTCAAGTAAAGGCTTGGTAGTGGCGTGACGTCATGCCACAAAATACATCAGCAGATTGAACTTGTGTACATATTATTCTCTCTACGGTGGAATGTGGAATTTATTTTGCAGAGCCGGACACTATCCCAGTGTTCACAAATCTTCTATGAATTATTCGGAGGAGGAACCCGCCTTGCAATGCCGAACAATATGCGCGCTGGACTCATCGTCATTGAAGCCTGGTTCAGGGGCTACTGAGGGAGTCCTGGACTAGGGGGTGTCCGGATTGCCGGACTATCATCATCGGCCGGACTCCAAGACTATGAAGATACAAGATTGAAGACTTCGTCCCGTGTCCGGATGGGACTTTCCTTGGCGTGGAAGGCAAGCTTGGCGATACGGATATGTAGATCTCCTACCATTGTAACCGACTCTGTGTAACCCTAGCCCTCTCCGGTGTCTATATAAACCGGAGGGTTTTAGTCCGTAGGACGAACAACCATTACAACAATCATACCATAGGCTAGCTTCTAGGGTTTAGCCTCCTTGATCTCGTGGTAGATCCACTCTTGTACTACCCATATCATCAATATCAATCAAGCAGGAGTAGGGTTTTACCTCCATCGAGAGGGCCCGAACCTGGGTAAAAACATCGTGTCCCTTGTCTCCTGTTACCATCCGCCTAGACGCACAGTTCAGGACCCCCTACCCGAGATCCGCCGGTTTTGACACCGACACCAGGACTCCCTCAATGAGCATGACCTAGATCATGTTGGCAAGCTTGATGTTCTTGTCCTTCATGCTTTTGATGCATGTTTGGAGTCCGGCCAGCTCCGTGGAATCGCCCCTGGACAGGCCCTTCTTCTCCCAGGAGGTGAGCCGCATGGGGGCTCCGGATCGGAACTCGGGGGCCGCCGCCCAGTTGGCGCCGCGCGACTCGGTGATGTAGAACCACCCCGATTGCCATCCTTTTACGGTCTCCGCAAAGGAGCCGTCGAGCCATGTGACGTTGGGCATTCTGCCCACCATGGCTCCTCCGCACTCCGCCTATTGGCCTCTTACCACCTTCGGCTTCACGCAGAAAGTTTGCAGCCATAGGCCAAAGTGAGGCCGGATGCGGAGGAAGGCCTCGCACACGACGATGAACGCCGAGATGTTGAGGACAAAATTCGGGGCTAGATCGTGGAAATCTTGCCCGTAGTAGAACATAAGCCCACGGACGAAGGGATGGAGTGGAAATCCCAGTCCACGGACGAAGTGGGCGACGAATACGACCCTCTTGTGGGGTCCTGGGGTCGGAATGACCTGCCCGGCGTCCGGTAGACGGTGCGCTATGTCTGCGGCCAAGTATCCGGCCGCCCGAAGATTGGTGATGTGCTTCTCCTTGATGGTGGAAGCCACCCACTTGCCTCCTACTCCGGACATGTTTAGCTGTGCGGGGAAGACTTGGGCTTGGGTGCTGGAGCTCGAGGGGGCAAGAATGGGCAAAGGAAGAAGAAGGCGTGGGTGAAAATTGTCAGGACCCCGACTCAATGCCACATCGATCTAGCATGTAACACCTCATATCACTTTGCGGCCTCAAGCACGGTATTCCCACGGGTGTTGCCTTACCTTTGCCCGGGACCGTTTGCGCCTTTTGGCACACGTATATGATAGTGTCGCTAGCATCCATATGATAAGGAGCCCGGGCTAACATGGCTAGTCGTAAACCCAAAGTGGCACAAACTTACAGGGACAGGCATCCATGATCCAGCATCGAACGTGTCGGTCATCAGCGAGTGAATCCAGGCTGTAGCACTGGGCTAGTAGGACTCCGGTGAACCGGGCTGTAGCGGGCTAACAGGACTCCGATATTCATCGCGTGACATTTCCTCGACGGGACAGACACAGCAACGAAGAAGGACACATGCCGGCCAGCCTAAGTGTTCCGGAGCAGTAGCAAGCTACCATGGCTCGATGGAAACACTAGGAGACATTTCCCGGTAAGAGAGGCTACTAAGGATAAACAACTAGATAGTCAGATCCCACACATACCAAGCATTTCAATAACATACACACAATATGCTCGATATGTGCAAATACAACATGGCATCACAACATGACTCTACGACTCAAGTATGTATTCATTAGGCTCCGAGGAGCGAGATATTACAAACAGGGGTCTCATGACCCAACATTCAGAGCATACAAATCAAGGCACAAGCAGAAGCTTAACATGTCTGAGTACAGACATCTACAAATGAAAAAGGCTTAGAAGCCTGACTATCTACTAGATCCTGCCGAGGACACAAGATCGTAGCTGAGGTAACAAGGTAAACGTCGAAGTCCACGTAGAACTACTAACGAGACTGACGTCTCTCTGCAAAAACATAAAATAGGCAAACGTGAGTACAAATGTACCCAGCAAGACTTACATCAGAACTATCTACATATGCATCATTATCAACAGAGGGGGTGGTGGAGTTTAACAGCAGCAAGCCAGCTTTGACTCGGTGGCTATCCTGAACTACTACTGCAAGTAATTCTTTGAGGTGGCGCACACGAGTCCATATATTCACCATATCAATACACCACTATGGATCCTCCCGTCTCCCTACGAGAACGCCATCCATAGCACTCACACTTATCTTGCATATTTTAGAGTATCCACTTCCACTTGTCTATGAACTGTTATAGGCAACCCAGAAGTCCTTTACCGTGGACGCGGCTATTCGAATAGATTATTATAACCCTGCAGGGGTGTACTTCTTCATACATGTTTCCACCACTTAGCGTCTGCACACGACATGTGGTCGGCAGACTTCAAGCGAAAGACGACGTGGGTGTAGACCACGACCTACCTAAACACTCAAGTCTCTAGTCTAGGTTTATCGCCTATTCAGGTTACATCCGCAGGGAGTCCGGCCGAAGTTTCCACGTACGGCCCCGAACGATGTGTGGAGGGTTCCCGAGACACCAAACGGGCGCCCGGTACACCGTGCCACGTGCCTACCGCATCACAGCCCACCCCTCCGGTCAGCGCTGCGCACGGCCTCCAGCATACTACAAACACCAGAAACTACTTGCAACTCCTGGACAGAGGACAAGGGTGATTAAGAAGTTGAGCGGGGTCATATTTCAGGGCCCAATACATGGTAGTAGCTGTTTCATGGATCACAAACACATAACTCAGTTCCTGAGGACGGCTTCAATGAGACAACCCACCATGTACTCCTACATGGCCTCTCACCGCTACCTTTACCATATCATTTTCACACACTTAGCTCACACACTGTAGGACATGTTCACACACCTCTGATTCACCCCAGATGAATCAGACCTGACTCAACTCTAAGCAGTAGCAAGCATGACAAACAAGCATGAATGAGTAGGCATAACAGGGCTCAAACAACTCCTACTCATGCTAGTGGGTTTCATCTATTTACTGTGGCAATGACAGGTCATGCAGAGGACAAAGGGGTTCAGCTACCGCAGCAAGTAACAGATGAATTGTTGTTGTCCTAATGCAGTAAAAGAGAGTAGGAGCGAGAGAGTAGGATTGTATCGGAATGAACAAGGGGGTTTTGCTTGCCTGGCACTTCTGAAGATAATATAGCTCTTCATCGGTGTCATCGATCACATCGTCGGTACACGTCTACTGAGAGGGGACAAGCACCGACAAACAAAGAAGAAACACAATCAATGCAATGCACAATATGATGCATGATCATGACATGGCAATATGCTGTGGTTTGAGCTAATGCATCTAGCAGCAGGTTAAATGGAGTTGGTTTGAACCCTGGGTTCAAATTCAAACTCCATATGTGAGGGTTTAAATGCCATTTAAATGATTTGTCCTAAACAGTAGTCATAACTTGATCTAACATGCATGAAAACAGTGCATATGGATAGATTGGATTTTTCTGATCATTTTTCATATATAATTTATTTGATTTGGAGCTACGGTTGATTTTCTATGATTTTTAGAAGTTTTAGTTATTTTCTGGAATTTCCTGTATAAGAATAATTCCATTAATTGAATTAATGCGTCACCACTGCGTCAGGGTGACGTCAGCGGTCAACGGGGCCAGTCCTGGTCAAATTGACCTGTGGGCCCTGCGTGTCAGTAGTTAGTTTAACTAACTAATATTGGTTAGCGTTAAACTAATACTAACCTAGTTTAGTTAGTGGCCTAGGGCCCACGCGTCAGTGACCCAGGGGGTCAAACTGGGCCCACCCGGTCAATGGTTAGTGGGGTCAAACCCACCAGCGACTCGATGCCGGCGAGGCCCGAGACGGTGGCGCGGCTTGAAAAACGCCCACAAGGCATGGGCGAGGCTATTCTAGGGCTCGTTGGAGAGCTCTTGCAGGCGCGCGTCTAGTGGTGGTGGAGGCCGGGCCTATGGTTGCCGGAGCCAATGGCGGCGAGCACGAAAACGGCGGCCGACGTTCGGGTGAGTTGCGGGTTTGGTGTTGCAGCTCGCAAGCGAGCCAACTGATGCGCTGGGGCTACTCTATGGGGTGCTACGAACGTGTTGGAGTCGCCGGGGTGACCAAATGGTCACCGGAGCTGCATTGACGGTGAGCTCGGCCGGCGGCGTGCTGCGGGCAGCAAGGGGGCGACAGCTACGACGAGCAAGATGCAACGGGGTTAGGGGGGTTAGATGCAGGTGCTCACAGCGGGTCCAACGAGCGCGAGGGCGAGGTCGGGGACATCAGGTAGCTCCCGAATCGGCGGCGATGAGCTTCGGTGGCAGCGACGGAAACGGCGATGGTGACGATGAAGCAGCACGTCCGAGGCCGGGAGAATCGTCGAGGAGGAAGAGGCAGATGAGGCGGAGCTCGTGGACTAGCTGGCTTGGCATGGGGATGCTAGTGGCCGCGGCAAAGGCGAACGACGACGACGGTGGTCCTCGGGCGTCGCGCGAGAGAGCGAGTGAGAGGAGGGGAATGGGCACGGGAGAGTGAGAGGGTACGGGGCGGTCGAGGAGGAGTGCGTGGCGCTCGGGGCCGTCTCCAGCAGCGAGCAAGCAGGTAGGAGGTGGCCGCACGGCGGTGCACGCGCGTCGGGCACGCGCCCGTCCTCCTGGCAAAGGAGGAAGACGACAGGGGAGGTGGCGGTAGTGGGCTAGGCCGGTCAGCTACAGTGTTGGGCCGGTTGGTGTGCTGCACAGGAGAGGCCAGGTAAGATTCTCTCTCTCTTATTTGTTTTTGTTATCTATTTTTCTTCCTCTGTTTTGATTTAGTTTAGCAACTAAATCATTTTAATAAATTCTGTAGGTTATTATATGGCTTGCTAAAATATATACAAAGCCACTCACAAACTTCCAGAATTATTGGAGTCATATTTAATATATATTAAATATAAATCCAAAGCAAATAGTTATTGGATTAATTCAAATGGCCAAAATAAATATTTCTGTGACTCCAAAAATATTGGTTTGAATTTTACCTCTTACCAATATTTCTATAGAATAACAGGAACATTTTCTTGGACTCATTTGAGAAGATTTAAATGTTGGTTATTTTTAGAGGTTTTCTGAGGCTTTTGAAAATTCCTCAATTCAAGTTTCTGATGGAAAGTAGACATGATGCAACACTCTAATGCATGGACTAGCTGGGATGTGACAACTCACCCCCACTAAACAAGAATCTCGTCCCGAGATTCAAGTCGTGAGGTAAGAAGGCAGAGGGGGCACAAGCTAACACGGTCTTCACGGTCCAGGTTGCACTTCATAAGAACGTTGACACGATCACCATCTTTGTCTTGATGTCTTGCTCTGAGAACTCCAACTAACATGACAATGAGAGGAAAGGGAAAACTCCAGAAGGATCGATCTTCTCGAAGATCGAACAACTCAGGATCACGCATTGAGTGAGACATTGAAACATCTCTCGAGCTGAGACAAGAAACACATCGAGAGGGATGGAAGAACAAGCGACGGGGTTTGATTTGGTGGGCAACAATTCCACGCTTAGAAATATGGTGGACAGTGTCAAGGTGGCGAGGAAATAATTGCCATGATCCCGTAACAGGGTACTTTGGAAAAGGTGACTCGAAGAACTATTCCCTTAAGTGGCAAAAAGAATTACTTTTGATTCAGAGATCATTGAAACTCTTTATACGAGCTTAAGGCAATTCACAACAATCGTTTGGCGGAGTACCGAGGGATGGCATACCCGGACTAGAATGGATGATGTGGACTACCTTGTTAAAGACAGCGTAATGAATGATTTTTGCTTATCATCGGAGGTGGAGGGGACCCATGGTAAGTCCACCTTTGAAGATGATATTGGACAGCAACTACGGAGAAGGCCAACCCATGGGGGATTGGCACAATGGTGGTGCAACCTGGGAAGAAGAAAAATATATATGCAAATGCTAGGAATGATTCTGGTAACTGGGGAGGAACCCCATCAGTAGAGAGTGGGTCCACTATTGAAAATTTACAGCATAATCGAGGAAACTAGGAGCAATCCCAGTTAGTGTCGATGACAACACCTAGTGCTTGTGCGTGCTCTCAAGAACTTGAGCATTTGCATAATCATCAAGGTTTTACCAATATCCGTGCTAGGGTCCTGGCAACACAACATACCACCAAGATGAATAGTGATGGACGATGCAGATGCAAAGGAAGATAACACCTTCTTAGATTTCACCTTAGCGAGGCGAAGGGATCAAAATTAGGATGATCGACCGAGAGACATTTAGCACTCCGCTTCTAATGTTCTCCTTGATGTACTAGCGTATCCCATTCATAGAGATGGTTTGATATCTAGAACATGAAGTAAAGGTCGGACTTCGGGAACACAAGAATCCATAAGGAATAACTATGGAGTAAATCCTACGAAATCCTCATGTGGAGGTGGCCAACTTCCTCAATCAAGATACTACAATAATAGGTCTTCTGGCTGGGTGTGTTGGCCACGACATCCACTTTACCGGTTATCGAGAGACCAATATTATAGTTCTTGGGAAATGTCCCAACGATCATATCTGCCTGAGATTCAGATCTGGTTGGTGTCAGAATATTCCAGACTCATCAAGTCTAGAAAGAAAAATTAAAGTTTGCAACACAAATCGACGAGATGGCATTGCGAGATTCTCGAGGAATGGACTACGGTAGTATGCTCCAAAACATGAGCTGGTTCTGCTACAAACATGTGAACACGTTGTCCCAGACAAGCATGAGCACATGGTAGTCTTACAACGAAACACTACCGAGTTCTGGTTGGGAACCATCATCGAGGATAACGGAATCTTGTACAAATCCGTCTAGTACCTTCAGGACTAGCACGTAGAACCTATTATCCTTGAGCAAATCAATCAGTGGCTTGGTCTTCTAGGAATACATAAAGAATGGAGATGATCAGTACATCCGACCATAGAATACTTCGCACATGCATGACTGACTTGGGATGATCCCGGAGGGAACAAAACTAACTTTCTCAAATTCACGGCGGCAACTTGCACCTAATACACGTGAACTTGGAGAGAGTCACTTCTTACACCAAACATGTATTTCATAAACGGGACATGAAGATAATGCTTACAAAAGTTTCCAACACTAACTTGATGATCAACATGAATCATGGAGGAGACACGATGCTGCTGATGGGCTCAACAGCAACTCATCGGAATTTCCATACCACTGGACTTCCACCATCATGTGAACAAGGTGATAGCATTGGTCAGTCCCGAAGAGTATAATGGTGTATGCTTGAGGAATCAACCACGAGTAAGACAACATTACGAATATCGTTGGTTCTTATTTGACTTGACCATAGCCCATGCTCAAATCAAAGATTGTTTAAGATAATAGATCCAACAAGTGATCACAGGGACCAATTGATGAAGATATCATCTTTCTTCAACATACACACACACACACACAAAGATATCCCTTAAAATGAACTAAGTTGGCAAGCTTTTATCTTCCAACTCTCCAAGTTGTTGTTTAGCTTAACCAACTTGCTCAGGGTATCCGACATAGGTCCTTGGAGAAAGGGTGGTTTCGAAAACCAACTTGATCACGAACTCAACATAGCGGTCAAGTGACAACCTGGTGATACTTCCGAGAAGAAATTCGAAAAATCACGAACCACCAATATGTTACTAAGCTCGAGAACAATCTTCCTTTTCAGGGCAAGACGATATGATCAATAGAGCAAGGAATTGACACAATCCTAACTCATTGATCGGAGGGTGCACCGGAAATAAGGACTAGGTAGCACGATCAATCTTAGAATGATGATTCCATAACCAACACACTAAGAATGAGATTTTCATCCATTAACCACTAAGCAACACGGTTGCTAGGGGTATTTATTTCACACATCATGATTCTCTCGTCGGCGTTCCCGTTACAATAACACGAAACCGAGGAATGAATAATGATGACAAGAAGTATCACTGTATCAAGAGTTCATAGGATGGTGTGCAATTCCCATAATATTCTTAATATAAAGATAATAATACTCCAAGGTAGAGCAAAACAAAAGCTGGATTAGCAACTTGATCTGCGGAGCACAACTTCTTTGACCCAATCCTGGATATGGATCAGGTTCTGGAGTTTGTTTCTCCTAGTCATTCCAGAATAGAATGGCTTGACGGACCACAAGAGTAATAGGCATCGATAAACGAATGCACACATACCCTTGACTATCAATTGATAGACGGAGGTCAGAATACAACTAAGGAGGAGCAATTCGAGGAACATATAACTTTTTGAGTTGTGGATGCATAGGTTAGTATGTCGAATCAAGTTCAACAGGTTTCTTCCGGATAACCCATGCAGAAAAGTAGAACTGGCAAAGTCGCAATATAGAATGGAGAGCCCATCGAGAGCACTCCTGTTGTGATCTTTTGATCCAACAAACATCTGCCGTAAGTGGTTCATAGTATTTGGAAGAAGGAAACACCACGGACCTCGAGGACTAATGCAAAGGTTACAAATTTCCTAAAGGAACTAGCAAACACTATCAACATGAGGTAAGTGGGGTGAATCTCGGGTTCAAAACCCAGAAGTAGAATACCTACTAACTAAATGGCATCACGGGATGCTTTTCGAGAATAATGGCCAGAATCATCACACTGGGGCACAAATCATGGCTAGATTACTAGATGATCCCCTAGGACACCTAGGGTCATAATAATAATTCCAACATATATGTCGAGGCAATAGAATACCTCAACTCAGCAATTAGTGTGATTAACTTGGCCCAAAGGAACATAAAAACCAGAGGGAAAGGATTTGCAAGTGCATCAGATTGTTTAGAAACCTGGGATGACTCGGACAGCATAACGGCTGTAAATGCTCAGAAAAGATTTGAAACATTCACAAGGATTTGCATAATCACTTAACAACATCATATCAAGGTTCTGGTTCAACTGAGAACATACTAAAAGTAGTAGAAACTGAATTGAGGCTTGAAACTATCAATCCTATAAGTCTCTAACATAGTAACTTGTCATCCTAGTAGATAGATGAGAAGCCTAGTTCCTAAACCCCGTAGAAGAGAACAGGATGACTCAGATCAGAAGGCCATGAGGTATAAGGAGTAAAAAGAGCCTTACGTTCCCTTCCACAATCAATTCCCTTACATAACTAAAGCATTTCTAGACACAACTTCGACCAGTTTGGCTTGGTAATCCTAGAGGCAGTCAGGCTCTGATACCAAAGCTGTCAGGACCCCGACTCAATGCCACATCGATCTAGCATGTAACACCTCATATCACTTTGCGGCCTCACGCACGGTATTCCCACGGGTGTCGCCTTACCTTTGCCCGGGACCGTTTGCGCCTTTTGGCACACGTATATGATAGTGTCGCTAGCATCCATATGATAAGGAGCCCGGGCTGACATGGCTAGTCGTAAACCCAAAGTGGCACAAACTTATAGGGACAGGCATCCATGACCCAGCATCGAACGTGTCGGTCATCAGTGAGTGAATCCAGGCTATAGCACTGGGCTAGTAGGACTCCGGTGAACTGGGCTGTAGCGGGCTAACAGGACTCCGGTATTCATCGCGTGACATTTCCTCGAGGGGACAGACACAGGAACGAAGAAGGACACATGCCGGCCAGCCTAAGTGTTCCGGAGCAGTAGCAAGCTACCATGGCTCGGTGGAAACACTAGGAGACATTTCCCGGTAAGAGAGGCTACTAAGGATAAACAACTAGATAGTCAGATCCCACACATACCAAGCATTTCAATAACATACACACAATATGCTCGATATGTGCAAATACAACATGGCATCACAACATGACTCTACGACTCAAGTATGTATTCATTAGGCTCCGAGGAGCGAGATATTACAAACAGGGGTCTCATGACCCAACATTCAGAGCATACAAATCAAGGCACA
Organism: Triticum timopheevii; assembly: GCA_963921465.1. Lineage (NCBI taxonomy): Eukaryota > Viridiplantae > Streptophyta > Magnoliopsida > Poales > Poaceae > Triticum > Triticum timopheevii. Next base: position 83,161,138 of record OY997264.1, read on the forward strand.
AGCGGAAGCTTAACATGTCTGAGTACAGACATCTACAAATGAAAAAGGCTTAGAAGCCTGACTATCTACTAGATCCTGCCGAGGGCACAAGATCGTAGCTGAGGTAACAAGCTAAATGTCGAAGTCCACGCGGAACTACTAACGAGACTAACGTCTCTCTGCCACGAGACGAGCGCCCTTCATGACGGCATCATAATATTTTTCGGGACAGCGATGCGCCTTGCCCTCCGGCGGCCCGTGCTTCACTAGCTTCTCCGCATCCAGCTTGCCCCAATGCACCTTCGCACAGGACAAAAGGCCTGGCAGGCACCCTCAATGCAAACGGATCGCTTGATCACTTCAAGCCACAGACAGGCATCTACCATCCGCTTTATCAGGTCGAAGTAGCTAGCGGGCATGTGCTCACCAGGCCACATCCGGACTATGAAATCTTTCATAGCCACTTCGGCCGCCCTGTGGAGTTCAACCAACTGCTTTAATTGGTCACTCAGAGGAATTGGGTGTTCGGCTCCAGCATACTGGGACCAGAATAGATTCTCCGTTGAGCTCCCCTCCTTGGCATGATAGAACTCCGCAGCATCTGATATGCTGCATGGCAGATCTGCGAATGCCCCTGGAGAGCTCCGAATTCGAGTAAGTAAAAGAAACGCCTCCTCCACATGCTTGCTTTGCATAAAAAATGTCTTACCCGCCACTATCTTCTTGGCTGCCTGGATCTCCTGCTGGGCCTTTTTGGCTTCGGCCTTGGCATCTTTCATACTCGCAAGGGCCTTCGCAAGCTCAGACTCCTTCGTCTTGAGGTCACGCTCCAAGGAATCGAACTTCTTGCCGAGCTCCTGGAGCTCTTGCTGCACCTCGCCCACCCTAGCATTCTCCTTTTCGCGCTCGATGCGCTCCATGGCCGCCTTGTCTTCGGCCTCGGACAGCGCTTTCTTCAAAGATGCCACTTCAGTTGTGGCCTCTATTTCAAAGTCACGACACTTTGTCGTTAGAATCACAAATTTTGTCTATTCTTTATGATATTTGAACGAGGTACCACAAACCTTTGTTCTCTTCGAGCTGCCTCTTCGTGAGGCCGAGCTCTCCTTGTGCCTGCTCCAGGTCCCGTTTGAGTCCGGCGACCTCGGCCGTGCGGGCAGCAGCAGCAAGCAGCACTGCCTGCTTATTCACATGCACATCTACCATTAGACTCCTGCAGATTATAATCGACCCTCCGTTTGGCTTTTCGTTCCGAACACCAAACAGAGTATCAGGGGCTACTACCTATCGGGTAATAACTTCACATATTTTTTGATTACTTACCTCAAAACCCGTCAAGAGGCTGGTGCAGGCTTCGGTTAGTCCGCTCTTGGCAGACAGAACCTTCTGAATCACCGCACTCATAAGAGAACGGTGCTCTTCATCCATGGAAGCGCCGCGAAGCGCTTCCAGCGGACTATCCGACGCCTCTGGTGTAAGGGAAGTCATCGGCACGGGCAGTTTGCCCTCCCTAGTGAGGGGCTGCCTACCCGAATCCGGAACCATTGGTGGTTCCGGCACAGTATACGGCTGAGATCCCGGCTTGCTGCGGCTCTCGTCGGCACAATCCGCGGGGATCTTATACCCCGTGTGCCCAGCGTCTGGAATCTCACCTTGGGGCATCTCCAGAGTCACCTCCCCCTGCTCGGGGAGACTTTGGGACAACACCTCTGGGTCATCCACAGGCCAAGGAGTAGTGGCCGTCGGGAGCGAGTTCATCGCTGAATCACTCAAGGACCCATCCGAAGACGATACCTCGGGATGGACCCTGGCCGGACTGCATATATGAGTTCGGCGTTATAACAAACTATGAAGCGAAGTCGCACTAAAGTACAACAAAGTGCGGATACTTACGATCTCACTAGGGGCTTCCCCCTAGGCAGCCACTCCTCACTATAGGCGGCCATGGTGGAGTAATCCGGAAGGGACGCCTTTCCCTTCTTGGGCGTCCTGGCCTCCCCCTCTGGGGCGGCTTTCCTCTTCTTCTCCTCCCCAGTGCGGGGAGGCGGAGCGTCTTCGTGTTTTCCCCTGCCCCCGTGGGAGGAATCTGCCTCGTCGTCTTCGAACGACGAGGGTATGACGGCCTTACGCCAAGGACCTTTCTCGGTCCCCTGGGCCGCCTTCTCAGGCCCCTCGTCCTCTCTGGATGGGGCGGCCCTTTCTTCTTCCTCCTCTCCTTCGGGGGAGGAGTGTGCCTTGTCGTCTTCGGACGAGGCGTCCGGTATGACCTTTCACCAGAGACCCTTCCTGGTCCCCGGGGCCTTCTTTTCGGCCTTCTTTTCCGGTGCCTTGTAGGGCGCCAGGATTAGCATCTCCGTCAGGAGAGCATCTGCTGGACCTTCTAGCAGCGGAGCGGGACAGTTAATCCGCTCCGCCGTCTCCACATACTCCTGATCAAATACACACAATGACTTAAGTTTCCCCCATGGGTACACTGGGAAAAACTACATCCAGTGATAGTCAGAAAACTCACCGGACGGGGGAGCCACGTGGCGTGAAGTCCACGGTCCTCGGATGTGGGAGGAGGTATTTCGGAGGCCTTGAACGGCATCTTCCATGCATCCTTGTGCGTCATGCCGTAGAGCTTTCGAAGTGTCTGGTGTTCGGCCAGGACGAACTCCCACAGATTAAATACCCGTCTTTGGCACAGAAGAATCCGAGGGACAAGCATGACCTGGACCACGTTGACAAGCTTGATTTTCTTGTCCTTCATGTTCTTGATGCAGTTCTGAAGTCCGGTCGGCTCCGCAGGCTCGCCCCAGGCCAATCCCTTCTTTTCCCAGGAGGTGAGCCGCATGGGGATTCCGGATCGGAATTCGGGGGCCGCCGCCCAGTTGGCGTCGCGCGGCTCGGTGATGTAGAACCACCCCGATTGCCACCCTTTCACGGTCTCCGCGAAGGAGCCGTCAAGCCAGGTGACGTTGGGCATCTTGCCCACCATGGCACCTCTGCACTCCTCTTGCTAGCCGCTCACGATCTTCGACTTCACGTAGAAGATTTGTAGCCACAAGCCAAAGTGAGGCTTGATGTGGAGGAAGGCCTCGCACACGATGATGAACGCCGAGATATTGAGGACGAAATTTGGGGCTAGATCATGGAAATCTAGCCCGTACTAGAACATGAGCTCACGGACGAAGGGATGAAGTGGAAACCCCAGTCCACGGACGAAGTGGGCGAGAAACATGACCCTCTTGTGGGGTTCCGGGGTTGGAATGATCTGCCCGTCATCTGGTAGCCGGTGCGCGATGTCTGCGGCCAAGTATCCGGCCGCCCGAAGCTTCGCAATATGCTTCTCCTTCACGATGGAGGCCACCCACTTGCCTCCTGCTCTGGACATGTTTAGCTGTGCGGAGAAGGCTTAGACTAGGGCGCTGGAGCTCGAGGAGGCAAGGATGAGCAAAGGAGGAAGAAGGCGTGGGTGAAAATGGGGAACCCTTATCCCTTTATAGAGGCGACGAAAGCGGTGCGCCTCCCCACTTACCCGTTGAGAATCGCTTACTTCCCAAGCGCCACTATTGATGGCACGGTTGGGTTACCCATACCCGTATTGATGGGAATCCCGTGATAAGGGGACATCATCTCTACTTTGACAAGACATGTCAAGGAAATCGCCTTGCAATATGCGCTATGGCTGGTTGTGGGAAAACGGTTCGGATAATGACCGACCGTAGTGTCATGTCACGTTGTCTAAAGTTGTCAGCAGATTACATTTGTGAAATATCATTCTCTCTATGGTGGTATATGAAGATCATCTTGCAGATCTGGACACGGGTTAAGTGTTCAATAATTACTTTGGAGTATTCGGAGATGGAACCCGCCTTGCAATGCCGAAGACAAACTGCGCGCCGGACTCATCGTCATTGAAACCTGGTTCAGGGGCTACTGAGGGAGTCCTGGATTAGGGGGTATCCGGACAGCCGGACTGTGTACAACGTCCGGACTATTGAAGCGTGAAGATACAAGACTCAAGACTTCGGCCCGTGTCCGGATGGGACTTTCCTTGGCGTGGAGGGCAAGCTTGGCGATCCGGATATTATATTTCCTTCCTTGTAACCGACTCCATGTAAACCCTAGCCCTCTCCGGTGTCTATATAAACTGGAGAGGTTGGTCCTTAGAAGGCCGATCACAATTACAATCATACCATTATAGGCTAGCTCCTTGGGTTTAGCCTCTACGATCTCGTCGTAGATCAACTCTTGTACTACTCATATCATCAATATCAATCAAGTAGGAAGTAGGGTTTTACCTCCATCGAGAGGGCCTGAACCTGGGTAAACATTGTGTTCCTTGCCTCCTCTTACCATCAGCCTTAGACGCACAGATCGGGACCCCCTACTCGAGATCCACAGGTTTTGACACCGACACCCCTCCCCCATATATAAAGGAGTGGAGGAGGGGGCCAACCAAGAGGAGGAGGTACGCCCAAGGGGGGAGTCCTACTCCCACCGGGAGTAGGACTCCTCCTTTTCCTATTTGGAGAAAGAGAGGGAAGGAAGATGAAGGAGGGAGGAAGGAAAGGGGGGCCAGGCCCCCTCCATTTCGGATTGGGCTTGGGGGGGGCGCCCCCTCCCTTTCTCCTTTCCCCTCCTTTCCAACAAAGCCCATTAAGGCCCATATACCTCCCGGGGGGTTCTGATAACCTCCCGGAGCTCCGGTATTGTCCCAATCTCACCCGGGACCATTCCGGTGTCCAAATATAGTCATCCAATATATCGATCTTTATGTCTCGACCATTTCGAGACTCCTCGTCAGGTCCGTGATCCCAACCGGGACTCCGAACTACCTTCGGTACATCAAAACACATAAACTCATAATATAACCGTCATCTAACTTTAAGTGTGCGGACCATACGGGTTCGAGAACTATGTAGACATGACCGAGACACGTCTCCGGTCAATAACCAATAGCGGAACCTGGATGCTCATATTGGCTCCTACATATTGTACGAAGATCTTTATCGGTCAAACCGCATAACAACATACGTTGTTCCCTTTGTCATCGGTATGTTACTTGCCCGAGATTCGATCGTCGGTATCTCAATACCTAGTTCAATCTCGTTACCGGCAAGTCTCTTTACTCGTTACATAATGCATCATTCCGTAACTAACTCATTAGCTACATTGCTTGCAAGGCTTATAGTGATGTGCATTACCAAGAGGGCCCAGAGATACCTCTCCGACAATCGGAGTGACAAATCCTAATCTCGAAATACGTCAACTCAACAAGTACCTTTGGAGACACTTGTAGAGAACCTTTATAATCACCCAGTTACGTTGCGACGTTTGGTAGCACACAAAGTGTTCCTCCGGTAAGCGGGAGTTACATAATCTCAGTCATAGGAACATGTATAAGTCATGAAGATAGCAATAGCAACATACTAAATGATCAAGTGCTAAGCTAACGGAATGGGTCAAGTCAATCACATCATTCTCCTAATGATGTGATCCCGTTAATCAAATGACAACTCATGTCTATGGTCAGGAAACTTAACCATCTTTGATTCACGAGCTAGTCAAGTAGAGGCATACTAGTGACACTATGTTTGTCTATATATTCACACATGTATTATGTTTCCGGGTAATACAATTCTAGCATGAATAATAAACATTTATCATGATATGAGGAAATTAATAATAACTTTAATATTGCCTCTAGGGCATATTTCCTTCAGTCTCCCACTTGCACTAGAGTCAATAATCTAGATTACATTGCCATGTGATTTAACACTAATATTCATATCTGTATATGATTAACACCCATAGTTCACATCCTCATGTGACCAACACCCAAAGGGTTTTACTAGGGTCAATAATCTAGTTCACATCGCTATATGATTAACACTCAAAAGAGTACTAAGGTGTGATCATGTTTTGCTCGTGAGAGAAGTTTAGTCAATGGATCTGTCACACTCAGAGTCGTATGTATTTTGCAAAAAATAATCTATGTCTACAATGCTCTGTATGGAGCTACTCTAGCTAATTGCTCCCACTCTCAATATGTATCCAGATTGAGACTTAGAATCATCTGGATAAGTGTCAAATCTTGCAGTGACGTAACCCTTTACGACGAACCTCTTGTCACCTCCATAATCGAGAAACATATCCTTATTCCACTAAGGATAATTTTGACCAATGTCCAGTGATCTACTTCTAGATCACCATTGTACTCCCTTGCCAAACCAGGGCATAGTATATAATAGGTCTAGTCCATAGCATGGCATACTTTTATAGAACCTATGAGTGAGGCATATGGAATGACTTTAATTCTCTTTCTATTTTCTGTCGTGGTTGGGATTTGAGTCATACTCAATTTCATACCTTTGCAACACAGGCAAGAACTCTTTCTTTGACTATTCCATTTTGAACTACTTTAAAATCTTGTCAAGGTATGTACTCATTGAAAATCTTATCAAGCGTCTTGATCAATCTCAATAGATCTTGATGCTCAATATGTAAGTAGCTTTACTGAGGTCTTTCTTTTAAAGAACTCCTTTCAAACACTTCTTTATGCTTTCTAGAAAAATTCTACATCATTTCTGATCAACAATATGTCACTCACATATACTTATCAGAAAGGCTGTAGTGCTCTCACTCACTTTATTGTAAATACAGGCTCCACTACAAGTACGTATAAAACTATATGCTTTGATCAACTTATCAAAGTGTATATTCCAACTCCGAGATGCTTGCACCAGTCCATAGATGGATCGCTGGAGCTTGCACATTTTGTTAGCACCTTTAGGATTGACAAAACCTTTTGGTTGCATCATATACAACTCTTCTTTAAGAAAACCATTAAGGAATTCAGTTTTGACATCCATTTGCCAGATTTCATAAAATGTGGCAATTGCTAACATGATTCGGATAGACTTAAGCATCGCTACAGTTGAGAAAATCTCATTGTTGTCAACACCTTGAACTTGTCGAAAAGCTTTTTGCGACAAGTCGAGCTTTGTAGATAGTAACACTACTATCAATGTCCGTATTCCTCTTGAAGATCCATTTATTTTCTATGGCTTGCCGATCATTGGGCAAGTCCACCAAAGTCCACAATTTGTTCTCATACATGGATCCTATCTCAGATTTCATGGCCTCCAGCCATTTCGTGGAATCTGGGCTCATCATCGCTTCCTCATAGTTCGTAGGTTTATCATGGTCTAGTAACATGACTTCCAGAACAGGATTACCATACCACTCTGGTGCGGACCGTACTCTGGAAGACCTACGAGGTTCTGTAGTAACTTGATCTGAAGTTTCATGATCATCATCATTAGCTTCCTCACTAATTGGTGTAGGAATCACTCGAACTAATTTCTGTGATGAACTACTTTCCAATTCGGGAGAAGGTACAATTACCTTATCAAGCTCTACTTTCCTCCCACTCACTTCTTTCGAGAGAAACTCCTTCTCTAGAAAGGATCCATCTTAGCAATGAATATCTTGCCTTCGGATCTGTGATAGAAGGTGTACCCAATAGTTTCCTTTGGGTATTCTATGAAGACACACTTCTCTGATTTGGGTTCGAGCTTATCAGGTTGAAACTTTTTCACATAAGCATCGCAGCCCCAAACTTTAAAAAACGACAACTTTGGTTTCTTGCCAAACCAGAGCTCATAAGGCGTCGTCTCAACGGATTTTGATGGTGCCCTATTTAAAGTGAATGCAGTTGTCTCTAATGCATAACCCCAAAATGATAATGGTAAATCGGTAAGAGACATCATAGATCGCAACATATCTAATAAAGTGTGGTTACGATGTTTGGACACACCATTACGCTGTGGTGTTCCAGGTGGCATGAGTTTGTGAAACTATTCCACATTGTTTTAATTGAAGACCAAACTCGTAACTCAAATATTCATCTCCACGGTCAGATCGCAGAAACTTTATTTTCTTGTTACGATGATTTTCCACTTCACTCTGAAATTCTTTGAACCTTTCAACTATTTCAGACTTATGTTTCATCAAGTAGATATACCCATATCTGCTCAAATCATCTGTGAAGGTCAGAAAATAACGATACCCGCCACGAGCCTTAATACTCATTGGTCTGCATACATCAGTATGTATTATTTCCAACAAGTCAGTAGCTCGTTCCATTGTTCTGGAGAATGGTGTTTTAGTCATCTTGCCCAAAAGGCACGGTTCGCAAGCATCAAATGATTCATTACCAAGTGATTCCGAAAATCCATCTTTATGGAGTTTCTTCATGCGCTTTACACCGATATGACCCAAACGACAGTGCCACAAATAAGTTGCACTATCAGTATTAACTTTGCATCTTTTGGCATCAATATTATGAATATGTGTATCACTACGATCGAGGTCCTACAAACTATTTTCATTGGGTGTATGACCATTGAAGGTTTTATTCATGTAAACAGAACAACAATTATGCTCTAACTTTAAATGAATAACCATATTGCAATAAGCGTGATCAAATGATATTCATTCTCAACGCAAACGCCAAATAACATTTATTTAGGTTTAACACTAATCCCGAAAGTATAGGGAGTGTGTGATGATGATCATATCAATCTTGGAACTACTTCTAACACTCATCGTCACTTCCCCTCAAGTAGTCTCTGTTTATTATGTAACTCCTGTTTCGAGTTACTAATCTTAGCAACCGAACAAGTATCAAATACTCAGGGGCTACTATAAACACTAGTAAGGCACACATCAATAACCTATATATCAAATATACCCTTGTTCACTTTGCCATCCTTCTTATCCACCAAATATTCAGGGCATTTCCGTTTCCAGTGACCATTTCCTTTGCAGTGTAAGCACTCAGTTTCAGGCTTTGGTCCAGCTTTGGGCTTCTTCGCGGGAGTGACAACTTGCTTGTCATTCTACTTGAAGTTCCCTTTCTTTCCCTTTGCCCTTTTCTTGAAACTAGTGGTCTTGTCAATCATCAACACTTGACGCTCTTTCTTGATTTCTACTTTCATTGATTTCAACATCGCAAAGAGCTCGGGAATCATTTTCGTCATCCTTTGCATACTATAGTTCATCATGAAGTTCTACTAACTTGGTGAAGGTGACTAGAGAACTCTATCAATCACTATCTTATTTGGAAGATTAACTCCCACTTGATTCAAGCGATTGTAGTACCCAGACAATCTGAGCACATGCTCACTAGTTGAGCGGTTCTCTTCCATCTTTTAGCTATAGAACTTGTTGGAGACTTCATATCTCTCAACTCGGGTATTTGCTTGAAATATTAACTTCAACTCCTGGAACATCTCATATGGCCCATGACGTTCAAAACGTCTTTTAAGTCCCGATTCTAAGCTGTTAAGCATGGTGCACTAAACTATCAAGTAGTCATCATATTGAGCTAGCCAAACGTTCATAACGTCTGCATCTGCTCCTGCAATAGGTCTGTCACCTAGCGGGGCATCAAGGACATAATTCTTCTGTGCAGCAATGAGGACAATCCTTAGATCACGGATCCAATCCGCATCATTGCTACTAACATCTTTCAACACAGTTTTCTCTAGGAACATATCAACATAAACATAGGGAAGCAACAACGTGAGCTATTGATCTACAACATAATTTGCAAAACACTATCAGGACTAAGTTCATGATAAATTAAAGTTCAGTTAATCATATTACTTAAGAACTCCCACTTAGATAGACATCTCTCTAATCATCTAAGTGATCACGTGATCCAAATCAACTAAACCATAACCGATCATCACGTGAAATGGAGTAGTTTTCAATGGTGAACATCACTATGTTGATCATATCTACTATATGATTCACGCTCGACCTTTCGGTCTCAGTGTTCCGAGGCCATATCTGCATATGCTAGGCTCGTCAAGTTTAACCTGATTATTCTGCGTGTGCAAAACTGGCTTGCACCCATTGTGGATGGACGTAGAGCTTATCACACCCGATCATCACGTGGTGTCTGGGCACGACGAACTTTGGCAACGGTGCATACTTAGGGAGAACACTTTTATCTTGAAATTTAGTGAGAGATCATCTTATAATGCTACCTTCAATCAAAGCAAGATAAGATGCATAAAAGATAAACATCACATGCAATCAATATAAGTAATATGATATGGCCATCATCATCTTGTGCTAGTGATCTCCATCTCCGAAGCACCATCATGATCACCATTGTCACCGGCGCGACACCTTGATCTCCATCGTAGCATCATTGTCGTCTCACCAACTATTGATTCTACGACTATCGCTACCGCTTAGTGATAAAGTAAAGCAATTACAGGGCGATTGCATTGCATACAATAAAGCGACAACCATATGGCTCCTGCCAGTTGCCGATAACTCGGTTACAAAACATGATCATATCATACAATAAAATATAGCATCACGTCTTGACCATATCACATCACTACATGCCCTGCAAAAACAAATTAGACGTCCTCTACTTTGTTGTTGCAAGTTTTACGTGGCTGGTACGGGCTTAGCAAGAACCGTTCTTACCTACGCATCAAAACCACAACGATAGTTCATCAAGTTAATGATGTTTTAACCTTCTCAAGGACCGGGCGTAGCCGCACTCGGTTCAACTAAAGTTGGAGAAACTGACACCCGCCAGCCACCTGTGTGCAAAGCATGTCGGTAGAACGAGTCTCGCGTAAGCGTACGCGTAATGTCGGTCCAGGCCGCTTCATCCAACAATACCGCCGAACCAAAGTATGACATACTGGTAAGCAGTATGACTTGTATCGCCCACAACTCACTTGTGTTCTACTCGTGCATATAACATCTACGCATAAAACCTGGCTCGGATGACACTGTTGGGGAACGTAGTAATTTCAAAAAAATTCCTACGCACACGCAAGATCATGTGGTGATGCATAGCAACGAGAGGGAAGAGTGTGTCCACGTACCCTCGTAGACCGAAAGCGGAAGCGTTAGCACAACGCGGTTGATGTAGTCGTACATCTTCACGATCCGACCAATCAAGTACCGAACACATGGCACCTCCGAGTTCTTGGACACGTTCAACTCGATGACGTCCCTCGAACTTCGATCCAACCGAGTTTTGAGGGAGAGTTTCGTCAGCACGACGGCGTGGTGATGATGATGATGTTCTACCGACGCAGGGCTTCGCCTAAGCACCACTATGATATTATCGAGGTGAACTATGGTGGAGGGGGGCACTGCACACGGCTAAGAGATCTCAAGGATCAATTGTTGTGTCTATGGGTTGCCTGTCGGTGTCAAAACCGGCGGATCTCGGGTAGGGGGTCCCGATATATGCGTTAAGGCTGATGGTAACAAGAAGTAAGGGACACAAATGTTTACCCAGGTTCAGGCCCTCTCGATGGAGGTAAAACCCTACTTCCTGCTTGATTAATATTGATGATATGGGTTGCACAAGAGTAGATCTACCACGAGATCGTAGAGGCTAAACCCAAGGAGCTAGCCTATAATGGTATGATTGTAATTGTGATCGGCCTTCTAAGGACCAACCTCTCCAGTTTATATAGACACCGGAGAGGGCTAGGGTTTACATGGAGTCGGTTACAAGGAAGGAAATATAATATCCGGATCGCCAAGCTTGCCCTCCACGCCAAGGAAAGTCCCATCCGGACACGGGCCGAAGTCTTGAGTCTTGTATCTTCACGCTTCAATAGTCCGGACGTTGTACACAGTCCGGCTGTCCGGATACCCCCTAATCCAGGACTCCCTCAGTAGCCCCTGAACCAGGCTTCAATGACGATGAGTCCGGCGTGCAGTATTGTCTTCGGCATTGCAAGGCAGGTTCCTCCTTCGAATACTCCAAAGTAATTATCGAACACTCAAATCGTGTCCGGATTTGCAAGGTGGTCTTCATATGCCACCGTAGAGAGAACGATATTTCACAAATGCAATCTTCTGACAACTTTTCCTGATGACGTGACACGTTATTATGATCGGATCCATTATTCAAACCGTTTCCACACAACCAGCTACAACGCATATTACGAGGCGGGTTTTGTGACACGTCTTGTCAAAGCAGAGATCGTGTCCCCTTATTACGGGATTCTCATCAATATGGGTATGGCTAATCTCACCACGCCATTAATCGTGGCACTTGGGAAACAAGCGATTCCCAACGGGCAAGTGGGTAGGCGCACCGCTTCCGGCGCCTCTATAAAGGGATAAGATTCCCCCATTTTTGTCACATCCCAGCTAGTCCATGCATTAGAGTGTTGCATCATGTCTACTTTCCATCAGAAGCTTGAATTGAGGAATTTTCAAAAGCCTCAGAAAACCTCTAAAAATAACCAACATTTAAATCTTCTCAAATGAGTCCAAGAAAATGTTCCTGTTATTCTATAGAAATATTGGTAAGAGGTAAAATTCAAACCAATATTTTTGGAGTCACAGAAATATTTATTTTGGCCATTTGAATTAATCCAATACTATTTGCTTTGGATTTATATTTAATATATATTAAATATGACTCCAATAATTCTGGAAGTTTGTGAGTGGCTTTGTATATATTTTAGCAAGCCATATAATAACCTACAGAATTTATTAAAATGATTTAGTTGCTAAAATAAATCAAAACAGAGGAAGAAAAATAGATAACAGAAACAAATAAGAGAGAGAGAGAATCTTACCTAGCCTCACCTGTGCAGCCCACCAACCGGCCCAGCACTGTAGCTGACCGGCCCAGCCCACTACCGCCACCTCCCCTGTCGTCTTCCTCCTTTGCCAGGAGGACGGGCGCGTGCCCGACACGCGTGCACCGCCGTGCGGCCACCTCCTGCCTGCCTGCTCGCTGCTGGAGACGGCCCCGAGCGCCACGCACTCCTCCTCGACCGCCCCGTACCCTCTCACTCTCCCGTGCCCATTCCCCTCCTCTCCCTCGCTCTCTCGCGCGACGCCCAAGAGCCACCGTCGCCGTCGTTCGCCTTTGCCGCGGCCACCAGCATCCCCATGCCAAGCCAGCTAGTCCACGAGCTCCGCCTCATTTGCCTCTTCCTCCTCGACGATTCTCCCGGCCTCGGACACGCTGCTTCATCGTCACCATCGCCGTTTCCGTCGCCGGCCACCGAAGCTCATCGCCGCCGATTCGGGAGCTACCGGACGTCCCCGACCTCGCCCTCGCGCTCGTTGGACCCGCTGTGAGCACCTGCATCTAACCCCCTAACCCCGCTGCATCTTGCTCGTCGTAGTCGTCGCCCCTTGCTGCCAGCAGCATGTCGCCGGCCGAGCTCGCCGTCAATGCAGCTCCGGTGACCATTTGGTCACCCCGGTGACTCCAACACGTTCATAGCACCCCGTAGAGCAGCCCCAGCGCATCAGTTGGCTCGCTTGCGAGCTGCAACACCGAACCCGCAACTCACCCGAACGTCGGCCGCCGTTTTCGTGCTCGCTGCCGTTGGCTCCGGCCACCATAGGCCCGGCCTCCACCACCACTAGACGCGCGCCTGCAAGAGCTCTCCAACGAGCCCTAGAACAGCCTCGCCCATGCCCTGTGGGCGTTTTTTGAGCCGCGCCACCGTCTCGGGCCTCGCCGGCGTCGAGTCGCCGGTGCGTTTGACCCCACTGACCATTGACCAGGTGGGCCCAATTTGACCCCCTGGGCCACTGACGCGTGGGCCCTAGGCCACTAACTAAACTAGGTTAGTATTAGTTTAACGCTAACTAATATTAGTTAGTTAAACTAACAACTGACACGCAGGGCCCACAGGTCAGTTTGACCTGGACCAGCCCTGTTGACCGCTGACGTCACCCTGACGCAGTGCTGACGCATTAATTCAATTACTGGAATTATTCTTATACAGGAAATTCTAGAAAATAACTAAAACTTCTAAAAATCATAGAAAATCAACCGTAGCTCCAAATCAAATAAATTATATATGAAAAATGATCAGAAAAATCCAATCTATCCATCTGCACTGTTTTCATGCATGTTAGATCAAGTTATGACTACTGTTTAGGAAAAATCATTTAAATGGCATTTAAACCCTCACATATGGAGTTTGAATTTGAACCCAGGGTTCAAACCAACTCCATTTAACCTGCTGCTAGATGCATTAGCTCAAACCACAGCATATTGCCATGTCATGATCATGCATCATATTGTGCATTGCATTGATTGTGTTTCTTCTTTGTTTGTCGGTGCTTGTCCCCTCTCAGTAGACGTGTACCGACGATGTGATCGATGACACCGATGAAGAGCTATATTATCTTCAGAAGTGCCAAGCAAGCAAAACCCCCTTGTTCATTCCGATACAATCCTACTCTCTCGCTCCTGCTCTCTTTTACTGCATTAGGACAACAACTATTCATCTGTTACTTGCTGCGGTAGCTAAACCCCTTTGTCCTCTGCATGACCTGTCATTGCCACAGTAAATAGATGAAACCCACTACCATGAGTAGGAGTTGTTTGAGCCCTGTTGTGCCTACTCATTCATGCTTGTTTGTCATGCCTTCTACTGCTTAGAGTTGAGTCAGGTCTGATTCATCTGGGGTGAATCAGAGGTGTGTGAACATGTCCTACAGTGTGTGAGCTAAGTGTGTGAACACGATTTGGTAAAGGTAGCGGTGAGAGGCCATGTAGGAGTACATGGTGGGTTGTCTCATTGAAGCCGTCCTCAGGAACTGAGCTCTGTGTTTGTGATCCATGAAACAGCTACTACCATGCATTGGGCCCTGAAATATGACCCCGCTCGACTTCTTAATCACCCTTGTCCTCTGTCCAGGAGTTGCAAATAGTTTCTGGTGTTTGTAGTATGCTGGAGGCCGTGCGTAGCGCTGACCGGAGGGGTGGGCTGTGATGCGGTAGGCACGTGGCACGGTGTACCGGGCGCCCGTTTGGTGTCTCGGGAACCCTCCACACATCGTTCGGGGCCGTATGTGGAAACTTCGACCGGACTCCCTGCGGATGTAACCTGAATAGGCGATAAACCTAGACTAGAGACTTGAGTGTTTAGGTAGGTCGTGGTCTACACCCACGTCGGCTTTTGCTTGAAGTCTGCCGAGCACATGTCGTGTGCAGACGCTATGTGGTGGAAACATGTATGAAGAAGTACACCCCTGCAGGGTTATAATAATCTATTCGAATAGCCGCGTCCACGGTAAAGGACTTCTAGGTTGCCTATAACAGTTGATAGACAAGTGGAAGTGGATACTCTAAAATACGCAAGATAAGCGTGAGTGCTATGGATGGCGTTCTCGTAGGGAGACGGGAGGATCCATAGTGGTGTATTGATATGGTGAATATGTGGACTCGTGTGCGCCACCTCAAAGAGTTACTTGCAGTAGTAGTTCAGGATAGCCACCGAGTCAAAGCTGGCTTGCTGCTGTTAAACTCCACCACCCCCTCTGTTGATAAGATGCATATGTAGATAGTTCTGATGTAAGTCTTGCTGGGTACATTTGTACTCACGTTTGCCTATGTGCCAAGGACACGATCTTTGAATGAATGTACTTATGTCGTTTTTGTAATATAAAGACGAAGTTATTTGTGCTATATAGCGCTTTGTTTTATTTAAAATATTACCTTCTGTGCGGCTGTTTATAAAATTCTGAAAGTAGGCCAGTCATCGGCTTCCGCCCCCACGTAACCAGTACCGGGGTGTTCGTGGAAAACCCAAAACACTCTTTTATCCAAATTTTTGGTCCATGAAGGAGGTGTTTGGCGCAGCGAACAAGGCAATCGGACTACGCAGCTTTATAACTTTCACTTAGCCATAGAAGTCTACAATTTTCAATTTCGGCGAAGCCCCTAGAATTCGTAAAGCCGAATTGGGGCGCTATATACGCCTAAATCGGACGAGGCCAATTCCTCGCCTAAAGCGGAAAAAATCTTTAAGGATTTTAAGACCTCTCAAACAGTGACCAGCTCTCGTCGTATCATGTCGGTCAGTTTTCGACTTTCTCTACTGAGGTGCTCGTCCGGAAGAACCGAGACATAATCGCAGTAGTTCTCCCTGTGCTACCTTAGCCGATATAACGAAACGTAAGGTACCAAAACAAGGGAGCCGGGCAAACCCAACTATTGACCCAAGACATGATTCGGAGCTTATGCATATAATGCTATAAGTTCGGGGTGCCGCACTGTTGAAAGTGTTCGGACTTTTCTTGCCGTATTATGGGGCGCCATAAGAAGCCCGTGGCAAACTGAACGTACCAAGGGGTACGGATGCAATATTAAATAAACATGTATAGGAAAAATGTGCGAATAGGAATAATAAGCTGACGCTATATACTATCTCCCATTGATGAATAATATGTTTAATCGTATGTTTACAATGAATGCGTTTAAGCAGAAGTAAATAGGACTATTTAACATGTCCTATCCAAGGGCGGGCTGCATGTAGGTATATAAAACAGGTATAACGATCGTGAACAGATTCCACCTGGGTATTCCCTTTCTGCGCAAAGCATGTTGCCTCCTTGGTTTTCTCTCCTGTGTAAGTCCGACAATCCGGCTCTTCTGAAGAGGCTTCTCGAAAGCAGTGCCTTGAAAGGTAAAGGGGGGTTATTAAAGTATGTTGCGGTTATACCGCACTGTTGGCTGAGTCACTGTTGCACCTCCGCCTATGCCCATGGTATTTTGAGTGCGTAATTGTGTACGGGCGGCACGAATGCTGCTTTGATGGGGCTTGAGCGGAGGCCGGACTGCTAGTCGTGCTCTTGGCGTGCCTCGCGATCCTGTTGCGGGGTGCTCTGGACTCGCTTGACAGTGTTCGGGGTTGTTGTCACCGGATTGGTGGTTTGCTGGAGAAGGCTGCATTGTACTTCTGCTGCGAGGGCTGCAGTATGTTCTTCTGTATGGAGAGAGCGGTCCATGTTTCCGTTGACTGTTATGACCCCGCGAGGTCCTGGCATCTTGAGCTTGAGGTATGCATAGTGTGGTACCGCATTGAATCGAGCGAATGCAGTTCGTCCAAGCAGTGCGTGCTAACCACTGCGGAAAGGGACGATATCGAAGATTAATTCCTCGCTTCGGAAGTTATCCGGAGATCCGAAGACCACTTCTAGTGTTATGGAGCCCGTCCAACGGGCCTCTACTCCTGGAATTACACCTTTGAAGGTGGTTTTGGTGGGTTGATCCTTGAAGGGTCGATGCCCATTTTGCGCACTGTGTCCTGATAAAGCAGGTTCAGGCTGCTGCCGCCATCCATAAGGACTCGCGTGAGGTGGAATCCGTCGATGATTGGGTCTAAGACCAATGCGGCTGAACCGCCGTGACAGATGCTGGTAGGGTGATCCCTGCGATCGAAGGTAATCGGACAGGCTGACCATGGGTTGAATTTTGGGGCAACTGGCTCCATCGCATAGACGTCCCGTAGTGCTCGCTTCCGTTCCCGTTTGGGAATATGGGTGGCGTAGATCATGTTGACCGTTTTCACCTGGGGAGGAAATTTCTTCTGTCCTCTTGTGTTCAGACACCGGGGCTCCTCGTCATCGTCGTTGTGCAGCCCCTTGTCCTTGTTTTCGGTGTTTATTTTACCGTCCTGTTTGAACACCTAGCAGTCCCTATTAGTGTGGTTTGCTGGCTTATCCGGGGTGCCATGAATTTGGCACGAGCGTTCAAGTATGCGGTCCAGACTCGACGGTCCCTGATTGTTTCTTTTGAACGGCTTTTTCCGCTGACCGGATTTCGAGCCACTGAATCCGGCGTTGACTGCCGTGTCTTTAGTGTTGTCGCCATTGTTCCGATGCTTATGTCTGTTGCGCCGTGGCTTGCCGTTATTGTCGTGGACATCTGAGGTGCCTGAATTTATCGGCGTGGTGCTACTGCGAGCCAACCAGCTATCCTCGCCCGCACAAAAACGGGTCATGAGTGTCGTGAGGGCTGCCATGGACTTTGGTTTTTCCTGGGCGAGGTGTCGGGCGAGCCACTCGTCACGAATATTATGCTTAAAGGTCACCAGGGCTTCAGCGTCCGGACAGTCGACTATTTGGTTCTTTTTGGTTAGGAACCGAGTCCAGAATTTCATGGCTGACTCTCCAGGCTGTTGGGTAATGTGGCTCAAGTCATCGGCATCCGGTGGTCGCACATATGTGCCCTGGAAGTTGTCGAGGAACGTGTCCTCCAGGTTTTCCCAACTGCCAATGGAATTTGCCGGCAGGCTGTTTAGCCAATGCCGGGCTGGTCCTTTGTGTTTAAGGGGGAGATATTTGATGGCGTGTAGAACGTCTCCGCGGGCCATGTGAATGTGGAGAAGGAAATCTTCGATCCATACTGCAGGGTCTGTTGTGCCATCATATGATTCGATGTTTACGGGTTTAAACCCTTCTGGGAATTCATGATCCACCACTTCGTCAGTGAAGCAGAGGGGGTGTGCGGCGCCTCTATGCCGGGCTATGTGACTACGCAGTTCGAATGAGTCCGGGTGGCTATGTTCGGCCCGGCCGGACTTGTTCATAGTGTATCCGACGTGACGATCATCGTCACGTGTTGGGGCGCGCCCCCGCGATCCGTAGATCGATCTTGGCTGTCCTGCCTTGTTTTCCAGTATATCTTGCAGGTCCTGCCTATTGCTTTGGGCCGTAGTGTATTGGCGTGGGGGCTGGTATTCGGGCTGGTATGCCATTTTATCCTGGCCACGAGGTGGCCGGTCAGCCGTTTGGCGCTCGAGTCCGTATTCCTCAGCTGCCAGGACTTCAGTCCATCTGTCTGTGAGCAGGTCTTGATCAGCTTGGAGCTGCTGCTGCTTCTTTTTCAGGCTTCTCGTAGTGGCCATAAGCCGGTGCTTAAAGCGTTCTTGCTCCACGGGGTCCTCAGGCACGCCGAACTCGTCGTCGCCGAGGCTAATCTCGTCCTTAGAGGGGGGCATGTAGTTGTCCTCCTCCGGATATCCATCCGTCACCTGTTTGTCTGGGCTGTCCTGCCCATCTTCCTGTTCGGCCTGCTCGAAGGCAGGCTGATCGGGGTTGTATTCATCTTCGGCACCATCCGGACTGTTTTCGTCACCTGTGGCGGTATTGCTGTGGCGGGGCTTGGAGCGGCGCCGACGACGCCCATGCTTTGTTTTCTTCCTTGAGGGGTTATCCTCCATTGCCTCATCGCCATTGGTTTCTTTTGGAGTGTCCACCATATATATATATATATATATATATATATATATATATATATATATATATATATATATATATATATATACTAGCAAAAGGGCCCGTGTGTTGCACCGGGTACAAAATAAATAAGCATATTCTTAGACAGTTGAAAAAATACCACTCAAACTTTGCAAATAATCAGACAACTATAGCAGAACAACATTGTTGAAACAGTTTTGGTTCAAAAAGATTTTTCAAACAATTAATATTTTCAGTTTGTAAATCCCATAACCTTCTCAAGAAACCGAATAAGTAAAAAATGTATCTATTTTATATGCTCTTACTTGACGTTCCAAGTTGCATGGCCTTTGTACCCTTGGTTATTTGGCACATGGCAAGTTTAAACAATTTCTGTGGTCAAAGTACAGTAGTGGTCAAAAGTATTGGGATAAGATTTCTGACAAAATTGATAAATGATTTCAGTTTAAATAGTGCAAAAAGAAATGCAATTAGGAATCATCATTGCATGCCAAACATACCTGTACATTGCAATGGAAACAAAATTGTGCTCAATAACCTGAAATTTTCAGTATAACATCTGGTCTCACCCTGATTTTGATTGTATACCATTAGAAATATGATGGGTTTCACCCCAATGGTAGTGCCCTTTTTCCATTATTCAACAATTATTTCAGAAGAAAAGAAGAAAACACCACTAACTTCTCAATGTGCATCATGACTCAGTAAAGCTTCCAGTGCATGGACATACTTCCTCCTCCCTTTTATATAGCACATATGGCCATATGTGACACCGGGAGAAATAAATTGGGTTGTCACTTATTTTACAAACCCACTTTGCGTGCCACTGTGCGCTGTTTCTTCCATCCAACTTTGACACTGCGTGCTATTTCTTCTATTCAACTTTGACAACGTCAACAGCTAGCAACAATGTGAAAGTAATGTTTTTGTCGCCATGGCTACAACAGTTTGACTAAAAAGAAAAAGAAAAATAGCTACATTCAAGAACGGAGGGGAAACTTTGTCAAACTTGCAAACCTTGTGTTACCTGTGTTACTTTTAGCAAGTTAATATTACTTGTCTGAGGTGTAGATGATATCTAAAAAGCTCCCGGAGAAAGATGAAAAAAATGTTAACTATACTAAGTTAAATATATATAATACAAAACCTGCAAGGATCCACTTTTCTATACATCAACTTACAGAGGATATATTTGTTTATTAAGCTAAACTTGTAAAGTCACATATTTACAAGCTGCATCTCGTTCTCCTCCAAAAGAAAAGAAAATAAACAAGAAAATACAAAATCTAAAATCCCAAGAACTCAGACATGAAATCATTGGAAGCAATGTGATTTACAAGAGAGATTTTGGGTTCACCTTGCTGCAATTCATGCATCAGCGATTGTTAGAGAATCAAGGGCTATTATACCTCAAGACAATGTGTTTTGTAGTTGCCAAGCTTGACGACAATTCAGGGAGTTCAATTCCAAACAGGTTAACCAGCCTATGGATACTGTGGAAATCCTCCCCCTGCAATGGTTTGAGTGTTCAGGTTCACATATTTATGGACTACTTGTGAGTAAAATAAATTTTGAAGCTGATATATTATCATCACAACCTGAATAACAACATCTGGATGTGGAATTTCACTTAAAACTTGCTGCGTTTATCAGTAGTTTTGGAAGCAAAATAATCTTTGGTGCTACAGGAGAGCCTAGAGGATGGTTCTCCATCTTCTTTGTAGAAGTCAATGTGCCACTTCAGTTGTGCTTCAACAACACAACCACCACATTAAATCAGACATCATTTACACCTAGAACCGAATGTGCCAGTTTCAGTCTTGCAACAACACGACACATTATCAAGGGTCCGATGATTAGAGGCATTCCCTTCACCGGGCAAAATGCGCGTGTGTCTACAGAGAAATGACATTGGCAGCAGGCTAACATCATCTATAATGCGGGTTGGCTGTGTAGACGCTCAGAGATAGAGAAAATAAATACCATAAAATTTAAAACCATCTAAACGTCCTCTCTTTCACCACTTGATGCTAAGTATGGGTGCTAATTACAGATTGAAAACAATTTCAGTACTTTACCTTGTGCGGAGGAAAATACCCAAGTGCTTGATGTATCTTTTGTCGCCGATGCCACATATTCACTGTGAAACTAATCATACCACCTTATGCTATCATCTAGCACTGAAGATGGTCCAAGAGGAAGAGCTGCTCACCATAGTAATCTCAACAACGCTGGCCTGCTCGAAGATAGCATCAGCGTCAAAAAACACATCGACTTGCTGTGGTCTGTATGCATCGACCAAATGATATTCTCATGCTAAGTACATCGACTCTTCGTCGACATTAGTATACATCGACTTGCTGTGGTCTGTGTGTTCTAATGATATTCTTAAATTCCATTGCGGTGAGGACACATGACTTTGAAAAAATTGAATACTGACAAGTGCAGGTCGCCTGTGTAGATGCATAGAGATTAAGAAAATAGATGTGATGTCATAAATTAAAAATCATCTAACTGCCCTCTCTGTCAATACTTGATGCTAAGTAGGGCGCTAATTACAGATTGCAAATACCTTCGGTATTCTACCTGCGCTTCTACCTGCGCTTGATGCATCCACCAATGAGGCTCAACTGCCGATCGACTGGGAAACAAATCCCAGCACCTTTTGCTACCATCCAGCGTTGAAGATGGTCAACAAATCCCAGCACTTTTTTGCTAGCATCCAATGTTGAAGATGGTCTAAGAGGAAGAGCTGCTCACCTCGGCAACCTTGACGACGCCGACCAGATCGAAGAGCTGCAAGGCGCTTGCTGCTGACGTCGTAGCGCAACCTTGACGACGCCGACCAGATCGAAGAGCTGCAAGGCGCTTGCTGCTGACGTCGTAGGGAAGGTCGCACACGTACACCATGGCCTCCTCCGACGGCTCCACATACTCCCAGACCTCCTCCACACCACCACGACCTCCTACTCCACCTCAACCGCCGGATCCTCCTGGGCGACGGCATCCAGGACCTCATCCTGGACTGCAAAGGGAGGGGATCTGGGTCTAGGGATCTGCCTTCCAGTTGGGATGTGATGCCCTGCGCATGTGTGGAGAGGCTGCGCGGGGATTGAGATCGAGCACAGGAGAGGAGGAACAGGGGTCGTCGGTCTCGAGAAGAGGAGGAGACAGGATCGGTCGTGCATTTTTTTTTTTTGAACACATCGGCCGTGCGTATTTGTTTTTTTTAGCTGGTGCGTATTTGTTTATAGCAGGCCGAGATACAAAGCGCGAATCGTTTTTCACTTATCCATGGATTGCGGGTTGATTGTCCTAAAGTGGACGGTGTTTTCTGCAAAAAAAGGACGCGACGGTGAACCCGGAGATCCAATTCGTGCTTTATTATTAAACTAGTACAAATGCCCGTGCGTTGCACCGGGCGATAAAAATGGTAGAACCTGCTTGATGAGTCATTTTTCGCCATTTTTAATATCTAATTCTAATAAATGTTGAACATGGAAATTTCTTTTTTTAATAAAATTTAATATTTCATTAAAATGTAAACTCTATAAAATAATATTTTTTTGAAAAGAATGTATTTTTGTAGTAAAGAAGTGATTTTTTGGGCGAATTTTTAAGTGTTTTTAAAAATTACGAACATATTTTTTTTGAAATATTTTTAAACTGTTTTTTGTGTTGACTTTTTGGGTATTTTTGTTTGGTAATTTTTACAGATAGTTGGTAGCTTGGTTGGGAGATTTATTTATTTTACTATCTGGGATTGGCTCAAACAAAATAGTTAAGGTGCATGGAAGGACCCACGAACTTATCTTCGTACCGCTGCGACCCCTAAAAGAAGATCTTCTTACTGTTGGGCCGTGAGGGCCCAAGAATATGTAATTGACCCTTTCTTTTGCTACATATCTAAAACTACCATCAGGGATGCAATTAAACTAATTGATAATTGAAGAAAGAGCAGAATATATGAAACTTCAAGAATTATTCCAGCATCATGTCCAAGAATAATAACCAAGTTCAAGCCACCATGTTCAGGTATATATGTAGTCATGAACATGAAATTCTTTGGTTCAATCCAAATGCCATGTGTACATGAGCTAAATATACTTATACTGGTCTAGCACAGAAAGAAGTACATGATCGGCAATGGCAAAACCTGATACAGTATAGACTTGTATACCAAGGGAAACTGGAACAAAATGGTTTACAAAATGTACAAGCTTTACTCTCCGGACTCTGCAGGCTATAAAAACAGAACACACTCAGGTGCCGGTTCTTCAAAATACAAAGTCGTAGTTGCATTTGTTCAGAACAAAGAATGAAGCATTCATAGCTTAGCCGCCCTCTGCTTCAGTTAAATAATACGTGCTAGCTTGCTTATGGATGTGCCCAGAAAACTCGGAGTGAACAACTCTGAACCTGACTCTGGCTAAAAGAACAAAATCATTGGCTTGATTTAACTTATTATGTGTTCTGCATTATGGACACCGTGACATCAGTAGCAACTTGAAAACATGTTTCAATTGGTAAATATAAGAAACTTAGTGACGACGCGTGTTATTTGAGGATGACAATTGTTCTCTCCCATACCCTTAATCAACTCATACACTCTGATATGTAAATTCAGGCCATATACATTCAGCTTCTACTACAAAAAAAAAATGAACCTAGAAAACCTAGCAAGTACTATTACTTTTCAAGGACCAAAAACTTGAAAGAGGAATAACATAGAAGAAACGAAGAACAAACCTCTAGTGGAAGCATTACATGCATTTGTGAGTCCAAGCATAATATCTGCAAGAAATTCAGAAAATACAACATGCCTCCAAAATTCAGAGATCTCATGACAGGTGGACTGATGCCAAATATATCTTTAGATAAAGAGGGGAGTGAGATAAAGAATGTGCATGTTTCCCTAGGTAGTCTGATGATCCGAAGCAAATTATCCACAAGGAATAGAAAAAAAATTCAGTAGAACATCAAAGGACCAAATGGGCAAACAATAATATAATCTTGAAAAGAAATACCAACATCAGTAAATTTTACCACGAAACAATGGCAGTTCTCTGGCACTTCTTTCCTTGTACCCAAAATAATTCCAAAAATAACATACAACAAATTACAAAAGTTCCAGAGAAGGTAATCTGATTTACTTTAGTCGTCGTATAGTGCTTCTACTTAGCCTAATAGGGGTAGCGCCACTCAAAAAACCAACAAATCAAATCAATCTTGCAAGCTTTTTCTTCACTGTAACTATTCCGCAAGACTGCTCAAATATAAGCTATTTAGAAGAGCACAACTATAGTACTGTGCGATATTTAGAAATCAGCTTGTGCGCTCAAGTGCAACTCAATTGCATACCAGTTTGGTGATGGCAACTAAATCTGAAATCCAAAAGCTTAAGTAACCTCAAAGTTGAGATATCGCTTCTTTGCAGCTATGTTTCCACTGACAAATCGACTTCCTGCTAATGGAGCAACCCAATGATTAGTGGTAACATAATTAAAATACTGCAGTGATACTTTTTTGTTGGTAAGAAACATAATTTCAGTGCTAGAGATAAATTATTTGTTTCAGCATGCTAGAAATAAATTCTTTGTTTCGCCAAAATGACAGTATTTTTCTGTTCGGGAAACTTGATGTTTCGGCAAGATCCTAAAAACAGCAGCAACAAATATTTGCAGCAGAATTATAACATATATACTGAAAACTATATGCTCAGAATTGGATGATGATATTCTGACGCACAGCGGCGAGGCCATATCTCGGCCTCACCATCTCAAAGCGACACATAAGACAAACAAAAAGGAAATCCAAATCGCACTTGTTCCTACTATATATCTGCAGATCACAAACCATGGCTTCACAAGCTTCCGCCACTCGAGCACATATGCCCGTTCGAGGTTCAACTATCATTATTCTCTTGTGTACAATCAGGACAGAAGCAGCATAATTTTTCTGACACTTGAATTCAAAAAAACTACTAAAACCAAATTCATGTTGCTATTTGGACGCACAAATACTCTGTATCAACTAATGCATTGTGCATGGAAAACGGGAAATTACCTCTTGTTACAACCAGGAGCTTCAGGATTTACTTTGCTTGTTAATTCCACCGACTACATTGGTGTAGCTCTCTTCCTTGCCAGGTCTATTCCTCAGCTGCTGCACGAGAATAAACAACAGTAAGCGATTTAGCCAATGTGAAGTCATCGTTTTACTTTCACCTATCTTAAATCGGAAGTGAAAAAGAAACTCAACTGTGCACATTAGCAGAAATCATCGTCAACAAAACCATAATGTACTGCCATGGGAAACAACACCAAATAAAGCATCATCAGTTCATATATGTAAGAAAAAAAATATGCTAGCAAGCAACAGTGCTGCTCCCGAAACTGTAACCGTCGAGTCCCGCGAGATACATAACCATCGACCATTGTTTCGTCGCTTTGCTCGCACATCAGACATACACGCCTTTGCCCAAACATCAGGGAAAGGTTTGGGCGCTGTCATCCTTGAATCTAGGGACAACCAAAAATAACAGATCAATCTCCATGCCCAACATAGTTTGCAAAATCAAGTGAGTATTTCCTCTCTCGATCTCCTCCCTCTGCTCAACTATGGGAGCCGGCAGAGCCAGACAGGGGAACTTGTGTGCGCAAACGTCAACTCCATATCAGGTCATGAGCTGGCGAGCAGCGCCCCGAGGAAGTGGAGATGGATGTACCAGGCAGAGGCAGCAGTATCTTTGCGCACAGCAGCACGAGGCAGTGACGGAGATCCTGGGGGAGGCACGGAGGTGGCGAGGTCAGTCCTCGGCGGGTTCACGCACAATTGGGTGTCCACCGGCGGGCAGCGCGCTCCGCCCGCCGCCTGACCTTCACCATTGACCACGCCTCCGGCCATCTCTCCTTCCTCTCCCTTCCCTCTCTCTTTTCTCCTGTCTCTCTCTCTCTCAAAATCTCCCTCCTCTTCTCCCACAGGTAGCAACCACTATGGATGGTGCTGCCCGAAGCTTTGCTCGCCTCCCATGGCGTGCCCCCACCTCCACTCCGGTCTCTCCTCGCCGGATCCGCCCCGCCGCACCCATTACCGTGCCCCTCGAGCTCCGGCCTCCTCCCATGGCGTGGCCCGCCTCGACTCCGGCCTCCTCCTCGCCGGATCCGCCCCGCCGCGTCCATTGCTGTGCCCCTCGAGCTCCTACCTCCCCCCATTGCCTTCGCGTGGTCTGTGTCCCTGCCCTCGCATGAGCGTCGTTGACTGCGCCGCCATCCACGGGAGGGGAGATCTCCGGCGGCGCGCTGCAGCTGTAGATAGGATCGGGAGGCAGTGCCGGTTCGGGCTGGGCTAATTTTTTTTTCTTTTCTCTCCTCGTACCTGTTCGGGCTGACTTATGAGTATGACTGCGGGTTGAATACTAACAAATACAGGGATTTTTTTACAAGATTGCCACGACACAACTGAAAGCGTAAATTCACAAAAAATAAAGCGTATTGTGACGGTGAACCCGGAGACCCAATCCGTGCTTTATTATTAGGGAGAGACTAGCACAAATGTCCGTGCGTTGCAACGGAAGTCTAGGAAAAAAAATATAACGTTGTTTATGAAACGGCGGGTAAGAAAATAGGTGGAAGACGAAGCTTTGGAGGCTCGCTGCTCTAAATTTGTAAGGATGATGCTAACTAAGTGACAACATTTTTACTTGGGGACGACATTCCGATGACCTCATCAAGGTGATGCAAGAGTTGGCAACATCTGGTTCGCGTCCACATATGTCATAGATCTTGGTCTGTGGCCAATAAAATAATCAGATGAGGGGCAATGTCTAAATTATTGACAGTATCTAGATTAGTATATTGGTGTCAATAATTGGAAATTCCTCACCGAGCTAAGACTCCAATCCACGCTTTGCATTAATTCAACTACAAAAATTCATAGCATTATTTTTTAATTTATTAGCATGTGGAACGTGCAAAGCCAACATGCGATTCAATATATGTCGAAGGGATCGAACACAGGATCTCGTGGAAGAGACCACGCGCCACAACCAGTTGAGCTAACGAAGGTTGTTGAACAAATAGCAGCGTAAAGATTTAAAAATCAACACCCAGCATCGATCCGACATATTTCTAGAATTTCAAACGCAATGAACCAAAACTGAGTATTTTATGAAACACAAACAATTTTAGCTTTGTAAACATTTTTTAAATGAAATTTTTCAAAAAAGGAAACATTTTCAGAATTTCTGAACTTTTTTGGAAAACAAGAACATTTTCAGAAATTCCCAGACATGTTTTAATTTGAGAAAAAAAATCGAAACATGATTTTTTTTGAATTTGTGAACAAATTTGAAAACAGGAACAGTTTTTTAAAATTCCCAAACATTTTTGAATTTGTGAACAAAATTTTGAAACATGAAACTTTTCTGAATTTTTGAACAAATTTTAAAAACAGGAACATTTTTTGAATTTTGAGAACAATTTTCGAAAATGGATTTTTTAAATCCTGAACAGTTTCTAATTTGTGAACAAAATTTTATAACACGGACATTTTTGAGTTTATGAACAAATTTTGAAACCTCAATATTGTTTTAATTTTGAACAAATTTTGAAAACTGAGACATGTTTTTTAAACCAAACTTTTATTAGTTTGTGAAGAAAATTTTAAAAGGCGAACCCTTTTTGAAATTCGGAACATTATTTGAAAATAAGCAAAAAAAATTGAAATTGTAAAATTTTATGAAATTTTTGAAGAAATAACTAAAAACAGGAACATTCTCAAATTTGTGAAACATTAGTTGAAAAAGGAAAAAAGAAGAAAGAAGAAAGAAAAGGCGAACACTTTTTGAAATTGAACATTATTTGAAAATAAGCAAACAATTTTTGAAATTGTTAAATTTATGAAATTTTTGAACAAATGACTAAAAATAGGACATTCTCAAATTTCTGAAACATTAGTTGAAAAAGGGAAAAATCAAGAAGGAAGAAAAGAAAAAAAGAAAAAAGAAAAAATAAAAAATAAATACGAAAAAGAAATATAAAAAGAAAAACCGGTTCAAGAACCTTCTAGAAGGTTCCCAAAACCAGAAAAAAACCCGGCTTGGAAGATCATAGAAGGTTTCCGAAACCGGGTATGGCTGAACGCTAAACAGGCCGGCCTACCCGGAGCGCTCATCGATGGCTTGTGTGAGTAACACCCCAGCACCGCAAAGAGCTAACTGGGCTTCTGAAGGCCCATGAAGCTAGTGTAACGCCAAGCGCAGGAATTTTTATGTACGCTGAACGATTTTTACGCAATTATTAGTACCACCTCGTTTACATTATGATTTTATCCATACAAATCGTGAAAGCGTATTATGACATAAGAAGAAAGCGTATTGCGATGGTGAACCCGGAGACCCAATCCGTGCTTTATTATTAGGGATAGATATCTATCCCTAATAATAAAGCACGGATTGGGTCTCCGGGTTCACCGTCACAATGCGCTTTCTTCCTGTGAATTTACGCTTTCAGTTCGAATTTAAAACATATATCCAAGGTGGTACTAAATTTCGTGCGTACAGTTTCGTTTCACAGCTTCGTATCACATGGGCCAGAAAATTTGCTATGGGCCACGGGCCGCCGCCTACCCGGCTCCAGCCGAACGCGCGCCGGCCGCTCTGGCACGGCGGCCACAGCTAAAAAGAAAAACGTTTCGCGATCGCTGACCTGCACCCGAGCCAGAGCGAACCCTACCCGAGCGAATCATCCCGAGCTTTTCCCTCAAGCCGCCGCCACAACTCATCCCGCACGCCGCCACCGCCGCCGCCGCACCTCACCCCGCTCTGCTATCCACTGCCGCCGCACCTCACCCCGCTGGCCAAGGTAACCTCACAAGTCTTTGCTTGCCCCGTCGCCCTCGGCCTCCTTTACGCTGGACGATCCTCCTCGACGCTGGACGATGCTGACCTGCCTCTGCCTCCTATTTGATGCAGGTGCTTGAGGAAGCGACGGCTGCTGCGAGCAGAGCTTAGGGACGCCATGGAGTTTCTGGGGCAGCCCAGTTCGGCGTGGGAGGGAGGCGCCCCGGCCGCAAGCTGAAGTGTAGTTGCGCTACAGTGTCCGTGGGAGTGTCAAGTGTGGCCTCTTCATATGGGTTAGGGGTATGGCACACTCCTTGGATTTTCTTCCTCCCCTCCCCTTTCCGCGTGGATCAGTGGGTGGGTAGTTTGTGGATGGCTAGAGGCAAAATTGGGCAATGGCTATGATTTGTCGTTCATGTTATTGTGGATCCTAGAGCAAAGTTTATCTTATCCTCTGTAGTTAGTCGCCCACATTGGATAATTTGACCAAATTGCCTTGTCTGGAGAGGATGTGTACAGGAACATGCAGGAAAACTTCAGTCGGAGCAAGAGCCGGAGGTGCATCTGCGCAAGGTTGAACTGTCCACGTAGATCTTCTTCCTCTGCAGCTTGACAACTGCAGCAAGACTTTGCCTTGAGTAAGCATGCTCATGTACACGGCAAGAGGCAGTATGTTTGTCAGGAGCCCGGCTGTGGGAAGGTACATCCAACAAAAAGGGAATACATTTAACATTACACCTTTACCAATGGTATTAACTTTAGCGAACCTTCCTGTTTACTAGCATTGATGGATTTTCCAGTAATTTTAGGCTCGTATGTGAAATGTTTATAAAAGCATTTTTCTTCATCTTTCTATCCACAAGGACCTTTCTCTGTTTGCATAGTTATTTACGGATTTAAGGTTCCATGATTTGAATACATCTAATACCTCTGGTTATGTGTCAGCAAAGGTTCAGATAAATGATCAATTCACTAATTAATCAATCAGTAAAGGATCAGTTGTTTAATCCTACTAGATAGATACTCCATTCATCCAATCGACTCTGAGAGTTAATAATGGATTGATGCAGTACATACATTCCTTCAAATAATTTAATCCTACTGGACTGATACTCCATTCGACACAGAGAGATTTAAGATCCATATGTATCGAAGTCTTGATCTTTTTTCTGGTCCTGCTTAACCGGATTAGATGTAATTTTGGTCTCCGCCTGAGCTCTAGCTGCCTCATGGATCTTTTTAGCATCTACAACGAGCATTTGTTTGATGCATGGATTTGTGCTCTATGCGCTGATCCATTTGTTTGATGCATATGCTTATTCATGTGCTGCCACCATGGGGATGGTCATTTATATGTTGGAAAGCATTTGGACTGTGTGAGCAATTATAGTAGCCCTTAAATTGTCATGTGATTTATATCAACGTCTTAATCTGGTAAATTTTTGGATTTATGCAAATGCCATTGTAACATTACTAGATTTGCCGAATTAGCTGACTAAGGTTCAGGAAGAAGTTATTAGATCCCAGCAGCTGTGAAGTTATATAGTGAAGTGGAGTTAGAGTTATAAGGTGAGACACTTTATTTCTTGCCAAATATTTTTACAAGTGATGGAAATGCAGTGGAGTTTATTGTAGTTGAACAAAACCATCAATGATGTCAGAGCGGATAAAAATGATGATAAGAGCATTCCAGATAATGCAGTGGTGGAGTCGAGGTAGAAAGACACAAACCACCTCCATAAACAAAACAAAACTGCTTGGCCATCCTTATATATCAAGTAGTAATGGCGGCAATGGTAAAAGATACATGCACTAATAGTTATAGTCTGGTAGACTGTCAGTACTTATGCCTACTAAAGTAGCAGCAACACCGGAGTTTTGTTTAGTGCCGTCTCGGCAGCCGTCCTATAATCCCGTTCGTTGCAAAATCTCTTGCCAGTACCGAGAGTATTTACTACCCTTTCCTTACTGAACTTAGCAGCAGGCTTCTCCTCTCCTTGGTTTACTTTGTGGTTTGCTGAATGATGTTGGCCCAGGGCGTACAAGATGTGCTTTGTTGGTAACAACCATTAATAATATGTCTGTGTAATATACTATATAGGTGTGCAGTTGTGATTTTTAGCTTGCAGTGCACTAACGGACTGTCTAATTCTGCTGAACTCGAAGCTTGTGTGAGATGTGAGCAATGGCCATATTCTGATTCATCGTTTTTTATTTTTATCCGCTTGCCTGCTGCATCGAATTATATACCCGCTTGAGCTTCTGATTATTATTGAGAAAGTTACATTGTGCCTGTGACCTGAATTAATTCACATCAATAAATTGAATTATCGATGCAATTACGCGGTTAGATAATGCAGTGTCTACTCTTGCTCTCCCGTTGCAACGCAAGAGCACATTTGCTATCAACTTTCAAAGATTGACATGGCTGTTGTCTTTGCTTTCTTGCTTAAGACAAAAAAGGGATTTTTTATTGTTATTTTAAACCAAAGTCGTTTGAAATTTTTGTTATGATATGGCTGTTTGACTGATTGCAATGTTGTTTTAGTGGTATTTTTTTCAGCTTCTAAGCATATATTTATTTTTTTTATACCCCGTGCAACGCACGGGCCCTTTTGCTATAATAATATAATTATATTACTAGCAAAAGGACCCGTGCGTTGCAACGGGTAAAAAGATTTAAATTGTTTATAACTTATCAAAAGATTTGAATTCTAATGATTTTGATTATTTTATCGAAGGTTGTTTTATTTGAAGATTATATCTCACTTCCAATGTTTTTTCACCATTGCCCAAACGTAAGGAAAATACCCGTGTACTGGCTGATAAAAACAATGTTGTCATCTGGCACGTGTACCTCCACCCACCGCTTTAAAGCTTATCTGGTCTCGGGAGATACACGCCTCTGATTCCCAGTCCCTCTTAATTCATTGCCTCGCCGAGGATCTCTGCCAGCCATTGTGAATTAACAAGATCTCAAATTTACGAAATGCACCAGGTAAGCTACAATCAAAAGCCACTAACACTGGGTAGCATGAGCTAAATTCCATCCTGAAACACGGGGTTCACATTTTCTTGGTTTCAAAAAATATGTCTGCACTTTTTAAAAAGGTTATAAATTCCAAAAATGAATTACTAAAAAATTTCCATTTAGAAATGTACAACAAAAAAACTTTTCAAAGAAAGTTCTTTAAAAATGTTCTTCTTCAAAGAAATGCACTGATTTTCATAAAAATAGTAACTATTCTTAAAAAAGTGTTCCAGTTTTTATGAAAATGCTAACTTTTAAATAAGGAAATTTCCGCATTTTTCAGAAAAGCAAAAAGAAAATGACAGACAATCCATTCCAAGAAAAAATTACTCTTCCATAAAAACAGATGAAGAACACTAAGGCGGCTTCTTCACGTCCGAACTTCATGCTACATAAAGAACTAATCAGTTTAACCTTATTATCGATGTATATTAAAATTAGATACAAAAAATGGTGCTCGGTGCAACGCACGGGCATTTGTACTAGTCTCTCCCTAATAATAAAGCACGGATTGGGTCTCCGGGTTCACCGTCGCGGCGTTTTTATAAAAAGGTCCCTATAGTTTTGGAATTCAACCCGCAGTACAGATCGAATCGAACCGGTACGAAGGGAAAAAACGCAACCAAGCTCTGCCTCGTGGCGCTCCGCTCCGCCCCACCCACCTCCTGCCGCACCCCGCACGCCGCCGGCCGCCTCCTGCCCGGCCCTGCCCCGCCTCACCGCTCGCCGTCGGCCACCTCCTGCCTCCTAATCCCATCTCCTCCTCACATGCCGCTATCTTCGCCGTTCACGACTCCCCTCCACCTAATGGTCGCGACCTCTGGGTTCACCGTCGCGGCGTTTTTATAAAAAGGTCCCTATAGTTTTGGAATTCAACCCGCAGTACAGATCGAATCGAACCGGTACGAAGGGAAAAAACGCAGCCAAGCTCTGCCTCGTGGCGCTCCGCTCCGCCCCACCCACCTCCTGCCACGCCCCGCACGCCGCCGGCCGCCTCCTGCCCGGCCCTGCCCCGCCTCACCGCTCGCCGTCGGCCACCTCCTGCCTCCTAATCCCATCTCCTCCTCACATGCCGCTATCTTCGCCGTTCACGGCTCCCCTCCACCTAATGGTCGCGACCTCGCGGGAGGAAGAGGATGGGAGGGTGCGGCGATGGAGTCCGGCTCCCGAGCACCTATTGTGCTCGACGGCAAGGAAGGCAGGGCGCAGGGTCCTTCGGCGTGCGGTGGCGCATGGGATGGCGCAAGTGGCTAATCGCGTGGATCTAGGAGGGGTCCAGATCCGGTGGAGGACGGGGTGACCGGCAATGGCGCCTGGAACTCCGGGGTGGCGAGCTTGCATCCTGAGAGAGCAAAGAGTGATTTGAGAGAGATGTAGAGAGAGCACGGGAGGGAAGGAGAAAGGAAGAGGAGTAGGCGTGGCGGTAGTTGGTTCTCCGGTGGCGCTGGATCGGGGCACAGACGCAGAGGTCCTGCTCGGGGACGCGAAGATCCAGAGAGGCACCCGGGCGTGAGGCTGCTCGGTGAGGCTGCGCTTCCTCTCCCAGTCGTTCAGGAAGCAGGATGGCCACCTCTGCTGGACGCCCTTCCCTGGTTAACGACGGGCCAGTGTGGGCGCCCTTCCCTGGTTAACGACGGGCCAGTGTGGGCTGACACGGTGGTGCCCTTCCATTGTGGCAGTACCGTAGTAGGACGACGGCGGTCAAGGTCAATGCCCTGCTCGACGCCCCCATCCCCTCGCTGGTTCAGCTCAAGGCCACCTTCCTCCGCCTCTGGCAGTCCAGCTCATCCAATCAGGCCGGTCCGCTCCTCAGCAAGGCGGCTCCTTCAGTCCGCAGCACACCACGCTCAAGCCTCCACCACCTCGACTCCTCAAGGTGTAAGCTTTGTTTTTTGATTATACAGAAGATGCAAGATTCTTCTGCTGCCATGTAAGTAGCACTTACAGTTACAGTAGACAAGTAGCTTGGCTTTGGATTATAGACTAGCTAAAAAATATTTCAAACAAATTATTCACTCAGCAGCATCTCAAATAGTACATAGTATTTTGATCTTGTCTATACACATATATTGTCCTTCCTGTATAATGCCCCTGTAAATAGATTATGCTTACAGTACATAGCTCAGTTTTACTTTTAGTTTCACTACTTGATGGTTATGAGAATAACAACCGCAGATAGAGTAAATAATCTTGCTTCTTTGCTAGATGAATAGCTTCATTATGGGTTGTATTGTCCGAGGTAAATAATCTTGCTTCTTTGCTAGATGAATAGCTTCATTATGGGTTGTATTGTCCGATGAATAGCTTCATTACTGTAGGAAAATTCCAGATGCATTATGAGGCGAGTGGCGAAGCCGGAGGGGCTAAGGTATTTTCGACATGGGTGCTTGAAGGCGCGCCGTAGACCAGGAGGAGGATCTCCTGGTGGAGCTTGGCAGAAGCGAGACACTTGGATGTAACTTCAGTAAGTACAGCACTGCACTATAATTGCAATTTTGGCAGGTCATATATATTGAAGCATGTGAAAGTAGCAGTATCTTTGAGGGATTAATGCCACAAGATCTTAATATTTATGTTACAACAGCAGCAAATGCGGAAGAAAGTAGCTGGGGAGCATACTGCCCTGGGATGGAAACACCACCTCTTCCTGAATATGTGACCAGCTTGGGCGACACATACATTGTTTCTTGGATGGAATGGAAGACAGGTAACAAGCATCAGCCGTAATATTAATGCTCTGTATGTTGTCTTGCTATTCTGAACCATGGGATCCTACTGTGCAATGAAACTCACAATCTACCGAAGGAAACCATCAAGCAACAGTACAAGGTGGCTAAAACGAGAACGACACCCCCAAATGACTCAAGTATCGGTTCTCATGTCATGGAGTATGGTGAAAGACATTCAGTAAAATCCTAGTTATATATTTCTTGTCTAGCTCATCTTGGTTACTACTAATTTTCATGCATTTTGTTTTGCCAAATTTGTTTGCTAACATTGTATCTTCTCACTTTCAGTATGAGCAGTTAAATGTTGGGTCAGAGGAGAAGCACAGGGCTCTCAGGGAGGTCAAAGAAACTGTGTTACACAGGAAGCATCTCGACAGCAGTATCGATTTCATCGGGAAGCTTGTCTTTGGATTTGAAAAGGGGCCTTCGGTGCTTGAGGCTACTAAAGGCCCTGGCCAGCCATTAGTAGACGATTGGGATTGTCTGAAGACGATGGTGAGGGTAACAATTCCTTGTTTACAATCCCATAAATATGCAACACCCTGCAGTACTCTTTCTGTTTCCGATTGAGCTTAAGTTTACTGTGTACTGATGCCAACCATTACTGTCAGGTGCGAGTTTTTGAGTCCCAATGCGGATCACTCTCTCAGTAAGTCAGTATGGCATGAACACATGAGGGCGTTCGCAAACATCTGCAACATTGGCGTCTCTGAGACAGAGATGAAGGTGGCCACCATCAGCGGTTGCGATGGCTACAACATGGGGAAGTGGAAGTCTGGAACCTGCTGGTTCTAGGGCACAGCGCCTGATCGGCAGCACTGCAGTAGTACATGCATGGGAGCAGTACCAAATGCTCCAGAGGTTCCTAGCTAGACCTCGTATACGGTGTGTGTGTGTACAGTGTACATATATACTCCCTCCGTTCCTAAATGTAAGTTTTTTCTAGAGATTTTAATGCGAACTACATACGGATGTATATAGACGTACTTTAGAGTTTAGGTTCACTCATTTTGCTCCGTATGAAATCTCTAGAAAGATTTATATTTAGGAATGGAGGGAGTACATTGGTGTAAACATGCAATAAACAAGCCAACGATGTGCCCCATGTGGCATCGGGTCAATCAGTAGTTTATAATCGTGCTCGTGATTTGACTGCAGTCAGTTGAAAGGCAATGATTGTTGTGCTTGCTATGCATATGATTCGTATTTGCGGATTTTAACACAGTTAGTTTATCAAAAGAAATATTGTAAATCGTACAAAAGAGCCGACTAAAGTTTCATTTAAAAAAATACTCCCTCCGTTGCTAAATATAAGTCTTTTTAGAGATTTCAAAACAAACTAATGCATATAGACATATGTCAAGACTGTAGATTCACTTATTTTG
Organism: Triticum timopheevii; assembly: GCA_963921465.1. Taxonomy (NCBI): domain Eukaryota; kingdom Viridiplantae; phylum Streptophyta; class Magnoliopsida; order Poales; family Poaceae; genus Triticum; species Triticum timopheevii. The sequence goes on from OY997264.1 coordinate 83,197,171, forward strand.
CTTCATATGTAGTCCCTTATTGCATTAGCTATACGGATCTAGAGAGGGGAGTTGGATTGTGCCTTACTAGAGCTAGACAAACTGATGAAGGTAAAAAGAGAAGAAAAAAAAACTATTCCCAGTCAAAAAACCAACTGTCTGTAAAAATTACCAAACAAAAATGCCCAAAAAGTTAGTACCTAAAAATAGTTTAAAACTAATTCAAAAAATATGCCCCCCTCCCCCCAAAATCACTTTTTACTAAAAAAACATTTTGAAATGTACAACAGGAAAATATTCTTTTCAATAGAGAAATGTTCCAATTTTCATAAAAATGTTAACTATTTTTCAAAAGGTGTTACATTTTTAATGAAAACATTAACTTTTATTAAAATAAGAAAATTTCCATTTTTAACATTATTATCGACGTTTATTAAAATTGGATATAAAAGATGGTGCAAAATTACACACGAAGCATGTTGTTCCCCTTTTATAGCCCGGTGCAACGCACGGGCATTTGTACTAGTCTCTCCCTAATTTTATTTTATTTTTATTTATCTATCCCTAATAATAAAGCACGGATTGGGTCTCCGGCTTCACCGTCACAATGCGCTTTCTTCCTGTGAATTTACGCTTTCAGTTCGAATTTAAAACATATATCCAAGGTGGTACTAAATTTCGTGCGTACAGTTTCGTTTCACAGCTTCGTATCACATGGGCCAGAAAATTTGCTATGGGCCACGGACCGCCGCCTACCCGGCTCCAGCCGAACGCGCGCCGGCCGCTCTGGCACGGCGGCCACAGCTAAAAAGAAAAACGTTTCGCGATCGCTGACCTGCACCCGAGCCAGAGCGAACCCTACCCGAGCGAATCATCTCGAGCTTTTCCCTCAAGCCGCCGCCACAACTCATCCCGCACGCCGCCACCGCCGCCGCCGCACCTCACCCCGCTCTGCTATCCACTGCCGCCGCACCTCACCCCGCTGGCCAAGGTAACCTCACAAGTCTTTGCTTGCCCCGTCGCCCTCGGCCTCCTTTACGCTGGACGATCCTCCTCGACGCTGGACGATGCTGACCTGCCTCTGCCTCCTATTTGATGCAGGTGCTTGAGGAAGCGACGGCTGCTGCGAGCAGAGCTTAGGGACGCCATGGAGTTTCTGGGGCAGCCCAGTTCGGCGTGGGAGGGAGGCGCCCCGGCCGCAAGCTGAAGTGTAGTTGCGCTACAGTGTCCGTGGGAGTGTCAAGTGTGGCCTCTTCATATGGGTTAGGGGTATGGCACACTCCTTGGATTTTCTTCCTCCCCTCCCCTTTCCGCGTGGATCAGTGGGTGGGTAGTTTGTGGATGGCTAGAGGCAAAATTGGGCAATGGCTATGATTTGTCGTTCATGTTATTGTGGATCCTAGAGCAAAGTTTATCTTATCCTCTGTAGTTAGTCGCCCACATTGGATAATTTGACCAAATTGCCTTGTCTGGAGAGGATGTGTACAGGAACATGCAGGAAAACTTCAGTCGGAGCAAGAGCCGGAGGTGCATCTGCGCAAGGTTGAACTGTCCACGTAGATCTTCTTCCTCTGCAGCTTGACAACTGCAGCAAGACTTTGCCTTGAGTAAGCATGCTCATGTACACGGCAAGAGGCAGTATGTTTGTCAGGAGCCCGGCTGTGGGAAGGTACATCCAACAAAAAGGGAATACATTTAACATTACACCTTTACCAATGGTATTAACTTTAGCGAACCTTCCTGTTTACTAGCATTGATGGATTTTCCAGTAATTTTAGGCTCGTATGTGAAATGTTTATAAAAGCATTTTTCTTCATCTTTCTATCCACAAGGACCTTTCTCTGTTTGCATAGTTATTTACGGATTTAAGGTTCCATGATTTGAATACATCTAATACCTCTGGTTATGTGTCAGCAAAGGTTCAGATAAATGATCAATTCACTAATTAATCAATCAGTAAAGGATCAGTTGTTTAATCCTACTAGATAGATACTCCATTCATCCAATCGACTCTGAGAGTTAATAATGGATTGATGCAGTACATACATTCCTTCAAATAATTTAATCCTACTGGACTGATACTCCATTCGACACAGAGAGATTTAAGATCCATATGTATCGAAGTCTTGATCTTTTTTCTGGTCCTGCTTAACCGGATTAGATGTAATTTTGGTCTCCGCCTGAGCTCTAGCTGCCTCATGGATCTTTTTAGCATCTACAACGAGCATTTGTTTGATGCATGGATTTGTGCTCTATGCGCTGATCCATTTGTTTGATGCATATGCTTATTCATGTGCTGCCACCATGGGGATGGTCATTTATATGTTGGAAAGCATTTGGACTGTGTGAGCAATTATAGTAGCCCTTAAATTGTCATGTGATTTATATCAACGTCTTAATCTGGTAAATTTTTGGATTTATGCAAATGCCATTGTAACATTACTAGATTTGCCGAATTAGCTGACTAAGGTTCAGGAAGAAGTTATTAGATCCCAGCAGCTGTGAAGTTATATAGTGAAGTGGAGTTAGAGTTATAAGGTGAGACACTTTATTTCTTGCCAAATATTTTTACAAGTGATGGAAATGCAGTGGAGTTTATTGTAGTTGAACAAAACCATCAATGATGTCAGAGCGGATAAAAATGATGATAAGAGCATTCCAGATAATGCAGTGGTGGAGTCGAGGTAGAAAGACACAAACCACCTCCATAAACAAAACAAAACTGCTTGGCCATCCTTATATATCAAGTAGTAATGGCGGCAATGGTAAAAGATACATGCACTAATAGTTATAGTCTGGTAGACTGTCAGTACTTATGCCTACTAAAGTAGCAGCAACACCGGAGTTTTGTTTAGTGCCGTCTCGGCAGCCGTCCTATAATCCCGTTCGTTGCAAAATCTCTTGCCAGTACCGAGAGTATTTACTACCCTTTCCTTACTGAACTTAGCAGCAGGCTTCTCCTCTCCTTGGTTTACTTTGTGGTTTGCTGAATGATGTTGGCCCAGGGCGTACAAGATGTGCTTTGTTGGTAACAACCATTAATAATATGTCTGTGTAATATACTATATAGGTGTGCAGTTGTGATTTTTAGCTTGCAGTGCACTAACGGACTGTCTAATTCTGCTGAACTCGAAGCTTGTGTGAGATGTGAGCAATGGCCATATTCTGATTCATCGTTTTTTATTTTTATCCGCTTGCCTGCTGCATCGAATTATATACCCGCTTGAGCTTCTGATTATTATTGAGAAAGTTACATTGTGCCTGTGACCTGAATTAATTCACATCAATAAATTGAATTATCGATGCAATTACGCGGTTAGATAATGCAGTGTCTACTCTTGCTCTCCCGTTGCAACGCAAGAGCACATTTGCTATCAACTTTCAAAGATTGACATGGCTGTTGTCTTTGCTTTCTTGCTTAAGACAAAAAAGGGATTTTTTATTGTTATTTTAAACCAAAGTCGTTTGAAATTTTTGTTATGATATGGCTGTTTGACTGATTGCAATGTTGTTTTAGTGGTATTTTTTTCAGCTTCTAAGCATATATTTATTTTTTTTATACCCCGTGCAACGCACGGGCCCTTTTGCTATAATAATATAATTATATTACTAGCAAAAGGACCCGTGCGTTGCAACGGGTAAAAAGATTTAAATTGTTTATAACTTATCAAAAGATTTGAATTCTAATGATTTTGATTATTTTATCGAAGGTTGTTTTATTTGAAGATTATATCTCACTTCCAATGTTTTTTCACCATTGCCCAAACGTAAGGAAAATACCCGTGTACTGGCTGATAAAAACAATGTTGTCATCTGGCACGTGTACCTCCACCCACCGCTTTAAAGCTTATCTGGTCTCGGGAGATACACGCCTCTGATTCCCAGTCCCTCTTAATTCATTGCCTCGCCGAGGATCTCTGCCAGCCATTGTGAATTAACAAGATCTCAAATTTACGAAATGCACCAGGTAAGCTACAATCAAAAGCCACTAACACTGGGTAGCATGAGCTAAATTCCATCCTGAAACACGGGGTGGCACAAACCAAAACTAAAACTAAATTGGCCCATCTTATTAACTGTCACTAAGTCATTCATAACCAGAGTAATTTGCTAATTTGCCCTAGAACAGATCAGTGCACCACACGATTGTGAATTAACAAGATCTCAAATTTACGAAATGCACCAGGTAAGCTACAATCAAAAGCCACTAACACTGGGTAGCATGAGCTAAATTCCATCCTGAAACACGGGGTGGCACAAACCAAAACTAAAACTAAATTGGCCCATCTTATTAACTGTCACTAAGTCATTCATAACCAGAGTAATTTGCTAATTTGCCCTAGAACAGATCAGTGCACCACACGAATCGAGTGGACACAGGAAGTCGGCCGCGGAGCGAACACATGAATCTGCATAGCTCGATCCTCTAGACTGCATATGCATCCCGGGGAAACATAGTATAGCTCGGCCCCGCACGTCCACGCCAACCAGATCGACGCGGCAGCGAACCGGGGGCGCGTGGCGAGCTAGGGTTTACAGGACGTACCACCAGGGGAGGAGTCGGTGCGGCCGTCGACCCTGAGCGCGAGGAGGAGCGTGAAGCAGAAGGGCGCGGCGTGCGCCGCCGCGGCCTGCGCTGTCTTCCCCACCCCCGCCCACGTCTGCGCCCGCCGCCGCTGCATCTGTTCCGGCGGCACGACGGCGAGGCGGAGTCCGGCGGCGCGAATCAGCGTGGAAGGGGGTGGCGGCGCACTGGAGGTGGAGATGAGCTTGGGAGGGGTCGTGCGGTTCCGGCGGCACGACGGCGAGGCGGGGTCCGGCGGCGTGGCTGTTGAGCTCACGTTGGGAGTTCGATCCCCCTCACGCAAGCATTATTTTTGCGTCCCTTGCAGGACTGCATCGGTTGTTTGAGCCGCCGCTTCAGCCGGGCCGTCTGCTACAGCGAAGTCAATCGATGGGCTGAGGCCCAGGCGAGTCATGAAAATTTGTTTTAAGGAATTTTAGGAAATGTTTAGTACCACCTCGGATGTAGAAAATAATATAGGTGAAAAAACTGAAAGCATAAATTCACGGAAAGAAAGCGTATTGTGACGGTGAACCCGGAGACCCAATCCGTGCTTTATTATTAGGGAGAGATAATCTATCCCTAATAATAATAAAGTACGGATTGACTCCGCGGGTTCACCGTCACAATACGTTTCTTTCCGTGAATTTACGCTTTCAGTTTTTTTTCAATACGTCCATATTTTTTCAGTATAAATAATGTGGTACTAATTTGGGGACGTCCTATATACGGTCATACATGTGGTCATCTAGCAATAAGGCGGCCCATCTGGCCGCAGCAGCCCATCCGATCAATTGGATCTCTGCATATCCATCAGCACGGGAAGCAGCGACCCAGCGATCAGAATCTAGAGGCCCATCTAGCACGTGAAAAATAATCCCTGGTGGAAATAGGCACTGGAGCGAGCCATCGAACTCCTGCCATGGCGTTCAGTCCCCAAGGGCACATGCAACCAAGCCACGCCTGATGCTTGTTTGATGGAAAGGCAAGTTGTTTTTTTATACAAACAATAGTCCCACCTCGGCTCTTGAAAGCCCATCCAACCAACTTATATACACCTATAATTTAAAATTAATAAGCTGCCTAAAGAATTAAAGTAGAGGGTCAAAGTGGGTAAGGAGAAATAAGGAATAAATTCCGCTATTATTAGCCAGCAAGGAAAGGAAAGAGAAACTAAAAGAAGGAAATGAATGGAATTTATAGGCTACATGTCCCGATGGAAAGAAAAGGAGAAATTAAAATAAGGAAAGAAATTATATCAAGAAAAGAGTGTCCTACTTCACGTAAAATGCATGATGGTTATCAACATGGCCGATATTTTCGTCCATTGTCCAATACTTTTTAAATTGTATATGTACGTGCAATACTATATGAACTTCAAGTCGTACATTCTTGACGGTCGCCTTCGGTCTAGGAATAGGGTGATGAGGGCGTCGACATTTAGGCTGGCTGGCTGGCGGCGTGCATCAGTCGATGGCCTTCGACTTTTGGCTCTAGATCGAGGCACTCAGAGCGTGAGGATCGTCCTAGGCACGCCACAATCAAGTACGGCCAAAGGCACTAGGTGCGCTCACAGGTACAGTGACGCCTTAAATATATGACCCTTGGCACCGACGCGCCAGCCGGTACGACGCCAATCCCCTACAAGCGACGGAGAAAACAAAGCAGCGTCAGTAGCGGTTACTCTGCTAACGAAGTACACAAGAAAGACAGGGGTAGGTAGCACCCTATCATTTAGTATTTTGCAATTTGGGCTTCCAATTTATTTTATTTATGGATACGTTTCTATTTTCTTTGTTTGTTCGTCAAAAACTTCACGAAGGGCTCCGGCTCTCTGACCACTTGAATGTGCCACACACCCGTGAGATGAATCAAGACAGTGTTTCCAACATGAGACTTACATGATTTTTTTTCTCCGTTGCAATGCACGAGCATATTTGCTAGACGTTTAAAACTCTATGACGTTTTGACATTAAACCCACGGTACATATCAAATGTTTTTTAAAATACTCATATCACCGTAACTTCAAATTTAACATGTTATGTATGAAATTTGATTAGAAAAATATATAGAACCTGAATAAGATGTTATGTTACCTGTTAACCATTTAAAAAAACTATCTAGGGTGCAATCTGGATCAACAGTACATATCAAATAAAACAACCTTCGATAAAATAATCAAAATCATTAGAATTCAAATCTTTTGATAAGTTATAAACAATTTAAATCTTTTTACCCGTTGCAACGCACGGGTCCTTTTGCTAGTAATATAATTATATTATTATAGAAAAAGGGCCCGTGCGTTGCACGGGGTATAAAAAAAAATATATGCTTAGAAGCTGAAAAAAATACCACTAAAACAACATTGCAATCAGTCAAACAGCCATATCATAACAAAAATTTCAAACGACTTTGGTTTAAAATAACAATAAAAAATCCCTTTTTTGTCTTAAGCAAGAAAGCAAAGACAACAGCCATGTCAATCTTTGAAAGTTGATAGCAAATGTGCTCTTGCGTTGCAACGGGAGAGCAAGAGTAGACACTGCATTATCTAACCGCGCAATTGCATCGATAATTCAATTTATTGATGTGAATTAATTCAGGTCACAGGCACAATGTAACTTTCTCAATAATAATCAGAAGCTCAAGCGGGTATATAATTCGATGCAGCAGGCAAGCGGATAAAAATAAAAAACGATGAATCAGAATATGGCCATTGCTCACATCTCACACAAGCTTCGAGTTCAGCAGAATTAGACAGTCCGTTAGTGCACTGCAAGCTAAAAATCACAACTGCACACCTATATAGTATATTACACAGACATATTATTAATGGTTGTTACCAACAAAGCACATCTTGTACGCCCTGGGCCAACATCATTCAGCAAACCACAAAGTAAACCAAGGAGAGGAGAAGCCTGCTGCTAAGTTCAGTAAGGAAAGGGTAGTAACTACTCTCGGTACTGGCAAGAGATTTCGCAACGAACGGGATTATAGGACGGCTGCCGAGACGGCACTAAACAAAACTCCGGTGTTGCTGCTACTTTAGTAGGCATAAGTACTGACAGTCTACCAGACTATAACTATTAGTGCGTGTATCTTTTACCATTGCCGCCATTACTACTTGATATATAAGGATGGCCAAGCAGTTTTGTTTTGTTTATGGAGGTGGTTTGTGTCTTTCTACCTCGACTCCACCACTGCATTATCTGGAATGCTCTTATCATCATTTTTATCCGCTCTGACATCATTGATGGTTTTGTTCAACTACAATAAACTCCACTGCATTTCCATCACTTGTAAAAATATTTGGCAAGAAATAAAGTGTCTCACCTTATAACTCTAACTCCACTTCACTATATAACTTCACAGCTGCTGGGATCTAATAACTTCTTCCTGAACCTTAGTCAGCTAATTCGGCAAATCTAGTAATGTTACAATGGCATTTGCATAAATCCAAAAATTTACCAGATTAAGACGTTGATATAAATCACATGACAATTTAAGGGCTACTATAATTGCTCACACAGTCCAAATGCTTTCCAACATATAAATGACCATCCCCATGGTGGCAGCACATGAATAAGCATATGCATCAAACAAATGGATCAGCGCATAGAGCACAAATCCATGCATCAAACAAATGCTCGTTGTAGATGCTAAAAAGATCCATGAGGCAGCTAGAGCTCAGGCGGAGACCAAAATTACATCTAATCCGGTTAAGCAGGACCAGAAAAAAGATCAAGACTTCGATACATATGGATCTTAAATCTCTCTGTGTCGAATGGAGTATCAGTCCAGTAGGATTAAATTATTTGAAGGAATGTATGTACTGCATCAATCCATTATTAACTCTCAGAGTCGATTGGATGAATGGAGTATCTATCTAGTAGGATTAAACAACTGATCCTTTACTGATTGATTAATTAGTGAATTGATCATTTATCTGAACCTTTGCTGACACATAACCAGAGGTATTAGATGTATTCAAATCATGGAACCTTAAATCCGTAAATAACTATGCAAACAGAGAAAGGTCCTTGTGGATAGAAAGATGAAGAAAAATGCTTTTATAAACATTTCACATACGAGCCTAAAATTACTGGAAAATCCATCAATGCTAGTAAACAGGAAGGTTCGCTAAAGTTAATACCATTGGTAAAGGTGTAATGTTAAATGTATTCCCTTTTTGTTGGATGTACCTTCCCACAGCCGGGCTCCTGACAAACATACTGCCTCTTGCCGTGTACATGAGCATGCTTACTCAAGGCAAAGTCTTGCTGCAGTTGTCAAGCTGCAGAGGAAGAAGATCTACGTGGACAGTTCAACCTTGCACAGATGCACCTCCGGCTCTTGCTCCGACTGAAGTTTTCCTGCAGGTTCCTGTACACATCCTCTCCAGACAAGGCAATTTGGTCAAATTATCCAGTGTGGGCGACTAACTACAGAGGATAAGATAAACTTTGCTCTAGGATCCACAATAACATGAACGACAAATCATAGCCATTGCCCAATTTTGCCTCTAGCCATCCACAAACTACCCACCCACTGATCCACGCGGAAAGGGGAGGGGAGGAAGAAAATCCAAGGAGTGTGCCATACCCCTAACCCATATGAAGAGGCCACACTTGACACTCCCACGGACACTGTAGCGCAACTACACTTCAGCTTGCGGCCGGGGCGCCTCCCTCCCACGCCGAACTGGGCTGCCCCAGAAACTCCATGGCGTCCCTAAGCTCTGCTCGCAGCAGCCGTCGCTTCCTCAAGCACCTGCATCAAATAGGAGGCAGAGGCAGGTCAGCATCGTCCAGCGTCGAGGAGGATCGTCCAGCGTAAAGGAGGCCGAGGGCGACGGGGCAAGCAAAGACTTGTGAGGTTACCTTGGCCAGCGGGGTGAGGTGCGGCGGCAGTGGATAGCAGAGCGGGGTGAGGTGCGGCGGCGGCGGTGGCGGCGTGCGGGATGAGTTGTGGCGGCGGCTTGAGGGAAAAGCTCGAGATGATTCGCTCGGGTAGGGTTCGCTCTGGCTCGGGTGCAGGTCAGCGATCGCGAAACGTTTTTCTTTTTAGCTGTGGCCGCCGTGCCAGAGCGGCCGGCGCGCGTTCGGCTGGAGCCGGGTAGGCGGCGGTCCGTGGCCCATAGCAAATTTTCTGGCCCATGTGATACGAAGCTGTGAAACGAAACTGTACGCACGAAATTTAGTACCACCTTGGATATATGTTTTAAATTCGAACTGAAAGCGTAAATTCACAGGAAGAAAGCGCATTGTGACGGTGAAGCCGGAGACCCAATCCGTGCTTTATTATTAGGGATAGATAAATAAAAATAAAATAAAATTAGGGAGAGACTAGTACAAATGCCCGTGCGTTGCACCGGGCTATAAAAGGGGAACAACATGCTTCGTGTGTAATTTTGCACCATCTTTTATATCCAATTTTAATAAACGTCGATAATAATGTTAAAAATGGAAATTTTCTTATTTTAATAAAAGTTAATGTTTTCATTAAAAATGTAACACCTTTTGAAAAATAGTTAACATTTTTATGAAAATTGGAACATTTCTCTATTGAAAAGAATATTTTCCTGTTGTACATTTCAAAATGTTTTTTTAGTAAAAAGTGATTTTGGGGGGAGGGGGGCATATTTTTTGAATTAGTTTTAAACTATTTTTAGGTACTAACTTTTTGGGCATTTTTGTTTGGTAATTTTTACAGACAGTTGGTTTTTTGACTGGGAATAGTTTTTTTTTCTTCTCTTTTTACCTTCATCAGTTTGTCTAGCTCTAGTAAGGCACAATCCAACTCCCCTCTCTAGATCCGTATAGCTAATGCAATAAGGGACTACATATGAAGCAAAATAAGTGAATCTACAGTCTTGACATATGTCTATATGCATTAGTTTGTTTTGAAATCTCTAAAAAGACTTATATTTAGCAACGGAGGGAGTATTTTTTTAAATGAAACTTTAGTCGGCTCTTTTGTACGATTTACAATATTTCTTTTGATAAACTAACTGTGTTAAAATCCGCAAATACGAATCATATGCATAGCAAGCACAACAATCATTGCCTTTCAACTGACTGCAGTCAAATCACGAGCACGATTATAAACTACTGATTGACCCGATGCCACATGGGGCACATCGTTGGCTTGTTTATTGCATGTTTACACCAATGTACTCCCTCCATTCCTAAATATAAATCTTTCTAGAGATTTCATACGGAGCAAAATGAGTGAACCTAAACTCTAAAGTACGTCTATATACATCCGTATGTAGTTCGCATTAAAATCTCTAGAAAAAACTTACATTTAGGAACGGAGGGAGTATATATGTACACTGTACACACACACACCGTATACGAGGTCTAGCTAGGAACCTCTGGAGCATTTGGTACTGCTCCCATGCATGTACTACTGCAGTGCTGCCGATCAGGCGCTGTGCCCTAGAACCAGCAGGTTCCAGACTTCCACTTCCCCATGTTGTAGCCATCGCAACCGCTGATGGTGGCCACCTTCATCTCTGTCTCAGAGACGCCAATGTTGCAGATGTTTGCGAACGCCCTCATGTGTTCATGCCATACTGACTTACTGAGAGAGTGATCCGCATTGGGACTCAAAAACTCGCACCTGACAGTAATGGTTGGCATCAGTACACAGTAAACTTAAGCTCAATCGGAAACAGAAAGAGTACTGCAGGGTGTTGCATATTTATGGGATTGTAAACAAGGAATTGTTACCCTCACCATCGTCTTCAGACAATCCCAATCGTCTACTAATGGCTGGCCAGGGCCTTTAGTAGCCTCAAGCACCGAAGGCCCCTTTTCAAATCCAAAGACAAGCTTCCCGATGAAATCGATACTGCTGTCGAGATGCTTCCTGTGTAACACAGTTTCTTTGACCTCCCTGAGAGCCCTGTGCTTCTCCTCTGACCCAACATTTAACTGCTCATACTGAAAGTGAGAAGATACAATGTTAGCAAACAAATTTGGCAAAACAAAATGCATGAAAATTAGTAGTAACCAAGATGAGCTAGACAAGAAATATATAACTAGGATTTTACTGAATGTCTTTCACCATACTCCATGACATGAGAACCGATACTTGAGTCATTTGGGGGTGTCGTTCTCGTTTTAGCCACCTTGTACTGTTGCTTGATGGTTTCCTTCGGTAGATTGTGAGTTTCATTGCACAGTAGGATCCCATGGTTCAGAATAGCAAGACAACATACAGAGCATTAATATTACGGCTGATGCTTGTTACCTGTCTTCCATTCCATCCAAGAAACAATGTATGTGTCGCCCAAGCTGGTCACATATTCAGGAAGAGGTGGTGTTTCCATCCCAGGGCAGTATGCTCCCCAGCTACTTTCTTCCGCATTTGCTGCTGTTGTAACATAAATATTAAGATCTTGTGGCATTAATCCCTCAAAGATACTGCTACTTTCACATGCTTCAATATATATGACCTGCCAAAATTGCAATTATAGTGCAGTGCTGTACTTACTGAAGTTACATCCAAGTGTCTCGCTTCTGCCAAGCTCCACCAGGAGATCCTCCTCCTGGTCTACGGCGCGCCTTCAAGCACCCATGTCGAAAATACCTTAGCCCCTCCGGCTTCGCCACTCGCCTCATAATGCATCTGGAATTTTCCTACAGTAATGAAGCTATTCATCGGACAATACAACCCATAATGAAGCTATTCATCTAGCAAAGAAGCAAGATTATTTACCTCGGACAATACAACCCATAATGAAGCTATTCATCTAGCAAAGAAGCAAGATTATTTACTCTATCTGCGGTTGTTATTCTCATAACCATCAAGTAGTGAAACTAAAAGTAAAACTGAGCTATGTACTGTAAGCATAATCTATTTACAGGGGCATTATACAGGAAGGACAATATATGTGTATAGACAAGATCAAAATACTATGTACTATTTGAGATGCTGCTGAGTGAATAATTTGTTTGAAATATTTTTTAGCTAGTCTATAATCCAAAGCCAAGCTACTTGTCTACTGTAACTGTAAGTGCTACTTACATGGCAGCAGAAGAATCTTGCATCTTCTGTATAATCAAAAAACAAAGCTTACACCTTGAGGAGTCGAGGTGGTGGAGGCTTGAGCGTGGTGTGCTGCGGACTGAAGGAGCCGCCTTGCTGAGGAGCGGACCGGCCTGATTGGATGAGCTGGACTGCCAGAGGCGGAGGAAGGTGGCCTTGAGCTGAACCAGCGAGGGGATGGGGGCGTCGAGCAGGGCGTTGACCTTGACCGCCGTCGTCCTACTACGGTACTGCCACAATGGAAGGGCGCCACCGTGTCAGCCCACACTGGCCCGTCGTTAACCAGGGAAGGGCGCCCACACTGGCCCGTCGTTAACCAGGGAAGGGCGTCCAGCAGAGGTGGCCATCCTGCTTCCTGAACGACTGGGAGAGGAAGCGCAGCCTCACCGAGCAGCCTCACGCCCGGGTGCCTCTCTGGATCTTCGCGTCCCCGAGCAGGACCTCTGCGTCTGTGCCCCGATCCAGCGCCACCGGAGAACCAACTACCGCCACGCCTACTCCTCTTCCTTTCTCCTTCCCTCCCGTGCTCTCTCTACATCTCTCTCAAATCACTCTTTGCTCTCTCAGGATGCAAGCTCGCCACCCCGGAGTTCCAGGCGCCATTGCCGGTCACCCCGTCCTCCACCGGATCTGGACCCCTCCTAGATCCACGCGCTTAGCCACTTGCGCCATCCCATGCGCCACCGCACGCCGAAGGACCCTGCGCCCTGCCTTCCTTGCCGTCGAGCACAATAGGTGCTCGGGAGCCGGACTCCATCGCCGCACCCTCCCATCCTCTTCCTCCCGCGAGGTCGCGACCATTAGGTGGAGGGGAGCCGTGAACGGCGAAGATAGCGGCATGTGAGGAGGAGATGGGATTAGGAGGCAGGAGGTGGCCGACGGCGAGCGGTGAGGCGGGGCAGGGCCGGGCAGGAGGCGGCCGGCGGCGTGCGGGGCGTGGCAGGAGGTGGGTGGGGCGGAGCGGAGCGCCACGAGGCAGAGCTTGGCTGCGTTTTTTCCCTTCATACCGGTTCGATTCGATCTGTACTGCGGGTTGAATTCCAAAACTATAGGGACCTTTTTATAAAAACGCCGCGACGGTGAACCCGGAGGTCGCGACCATTAGGTGGAGGGGAGTCGTGAACGGCGAAGATAGCGGCATGTGAGGAGGAGATGGGATTAGGAGGCAGGAGGTGGCCGACGGCGAGCGGTGAGGCGGGGCAGGGCCGGGCAGGAGGCGGCCGGCGGCGTGCGGGGTGCGGCAGGAGGTGGGTGGGGCGGAGCGGAGCGCCACGAGGCAGAGCTTGGTTGCGTTTTTTTCCCTTCGTACCGGTTCGATTCGATCTGTACTGCGGGTTGAATTCCAAAACTATAGGGACCTTTTTATAAAAACGCCGCGACGGTGAACCCGGAGACCCAATCCGTGCTTTATTATTAGGGAGAGACTAGTACAAATGCCCGTGCGTTGCACCGGGCACCATTTTTTGTATCTAATTTTAATATACATCGATAATAAGGTTAAACTGATTAGTTCTTTATGTAGCATGAAGTTCGGACGTGAAGAAGCCGCCTTAGTGTTCTTCATCTGTTTTTATGGAAGAGTAATTTTTTCTTGGAATGGATTGTCTGTCATTTTCTTTTTGCTTTTCTGAAAAATGCGGAAATTTCCTTATTTAAAAGTTAGCATTTTCATAAAAACTGGAACACTTTTTTAAGAATAGTTACTATTTTTATGAAAATCAGTGCATTTCTTTGAAGAAGAACATTTTTAAAGAACTTTCTTTGAAAAGTTTTTTTGTTGTACATTTCTAAATGGAAATTTTTTAGTAATTCATTTTTGGAATTTATAACCTTTTTAAAAAGTGCAGACATATTTTTTGAAACCAAGAAAATGTGAACACATGTAAAACTCTAACATTTTAAAAAAAATATTTTTACCGTGTTGATTTTTTTATAGATGGTTAACTTTTTTTCAGGGGTTACAGATGGTTAGTTGTTTTGTTGGGAAGAGTTTATTTATTTTTTAATTATTTGGACTTGGCCCAAACAAATAACTTACTTCTTTTTCTGAGCAGCTTCATAAAGCAATGCTTGAGCAAGTTCTCTTGCTTTAATAGACCTAGACAGAAGGGACACACAAACTCATCTTCCTTATCATACTTCTCAAAAGAAAATCTTCTTGCCCCTCAAAAAAATTGTCCATATCGTTCCCCATTCTCAAGTCCGTTCTTGATGTGCTTTGCGAACCGCCTCCTGCGTCGCGTTTCTTCCTTATTCACGGAGGATATGGGCGGGAAGAATAGCGCTTCCGTCGACCGTACCGGCGAGTCCTCCGCCCCCGCCGCCGTATCAATGGACCTTGCGCGGCTCCCTGTTCCTTCTTGTTCCCTCCCACCCACCATGGTGCCGGGCCCTGGGGGTATCAGGCGAGTAGCAGCCGTTTCCGCCACGTTGTTCCTGTCCACCACGACCCTACAAGCTGCAGTTGGAATTGATTCACCTGTAATGGTGATTATTTGAGTGACAGTTAATTCCGAACGGAGGGAGTATATTCATTCAAAATAAGAAGTCTAGAAAATACCTAACCTAAGTACAGTCACATATATGATTTCAAGTCCATTTCAGCGTAACATCTCATGAGAACAGAGGTCGATCAACATGTTTGAATTGGAATTTCAGTTTGACTATTTATTGTACACCAGAAAGTAAATTCAAAGATTCACCGAACTATAGAGCAATAAATGAACAATCATTCAGGTCGCCTCGATAGAAAATAAAATATTAACACTTGTATGAGCAGTTTGGTATGCATTAAGAACTACCCCCAAATACCCAACATTTCATGTATATAGCCTCCAAGTAGTCAGCACTTCGCTGCGGACATACTTTTTTGAAATGTTGGCAGGAGCGCTACCGTTTCTATTAGAGGAGAAGAAAAACACAAGTTTAGGCTGAAACCTGGTTACAATTCGATGTGATGGCCTTAGCCTCCATCATACAGTATCA
This sequence comes from Triticum timopheevii, assembly GCA_963921465.1. Classification (NCBI taxonomy): domain Eukaryota; kingdom Viridiplantae; phylum Streptophyta; class Magnoliopsida; order Poales; family Poaceae; genus Triticum; species Triticum timopheevii. Next base: position 83,212,755 of record OY997264.1, read on the forward strand.
CTCTGGCAAATGCCAACTCTCTCGTTAGGATGGACTCCTAAATTCCAAAGAAAGTGTCCTCGACACCAGCATAAGCATTGTCAAAAACTCTCTCATTCCTATCTTTCCAAATCTGCCAAAAAGTGTAAGCAACAGTCCCATCAAACTTTCGCTGGTTGGTCGTAAGGATTTGGCAGGCTCGCTCCAGCCACCAGGAGTACACCGTGCCCTCCCGGAGGCCATCTTCACGTCATAATGTCTCGAATCGAAACAAGACCAAGCCGCGATCCTCCTCCAAACTTGGCGAGCAAAATAGCAGTTCAGAAGAAGATGCTCCACTGACTCCTCCCGTGAACTGCACATCGAACAAATCTCGCTTCCTTGCCATCCTCTCTGGATCAGCTTGTCCGTGGTCAGAATCCTCCCAAGCGACAGGTCTCAACAGAAATTTTTTACTTTGTTTTCAGCCAAAGCGAGCAAGTTCTTGAGTAAGAGCCCCAGAACATTGCCTTGTAGGTTGAGCGCGTCATATACATTCCATCTGTTGTCCAACACCAGGAGATGACATCTTGGCCTGTGGTATTTGCACCTCTCTGATCAACAACCATAATTTGATGGATTCATGAACTAACTCAGTGGTGTTGACTTGACGGAGTGCAGAAATCCATTTGTTCCCCTGAAGGGCTGTGCAAACAGAGATCTTCTTCGTTTTGAACTTGCGGAACATGCCAGAAGCGACCTCTCTGCGGACATAGCAAAAAGGAATCTAGCGAGTTCAGCATTCATAGCTCTAACACGTACTAATGAGGAACAGTAAAATCACTCAGCAAAGAGAAATTAGTAACCTGAATGTTTTATCTGTAAGAACATAATAACATGGTGCCTCTATGCAGTTTTGACATGATCATGTTTATGCCCCTAAACATTAGCCAAGTTCATGCACTTCTTGTCACATATGAATAGTGGATATTCATTTATACATTGCTTAAGTTACGAAGACTACAGAATAACATTTTTTTTCTATAGAACTATCCATGTGTGTTAAAAGCATAAATATGGGGGAGGATCTCTCTTCCTATAGAAGCATATCGCGATGACATGCTAAAGAACGATTTGTGCTGGAGGCCCGATCCCCCGTCTTCAAGGCGGATCTCAAGAACAACACGGTCAGCGAGCAACATGTTGACGACGTGGACATGGAGGTGCTCTGTATTAATGGTCAAACAATTTGCTTGATGGATGCACTCATTATAAATTAGGTGTTATACTTATCAAAAAAATAAAATTCCAAATATAAATTGGGAACTACTGGGTGGTAAGGGAAGACTGCAGTTCATCCCCTCAATGATTTTCCAACAAGCTATGTATCGTCAGTTCTTGCACGGAGAGGATTCAATCATGTACGTATACAAACTTATCTGAAAGTTTCCATGTACGTTCTAGTGTGTCATCTTTTCTAGATCAATGGTCCAGCTAGGAAGCAAATCAGGGGAGCAGCTGCACTAAACTGACACTAAATAACAAATTAACACCTGATCACTACACTTTGAACATAAGATTTCTGAAAAGTGCAAGTCAATGGCAGCGTACATGGCTGGAGATCTAGAGAGGCAGGGCTCGGCGAGCAGGGGCGGGGCGTAGAGCGCGGCGGCTGCGGCTAGAGCCTCCGCGTCCGTGTCGACGTAAGCCTCGGCCGTTTCCGACGCGCTGATTCTGATGCTGCCGTGCGTCCTCCTCATCCTCCCGGTCGTTGGCTCTTATCTAACAGTATAAGAAGCAGGCATGGGCACACAGAATATGAGTTAAGAAAACTGACAGGATGCACAAGCTGGGACGCAACTCATGTTTCGGTTACGTACCTTAAGCTCCTCGTTTTCCAGCTCCAACACTTGTATAAAATCTTTAGATCCTCATTTTCACTCTTTAGGGAATTAGGGGTTCTATATTCAGTGCAGCAGACAAGGGTAGCAGTCCGTAGCAACCTGATTATGTAAAGATTAGGTGATATGCGCTGCTAGTAGCAAGCAGAGTAGCAGCTGAGGAAATGCTCCTCTTACGAACGTGGATTTTTCCTAACGCCTTGCACGCGCAACGCGAATCCCTGCCGCTCATCTTATGTGATATCCAATCGATGTGGGCCACCACTGTGTCAGCCATGCAATGTATGGTATAGTATTCTATTTTTTGTCACAAGTCGCTGCATTCATCAGGTTTTGGGACGGCATGGTAGACTGCAATTCCTTTTAGTTGTGCCCGTAAACTACATGGATACTAATTAAAATCTGACATAAAAATTAATATTCTGAAGATTCCTTTTTTAACGCACCACAAAGCAAAAATCATGCTGTGTATACAAAGTTCTTCTAATTTTTATGGCAAAGTTCGGAGACCATGTTAACAAAGTTCTTTGGATTTAGATAAAAATTCTAGCAAAGTTCTTTCATATTTCTTACGAAGTGCAAACCAACTATTCAGAAAGTTCTTCACTGTTTGAAACAAAAATGTGTTTCAAATGTATCCAAGACTGGTCTTGTTCTAAAGGGCTTGGCGTCACGAGTTCAAATATGTAAAAAGGATCAAAAACGCAATTTTGGTTTTAAAGATATGAGCCATATAAATTGTCAAAAGAAAATAAAAAGTGATGGAGTTAGAGGACAGAGGGAAGATAAAGTAGGCATGCATGTGTTGATGTAAGACATGCATGTGTCAGTGTGTGCAGTGGAAGAGAGAGGGAGAAGTACCATACAGGGCACATCCACATGAAGTAGCAACGACAGGGATTGGAGTTGTGCGTCTAACCGGTTGGGCATAGACATATTCGTCCTCTTACCGGGGAACATCCGGTCATCGTCGGAGCGCCTTAGGGCCATGCACGTTGCCTCCCACATCCTCCAGTTCTCATCCGCCTGACATCTCCGCGAGCACACGCTAGTCAGTAGCATCAGTGACGAGCCGATCGAAACCCTAGGATAAAGAGGGAGTGGATGGAGCGGAGGGGTCACCTTGAGGAGGCGCCACTGGAGGCAACGTCGCGGGCCTCCCAGGGGCCAGGACTCGTGCTGCAGCGCGTTGACGGCCTCCAGCCGCGCGCGGTCGGCGGCGAGCGCCTCCACCCGCGTCATCATCGCCACGGCCTACGCGCGCAGCCACTCGCCCTCCCGGCAGGCCGCCCCCGCAACGACGCCACCATCGTCCATGGAATCGCGGAGACAGAGCTGGTCGGCCGGCGCCGCAACAGCTTTCTTGTCATGCCGGATTGGCACCTGCCCTCTCCATCCCTGTCCACGAGCCCGCCGGCGCCAACCTCCGGTCCCCTTACTCGAGCCCGCTCGTCTCGAGCGCAGCACGCCATCCCATCCTCTGCCTCCCGCGAGGTCGCCGGCGCGCAGATCGGTCCGCTTGATCTCCGTGAGGCGGATGCCAGCTCCGCACCCTCCCATCCTCTGCCTCCAGCAAGGTCGCGGCCAGTCGGTGGAGGGGAGCTGTGAACGGCGAAGAAAGCCCCGGGTGGGGAGGAGATGGGATTGGGAGGCAGGAGTCGGCCGACGGCGCGGGGCCTGGCTGGAGGGAACGGTGGGTTGGGCGGGGTGGAGCGCCGCGAGGCATAGCGTGGCTGCGTTTTTATTTTCTTTCGTACCGATTCAATTAGTACCACCTCGTTTATATTATAATTTTATCTATACAAATCATAAAAGCGTATTATGACATGTGAAGAAAGCATATTGTGACGGTTAACCCGGAGACCCAATTCGTGCTTTATTATTAGAGAGAAACTAGCACAAATGCCCGTGCGTTGCAACGGGAGGCTACAAAACTTACCTCCGGCAGGAATGCGGGCTGCGGCCCCAAGAGCCTCCAGCACCCTGATCGCAACGGACTGGCTTTGAAATGTCGCACGATAGCTGAGGAAGAAAGGATGTGGCATCCGTGTGCAGTGGATCATCGACGGCAAAATCTCTACTGTGGAATTTAAGAAGAAAATTAACACGCAATCGTGTTATTTCTAGTTCACTGCATTAATTTATTTTGGTTTAATCTCTCAAACTAAACCAATGATTAATTCTATGAAACAACATTCAGATAGAAAACGTCATCATCTCGCCAATTTGGGGTTTAATCAGGGATGGCTTGCTCCTGTCACCCAAATATGCATGTACTAAGAGAATATCTATTGGATAACAGAACGGAAAGAGAAATAATCAACAAGATGGTGACCAGTAACACAAGGAGAAATAATCAAGAATGATGTTTCCAGTAACATAAGGAGCATGGTGATAACTACATTGCAGTCGTCGCCAACCGAAAGCAATTGGCGCAACCCAGAATATAAACTGTGTTGTAACAGGAGAGAAAAATCCTCATATGCACCATCTCCATTATTATGCTCACCATCTGAAGTATATCAAATATAATAAAAAAAAGTATGCAAAAAAGAAGTAGATAATTAATGCTAACAAACAAAACAAAGAAGACAGCTACGCATGATACACATCATATCCAGTTGTATATATACAACCCACGGCTTTGAAATTTCAAATGATTTTGTAACTCTAACAGTTTGACCACTGACCATATCAACTAATCCATACAAAGATCTTTACACAAAGGAAATTAGCAATTAGAACAAAAGTTGAATGGCCAAATCTCTGAAAAGAAAATACCTGAAACGATACATCAAGAATATGATTACAAAATAAAACAACAACTTCCGTATTGTACTATATATCTTATCAAATCAGGTGACAAAGGAATCCATCCGTATTAATATATTGTAGTATACACCAAGATCTCCTAGCTCTGTAGCACCTTACTGCAGTTTTGTTTTAATGCATGATGAATAGGAAAATCATGTTGGAATACTACTAACCATAACACAACATGACATATGTTGGCATATACAAACTACAAAAGCAAGTAAACACATCACACAATAAATGAGTAACCTCAGCAGGTCTCAACTATCAACATGTAAGCCATAGCATCAGAGATGTTAGTGAGTGAATTTATCGTTCCTGCACATCGACACTATCATGTACCTCTTTGAATAGATACTTAACATGAGAATCTTGTGAAATTGTTTTCCTCGCGTGTTAGGTTGCTGCATTGTTACGGTAACAAAGCTGACGACCCATGTGGTAGATTTAACCTGGTGATCATAATACGTTTTGATCTATAGGTAAGAGTAGTGCTAAACCTCTCATATATATCCCGCTGAAACCAAAAGTATACAAATGATGAATCAACATGTAAGTTTAGCATTGTTTTGATCATTACAAGTTTAACACCAAATAATATTAAATCTATACATAAATTTTAGCCCAGCCCAGGTCCTCTCAACCGCAGAAGGCAAGATGCGTCGATGCCGCGAGGGTTTCTGCAATCTCGCGAGATGACGAACTATTCTGAAAAGATTGTTTTCTTTTCTGTAGCAATGAGGCTTGGTTTGCAACCGTAATGAGGTAGAAATCTAGTATGTGCGTGGTGGAGTCATGGAGAAACTTATGGGCAAGAGTTTGGGGCCTACACGCGTGGGGCTGGGCTTCCTATAAGTCAAAAATTCTGAAAAGTATACTACTGGGCTATAGATGTTAGTTCGGCCACGCCTAGGACTATAGCCCTAGTTGCCTTAGGCCTAATTTTGCCCCTGGTGACCATAGTACATTTGGATCTATAAGTAAGAGTAGTGCTAAACCTCTCATATCAATCCGCTGAAACCAAAAGTATACAAATGATGAATCAACATGTAAGTTTAGCATTTTTTTTCAATCATTATAAGTTTAACACCAAATAATACTAAATCCATACATAAAATTTAGCAGCGCAAAATGAGTTTCATACATGTACATGGGATGATATTAGATGGATAATGAAATACTATACATAAAGGAGGAAACTTTGCAGCACCTCCGCATACTTATCGAGTCATCCCCTATCATCTTCCCTTCGCATCGCCGTCCTTTTTCTCAACACTTCATGTCCCCCACCATCGCCATGCCATGTGCTACAACTGCACCAAACATGAGCAGCCACATTATGAGATGGATTCAGAATAGCTTACCATTGCAGTAAGAAAACATTCCCTTGCATATGGAGAAGACCTTGATTGTATTTAAATTATACATTGAGCAGTCAAGTAAGATGCACTACAACAGATCCTGTTCAGTCCCAACCAGGCAAGTCTCTTCAAGTACTAATGATGAATGTCGTTCTTTATCCCCCATCCAAATACCGAAATAGCAAATTGTTTAGGAGAATAACACTATCAGTTGGAGAAGGTTGTTCTTGCTTATAGGTCATCAAGACCCAACTTCTACACAGAAAACACATGAAACAGAAAATAAATTGTACGAAGGATGAATGAATCAACCGTGACCTCGATGAATTAACTGTACCCGACGATCGTGAACAAGAGTCAATGATGTGTGTGCTACCGTCGAGGTGAGCATCCTTGTCGCCTCAACCACTTGAGCCTCATCCGCCAGTCCGGGGCCTCTCCATCACTGCATGCACGGCGCCTACATGTATTGACGTACATGATGTTCGAGTTCGCCAAGAAGGCGAGGACAGCTCGCTTAGTAAGTGGCTCCACAACGGCAAGGTGCTCGGATGGATCCAGCACGTCCTGGTCGCACTGGACTTGGCAGGCGGACTCAACTACGTGCACAAGTATTCCAAGAGCAGGAACATCCTGCTCGACACATGCTTCCACCCTGAGCTCACAAACTTCGGCCTCGCACTCGCGATACCGCCGATACCGAGGACGAAGCCCTGTGGATGACACGCACAACAGTGATGGCGAGCAACAGCGCACATGCCACACGCACGCACGTCCTCATCTGCGATGACCACAGTGTCAGACTGTCAGTTAATAGCTGCTGGCAAAGTTTCAGAAAAAATCAGTTTCGTCAGGCGTAAATGTAGCTGTCAAATGTTCAGTTTCGTCAGTTAGGATTTTCTTCAGTTAGTGAAATAAGCCAAGCTGCGACTTGATCTTAGATTGTTAGCGTAGCCCGTCGCATTGACCGGATCGTGGGATGGCATGAACTGAAAAGATCATGGGGGCAATGTAGGGTAGCAAGCAAGGAACGTTGGGATGGCAGGGCTCACCTCTCGGGCGTGGCCTGATTTTCCCTTTTCAGTAAGCTCTGTACTCGCCTGATTGTGTTCATCGCCAGTGATCTCGGGTCGAACAAGAGACGCTGCAGCAGATCGGCAACAACAGCATCACGTCGTCTGGCTTCTACATGCTGAACACCTACATCATAAACAACGACGCACGCATCCGGGGCGGGCGGCTGGGAAGCTCGCAGGGAGATGAGGAAGGGGAGGTCGGCAGAGAGCACGCGCCGGTGAGCTCACCGTCGATCTTGACGCAGTGGACAGGAAACCAGTCGTGGAGGAGGAGTGCAATAGTTGCCGGCCCGGATCCGCCGCCGGGAGGCGCGCTGGGGCGGTTGTCGGCTCGGATCCATCGTCGGGCGGCCCTTTGGGGGCGTGGCGGCGCGATGCAGTGAGGAGGTAGATGGATGGGGGCGCCGGGTCTCGGGTGCGCGTGGGTCGTCGGGGTCGGCGCCGGTGAGTGGGTGGGTGGCCGGTGGAGGCGCCCGACGATGGTGGAGAGGGCGGTGGTTGGTGGGGGTCGAGGGGTGGGGTGGGGAATGAGCCGGGGAGGAAGAAGGTGGGGGCATGAGGGAGTTGTTTAGGCGGCCGGCGGTGCAAGGCAGGAGGCAGCCGGCGGCGCGCGGGGCGTCGCAGGAGCTGGTGGGGCGGGGCGGAGCGCCGCGAAGAGCGTGGCTGCGTTTTTCTCCCCTTCGTACCGGTTCGATTCGATTTGAACTGCGGGTTGAATACCGATAAAAGCAGGGACCTTTCTGCAAATTTGCCGCGATGGTGAACCCGAAGACCCAATCCGTGCTTTATTATTAAGGAGAGATTATTATTACTAGTACAAATGCCCGTGCGTTGCACCGGGCGTTAAAAAGGCACATGTGCCATTGTGCATCATTTTTTATATCCAATTTTAATAAACGCCCATAATAAGGTTAAACATGACAAATTCCTTATTTTAATAAAAGTTAATATTTTCATAAAAATTGGAACACTTTTTAAGAATAGTTAACGTTTTTTAGTCTTTTAGGGAAAAAAGTTTGTTTTTTACATATATTTTTTAGAGCATTTTTGCTAGGGACTTCTTACAGATGATTGTTTGCTTGGGAAGAGTTTGTTCCTTTTATTTAATGCCCGTGCGTTGCAACGGTGTAAAGTCTGGCAAAACCTGCTCCATGTGTCCTTACGCACCATTTTCTTTTATTCAAATATGATAGTTAATGTTACATTTATTCAAATCTGAGAATTATATAATGTTACACTGATTATTGCTTTTTGGTTGAATTTTGATCATTAAGAAGCCACCTTAGGCCTTGTACAATGCAAGGTGCTTAAAGGTGGTGCTTAGAGAAATAAATCAAACTTTTCTTAACCACGGGTGCTTATTTATACAGAGTAGACGCTTAATTAGGCGTCTCTCCTGTAGAAATAGGCACCGATGCTTCAGAAAAAATCGGTTTATTTTTCTAAGCACCTCCCTAAGCACCTAGTATGGCACAAGGCCTTCTTCATCTGATTGAAGAGTAGTGGTTCATGGAATAGTCTCTCAATTGGTTTTACTTTTTGCTATCCGAAAAACACATTTTTTTAGAAAATCAATGCTTTATTAAAATTTGAATGTTTTTTAAGGAGAACATTTTTTGGAATATTTCTAAATGCATTTTTTTAAAAGGAACATTTTTTGGGAAATTTGACCAGTGTTTAAATAGTGTGATATAATGTGTACCCCTTAAAAAATACTGTCCCTTTTGTGTCGGGGCTTGGGGCCAGCAGGTCGAACGAGGTCTTCATACGCAACTCTCGTGGCAGACAAACACTGACCATACATGACCAATAGACAATGCAAACAGAGGAGCTTTCATGCAGACGAAGCAAGCTAATTATACACACTTCACACAGATTGATTACATACTGCAAACCCATCATCAGAACTTTATTTACATTTAATCTCTGCAGACAACATCAGGCAATTTATATTATACCAACTAAAGGAACAAACATTGTGATAATCAAGGCTGCTCAATGCTCAGCCAGTCAGGCTTGGGGAACAATTTATATGTACACATTTAGGGGAGAACAAGGTATGTGATAAGAAATTATTGATTGATAAGTTCAAAAAAAAAGTTGATTGGTGTCACACAACTGCACGCAAGCAAGGTTTGGATTAACACCTTCCAACTTTATGTGGCCTACAGAATTACTAGTGTGTGCAATTAATATGGGAGGAGCGTCTAGAGATTTAGTTTGGGGGACCCTCATGTAGAGCAAGATATTTTTTGTGTTGCAAGTTAAATTTACCTCACACATGAACTTTCCTATATTCATATTCAGGCCATGGGACTTGGTTTCCATTACACCATTTTGCGTCAGACAAGTCACACCAGTTTATCTGCATAATTGGTACCATAATTAAAGATTTACTACACTGTTCGATCCAAAAGTTATAAAAATCAAAACTGGATCAGAAATTCAGAAGGTGCTAGCTTGAATTACTTTCCAGTGATATTTGCACAGCGTGATATCAAACAAAAAATCAGAAGGTGTTAACACCAGAAGTACGATTCAGTTGCCCATAAAGCAAACTTAGCAGATACCTACCCATGTCGTTCAATCATATTGTCCCCACGTGGCCCTCATCAAACTTCCTGACCTCCAAGTGTCTACTATCTGTAATTCATCCCTCTCTAGACCAGCTGTAGCAACAACTCCATGCTCTGTTAGTATCAGCCAAAAAGGTTGACCACGAAATGAAAAGCTAACAGCATCAATGTTTACATTATCAGTGGTCTTCGCTCCATGCTAGTCACGAAAATCACATTCTGCTAGCCATGTGAACATTTTTTTCATGAAAAAATTAATCAGTTTCTTCAATTGCTTTCAAATCTGAGTGTTCACATAGTTTAGATAAAATTGAGCTCACCCCAGATCGAAAACATATTTCCAAAGCTTTGAGAAATTTTCAAAGAATACTATATACGCATTGTTGGGTGACATTCAAACAAATCAATTTTAGGCCATAAATTAGCCCATGTCTGTTTGTACAAAAGAATTAACTATTGCACTAACAATGTTGGTCCTGGTTTATTTACAGAAAATAGACAAATTTTGTCCACGAATTTTCAGGTTCAAACTGCATACTATAATGTACATTGTGAGTATATTGGCAATCCTTAATTTATCAAGTTCTGAGAGTACGTTCTCGAATTATTTAAAACATGTAGATGCAAATCAGGGACATCAGAAAATATGCACTCCATTTTGTAGTGCCGAATTGCTACCCTTGATATTATACGTGTTATATGCTTAATTTGTTTCAGAAGTAATTGTTACCTTATAAACTGTTGCAAATCCACCCTGTGCAATTAGTCGATCTTCAGAGAAATTTTCTGTGATGTTCTTCAAAAGCGCAAATGGCAGATTCGTCAGGTTCTCTCTTCCATCAAGTATATGCTCCAGAATATTCGGTTCCATCTATCTGTTGTCCTACACATTACACTTTCAGCATTGTAGAAAAACACATTTTGTTCATAATAGAGCACAGTTGCAAGGGAGAACTGCCACAGCAACCGAAATAATCTAATGAATCTATAATAAAACTTTTTTTGCGGGTATATAATACGACTTTCGTGAAAACTAATACTTATGGCAACACTATTCTAAGTATGGTAGCATGTTTTTTTTTTGTTACCAAATGTATTGGCCTTGCATAATCATATAATTTTAAATGATTAATATATTTTTCACGAGACCAGGAAGTATATAATTGGTTAATTTTCTTCAGAGCAGGCTACAACACTTTACAGTTTTGTATTGAGTATTAACACTGGCATGGGCAGTTTTGTATGCATTAAGAACTACCTCCAAATACCCAACACTTTACAGCATGTATATAGCCTCCAAGTAGTCAGCACTTCGCTGCGGACATACTCTTTTGAAATGTTGGCAGGAGCGCTACCGTTTCTATTAGAGGAGAAGAAAAACACAAGTTTAGGCTGAAACCTGGTTACAATTCGATGTGATGGCCGTAGCCTCCATCATACAGTATCACTCTGGCAAATGCCAACTCTCTCGTTAGGATGGACTCCTAAATTCTAAAGAAAGTGTCCTCGACACCAGCATAAGCATTGTCAAAAACTCTCCCACTCCTATCTTTCCAAATCTGACAAAAAGTGTAAGCTACAGTCCCATCAAACTTTCGTCGGTTGATCGTAGGGATTTGGCAGCCTCGCTCCGGCCACCAGGAGTAAACCGTGCCCTCCCGGAGGCCATCTTCACGTCATAATGTCTCGAAACCAGACCAAGCCGCGATCCTCCTCCAAACTTGGCGAGCAAAATAGCAGTTCAGAAGAAGATGCTCCACCGACTCCTCCTGCGAACTGCACATCGAACAAATCTCGCTTCCTTGCCATCCTCTCTGGATCAGCTTGTCCGCGGTCAGAATCCTCCCAAGCAACAGGTGTCAACAGAATTTTTTTTACTTTGTTTTCAGCCAAAGCCTTCCAGAAAGTTTGAGAGCAAGTGCTCGAGTAAGAGCCCCAGAACATTGCCTTGTAGGTTGAGCGCGTCGTATACATTCCATCCGTTGTCCAACACCAGGAGACGACATCTTGGTTTGTGGTATTTGCACCTCTCTGATCAACAACCGTAATTTGATGAATTCATGAACTAACTCAGTGGTGTTGACCTGACGGAGCGCAGAAATCCATTTGCTCCCCTGTAGGGCTGTGCAAACAGAGATGTTCTTCCGTTTGAACTTGCGGAACATGCCAGAAGCGACCTCCCTGCGGACATAGCAAAAAGGAATCTAGCGAGTTCAGCATCCATAGCTTTAACACGTACTAATGAGGAACGGTAAAATCACTCAGCAAAGAGAAATTACTAACCTGAATGTTTTATCTGTAAGAACATAATAACATGGTGCCTCTATGCAGTTTTGACATGATCATGTTTATGCCCCTAAACATTAGCCAAGTTCATGCACTTCTTGTCACATATGAATAGTGGATATTCATTTGTGCATTGCTTAAGTTACGAAGACTACAGAATAACAATTTTTTTCTACAGAACTATCCATGCGGGTTAAAAACATAAGTATGGGGGATCTCACTTCCTATAGAAGCATATCGCGAGGACATGCTAAAGAACGATTTGTGCTGTAGGCCTGATCCCCCGACTTCAAGGCGTATCTCAAGAACAACACGGTCGGCGAGCAACACGTTGACGACTGTGGACATGGAGGTGCTCTGTATTAATGTTTAAACAATTTGCTTGATGGATGCACTTCATTGTAAATTAGGTGTTATACTTACCAAATAAAAATAAAAATCCAAAAATAAATTGGGAACTATTGGGTGGTAAGGGAAGACTGCAGTTCATCCCCTCACTGATTTTCCTACAAGCTGAGGATTCAATCATGTACGTATACGAACTTGTCTGAAAGTTTCCATGTACGTTCTAGTTTGTCATCTTTTCTAGATCAAATGATCCAGCTAGGAAGCAAATCAAGGGAGCAGCTGCACTAAACTGACACTAAATAAAAAATTAACACCTGATCATTACACTTGAACATAAGATTTCTGAAAAGTGCAGGTCAACGGCAGCGTACATGGCTGGAGATCCGGAGAGGCAGGGCTCGGCGAGCAGGGGCAGGGCATAGAGCGCGGCGGCTGCGGCCAGAGCCTCCGCGTCCGTGTCGACGTAAGCCTCGGCCGGATCCAACGTGCTGATTCTGCCGCTGCCGCGTGTCCTCCTCCTCCTCCCGGCCGCTGCCCACGGCAGCGAGGAGAGTCTTGAGCAGCTAGTCGCGGTGGGCGGCGCGCGCTCGAGCCGGCCGGCGCGGGCCCGGAGCGCGGCGTCCTGTGCCTGAGCGCCGGTGAACAGCGCGCGCGGAGGACTCGGAGGGCGCGCGGAGAAGGGCACGGCGGAGAGGAGGCAGGCCGGGGTGCGGTGAGGGCGCCGGCATGGCTCGGCAGAGGACGGCGTGGCGGAGGATGCGGGCCGGTGGCGGCGAGGCGGCGGATCTAGACGGGGATGGAGACGCGGTCGTTTGACTCGGGGTGGGCTTTTTTTGGTCAAGCGCGTCGACGGGTGGGGCAGACATACGAAACGTTTTTTCCCACTTATTTATTAGACTGCGGGTTTATTTCCATAAATGTCAAGGAGCTTTGTGTAAAAACGCCGCGACGGTGAACCCGAAGACCCAATCCGTGCTTTATTATTAGGGAGAGATTATTATTATTATTATTATTATTATTACTAGCAAAAGAGCCCGTGCGTTGCAACGGGAGAAAACACCAATGGCCATGTAAAATGATATTGAGATTAAGTAGGACCTGAGTTGAAATAGCGTCCACCTCCAATTCCTGCACCATGCGTTCGGTTGGTAGACCTCGCACTATTCCGGCTCCTTCTAGCATCACCTTGCCCTTTTGTGTCGAGACGCACCTCGCTCACCTCGCTCACGGCTATCTCTGTATGGTCATCTTACGTGACTATGCATTTCCGCATTTGTATTCTTCCCCGCATATTTGGATTGCTTGGTTCTGAAATTATATGGCCAGAGCTGGCGCCGGTAAGAATCACATATTCATATTCCTGACTACCTCATATCTATCGATCGTCATGATTTTGATGACCTTGTCTCAATGAATTAAAAAAATCCACCAGAAAGAAAATTCAGTTTTTGATGCAACCATACTAATCCAGTAGCAGTACAAAATAATAACACCCGGCTATCTCTGTATGGTCATCGTACGTGACTATGCATTTCCGCATTTGTATTCTTCCCCGCATATTTGGATTAACCTTCGTGCTTGGTTCTGAACCTATATGGCCAGAGCTGGCGCCGGTAAGAACCACATATTCATATTCCTGACTACCTCATATCTATCGATCGTCATGATTTTGATGACCTTGTCTCAATGAATTAAAAAAATCCACCAGAAAGAAAATTCAGTTTTTCATGCAACCATACTAATCCAGTAGCAGTACAAAATAATAACACCTTAAAACGATGTCAAATTAAATATCATAGGATGCAAATCACATAGAATGATAACGTCGGAGATGTGCCTCTGGTGATCCCCTTCTCCACCATCACCACAAACTCGTCATCGTCGATTCGACAATGCTAATCACGTGTATACTATATATCAAGGACATGCTCATTTTGGATTTCAGATTTGTAATTTTTAGCTTAACAGTAAGACTAATCACGGGAATTAACTGAAATCAATTAATTAATTCGAGACAAAGACTGCAGTGAATAAACATACGCATGTTGTCATTGTCGACGTCCCTGATGATGTGTTGATACAACATGTATGTTGTACTCTTGGCAAGCCTCTTCCACCTTTTTCTACGGTGATGCACCTGCTGTCGTCCTTGTCGATGTAGACAAAGGCAGCCGGCAGGTGCTCCTCCTGCTACAGCTTGTTGATGTACACTGTCGCCCTGATGAACTCATCGTAGTCGATGCTCCCGCTCATGCTCCATCTTTCCTAGGCCTCTGATAATCAACCCTGCTTGGCATGAAAATGAAAGTTGGCCAGCACATAAATGAGTCATAGGTAGCAGATAAGCAGTGCCATTTCTCTATGCGATGGAATCTGTAAGTGCCGGCACATATGCCCAGATCAAGGAAGGACGATGACACCCCAGCTATCTCCATCGGCAACTTCTTCGAGAGCATAACCAATAACTAATCAATCATCAATAGAATTATAAAAGAAAACTGAAACTTCTTGCCCACCAACGTTGATCTGATTTCTCATAATACAGGCATGACTTTGTTGAGAATGGTTAATGTAGGAGTGTTGTGCATTGACATGTTTTTTTATTGATGTACTGGTCCAGAAGGAATTTACGGACACTGTCTACATCCTGATGGATCTTGGATTGGTCCATACCATGGTCAATCTAAATTAGGCACAAACTCTAGACAGTCAGATATCAACTTCCTGGAGCATGGTACAATTCAAGATCCAAAATAAATCAATAAATGACTCAAGTACCGTAGTAGACCATCTAAAATAAAAAGAATAAGCGCTAACACCAAGAGTTTTGCTTGCCATATATTTAAAAATATGGAAATATCATCAGAGAATAAAACACACTCCATGCATAATCAAACTGAGCTTGGCAATGTAGGAGCGGATTAACAACAGAGAATCAGATATGACCAAATAAAGCTAGCAATTAGTAGTACTGAAGTTTATAGTATGTGTGTGTATCATGAAAGTCTGGATCAAAAATATGGGAGGAAATCACAAAGAACTCATACACCGAAAAATGCATAGCATTCATCTGCATTGTAGAAATTGAAATTGTAGTATGCCGGATGTTGAGCTGCTTCCCTATGTACTCACGATACTGCTCTGTCATATCATAGCAGGATGCTTGATTCATCTCAATCAGACATCCATCCGCATTCCAGGAGAAAATATCCATCCTAGTACCAAGAAAAAAAATCCTTGAATATGCAGGTAAAAGTGATACATGATAGCTAAGAAATAGAAAAATCAACGCAGCTCAAGGGCCACGACTACAGCAATACAAAATCAAACAAATGACGGCTGCTGGCGTGGACAAATCTGTGCCCGTCTAACTAAGAAAGATGCGAAAAGCATTACCACAAATCATTACCAGTAAAAGAAAGCCAACTTCAAGAGCTAAAGCTCCCGTGAACCAGAACCAAAGGTACAGAAAGAAGGGATCAATGCTTGTACCATTTATTGTAGAACTTCTAGTTGAGCAAGCCATCACCATTCTTGTTTCCTAGACGCCTGCCTTGCTTAATCACATTATTGCATTCTTATGCAGCCTGTTTCTGCGCTAGCCGAAAACCCCCTTGACCTGAATCCGTCACTCGGTCCCCAACCCGCACCACTGCAGATGCATTCTACACCGGTACCGGTGCTCCTCTACTGCACCCCTACGTCGGGGAGGAGGAAGGGGAATGAGGTGATTAACTCATCAATCATAATACAATGAGGTGAATGACCCAAAGATTTTATATATATCATAACAACACATCACTATCTGAAAAAGATCTTTTGTTGCTTTCCCCAATTATGCAACAATGACCTTTTATTGTATTTTGTCTACAAAAAACATCATCAATCTGTTTCTTTTGGAGTCAATAAAATTTGTCTAGAGCTCCACATGGTTAATGGAACATTACAAAAGACGAACGGAAAGCTCCACATAGTGACGACGGATCAGACTTGGTACTACTAATCTATTCTTTTACACCCACATGATCCACCACATAAGACTTGACTTGGCACATAACTTGATTGTGTAAGTACCACATTCAGAAAGCATCCCAAGTAATTTCAACTACAAGATATTCAGCGCCTAGAGCAAGCCTATCTGCATAGCATAACGTTTTAGTATCTACATGTACAAGTTCTAACTGCTATGCACCGTGTGTAAAGTAAAAAAACAAAGAGAGGGAAATTACCTTGATTATTGGCTAGGAAAAGGTGGGGCGATAGGAGCAGGGGAGCCGGGCAGCGTTCCTAACGGGGTGGGACGCGGCTGGGAGGTAGCAGCGGGAGCAACTGATTCTTTATTTCTTTTGGTCCATCTGCTGCTCCCCCGCATCCGCCAGATCCATCCCTTCCCTCATGTTTCCCGAGCTGATCCTCCTCGTCTGATGGCTCCACATCTGCTGCTCCCCTGCCTCCATCGATGGCTCTACTTTGATCCAAATCAGAGAAGGACAGCTGCAGGAGGTTGGAGATTGACGAGGCTGATTGTGGACGGGTGGAGAGGGGATGTAGAACAGGTTGGAGATTGAGGAGGCTGATTGTGGACGGGTAGAGCGTCGTGCTCAAATATGACAGGGAGGGGCATCTAGATCGGGCTGTGGGAAGGGAGCTCCAACCGTCGAGGGAGCGGCGACGATGGTGGTGCTAGATGGCGGCGCGAGGGCGGGGGGGGGGGGGGGTGCGAGGGGAAGATCGACCTGCCACCGGTCGCCTCCGGTGCGCGGCCAGTCGGGCGGCGGGGTGGCTGCCGCCGGTGGCGAGCGAGGCGAAGCCATGGGGCGATGCAGCAGGTGTTCGGGCATAGGCGTGCGGGAGACCCTTTTTCTTTCAATGACGAATCGTTATTTCACCTAGGGAATGACTGCGGGTTAATTTTCAAAAAGCATAGGGACCTTTATGCAAAAAAGCCACGACGGTGAACCCGAAGACCCAATCCGTACTTTATTATTAGGGAGAGATTATAGGGAGAGACTAGGAAACATGCCCGTGCGTTGCAACGGGAGAAAATAAATCACCCCATACACATACTCGATGACACCAAGAAATCACACGAAATCTTTCACAATGCCGTACGAGAAACAACATTAGAAGTGATGTTGTGCACAAATATAAAGGTGGGATGATTTTTTAAGTAACTAAAGTTGTGTCCAATTGATTAGAAAACAAAAGTATCTATCTACTTGCCTGTATCAATTCACGTCTTTGTGGTGTTCCTCCTTAATGATACCTAAGAAATAATGCATTACCGTAAAAAAAGAAATAATGCATTAGGCTGAAGATAGTGAATTACACTTTAGTACGCAATGATAGCACGTGCATAGGAGCATGTTAGATATTTCCATAAAAAACAATCAATCTATAAGGACATGTATAACGAATAGGCATTTTCAAATTCCCCATATAGAGAAAAGTATTTAATTAAAGTTGGGACATAAAAATAATTTTAGAAATGGTTATCATGCACGATAATATCATATCTGGATGTACACATTTTTTGAGTGATTATCGTATATAACTTTCTAAATTTAAAGTTAGGATTTGAAAGTTATGAATATATTTTTAAATACTTGAATCTGCCAAAAAAGTTTAAGAAGAAAATGGCTGGGCCGAAATTGGAGAATTGTGTAGCCCATCAGATAAGATGGCACTTGGGCGAGGATGTTCTATCTTTCACTCACAGAAATCAAGAGAAAACAAAGAAAAAGTGGGAGAAGTGGGGGTCAAACTCAGGCCAGCTGGGTGGGAGCGCAGGGCTCGGACCAGTACGCTACAGGTGTGCTTGTCATTTGTAAAGGAATAACTCTAAAAATGAGCTAACCGCAACGCTGGTGACTTAAAAAAACGAATCGTTTTTGCCACTTACGGGTGGCATTGGTGGGTAATTTTTGCGAACTTCGAGGGTAGTTTTTATGACGTACGACCAGAAACCCAATTTGCTTTATTATTAGGTAGAGGTTAGGGAGAGATATATATCATATGAGGAGGTGGCTGTCCACCGCCCCGTGGGCGGTGGTTCCTGTTCTTCTCCTGCATCGTCGTCCACACCGTTGATGTCTTTAGAGTCAAAGTCAAGCACGTCAGTTAAATGGACGACCGTGGCAATGAAGTGGGTGGTAGGTGGGCAACGAATTCCTTCGTCGCCTGCTTCCCATTCGAGCCGGACATAGTTCGGCCAAGAGTCTCCTAACAAAGAGAGAGACTTTAACGAGATCAGCACGTCGCCAAAGGGCGAGTGCTGGAAGATATCCGCAGCGGTGAACTCCATTACCGGAGCCCGACCAGATTCGGTGGCTCGGGAGTGCGCGGATCGGAACCTACAGCCGGATACGAGTCCGGGGGTCGGGTGTCACAGGCTTCCTTGGGGGTGAAGTCTGTGTTCGGCTCTACTGCCGACGGGTGTGCAGCCTCCGGGGCGGGGTCCATCCACCCGTCCTTGGGCGACGCGATCTGCCCCGGATTTAGGTCCGGGGTTACTACTGGGGCGATACCCCGAGCATTGTCCGGCAGTAGGTCTAAGCCATGCTCATCATGATTGTCCGGCGCTCCTGGCGCAGGCCCAAACCTGTTGAAGATCAAGTCTCCGCGGTTATCGTCCGTGTAGTTCATGTTTCTGAATCTGACCTGGTGGCCAGGGGCGTAGCTGTCGATCTGCTCCAGATGGCCAGATGAATTGGCTCGCAGTGCGAAGCCGCCGAACACGAAGATCTGTCCGGGGAGAAAAGTCTCACCCTGGACCGTGTTGTTGTTGATGATTGAAGGAGACATCAAGCCTTGCAGCGAGGACACAGAGGAACTCTCAATGAAAGCACCACTGTCGGTGTCAAAACCGGCGGATCTCGGATAGGGGGTCCCGATCTGTGCGTCTAAGGCTGATGTAACAGGAGGCAAGGGACACAATGTTTACCCAGGTTCGGACCCTATCGATGGAGGTAAAACCCTACTTCCTGCTTGATTGATATTGATGATATGAGTAGTACAAGAGTTGATCTACCACGAGATCGTAAAGGCTAAACCCTAGAAGCTAGCCTATGATGATTATGATTGTGTCTCTAAGGACTAAACTCTCCGGTTTATATAGACACCGGAGAGGGCTAGGGTTTACATGGAGTCGATTACAAAGAAGGAAATATAATATCCGGACCGCCAAGCTTGTCTTCCACGCAAAGGAGAGTCCCATCCGGACACGGGACAAAGTCTTGAGTCTTGTATCTTCACGCTCCAATAGTCCGGACAAAGTATATAGTCCGGCTGTTCGGATACCCCCTAATCCAGGACTCCCTCAAGGGGGGCACCCCATAGACACAACAATTGATCCTTGAGATCTCTTAGCCGTGTGCGGTGCCCCCCTCCACCATAGTTCACCTCGATAATATTGTAGTGGTGCTTAGGTGAAGCCATGTGTCGGTAGAACATCATCATCGTCACCATACCGTCGTGCTGACGAAACTCTCCCTCAAAGCTCGGTTGGATCGGAGTTCGAGGGACGTCATCAAGCTGAACGTGTGCAAGAACTCGGAGGTGCCGTGCGTTCGGTACTTGATCGGTCGGATTGTGAAGACGTACGACTACATCAACCGCGTGGTGCTAACACTTCCGCTTTCGGTCTACGAGGGTACGTGGACACACTCTCCCCTCCCGTTGCTATGCATCACCATGATCTTGCGTGTGCATAGGAATTTTTTTGAAATTACTATGTTCCCCAACATTAGAAGCTTCTTCAAATGCATCAATCTCCTCTTCAAGCTTGTCCTTGCCTTTAGCTTGTGGTCTTGTGGTGGAAGATCATCTTGAGCGTGTGTTCCCTTGAAAGAAGTAGGGTCATACTTCTCTTGTTGAGGAACAAACTTCGTCTTGGGGTATTGATCTTCTTCCCACTCAACTCCATTGGCATTGAACTTTCGTTCAAAACCAACACCTTCATTCTTCCAGTGCCTTCCTTGCTTGCGTACAATTTCCTCAAATTGCTTACTTCCGGCAAGGCTCTTGTAAACACCATTCTCTATAATTCCCTTCAATAAGCTATTTTCTTGCTCAAGTGTAACTTGGCTAAGAGAACCATTTGTGTAATCAAGAAAACTACTAGAAGCAAAAATATTGGATTTAGCATGATTATTGTTACTACTAGAAGAAGAATCTTTCTTGCTCTTGTTGCTAGATTTTAAATGTGACATGTAAGTAGACAAGAGAAAACGCTTGGCAATATGAGAAGAACTTTTCTTTCGAAGATCATCATTGATTGATTTTAAGAACCCATGCTCTTGCTCTAAATTGAGCTTCTCAAAGCGTAGCTTCTCATGAGTCTTTAAAAGTTCTCGATGATCCTCTAACGTAGTTTCATGAGCTAACTTAAGAGTGTTTAGTTCTTTAGTTAGACGCTCAATCTCCTTCTTATCATTGTCATTCGTTTCATCTTGATTAGCATGATTAATAGCAATTTCATCATAGTTTTCATCATTAGTGTTGTCAACAATTAAATCATCATCACCTAGTAAATCATCTTCATCACTATTGAAATCAACATACTCGGGGTGTGATACCTTGTGGCCTTTAGCCATGAAGCATCTCCCGATCCCTTCATTTGGGGTGTCAAATATGTCGTACGAGTTGGATGACACAAGTGCAAGACCAGAAACACCTTCATCTTGAGTATATTCGGAGTCGGAGTGATAAGTTATCTCGGAGTAGTTGTCGGAGTTGGAGCCGGATACCCATTCACCAACGTGAGCTTGATGTCTTCGTCTTGTGTAGCTCTTTGATGACTTGTCCTTCTTTTCTGAATCCTTGCTTCTACAAGAGGGTCTTTGTTCATAACGATCATCTCTACTCCTTCTCTCTCTTGGGGGTGATTCCTCTCTTTTACTTCTCCTTTTAGGTGAGTTTTCTCTTCTTTTGTAGGCAGCCGTACACTCATTGGAGTAGTGTCCGGGTCTTCCACAATTGTAGCAATTGTGATCGCGACTAGAAGATATTTTGTCATTGTAGGACCTTGACTTGGAACTTCTCTCTTTGCTTCTACTCTTGTAGAACTTGTTGAAGTTCTTCACCCTTAAGCTCAATTCTTCATTGAAGACTTGTTTTTCACTTGATGTTGTAGGAGCATCACATGAAGCTTTATAAGAACCACTAGAGTTGTTGTTAAGCTATTCCTCATCCTTGAGTGACATCTCATGAGCAACAATTCTACCAATGACTTCTGTTGGCTTGAGATCTTTGTAGTTGGGCATCATTTGGATCAAGGTGCACACGGTATCATATTTTCCATCCAAGGCTCTTAGGATCTTCTTGATGATGAATCTGTTGGTCATCTCTTTGCTTCCGAAGATGGCAATCTCATTTGTGATGAGAGCAAGCCTAGAGTACATTTCAGCGACTCCTTCACCATCCTTCATTTTGAACTTGTCAAGTTGACTTTAAAGCACATCCAATTTGGATTCCTTGATGGACTCGGTACCTTCATGCATATCAACCAAATTATCCCAAATTTCCTTCGCATTCTCAAGATGGCTGATTTTGTTGAATTCTTCAGGGCACAATCCGTTGAAGAGGATATCGCAAGCTTGAGCTTTGTATTGCAACATCTTCAATTCTTTCACGGACGCTTCATGATTCGATTCTCTTCTATCCTCGACATATTCACCTTGCAAACCAATATGCACAATAGCCCAAACAGCGGGTGAGGGAGTCCTGGACTAGGGGGTGTCTGGACAGCCGGACTATCAATATCCGCCGGACTCCAAGACTACGAAGATACAAGATTGAAGACTCCGTCCCGTGTCCGGATGGGACTTTCCTTGGCGTGGAAGGCAAGCTTGGCAATACGGATATGTAGATCTCCTACCATTGTAACCGACTCTGTGTAACCCTAGCCTCCTCTGGTGTCTATATAAACCGAAGGGCTTTAGTCCGTAGGACAACATACATTACAACAATCATACCATAGGCTAGCTTCTAGGGTTTAGCCTCCTTGATCTCGTGGTAGATCCATTCTTGTACTACCCATATCATCAATATTAATCAAGCAGGACGTAGGGTTTTACCTCCATCGAGAGGGCCCGAACCTGGGTAAAAACATCATGCCCCTTGTCTCCTGTTACCATCCGCCTAGACGCACAGTTCAGGACCCCCTACCCGAGATCCGCCAGTTTTTACACCGACATTGGTGCTTTCATTGAGAGTTCCTCTGTGTCGTCACCGATAGGCTTGATGGCATCTCCAACCAGCAACGCTGTCCAGGGTGAGACTTTTCTCCTCGGACAGATCTTCGTATTCGGCGGCTTCGCCCTGCGGGCCAATTCACTTGGCCATCTGGAGCAGATCGAAAGCTACGCCCCTGGCCGTCAGGTCAGATTTGGAAGCTTAAACTTCACGGCCGACGTCTGCGGAGACTTGATCTTCGACGGAATCGAGCCACAGCCAAGCGCGCTGCACTGTGATGACGGGCATGATTTAGCTCTGCCACCGAACAGTGCCTTGGTGGCCGCACACGGGTCCGCTCCGACCATTAGCTCG
Source organism: Triticum timopheevii (assembly GCA_963921465.1). NCBI lineage: Eukaryota > Viridiplantae > Streptophyta > Magnoliopsida > Poales > Poaceae > Triticum > Triticum timopheevii. Next base: position 83,235,623 of record OY997264.1, read on the forward strand.
GAGCCGATTGCCCAGATCGAGGGCTGGTGGATAGACGCCGCCCTGGGGGCTCCAACATCCACGGCGATGGAGCCGAACACTAATCTTGTCCCTTGCGAAACTCGTGATTCCGAGGCGCCGGACTCCTCGCCGGACTCCGAACCTCCCGCGCCCCTACCAATCGATCCGGATTGGGCGCCGGTTATGGAATTCACCGCCGCGGACATCTTCCAATACTCGCCTTTTGGCGATATCTTGAATTCACTAAAGCATCTCTCTTTATCAGGAGAGTCCTGGCCGGACTATGGCCAGGATGGTTGGGGTACGGACGACGAAGAAATTCAAAGCCCACCCACCACCCACTTTGTAGCCACTGTCGACGATCTAACCGACATGCTAGACTACGACTCCGAAGACATCGACGCCATGGACGACGATGCCGGAGACGAACAGGAACCAGCGCCCACAGGGCACTGGAAGGCCACCTCGTCATATGACGTATACATGGTGGATACCCCAAAAGATGGGGACGGCGAAGAAACAGAAGAGGCAGATCCCTTAAAGAAATAGCCCAAGCGCAGGCGTCAGCGGCGCCGCTCTAAATCTTGCCACAGCAAGAATGGAGATTCCGGCACAGGAGATAATAATACTCCAGAGAGTGCCGAAGACAATCCCCTCCAGCAAGATTCAGCGCAGGAGGATGCAGAAGCAAGCCCTCAGGAGAGGGCGGCAGACGAAGAGGTTGAGGATCATAACTATATGCCTCCCTCCGAAGACGAAGCAAGCCTCAACGATGACGAATTCGTCGTACCCGAGGATCCCGTCGAACAAGAGCGCTTCAAGCGCAGGCTTATCGCCACAGCAAACAGCCTAAAGAAAAAGCAGTAGCAGCTTCAAGCTGATCAGGACCTGCTGGCCGATCGATGGACCGAAGTCCTCGCGGCCGAAGAGTATAAACTCGAACGTCCCTCCAAAGGTTACCCAAGACGCAAGCTGCTCCCCCGATTAGAGGAGGAAGCATACGTACCTCCATCACCAGCGCACGATATGGCTGACCGACCACCCCGTGGTCGTGACAGAGAGGCATCCAGGCCCCCAGCCAAGACCATACCCCGGCATCGCTCCAAAAGTACGAAGCCAAGAGGGAACACGCCGGACTTGCGAGACATATTGGAGGACAAAGCAAGGCAATCCAGATCCATCTATGGATCACGTGGGCGCCCTACGACCCACGACGAATACCGTCGTGCCGGATACAATAACCCCGGCCGGGCCGAACACAGCAGACAGCGCTCTCTCGAGCTGCGTCGCGACATCGCTCAATACAGGGGCGCCGCACACCCGCTATGCTTCACTGACGAAGTAATGGATCATCAGATCCCCGAAGGGTTTAAACCCATAAACATCGAATCTTACGATGGCACAACAGACCCCGCGGTTTGGATCGAAGACTATCTTCTCCACATCCATATGGCCCGCGGCGACGATCTCCACGCCATCAAATACCTCCCACTCAAGCTTAAAGGACCAGCTCAGCATTGGCTTAACAGCTTGCCCGCAGAGTCAATTGGGTGTTGGGAAGACCTGGAGGCCGCATTCCTTGATAACTTCCAAGGCACATATGTGCGACCACCAGACGCCGATGACCTAAGCCACATTATTCAGCAGCCAGACGAATCGGCCAGACAATTCTGGACACGGTTCTTGACGAAGAAAAATCAAATCGTCGATTGTCCGGATGTAGAGGCCCTTGCGGCCTTCAAACATAACATCCGGGACGAATGGCTAGCCCGGCACCTGGGGCAGGAAAAGCCGAAATCCATGGCATCCCTCACATCGTTAATGACCCGCTTTTGCGCGGGAGAGGACAGCTGGCTAGCCCGCAGCAACAATCTTCGTAAAAACTTTGGCAGTCCGGATACCAAGGACAACAACGGCAGGTCACGTCGAAACAAAAACAAGCGCCGCATTAACGGCGACGATAAGGAGGATACGACCGTCAATGCCGGATTCCGAGGCTCTAAACCCGGTCAGCGGAAGAAGCCATTTAAAAGAACCACTCCGGGTCCGTCCAATCTGGACCGAATACTCGATCGCTTATGCCAGATACATGGCACCTCTGAAAAGCCAGCTAACCACACCAATAGAGATTGCTGGGTGTTCAAGCAGGCCGGCAAGTTAATTGCCGAAAACAATGACAAGGGGCTAAATAGCGACGACGAGGAAGAGACCCGACCGCCGAACAACAAAGGACAGAAGGGTTTTCCCCCGCAAGTGCGGACGGTGAATATGATATACGCGACCCACATACCCAAGAGGGAGAGGAAACGCGCACTACGGGACGTCTATGCGATGGAGCCAGTCGCCCCAAAGTTCAACCCATGGTCCTCTTGTCCGATCACTTTCGATCGAAGAGACCATCCGACCAGCATACGCCACGGTGGATTCGCCGCATTGGTCTTAGACCCAATCGTCGATGGGTTCCACCTCACGAGAGTCCTGATGGACGGCGGCAGCAGCCTGAACCTGCTTTATCAGGATACAGTGCGCAAAATGGGCATAGACCCATCAAGGATTAAACCTACAAAGACAACCTTTAAAGGTGTCATACCAGGAGTGGAAGCCAACTGTACAGGCTCAGTCACACTGGAAGTGGTCTTCGGATCCCCAGATAATTTCCGGAGCGAAGAGTTAATCTTCGACATAGTCCCGTTTCGCAGCGGCTATCATGCCCTGCTCGGACGAACCGCGTTTGCAAAATTCAACGTGGTGCCGCATTATGCATACCTAAAGCTCAAGATGCCAGGCCCTCGTGGAGTCATCACGGTCAATGGGAATACGGAACGCTCCCTCCGAACGGAGGAACATACAGCGGCTCTCGCAGCAGAAGTACAGAGCAGCCTTCTAAGGCAATTCTCGAGTCCGGCCGTTAAACGGCCGGATACAGCAAAGCGCGCCCGGAGCAATGCCAACCAAGACCACCTGGAGCGATCAGAGCACGCGTAGCAATGCGGCCCCAACCCTCGTCCGCGCATGATCGCAAGAATAACACTCCGCGTACATCATTACGCCTTGGAGATACCATGGGCACAGGGGAGGGGGCACGATCGCAACAGACCCAGAGTGCGGTTCGACCACACCGGGGGCTCGCAAGTGTGCCCCCCCTTTTTTTTATTATTTTTCTTCTTTTATGTACGCAGGACTCTGTTAACCAGAAGCCCTGTCCAGCGGCGAACCTGCCGAACTCACGATGCAACAGTCAGGGACTAAAGAAGGCCGCGACGAACATCCAGGTGGTCTCAATTACGAGCATTAAAATTCGATTATATACACCAAGTCTGCAGCTCATCCCTGGAGGGGGACATGTTTATTTAGTCCAAATCCCTTGCTTACCGCACTATTTGTATCAGTCCGCTCTACTAGCAGACTTTCTTTCATAAATAATGCAGCACCTTTTTATTGCAATGGCATTATCTTTTATATATATGTTCATTACATGACATCTTGCACCCGTATATTTTGGTATGGCTGAATACGCCAGGGGCTTCTGTTCCCCAAATTATGGTGTGATTAAGTCCGAACACTTTCACAAGTGCGGCACCCCGAACTTATAGCATTATATGAATCGGCTCCGAATCATGTCTTGGGTCAATAGTTGGGTTTGCTCGGCTCCCATGTTTTGGTGCCTTACGTTCCGTTTCGTCGGCTAAGGTAGCACTGGGAGAACCACTATGATTGCGCCCCGGTTGAGCTGGGCGAGCGCCTCAGTGGAGAAAGCTAAAACTGACTGGCATGATAAGGCGAGAGACTGGTCGCTGTTCGAGAGGTTTTTTCGGGTCCTTAAAGACTCACGCCGCTTCGAGCGAAGTTCCGGATAATGTCCGATGAAGGCGTGGATAGCGCCCTAGATTCGGCCTTCCGAATACCAGGGGCTTCGCCGAAATTTAAAATTATAGAATTCTATGGCTAAGTGAGAGTGTTCAAGCATTATAAGTCCGGTTGCCTTGTTCGTTGTGTTGAGCGCCTCCCTCGATGGACCCAACAATGGGAACAAGAGTGCTTATGTTTATCCCGAACACCCCAGCACTCGCGGCTTGGGGGCTGAAGCCAACGACTTGCCATCTCTCAGATTTTATAAACGGCCGCACAGAAGGTAATATTTTAAATTAAAAAAGTGTTGCTCATGGCGCATATAAACGAAGTTTTCAGCGCACGGGATAAATACACAGCGAGTTCACTCAAAGATTACATTTCCGGAGCACTCATCTGCAATATCGCAGGCTCCCTTCAGGACAATTTTATAATACTTCTCCGGCGTGCGATACTCCTTGCCCGGCGGCGGGGGGTCCGTGAGAAGCTTCTCCGCATCCAATTTGCCCCATTGCACCTTTATGCAGGCAAGGGCCCGACGAGCGCCTTCAATACAGGCGGAGCGCTTGACTACATCCAGCCTGGGGCATGCATCCACCAGCCGCCGCACGAGGCCAAAGTAGCTACCAGGCATGGCCTGTCCAGGCCACAGCCGGACTATGAGGCCCTTCATTGCCTCCTCAGCTACCTTGTGGAGTTCGACCAGCTGCTTCAGCTGGTCGCTTGGGGGCACCGGATGGCCGGCCTCAGAGTACTGAGACCAGAAGACCTTCTCCGTCGAGCTTCCCTCCTCGCCACGATAGAATGCAGCAGCATCAGACGCACTACGCGGCAGATCTGCAAACGCCCCTGGAGAGCTCCGAATTCGGGTAAGTGTCAGGTAGTTCACATTAACATGCCTGCTTTGCATGAAAAATGCCTTACCCGCCGCTATCTTCTTTATGTCCTCAACCTCCTGAAGGGCCTTATGGGCCTCGGCCTTGGCGGACTTGGCACTTTCGAGAGTCGAGGCAAGCTCGGACTCTCGAGTCTTGGAGTCACGCTCCAAACTCTCATGCTTTTCCATGAGAGCCTGGAGCTCTTGCCGAACTTTCGCCACCCGTGCCTCTTGCTTTTCTCGCTCAGCCCGTTCCGCGGCCGCACTGCGTTCGGCCGTGGACACAGCATCCTTCAGGGCTGCCACCTCATTAGTGGCCCCTGCAATACACATATTATCCTTGTTAATTTTATTTGCAACCAAAATCCTTTTCTGTAAGGTACTTATTCAAAGTGGTGTTATTCACCTTCTTTTTCCTCGAGCTGCCTCTTGGCATGGCCGAGCTCTTGCTTGGACCGCTCGAGATCCTTCTTCAGCACCTCGACCTCCGCCGTTAATGCGGCAGAGGTCAGCAGCGCAGCCTGCAAACCCATATTGACATATTTTAGGCAACCCTGCGTATATCTTGTTAGATCCTCAGTCCGGCTTTTCTTTCCGAACACCGAACTAAGCATCAGGGGCTACTGTCTATGCGGTATTACATTATATAATTTTAACTTCTTACCTCAAAGCCTGTTAGAAGGCTGCTGCAGGCTTTGGTCAGCTCGCTCTTAGCAAACTGAACCTTCTCAATCACCGCACTCATGATAGTGCGGTGTTCTTCCTCGATGGAAGCGCCTTTAAGCGCCTCCAACAGGTTATCCGGCGCCTCCGGTTGGACGGAGGCCGCCGGCGTCACGGTCCTGCCCTTCTTTCGAAGGGGCCGCTTGCCGGACTCTGGAACCACTGCGGGTTCCGATGTAGAGTCCGGCACAAAGTCCGGGAGGCTGCCTGACGGCGCCCCCGGAGCCTCCTCCTGATGGGTCCCTCTCTGGGATCCCACCTCGGCGTCCTCGTCGGCGCGTGGGGTAGAGGCAGTCGGGATGGAATTCACATCCGACGAGGCCAATGACCCGCTCGATGAGTCGGGGAGATCATCATTGGCCGGACTACGGGCAGAATGCGGCGTTAGAAGGATACTACGCGACATAAAAGAAATTACACATCAAGGATCCGGATACTTACGATCTTGCCGGACGCCTGGCCCTTGGAGGCCACTCATCCTCGCCAACGCTGATGTTGGCAAAACTGTCCGGGGGGATAGTTCTCCCCCTCTTGGACCCTTCGGCCTCCCCGATTGGGGAAGCCTTCCTTTTCTTCTCTCCCTCCTCCGGGAGAGAATACTCCTCCTCCTCGTCTTCGGGGGAGGAGTCCGCGTCGTCATCAGACGCCTGATTGCGGGAGCTCTTTCGAGTCCCCGCGGCCACCTTCTTGGCCTTCTTCTCCGGCACCACGTGCGGTGCCGGAACCAGCAGCCCTGCTAAGCGGGCATCCGCTGGATCTTCTGGCATGGGAGCCGGGCTGATAAGCAGCTTGGCCTTCTCCATCCATTCCTGTCAAAGGAAGAGGCAGAATGAAACCTCACTAGAGTCAATCTAATTATCACAAGTGTCCCGTAATGGGGTTGAATCACTTACCTCGTCAGTTGGATACTGCGAGCTGAATCCACGGTCTTTGGTCGCGGACGCGGGGGCTTCGGCGCCCTTGAACAGCACCCTCCAGGCGCCTTCGTATGTTGTATCGAAGAGCCCGCTTAGCGCCTGGTGCTATTCCGGATTGAACTCCCACAAATTGAATGCCCGTTCTTGGCATGGGAGGATCCGCCGGATGAGCATAACTTGGACCACGTCGACAAGCCTGAGCCTATTGCTCACCATCTTCTTGATGCAGGCTCGGAGTCCCGTCACCTCCACCGGATTGCCCCACTGCAAGCCCTTCTCTTTCCAGGAGGTGAGCTGCGTGGGGATGCCAGATCTAAACTCGGGGGCCGCCGCCCATGTAGGTTTGCGCGGCTCGGTGATGTAGAACCACCCCGATTGCCACCCCTTGACGGAGTCCACAAAGGTCCCTTCGAGCCAAGGTACGTTGGGCAATTTGCCCAACATGGCGCCTCCGCATTCCGCTTGCGTGCCCTTCACAACCTTCGGCTTGACGTTGAAGGTCTTGAGCCACAGGCCGAAGTGGGGCCGGATGCAGAGGAAGGCCTCGCACACGACGATAAACGCCGAGATGTTGAGGATGAAGTTCGGCGCCAGATCGTGGAAATCCAGGCCGTAGTAAAACATGAGCCCCCGGACAAATGGATGGAGCGGAAAGCCCAGTCCGCGGAGGAAGTGGGGGAGGAAGACGACCCTCTCATGAGGCCCAGGGGTAGGGATGAGCTGCCCCTCGTCGGGCAGCCGATGCGCAATATCGCCGGAAAGGTATCCTGCGCTGCGCAGCTTGGTGATGTCCTCCTCCTTAGCGGTGGAGGCCAACCATTTGCCTCCCGCTCCGGACATATTCGGAGAAGGTCGAGGCGAGATGCGCGAGCTCGGGCGTTGGAGCTTGAGTTCGCGGAGATGGATAAGCAAAGGAGGAAGAAGGCGTAGGTGAGAAGGTGAATCCTTATCCCTTATATATAGGCGGACGAAAACTATGCGTCCCCCACCAGCCTGGTAAAACTCGCTTATCTCCCAAGCGCCACCATCAATGGCGCGGTTGGGTTACCCACGCACGTATTGATGAGAATCCCGGAATAAGGGGAACACGATCTCTGCTTCGACAAGATGTTCCAAGGAAACCGCTTCGCTAAACGTGCTGAGGTGGTATAGTAAAAAACGATTCAAACAAAGGCTTGGTAGCGGTGTGATGTCATGCCGCATAATACGTCAGCGGATTGAACTAAGTGTACATTTTATTCTCTCTACGGTGGAATGTGGAATTTATTTTGCAGAGCCGGACACTATCCTGGTGTTCATGATCTTCTCTGGATTATTCAAGGGAGGAACCCGCCTTGCAATGCCGAACATTATGCGCGCCGGACTAATCGTCATTGAAGCCTGGTTCAGGGGCTACTGAGGGAGTCCTGGACTAGGGGGTGTCCGGACAGCCGGACTATCAATATCCGCCGGACTCCAAGACTACGAAGATACAAGATTGAAGACTCCGTCCCGTGTCCGGATGGGACTTTCCTTGGCGTGGAAGGCAAGCTTGGCAATACGGATATGTAGATCTCCTACCATTGTAACCGACTCTGTGTAACCCTAGCCTCCTCCGGTGTCTATATAAACCGGAGGGCTTTAGTCCGTATGACAACATGCATTACAACAATCATACCATAGGCTAGCTTCTAGGGTTTAGCCTCCTTGATCTCGTGGTAGATCCACTCTTGTACTACCCATATCATCAATATTAATCAAGCAGGACATAGGGTTTTACCTCCATCGAGAGGGCCCGAACCTGGGTAAAAACATCGTGCCCCTTGTCTCCTGTTACCATCCGCCTAGACGCACAGTTCGGGACCCCCTACCCGAGATCCGCCGGTTTTGACACCGACAGCGGGGTTATGACCAAGAATATGCATTTTCATCTTATGCTTCCAACTAGCAAAATTAGTACCATCAAAGTAAGAACCTCTACGGTGGTAATTTCCTTCGCTAGACGCCATACTCTCCTAGGTTGTGAAACCAAGGCTATGATCACCAAAAGCTATGGAAATCAAGTCAAATGGAGACCAAAGCTCTGATACCACTTGTAGGATCTAAAGTAGGTCTAGAGGGGGGTGATTAGACTACTTGACCAAATGAACATCTAGCCTTTTCCCAATTTTAAGTCTTGGCAGATTTTAGCAACTTAGCACAAGTCAAGCAATCAACCTACACATGCCATTCTAAGAGTGTAGCAGCGGAAAGTAAAACATTGCATATGAAGGTAAAGGGAAGAGTTTGGAGAAGGCAAACGCAACATAGACACAGAGATTTTTGGCGTGGTTCCGATAGGTGGTGCTATCGTACATCCACGTTGATGGAGACTTCAACCCACGAAGGGTAACAGTTGCGCCAGTCCACGGAAGGCTCCACCCACGAAGGGTCCACGAAGAAGCAACCTTGTCTATCCCACCATGGCCATCACCCACGAAGGACTTGCCTCACTCGGGTAGATCTTCACGAAGTAGGTGATCTCCTTTCCCTTACAAACTCCTTGGTTCAACTCCACAATCTTGTCGGAGGCTCCCAAGTGACACCTAACCAATCTAGGAGACACCACTCTCCAAAAGGTAATAGATGGTGTGTTGATGATGAACTCCTTGCTCTTGTGCTTCAAATGATAGTCTCCCCAACACTCAACTCTCTCTCGAAGATTTGGCTATGGTGGAAAAAATATTTGAGTGGAAAGCAACTTGGGGAAGGCTAGAGATCAAGATTGTAGTGGTAGGATTGGAATGTCTTGATCTCAACACATGATTAGGGGGTTCTCTCTCAAAAAATGAGTAGTGGAAGTGTAGGCACGTTCTGATGGCTCTCTCACGAATGGAGATGGGGGTGGAGGGGTGTATATAGCCTCCACACAAAATCCAATAGTTACACACATTTTACCCAACTCGGTCAGACCGAATAGATGAACTCGGTGAGACCGATTTAGTTCAAAATGCGAACGTTAGGAATCTTGATGGGACTGACATGATAAACTCGGTGGGACCAATGTGCTAGGGCAAGGGCAAAACCTTATCTTGGTGAGACCGATTGCATGAACTCGGTGAGACCGATTTCAGCAATGAGCAAACAGAGGGTTGGTCAGGCAAACTCGATGGGACAGATCGCTCATTTCATTGAGACCAAAACTTTACAAAGGGAAATAGAGAGTTTTTGATGCGAACTTGGTAGGACCGATCGCTCATTTTGGTGAGACCGAAACATTACAAAAGGAAACAGAGAGTTTGCAATGCCATCTCGATGAGACCAAGGTCCGTATTGGTGAGACCAAATTGTCTAGAGTTTGTTGCAGTGGCTATGTCAAATGAACTCGGTGGCGATGAATAGATCAAATCAGTGGGGCTGAGTTTGACTTTGGGTTTTGGACATATGTGGAAATGATAAAGTGGTTGTGGGTTTTGGAGCAATATCACTAAGCACTTTGAGCAAGTATACCATTAGGCAACACATCATCCCCTTTTAATAGTATTGGCTTTCCTATGGACTCAATGTGATCTTGGATCACTAAAATGAAAATGAAGAGTCTTGAGATTTTGCTAATCTTTGTCCTTAGCATTTTGAAGGGTCCACATATCTAGTCCATGCCATGCCAATCATTGAACTTTCTGAAACATTTAACTTGAATGGATATTAGTTCAATGAGCTATATGTTGTTATGAATTACCAAAACCATGCGAGGATTAGTTGCACTTTCAACCACCTATATATATGTGGGAGGGGGGCGCCTAGCACACACCAGATCAATTGTTAGCCGTGTGCAGCGCCCCCTCCACCGTTTACACCCCCGGTCATATTTTCGTAGTGCTTAGGCGAAGACCCGTGGAGATCACTTCACCATCACCGTCACCACGTCGTCGTCCTGACAGAACTCATCTACTACCTTGACGTCTTGCTGGATCAAGAAGATGAGGGACGTCACCGAGCTGAACATGTGCAGAACATGGAGGTGTCATGCGTTTGGTACTTGATCGGTTGAGGCGCGAAGAAGTTCGACTACATCAATCGCGTTGTGAAACGCTTGTGCTTATGGTCTACGAGGGTACGAACACACACTCCCCCCTCATTGCTATGCATCTCCATGGATAGATCATTGCATGTGCATAGATTTTTTTGTTTTTCATGCAACGATTCCCAACACGCACCGTAGCGACTCTATGCGCAGATCTAGTCCACATCCATCTGCCATTATTCCAAGCATGCCAGGCAACGACCAAAGCTTTGACGTCGACCCCTTCCGACATTACATCTTCAGCAAGGATAACAAGCTGGAGCAAGTCGTGGAGCAAGAGCTTCATCGGCTATTGTAGACGCCATGGCCCATCGGCAGCGATATCGCCGTGTCGTTCCTTGGGCACACGGTGGACATATTGCAGAGAAAGTGTGATGAGCAGTTTGCCATCCATCGTGCAAAATATCCAGAGCTACTAGGTGGCATGATCAATGACCCACCTGAAGAGTCATTGTCATCGATGCACATCGAGAGCCTGATGCCCTGCAAGGAATAGGCAGAGGACCTCTGCGATTCAGTTATGAGCCAGCCAGCTCGCGGTTTCATCATTGCCAGCAGCGGCCGTGTCAACCTTGATCCCGATGATGTGGTGGCCAGGCTCAAGCGCATCCTTGGCGGAGTTGATGTCCCGACGAAGTAGAACATCGCCAACGTGATATCTTGAGGATGCAAATGATGGATGGAATTTTCTACCAGGGTAGAGACATGGAAATGGAGCCATTCCACGGGCGTGTCATCCGAGCGATTGCACGCTGTCAAGCTATACTAGAAGAGGCCCAACAGCCCCAAGAGCCTCTCAGCGCCAGCAACTCCATAGGCGAAGATGGGAACCGTGGCCACGGGTCGGAACACTCAAAATGAATGGCCGCAAGGGTGCGATGCTGATCATGGAGTCCGAGAAGACCATCGGCATAAGGCCTCCGGCTCAACCTTTTAGCCTATATTTTATTTTATTTGTATGCAAACATCGCATATCGACATTTTAAGTCACTAAGCATATATAGGTCGTGTGTGTTTTGGGCGTTGCCGCATGTGGCATTAAAATTATCCTGAATATTTAAGATAATTATTAACTATTGTCATTGTAAATTTGTCTCAACGGCGAGCAGAGCGCACGCAGGGACGCCAGAGCGGAGCACACCACGGCCGCCTTAATGGCAAGCAAAACATGCGGACAGACGCGAGCAGAGCACGCCGCGACCGCCTCAACAGCGAGCAACCACACCTGCATATTGCAATTTTGGTCAACTTTCTGGCACTGCGTGGGAGGCGCGACGACCCATCCATCGAACATGATGGTGATATCTGGACCGTGTGTGATAGTAGGAAGACACATGCACATCCGAGAATGCGGGCCCACGTACACCATCCGAGAACCGTTTCGGGCTTCGAGCCCAGAACCATCAATAAATTTTGAACTTGTTTCTCGTCACATTCCAGATTACCACACAATAAGTAATTGCAAATCTGTTCACACCGATTAAACCTAAACGTGTTTCCACTTGGCACTGGGCTATAAAAACTACCTGCTCAAAAATTACTTCACAATTCCTCTCCTCATCACCCATAAAGCATGTCTTTCCTATCAAGTTGTTCCTCCATGACCGGTAGGAGGAGTTTTGGGTCAACATATAACCAGGGATAACAGATCGAGGCCACAGAAGCACTAGAGAGGTCCATCGCTACACAGTGGCCGCAGCAGTGATGTCCTGGTGCACCGCGGAGCCCTCGAATGAGCTCTCACCAGCAGGCGAGGGCTCTCACAGGCGCACTCGCTGTGTCGGCGACAACGAGCTGGCGGTGCTGAAGTCCTTGGCCAGCAACAACAACAGTCTCACTTGCCTAATTAAGCAGCAGGAGCTGGTCGACGGCTTGGTGAAGCTGCCTGAGATTAGTGACGACTCGGTTGAGAAGGCGACGTGCAACTCATGGGTGACAATGAAAAGCTCCTCAAGGAGCTCGCCAAGAAGGAGGAGGAGGCCACTAGCTGGAAGAAGTTGCATGAGCAAAGCAGTGCCTCGGCCCTTGGGGATGATGACGCTGAAAGCAATCGTCGAGAAACTTACGGATGACTTGAGGAGGCTTCGCATCGAGCGCGAGCTAGAGGCGGAGGAATCCGTGGCTGCTATCAAGCAAAGTCGTGAGGAATTGAAGGAGCTGGAGGATCTCGTCACCCGGTGATCCGTCGAGGAGCAGAGACAGTAGCGACCCAGATTGTTGTCTGTGATTTCCTTCTTCTCTTGCCCGCATGTCTTTCGGGCGTTGCCGCATGTGGCATTTTAAATTATCCAGAATATGTAATGTAATTGTTATCCGCGCCATTGTAAATTTATCATCGTATTATTCGTTGCCATTTTATTTTGTCGTTGTATTATCCATTGCTGCATGTGGCATTTTAAATTATTCGTAATACGAGTTGAAAACAAGCTAAAATCATGTTCTCAGCGAGGCACGAACAAAGAAGATGCTAACGTTGAGCGGGGCCATGGGATCACAAGAAAACACCCTCCGTCCAGGTGCTTTAATTAATCGCATGTTAAGCAGCGGCTCGGCCGTCATTAATGGAGAAATTGGAGCAAGGCGTGCGGCTGGTGGATGGATGTCAAAGAGCTCGCTTCCCAGTGAGCATGCACAACAAATTGCTCGCACGTGTCCCGTATAGCCTGCAGGCTAACACGTCGCATGTGTCCCGTCAAGCCTACACGATGGACAGTTCACACGCGTCCCATTGAGCCTGCACGGCGGACTGCTCGTACGTGTCCCGTCAAGCCTGCATGGCAGACTTCTCGTGCTCGTCCTGTCTAATCAAACAGCTGCACGCATGCCATCGACTATGGTTAAATTTTGGCACAAAATACAAAGAGGACCAATGAACCAGGACCGAGGTAGTACTCTCCAATAAAATGAGGGTCGCGTGGCCACACTTAAATGGTTACGGAAACACACACAGTTCAAAACATCAAATAATACAACCATTTGCGATAGTAACCTGTCAGCTATTTGTTCCAAAAAAAGTATGTTGGCTATTAATGTGTGCACCCTGTCTCAAACTGGACGATTTTTTACCACGGCATATATGTGCCATGTCATAAAACCATGTCAAGTTTCATGATTTTTGGTGAGTTTGAATTTACTAGGATTTAAAAACAAAGATTCTCAATGTTTTAGAATGATGAGACATTTGTAATTCATTCTCATTCCTGTAATGAGACCTAAACATGCACCCAAGGACACACGTATGATATTCAACCCATTTTGGTTCACTAGAGCATGTGCTTGTAGTTCAAATTTTAATTATGGACATTAAATGCCTAGAAAACTCAATTAATATATAAAAAGGGCCAAATGAACCTTGAATAATTTCAAATTTTAGCACAAATCTCCTGTTGTTCCATGTTGCATGTAGAAAAAATACAAGGCAAGAAGAGGCAGCCATTATCGTTTTGCCCACAAGGGGGACACGTTCCCTGTCGAAACCATGAGGGTTCTTGTAAGAAACTCTGGTTTGTAAGAGGTTTGTAATAAAGCTTGACCCAAATTGGATAATTTTTTTACCACGACATAAATGTGCCATATCGTGACACCATGCAAACTTTCATGATTTTCTGGTGAATTTTGGATTTATGGGAATTTAAAAACCGAGATTCCCAATGTTTGAAGCCAAGCCAGGACATCGAGACGGTTGTCATTCATTCACATTCCTTGCATGGGGCCTAAATATGCACCTGAGGACACATGTATGATTTTATAGCCATTTTGGTGCACTGGAGCATGTATTTGTAGTTCAGATTGAATTATGGACATTAAATGCCTAGAAAACTCAACTAATGTATAAAAAGGACAAACGAACCCTGAATAATTTCAAATTTCAGCACGAATATCCCGTTGTTCCATGTTGCCTGTAGAAAAAAATACAAGGCGAGAAGAGGCAGCGATTATCATTTCACCCACAAGAGGGACATGTTTCCCTATCAGAACCACAAGGCTTCTTGAGAGAAGCTTTGGCTTTTAAGAGGCTTGCAATTAATAAAACTTGCCCTAAATTAGACAATTTTTCCCATGACATATATGTGCCATGTCGTGACACCATGCCATGTTTCACAATTTTCGCGGATTTAAAAACCAAGATTCTCAATGTTCGAGGACGAGCCAGACGCTGAGACACATGTAATTCATTTCCATTCTTTGTATGGGACTTAAACATGCATCCAAGGACACATGTATGATTTTTGTAGCCATTTTGGTGCACTGGAGCATGTATTTGCAACTCAAATTTGAATTATGCACATTGAATTAATGCTTAGAAAACTTAACTATAATGTGTAAAAAAGGCCAAATGAACCCTGAATATTTAAAGTGGTTCTGGTCAACTGTTTGGCACCGATAGGTAAGCACTGTGCGCACGCATCGTGCTAGCTCGCGCTTCCTTCTTTAATGGTGTTATATATCCAAACAACCTACCATTTCCTGCCACTCCTCCCATTGGTTCCCCGCCTATTTTCCCTTCAGTTTCCCGTTGCCAGTATCCTTGCTCATAGAAGGCTAGGCGGTGACACACCAGCCATGCATGTAAAGATTGCACACAGTTTCTAAAAGCACAATCGTGTGTGATATTAGTGAGTAGGTCCCACACGGTGACCAGCGTGAAACATCTTAAAGGCAAGGAGGCATCTCTTATCAGCAAGAGGCGGCTTCCCATCCGCTAGCCTAGTCGAATAGAATGCAAAAGTTAAGCGTGTTGGGGTTGGAGGAGTCTAAGGATGGGGACCCGGTGGGAAGTTGCATATCTAAAGCTTCATTTAAGCACCATGATACGGTCAATACATACATTTAGCATCTAATTGTGTTTGTAGTGACCTGTCATGTCAATTATATAAACCCTGGGATCCTTGTTTTGGTAATTTGTAGAATGATGTTTTTTTCATTATTTCTTATTCTCAAAATTCAAACAATGATCGAGATCCGTGGTCCCACACAATCTATCCCTTTGACCCAACGTATGAGAATGGCTTGACCATGATGGGTTCCTCATCTAACCCTTTGACCCAACATATGAGAAGGGTTTAACCATGATGGTTTCCTCTTGCTCTGTGTGCCATGTTAGACCAAATCAAGTTTGAGCACATGCGTTCAAGGATACCCCCCGGCCTCGATGTTGAGGAATTGGCATCGTACATCTTGAATCTGGCTTGGGGTATGGTGTTCGGTTTGTAATGTAGTTGGTGCCCCATCGAAGTTGTGCATTTGGGATTCGAATACATCACACACCACCCATACATATTTTTGGGCCGCATGCAGGGTATAGGGGGTCTTCTGATCGACCTCATCTCCCTTGTATGGTTCGAATTGGTGGGTTGGACCGACACTGTACCCTACGTATGTCATCTTTAATTACCTGGCTTTCATGGGGGTTGTCTATATCGAGAGGCAGAGGCCACATCTAAATTGTACATTATTTGATATTTGAAACACATCACCCCTTCCAATGTATATCATTTTGGGCCGCATGCCGGCGGTGCTGGTTTTGTGGCCCCTCTCGTGCGATTTTTTATGATGGTCCAATCTATTGGCCCAAGCGGTGTATTCTATCCATTTTTAATCGATAACAACAGTGGCCGTTTGACCAAGCGATAGATTCACTAGTCCGTCTTATGGTAGGTTATGGCGACATGCATGTATGACCGAAGTATGTGTACGTGCAAGTGTCCCGCCGACACGAAGTGGGGATGGGGCAAGCATCTAGCTAGCTGCGACCTTAGATTGTGTTTATAGATATATCCAAGGGGGGCTTTTCGGTTTGTGAGGCAGGTGCCACCAAAGTTGTGCATTGTGTATTTGAACATCACACCCTATATTCCTACATATATTTGGCCACTTCCAGGTAGTTGTTGACTTCTGACCCCTCACATCGATCTTTGACAACGCACCCACCCATGGGCCCGCGCGGTTAAAGTTGTGCATTGGGAATTTGAACACTACTAGGGAAAAGGCTAGCAGCAGCGCGGGTTTTAGATGTATCAGTAGCGCGGGTACCCGCGCTACTAATACGGCGCTACAGCTAACTCATAGCAGTAGCGCGTGCGCACCCGCGCTACTGCTACACAAGTGTAGCAACAGCGCGGTTAGGGGAAGCTCGCTACCGCTAGTAGCGCTAGCGCTCTTTGGCTGGACGCGCTACTGCTATTGAGGCGCTGCTGCTAACTTTTATACACTCGCTACTGCTAATTTAAGTAGTTTTTTTTGGCATATTTGTTTTGTATTTGAACCGGCTTTGTAGAAGAATCTTTAGCACATAGAAATGTCATCATGATACACATACAAATGCCTGCGAGACCACAAATGTAATCATAGCATGTACATACAAATAGTCTCTTCATAATCATCATCCAACACAAAGTGATATCTTGTCATCATCTCGAAAATAGCAATACATGCAAGTCTCGAATACTTGCAACTACAACAACGTCATCCATCTAAACAAAGGTATACGCAAGAAGTGCTATCACTATGAGTGAGAGCGGAACTATGCAGTACATGAGGTGGCGGTTACGAGTCCTCTCTCGCGCTAGCGTGAACCTCAAGTAACTAGCTTCTCCTTCTTTTCTGCTTTTGAAGCCTTTATGGCTGGCGCCCGTGAACCCATTCACTTGCGCCTGACACTCATGCCACTCGTTGTACACCCCCGGAACCTTCCCTTTGTACACGACATAGCATTTCCATCTCGCCATCAAGAAACTAGGTACCTGTTAGAGATGCATGTTCATGAAGATGATGTACAATCATATATATGCAACAAAATATACTAGAGCAACACCAAAAAAGAAAGGTTAGCAACTAGATGCAACATATACAGTAAGCAAATTAATTAACTAGAGGTACGCAGGTCATCGTACGCAAACTAACAAAGTAGCGTTACGCAAGTTCGGCAGGGACCGTGGACATCACAAAGTTTCATCGCTACAAAAAGTATACAAGTTCAACCGACACATATCATCATCATCGGCATCATAAATCACTAGAAGTTCCATCCTTCCATATCATCGAGGACGAACCCTAGCTTCTTGAATGGCGTGAGGTCTAGACGTTGCATGCCTATGCGAGTTCGAACGTCAGTTCGCGATATAGGGCCGTGGTGGAACATCCCCTTCTCATCGACGACTTCTTTCATGATGATCGTCACAATGCCGCTTTGGATGCGAAAGAAGTCATCTCTAAGTTTATAATTCGCTTCTCCATGAGATTCTAGCCACTTGTGGATATGATCATCATTTCTGCTGTTAATGCGAAGCTTTTGGTGATCCGTGTTGAACTGAATCATGAGATGGACGATGTAGAATCCATCCTTCTTGCTTGGTTTTGGGACATGGATGCAGGAGAAGTTAGTTTTATGCGCGAAACCCATCTTCTTGTTCCTTTGTTTCTTGATATGCACGTGTCCACCTCTAAAGCTGAAGCCTTGGAGAGCATCATCTAGAATATTCATTATGTGGGTGTAGTCCTTTTTCTCGTAGTCTCTGGAAGGGTCAAAATACACGGCGTGGGAGACTTGCGGGTAAAGAACAATAAGGACGGCGCGCCCGTTGCTGCGGGGAAAAGACACCTCAAATTATTCCCCATATGAGAGAGAAGGAATGATTGAAATGTACGAAAGGGTTGTCCGGAACTGACTTACTTTGGATGATAAGGCACGAGGACAATTTCCCGGTCCTTATTCTGTACCATGAAGTTTTGGAGGTACTCCCTAGCAGTTTCACGCTCAAAGTCGTCGAGACTCAAGAAAGGCTCGTGCATGTAGTACGGATCCGCCACATAGATTTGCGAGACTTC
The DNA here is from genome assembly GCA_963921465.1 of Triticum timopheevii. Lineage (NCBI taxonomy): Eukaryota > Viridiplantae > Streptophyta > Magnoliopsida > Poales > Poaceae > Triticum > Triticum timopheevii. The sequence goes on from OY997264.1 coordinate 83,253,858, forward strand.
TTCACTCTTCATGACAGAGCTGATATGTAGCGCAAAAAGGCGGACGATAGTAAAATCAAGCCACCTTGTTAGAAACATCTCAAAGATATGGTCAAACCGCAGGAAGAACACCTCCGCGGGCCGTGTGTCGACGTAGCACTTCCCCTCAGGCACACGAGCCGCGTATGTCGGATATCCTGGATCCTTTGAGGCTAGTAGGCTTTTCTCAGTCGACAGCACATGGTCGTGCAGTCTCCTGAGATCCCCTGATAGTGCCTCCAGCGGTTTTGGCGGTAGCATCGGCTCGCCCGTGAGATGGAACATGACCGCACCTTTCACGGGTACACGCTCTTCAGAATGCATCGTCTGGCTGCTGTGTGCTCTGGCTTGTTTGGAGGCAGTTACCTTCCCTGATCTCTTCCTCTCCTTTTTCTTGGGCACACCTTCCAGACCCTTCCTTAACCCCTGCCCAAGTGTTCCCGGGCTAAGTACTGTACGACCCTCGCGCCCGGCTAGTTGAGCATGTGTTGAGGCGGCATCTTCAGGCGTGTCCTGTGAGGATTTCATGAAGAGAGACTTTTTGCAATCCATGGTACGACCCTGCCCGGGCATATCATCCATATCCTCATTAGCAAGCTGATAGCCCGATTCGTCATATGGTTGACTCATCATATCTATGTCACAGTCATACGCGTTTGTATTGAGGTAATCCATAGGGTCGACCTCCGTCTCATCATCCATTCTCTGTTCTATAGGAGAAATTACATCAGCCAGTACTATTGCACCCCCTTCATCATGTCGTCCGCCGCTCTCACCCGGCACTACAGGAGCTGGTAATTGCTTAGGTGGGGTGGTGGTCTCCGCACATGCTTGTTGATGTGTGGTAGTTATTGGTGTGCTCTCGACCGGCTCCAGACGAATAAGATTCTTCGGCCATAGCAGCACCCAACCCTTGCAGCGTCCAATCCGCGGCGGGGTCTCGTCGTCCGCTCCCACATGCTGTACTAGAGGAGGCAAATCCTCGTGCCCCGATTTCACACTGGTCAAGCTAACCCTGAAGTGCCCAGCGGGGATCGGCTGGTTGTGGAATGTGCGTTGAGAGGGGTCCATTATCATCCCCTTCCCCACGTCCACCTTCTGGCCTTTGATCAAGTAGAGTATGGTGCATGGGGTTTCTTTCGCCTGCAAACACATATGTCTGTGGCGTAAAACAACCGAAAGGCAACAAAAATGGAATATTATCTATATATATATATATATATGTTGGTGCGACATGTAATTACCGTGACGGCGTCGAGCTCAGCCAAAGACGAAGGCCCACCTAGCGCGCCTGAGACTGAGGACAGGCTGCTATGAGCGGGAGCGGCTGCGAGAGGAAGCCCGGTTGCTTGAGCAAGTGATGGTGCGATGGTGTTGTTGTTCATGGAGTTGCTCGCGATGAAACTGGGCATCGGGAAATCATGTACCATCTTGTCTGGATTTTCCTTCGCCCAGTTGATGATAACTGGAACCAAGTTAGTAGCGAAATCATTTCTGCAGGCAGTTACAGCTGCATTGACTGTTTACTGTAGCAACTCATATTTGTCCTCGGCTGCTTTTTTCGCGTCCTCAGCTGCTTTTTTCTCGACCTCAAGCTTCACCTTTGCATCGATGTCCGCCTGACTAAACTTCTTTTTCTGCTTCTTGGCCTCCGGACCATCGTTGTAAAACACCTTCCACGTGGCGCCGTCTCCAGTGCCGTGCACACGACCATATTGCGGCTGCTGGTCCAACGGGAGTCCCTTAAGTTCATTCAAGGCCCGGTTGAGAGGGGTGTCCCACTTGGGCCTCATCGGAGAAGTAGGGCTTTCGGCTGCAAGCCGGTGTTGCTTCTCCAGTAGTCTAATCAATTTCCTCGTGATCTTGTCCGTGTAAAAAACCTTTTTCTCCTTGTCCCACTTGTAGCGGGCCCTGATGAAGTCATGCTCCAAGGGGTTGGTGAACTTCGCGAAGGGGTCTGGGAGACCCGCGGCTTCACGTTCCGCGTCCTCCTTATCCCATATGGGCCTTTTACTGAGGTAGCCACGGCTTCTGAGGTGATGCTTCCCCGTGTTCCTTTGCTGAAGGCTTTTGAATTTCGCAGCCTTAGCCTTGGCTTCCTCGGTAGCGCAAGTGTCCTTGAACTTTTCGAACTCCTCTTCCGTAAGTGTCGGATTTTCCTCCAGAATCTTGGACAGGGGTTCATCAGCCTCAATAGCTCGTTTCACCCTCCCTTTCCAGGAGGCCAAATCATTGCTGAACATGCCCATGGCGTGATTGTTAATCTTTTTCATCTTCGGATCATCCCACGGTTGTTCTATGTTATCATCCCGGTCGGGGAACTTGAATCTCTTGTGCAACTTCGTTAGGAGCAACTGCGTCAAATGTTCTTTACTCCTTAAGTCGTCGTCGTTGATGCTCGCGCATTCCCGTAGGATGCATCCTACTTGGTTCCCATAGCACTTGCGAGGTTCTTCCGGCTCTAACGGCTCAAACTTGCCAGGTGCCATCTTTGTGATCACAAGTCGTCCAACCCCTAGTTTGTTAGGTTTTCGTATCCTCTGCTTCTTATGCTTCCTCTTTTCGGTATTGGCATCGGGACCGGTACCTTCCCCGCCGGTACCTTCGCCACCGGTACCTTCCCCACCGGTCTCGGCGCCGCCATCGGTGCCGGCGCCGTCGGTGCCGGCGCCGTCGGTGTCGATGTCGGCGTTAGTACCATCATCGAGGCCGACCTGCAAACCTTGCTTAGCAGTCAAATAGTCGAGGTACTCTTGTTCACCCTCATAATCCATCTCGTCTGCATCTTGGTCAGAAGGCTCAGTTTCTTCGTTGTTCGACATGTTTCCTATGATTAAGTGGCCTCATTTATTTCTAAAAGTATGAATAAATGAGAAATGACATAAAAAGAAATCTATGTGCCAGCACTCGATATGCCAACTATGTAGCACAAATCATGCCTTTATTCACGGGAAATTTCGGCATGACCTTTGCTAAAAAAATGGACATATCGAGCGCCTGAAATTCACCGAAACGGAAATGAATCAACATTCCGGCGTAACATAGGCCACTCGGATCATTTTCCAAACATGACATGTCCAAAACATGACATATGCACATATCACATGTCCAGTTCAAATTTGCATATAAATTCAGCTAATTTTGAAACCTAGCTAAATTCATAACTAAATACATAACCTAATTAATTAATATGAAGAACCCTAGCAGAGAGGGGGGGGGTTTACAGAGAGTGCAGGGGCGAGGAGGCAGGCCCGACGACGGCCGGCAGGGGAGAGGAGGGAGGCGAGGGCCGACGGGTCGGGGGCGAGCGCGCCGGGGTCGGGGCGAGCGCCGGTGCCGGAGTCGGGGGCGAGCGGCTGGGTCGGGGGCGAGCGGCGTGGTCGAGGGCGAGCGTCGGCGCCGGAGTCGGGGTCGAGGGCCGGGACGGGGGCGAGCGCCGGCGCCGGCGAAGTCGGGGGTGAGCGCCAGGGTCGGGTCGGGCGCGGCGGAGCGACGGGGGAGAGAGAGTGGGGATTTGGGGGAAGTGGAGGGATGAAGCAGGGCGAGTGAGAATTTTGGGTTAAGTGGACGTAGCAGTAGCGCGTTATGTCAAAACGCGCTGCTACTAAGATCTGTAGCTGCAGCGGTTTAGAAGAAACGCGCTACTACTAAGATCTGTAGCTACAGCGGTTTATGAGAAACGCGCTACTACTAAGATCTGTAGCTGCAGCGGTTTAGTAGAAACGCGTTGCTACTGCCGTCGCTACTGCCAGTTTTCCCTTTTCTTTTCCTTTATTTTATCCCACTTTTATTTCCCGAGGGCAGTGAACGAAGGGAGGGCGATATATATTGCATCATTTGACGGTTAAATATGTATGCAAAATAGGAACATATATATTACACATCATTGGACCCATGCATAATAATGGCTAAGTGTGTATACAAAATAGGAACATATATATATTACACATCATTGGACCCATAACATACGTTTCCTCAGTGCTGACGTTTTCGTTTTTTAGTCAGCTTCTTTCCCTTCTTGTTCGTCGAAGAATAATTGAGCCCCTCATTGTGACTTTGCCTTTTCCATGGAGTACGATTTTTCTTAGGTAATGTAGTATTGATTTTTCTTTTGACGTATACTTCATCATCATCGTCATCTTCCCTCATTGGGTTGCCGTACTGATCATAGTCTTCCTTGTTGGCGACTCCATCCATTCCAATGATGTTCCTTTTGCCTCTCCTCACGACAACACGGCTGGGATTGCGCGGGTCAGTTATGAAGAAGCATTGTGTCACGTGCTTAGCGTGTACCCATGGCTCGTTTTTTGCGATAGCGTTCACGGTAGCGCTCTTGGCGTCGGGTACAGTCATGGTAGTGAACATCCGGCTTTCTCTTTCGACATTCTTATCCCATCTGACACGGAACATCGTCGTGTTGTGCAGTCCAGAGTAGTCAAGCTCCCAGATCTCCTCGACCCTTCCATAAAATCGTTCAGTTGTGCCGTTGTCGCTGCCGGTCATGCATTCCATCGTCACCCCTGAGTTCTAATCATCACTGTCCATATCTTTTGCCTCCATGTAGAACGTGTATCCGTTGATATCATATGCCTGATAGGTTACGAGGTTGGGCGAGGGGCCATGTGCTAAGGCGTATATGAGCAATCCGTCCTTAGAGCCCTCCTCCGGGGGATTAGCAATAATATGCTCTTTGAACCAATGCAGGAAAGTGGAGTTGTGCTCTCTAGTAACTTCGGCGTCCGTCCTGCATACCCCCCGGTCACGATACTTCTTTGCAATAATTTCTTTGTGCAGTTCCACGAAAGGATCTACCTCGTCTAGGTGTTGTAGCACTACCAAGTTTGCTCTGTCAAAGTCACTGCGTCGATCTGAGTATGCCACGTGCAGTTCCCTGCGACCGTTGCAGTGACCATCTCCTTCGAGCCTCCCATCGTGCTTGTTAACGGGCAAACCAACACTAACACCAGGCAGCTGGTCTGCGCCATATAGAAAATTCTCACAGAAAGAGATGCACTCTTGTGCCAAATAGCCCTGGACGATGCTTCCATCCGGACGGGACATGTTACAAACGAATCCTTTGATGATCCAATTCATCCTCTAAAACGGCATCATGTTGTGCAGGAATGACGGCCCCAGGTCTATTATGTCATCCACAATATGGACACACAGATGCACCATCACGTCGAAGAACGCGGGCGGGAAGTACATCTCAAGCTCATTCAGTATCATAACGATCTCTTCCTGTAGCCTTTGGAGCTGCTTCACACTGATCGACTTTCGAGAGATGACGTCGAAAAAGTTGCAGAGACCAATAAGCGTGTCACGGACGTGCTTGTCCATTATCCCTCTAAGGGCAACAGGTAGTATCTGCGTCATCATCACATGACAGTCATGAGACTTCATCCCGCTGAACCTTTTCTTGTCCGTGTCTAGATATCTTCTTATCTTGCCACAGTAACCGGAACTAACTTTCACTCCGGTAAGGCACTTAAAGAATTGATTGATCTCAGCCTGACTTAAGGTGAAGCAAGAGGGGGGGGGGCAATAATCCTCTTTCTTTAATTTCTTGCCCTTCTTCTCCCATGCCTCTGTCTCCGTCTCTGTCTCGTCTGACATTTTACGGGGCGGCATGTGCAGATCTTCCCTGATTTTCAAATCTTGCAAGTCTTTTCTTGCCTTCGGCCCATCCTTGGTCTTATCCGGCATGTTCATCAGTGTTGCGAGCAAGCTCTCAAGGACATTCTTACACATATGCATTTGATCAAGGCAATGAGGTGTATCGAGTTTGTGCCAGTACTCCAAGTCCCAGAACACAGACCTCGTCTTCCATACCTTCAGCAGCGGCTCCGGTGCCTTTCTCATCGTCTTTCCCGGCGCGGGGCACTCCTTCCAGTTTTTCAATAGCTCATCGATCTCGGCACCGCTCCGCTTACGTGGAGGTCCTCGATGCTCAGCGTGACCATTGAATAGATCTCCACGGTTCTCCACGGGTCGTCCTGTTCAAGCCATCTTCGATGCCCCATGTACACGATTTTCCCAGACCCGCCATCTTTCCTTGACGTTAGCTGCTGAGACGTTGTATCATCCATGCACCGCGTGCATCCGCAATATCCGTGGCACACCTGGCCTGCCACATATCCGTAACCGAGATAGTCCTGCACTATCGTGATCAGCGCGGCTCTCATGTTGAAATACTCACCTTTGCTGGCGTCCCATGTCTTGGCCGGTGTTTTCCATAACGTGTCTAACTCCTCTTGAAGTAGCCCCAGATACAAATTAATATTATTTCCTGGTTGTTTAGGCCCTTGAATAAGCATGCTCATGTGAATGTACTTCGATTTCATGCACAACCAGGGGGGAGGTTGTACATCCATACAAACACGGGCCATGTACTATGGTTGGTGTTCTGGTTGCCAAACGGATTCATGCCATCGGTACACACGCCGAGCATGATGTTCCTTGCATCACGTTCAAAATACCGATAGAAGTTGTTCAACGCTCTCCACTGGCTTCCATCCTTCACGTGTCTTAGCTTCAGATCATCTCCATCGTCGGGCTTCTTACTCTCCGCGTGCCAGCGCATTAGCTTTGCTTCCTTGGGATCTACAAAATACCTCTGGAGACGGGGAGTGATCGGTAAGTACCATACAACTTTCTGGGGACATTTCTTCCCGGCCTTCTTGTATCGAGAAGCATTGCACACCAGACAGTTTTTTTTCCACGTGCTCCTTCCGATAAATTATGCAATCGTTGATGCATGCATGGTATCTAACGTGTGGCAGATCAAGAGGGCACACAATCTTCTTGGCCTCATCAACACTAGTAGGACATAGATTACCCGCGGGAAGAACATCCTTTAGGTACTTGAGATGCTCATCGAGGCTAGTGTCGGTCCATTTGTTTGTAGCCTTCGTCTTCAGGAGTTGGAGCGTGAAACTCAACCGGGTCACCTCAGGATTGCAACCATCATACAATGGAGTGTTCGAGTCTACCACCAGTTGCTCCAGCTTAGCCTCCTCTCTAGAAGCAGCTCTCTCAGTACTCGTCTCCTTGCGAAGCAATGCTTGAACATGAGGGTCCCGCACAATTGAACTTAGTATCGACGAACTCTGCTGCGTGGAGTCCATGTCGTTCTCTCCGCCTCCATGTCCGGCCCCTTCTCCTCCGCCATGTCCGGCCCCTTCTCCGCCGCCATGTCCGGCCTCTTTCCCGCCGCCATTATCGATCATCTCTTCGTCTTGCCCCGTGTCATCATTGCCTGCCCCGTCGGCATCCTCAACATCGTCATCCTCATCTTCAATTATCCACCGAGTATAGCCATCCATGAAACCAGTCATGAGCAGGTGCGCTTCGACACGACCATCGTCATGGGGGTTGAGCCAAACTATTCCTTTGCATTTTCGACACGGACATAAAACCTCTGTCCGGTTATTTTCTTTCATGTCTTGCACCGCCGACCGCAACCACCTCTCCACCATCGTTCCACTGACCATCGTCAACTCTGCACGGTAATAATAAAAAAATTGATTGTAAAAATGCATGCATGCATCAAAGTCATAAAAAAATTTGGCATGACCTTCCCTAAAAATAGGACATATATGGATCTAGAGTTTGCCCGGAATTCACCGAAACGGAAATAAATCGACATTTCGGCAAAACATAGGCAACTCAAAAGCACAATTTGGCGGCGTCAACTCATGCCACACACACAATTTCCACAAACATATCACACACACATAAACACATTTCCATTTTGCAAAAGCATGAAATTTTCATCACCTCTATCTCGATCGAGATCGAGCACACGGTGGAGATGATATTGTAGGGAGATCAAAAGTGCACAGAGCTCTTCTTGACAAAGATAGATCTAGTTAGGGGGCAAATAGGTCACTTAACTAAATCCTACATCTACCTAGCTACCTAATTTGGGAGGAGACAACTTCAACTAGTGGAGGGGGAAGGAAAAAGAGAAAGGAGATGCATTAATGGAGGTGGTGTAGTTATGTAGGAGTAATGAAGAGAGAGAAGGTGGATAGAGAAGAGAGAGAGTAATGGGGGAGAAGTATTGAGAAGAAGAAGAAGAGTGAGAGTGGGAGCATGTGGTGGAGGGAAGAGAGGAGAGGGGGAGGTAGGGGGAAGGGAAAAGAGGAGGGGGAGGGGAGGGACGGGTGGGGAAAGGTGTTGGGTTGGTGCGGGTTAGCAGTAGCGCGGGAGAGAAAACGCGCTGCTGCTAAGTACTTAGCAGCAGCGCGCTTTTCGATACGGCGCTACTGCTAACTGGGACAAAAAATTGTGGCAATTTGAAACTTACCAGCAGCGATCTCGAAAAAAGCGCGCTACTACTACGTACTTAGCAGTAGCGCTGTTCCTGCGACCGCGCTACTGCTACTTAGAGTTAGGTGAACACCGCCGGTCGATATTTGTAGCAGCGCGTTTCTGGCCGAGCGCGCTACTGCTAAATCCTTATCAGCAGCGAGTTTACGTAACACGCGCTACAACTACTTAGCAGCAGCACCCCATTTTGAACCGCGCTGCTGCTAAGATTATGAGTATAGGCTTTTCCCTAGTAGTGGAACATCACACACCACCCTTTTTATTCATATACATTTCGGCCACATGCTGGTGTGGTTGTCTTCTGACCATATCTCTTTTTTTTTTGCTGCCAAATGGTGCTATATATGAAGATTTGGATGACGCTCAACGAACACGGGTGCAATGACTTAACCATGTATGATGCTAGTGCGCTGTAAAATCACCATGACTGCGCAAGCGCGGGCAAGGATGGAGGTACTAGCTTAACCGTGTGCGATGCTACTGCATTGTAAAATCACCACTTGCGCAAGCGCGAGCAAGGGTAGAGGTACTGGCTTAACTGTGTGTCATGGTGGAGCTTATAAAAATCACCACAACTACGCAAGCTCAAGGCGGGTGGTATGTTTAGGATGAATTCCACGTCTGCGTCTAAAAATTAGGACGAACCATGTGTGATAGAACAGCTAGCCAGAAATCTAAAAACAAACTACACGCCTTGAGCGATGCAAAAATTGGCGGTTCTGCCATTTTTCCTCATTATCATACACGCATATTCTTTTTGGACCATGTGCGATCTTGCTTGCTCCCACCCGTATTAATTCCTTTACCCAAATTTTAGTAGCCGCTGTATTTCAACCGGCGCCCCCACTCCTCCACCAATGACCTTATAGTAAAATTTCAGTAGCCGAGGCATTTGAACCATCGCCCTCCCTCGTCCACCACCATCTCCACCCACCATTACTAAAAATTTCAGTAGCCGCGGCATATCCTCAAACACCACCCGCCCCCTCCACAACCCTCCCCCCCCCCCCCACGCGCTGCTCGATCCCTAGCTGGCTGCCACTATCGCCAACCCCAGCCGGTCTACCCATTTCTCCTAGCTTAGATAATAAAATTCAGGTTACCCAGCGATTCCCATACCGTCGCCCCCCTGAGTTTTTAGATGAGGCCTGCGGTGTCCCTCCCTGCTAGATCCACATCCCCTACTCTAGAGAGTCACAACCTAAGCCCGGCCACGTATCCCGGGGAGCCCGACAAGCGTTCGGCCAAAAAAGATGTTTATCCTGGCCTCTTCGGCGGACGTTGGCGAGGTGGCCGCTGTTCGTCCCAACCTATCAATCTCGGAGCAACACCTCGCTATGGAAGCCGACAAGGATGTTGACTACGTTGCCATGCCAAAGGCTTCACGTCAGTGGGCTCGCGTATTTCTGTATCTTGGGAAAGCTGGCTACGACATCAAGCTCATCGATAGCAACGACTTCACGCGGTCCATGTCACAGGTTAAGTGGTTCATCCCCAACCCCTCTGGTTAAACTGCCATCACTCTCTTCGAAGCCTTGCCGCTAATCTCCTCTGCCACACGGTCAAGAATTTGCGATCCTTGTCATTTCTGAAGGACACATTTTACGGCGGTTGCTTGGGATCCTCAATTGCCAAGTCAGATCTCATCGACTACGACCACAAGGAAGGCACCCACAAAGGGTCTTCCAAGGTGAAACAACCTATCTGCGACATTAGAGAGCGCACTATTGGTCTGTGCTCTTCCAACTGGAAGGATCCCGTCCATGACAAGTGAGGCAATATCCTCAGCAAATCTTACTTTTTCTAGCGGGCCAACCCGTACCCTTTGTTGTAGTAGCTTTTGCCATGCAGTGTTTCAACTGTGTCATGTTTCATTATTTCAGTTATGCAAAAATATAATGTTCAATAGGGCTATGTGATGTTTAAGTATGAATTGTCCACTTCAGTTTCACGAATGGCTATATTTAGTTGTTTATAGTGAGTAAATGTCTTGTTTATTTGTATTTGGTTGTTAGGCTGGTTGTAGTGAGCATTTGTCCAGTTGTCAAGTAGATGCCTTGTTCATCTATTTTTGGTTGTTAGATTGGTTGAAGTGAGCATTTGTCCAGTTATTAAATGGATGCCTTGTTTATCTGTATTTGGTTATTAGATTGGTTGCAGTGAGCATTTGTTCAGTTTTCAAGCAGATGCCTTCTTTATCTGTATTTGGTTGTTAGGTTGGTTACAGTGAGCATTTGTCCAGTTTTCAAGCATATGCATTGTGTAACTGTATTTGCTTGTTAAGTTGATTGAAGTGAGCCTCTATCCAGTTTTCAATGGCTATATTTGGTTGTTATACTGATCATATATGCCTTGTTTATTTCAGTTATTCACAATATGATGTTCATTATGTGCAAGTCGGAACTGTGCAGTTTTGATTTCATCAATACCCGTTTGAACGACTATATTTGGTTTCTGTTATGCCTGGTTTAGTTAACGCATGCCCTTTATTTTAGTTTTACATATTTATCTAATGTGATGCTTAAGCATGAGCTACGTCCTATTTGAATTACAATATTTGGTAGCTGTTAACACTAGTCAAAAAAGTGCAAGCTACAACTTTCGTTGGTGGTGCGTCATTTTCAACCAACGCCAGCACTATTTTTTTCAAATAGTGCCGGCGTTGGTTATTTGGTACGACATTAGTAGGCGCATAGTGATGGTGCTGGAAAACAGGGTAGCGTCAGAAGTATATGGGATCAACAATTTGTAACAGGCGTAATATAGTGTTTCGTGCAATATCATAGAATGCCAGCACTATTATGTTCATTTGTGGCGTGCCTACAAATATGTAGTTTGACACTTTCAAATTTTTGTACTATATTATAGTTTACTTTTATTAAATTTATATTATTTTAAATGGAAATAATGGCATTTTTTAAAATATATACTTTGAGACTTTAAATTTACTTTTCTTCCTTTTTAGTTTAAGACTTGAAACCTATAGTTTTGAGCCATCAAATATGTAATTTGACACTTCCAATTTTTTTCTTTTTATTTTTTATGTGATGATATTTTTTATAATATATTATAGTTTACTTTTTTTTTAATATTTTAAATGGAAGTAATGATATTTCTTATGTGGTCATCTTTTTTTTTAGTATATTATAGTTTAATTTTATTAAATTTCTATTAATTTCACTGGAAATAATGACATTTTTTAAAATTTGTACTTTGAGACTTTAAATTTACCCTTTTTCCTTTTTAGTTTAAGACTTGAAATATATAGTTTTGAGCCTTCAAATATGTGGTTTGACACTTCTTTTTCATTTTGGTTTTTTATGTGGTCATATTTTTTATAGTACAATATAGTTTACTTTTATTAAATTTCTATTGTTTTAAATGGAAATAATGACATTTCTTAGGTGGTGATCTTTTTTCTTATTGGGCAAGCCCAAATAGTATTAGGATGCCGTGGGGATCAAAACCAACGGGGGCAACGACCCCCTCGACCCACTCCCTCTATGTGCCCTGCTTCTCTGTTTCGTTCCCATTCTCTCCCTCTCTCGCCGCCCGTCATCACCGCTTCCATTCTGGTCGATTCTAGCGATTATCATCATTCTCTGGTCCTGAGGTACACATCTGAGCCTCCCACTATCATCTGGTCCATTTGGATTTTTTAATTAGAGGTGTGTTTTGCATTCCCTATGCTAGGGCTTCGGCGACGGCAACAGGCGACGACGACGGCAGTGGCGACGGAGTATACTGTAGGCGACCCTCGGCTCCAACCCAGGTGAGCAAATCATCCCTCCCTCTTTTGCTGTAGGTCACTGCCACTGTCAATTTTTTATTTGCATCGCTGGGTTCATCACTGCTAAGCAGTGACAATTTGTTATAGTTGTCTAGAATTAAGGTAGATATATTTTTTAATCTTTGGTTCGCACTAGTTGTAGAAACTAGAAGTGCAATCTGTCAATCAAATTAAGGTAGATATATTTTTTAAGTCATCATCTTTGGAAGCATCTAAATTCTGAAACAAAGTGTTTGAGTTGTTGTTGTAATCCATAACTGAAATGTAGTGTTCCTAATGCTAAAAGGACTTGTTAGTTATCACTGTCAGTATTTGTAGTGTTCCTAATGCTAAACTAAAATGTAGTGTTCCTAACTAATGCTAAACTGAAATGTAGTATACACAATTTCTTTGTTTGTTTATCACTTTCTTAGGTTTCTACAGCATAACTAAAATGAAGTAGAACTAAGGATAAATGAAGATAGTAGGTGGTATCATTTTCGAGGCCTTTTAGTTGCATGGTAACATGAATGAACATATGATAGTGGGAGTGGCATTTTGTATCTGCATTTTGCATCAATGATCATCATGTGGAGGTTTAGATTAGGGTTCCATTAATTGTTTACTCCCATAAAAGAACCTAATTTCCTTTGTTTATTTTACAAGTTGCCATGCCTCTGTATAGATCAATTAGGTTGTAGAATTTGTGTAAATGTATTAGATCTCTTGCCATACTTTGATTGTCATTATTATCAACTTACTTGTTATTATTGTTATGATTGGCATGTGTGTTTGGTTCTTGTCAGAACTAAGGAATTTTTTTGTTAGCACTAAGCAAATTCTTTTTTGACATTGTGATGCTATCTATATATATTTTTGTAGTGACTGGCATTATATCACTTGCCATGTGCGTTTGGTTCTTTTCATAATAACCTATACTTGTTATTATTTTGAAGTTCCAGCCATGAGTAGCTGGAACAGCCACTACCAGTCCTTGTGCAACTTCTTGACCTATGAAGTTGACAAAGGCGAAACGAGCACCAACCATGTAAGATTACAAAAACATCCATGAGCATTGCAAACACATGCATATATACACATATCATCTAACCATTCATTATTGATGATTTCAAATATTTGACTTGCCAGACATATGTATGAGACTCATCTCTAGAACCAATCCAGTAGCAGCTACCAGTACGTGACGTGGGCATGCTCATTTGTGAGCTTGTCGCGTCAAAGGAGATTACAATGAAGCTACTTAAGGAGTTTAGTGACTCCCTGAAGAAAGAGAAGGAAGAGATGATCGACGAGAACTCTAATCTCTGCGATAAGATATTAAAGCTCATCGACCAGAAGGTGCTACTGGTCATTGAGATCGAGTCTATGAAGAAGGAGATACGGCTCCTGAAGGCCGAGAGGGAGGACCTGAAGACCCACAAAGTCTATTTCAGAAAGGAGGGACAGAGCAACTGGAACAAGTTGCGTGAGATGAGGATCATTCTTCATCGTAGCTAGTTAGTGGATAACAAGTTGCGTGAGATGAGGATAACTTTTACTTGTAGCTAGCTACCAGATAACTTTTGCTTGTAGGTAGCAAGCTAGTTTATCAATACTATTTGTGGATTTGAAGTTACCACTAGAAGTTTAAATGGCTGCACATATACTAATAGCCGGGTATATTTTTTATTACAAAAAATACAAATTGTTGGCGTTGCCTCACAATAAACGCTATAGCTAACACAATACATTGCTGGCGTTAGCCAGGTGGCATGCCATCAGTACTAAAATATTGTTGACGTGTCTACCAACGCCACCACTAAATTGTTTTCACTGGCACCATATTGGTGGCGTTGGGTGTCTACGTTAGCAAGGTACTTTTTGCCACGCCATAGCTAGGCTTGTTTCCACTAGTGTAAGCCTGCAGGAGTTAACATTTCCTTCCATTTTATACTGGATTTAATAGCTTGTTGAGACCAACACACTCAAACTATCATTTGGAGATGATGTTGTTTACCTTGGCTATATTTGTTTGATGTTAAGGTTGTTGTACTTATCATGCCTTTCCATGCACTCATGCAGGACAACAACGGGAGTGGCCAACATTTTCTCCCGAGGATAGTTTCATCCCTTGGCTTGTACTCCCCCTGTCGTTCCATAATGTAGTGCATATAGATCCAGGCATGAACACTTTTTAGCTTCTAATATTGACTTATTGCTTGTAGGTACATATGTCCTTGGCAAATATCCACACATCGACCCTTTTTGCATATGGGGCAATGGATATTCATGAACCAGGATCAAGTGAGAAAACTGAGAAGGATTATTAGCAAAAAGATACGAATGGTGGCAATCAAATTATTTATTTATGCTCTATCCAACACAACAATGAGTTGTAGGATGGTAACTACAAACTTTGTAGCCTTCTCTTTTTACTATCCATAATGAGTTGTTAGACAACTTTGTAGCCTACTATCCAAACCAGTTTACTCAAGATTACCTCACAAACTACATGACTGGTGGACATTCAATGAAGGTGAAAGTATTTCATCGAGGCTACAATGAGAATCGAGAAGTCCTAATGAAGATAGTGAAGGATGGGCGGGCATCCATCATAAGGGGTTGGCCTAGAGTCGTGCGCGCATTACCCATGGAGGAGGGCACAATACGAGTATTCCGCTTCACCTTCTCCAGCAACCAAAATGTCTTTCGCCTCTCTCTTTATAGTCTTTAGTACAACTGTGGTTCATCATTCTTTACTTGGTGCTTTTGTAGTTCTTCAGTATATGTACTTGTGCAACGAATTATGCATTTGTGCTTGAACCTATATTTGTAATAAACATGGTTCGATATGAAATAAGTGATTGCCTACTTTCAAATTCAAAATCTGTGATTTTTAAATGCAGGGATTAAATTAGGGATAAATTATGTTCTGTAGGCCAGTGCACTACACGCGGTTTGCAAAAGCAAAACGTCTGTGATAAACTTCAAGACTAGACATGTTTCTCAGATCCCCTACATGTGCGATGAATCTCTACCGCACACACGATCAACCAAGAAAACATGTTTGAGATTAACAATAGCAGCACACAAAGTTCCTTCTTACTAAATGTTTGTGAAAGTCACCTTATCACATACGCTTGACAATTATGGGTTGTTTATGATGTCGTGTGCATCGTAAACGTTTTCTCATTGAAGAGGGCGTGTGATAGGCCTTCATTTGAGGCGGGTACGACAAATGGATCATGTGGGATATATTCAAGCTTCACATATAGTTTTAAAGGGACAATTGTATGCACTCTTACATCGAATCGCATACAGTCGAGGAAAAGTAAATGTGTGTGATTGTCTGCTTATCATACATGTTCTATAATCATGAACTGTTTGTGATGGGGCACGCATCGTAAACGTAGCACCATAAAATACAGATTGCGATGGTAATGCGAGCACAAACGAGCAGCAAGGATGGAGCGTTTGAGATATTCGAGATATCACAAACAGTTGTCTAAAGACTCGCATTTGGGATAGATGTCGGCATTGCATACTGAAAGGACATGTGGTGTCCCCATGTTTGGTTTTGGTAATTGATGACATTCTCTATGGACTAATGGTTGCCTTGAGCTATATTTGAAGGATTTATCCATAGGTTTTTCTTGAAGTCCATGTGTTGGTTTCAAGGAGTTTACGTGTTGACCAAGGTGCTATTAAGGATTTATCCAAAGATTGGTCATGTGTGAGTTGAGCTTATTGCAAGCATGTCTTGAAGAAGAAGATTGTGTGAACATTCATGTTTACCTTCAAGACATCATCTTACTAGAGAGAGTTGGAAAGATTAAAGGTTGATCAATACTATGTACAAAGAGTGGTTCAAGTTGATCAACACACAAAGCATAGAAGATTTACCAAGTGGGATCAAGTGATCTCATGGTATGGTAAGGATTGTACATTACACTTTGTGTACTAACCCGTGGTCTATGTGAGAGTTCTATGTGCGGTTAGGTATGTGTCCATGGGCTTGAATCAAGAGGAAGATATCATACAACCCATGGAGGATGACATCAAGTGGTGATCATCATCAAGATTGCGGTGTGCAAGTTCAAGTGGAGCATCACGAAGAGATCATGTTTGAAGCTTGTCGTCCATTGTGGTGACAATGGACTTGTGAAGATGTTCCGAAGAGTGGCTCACCCATACTTCCAGTATGGGGAGCAATCAACTAGTCTTCATCAACCCAACGCAATCAAGAAAGGTGGTCCATCTTGAGAAGGACAAGATCATCATCATCTAGCTCAAAGTGGATTATGCGCAAGGCAAAGGTTTGCCCTTGATAGGTTTTCTATTTTACCGGTCTCATGGTGGTATTTGGGAGACCGGGTCATAGGATCGATTGTCATACTATCAAGAGGGGGCTCTCAAATTGGTAGCTTGATCGCATCATTCGTAGAGAGCTCAACCCATTGTATCCTAGCATCATCTTTCTTGGTTCTTGTTTGGTTCTTCTCCTTGTGAGATTTGGATCTTATGGTCATCTTCATGACAAGCTCGAGTTCATCGAAAACGGAGTTCACATGCATCTTCTATGATGTTTTTCGATGTTGGGTTTTTTGATGATTCTTCATTCATAGAGGTTTATCATCTCTATACCTTTGGCATTTTTCTACTGTCTCTTTTGGATGCAACTCATCGTCATCTATCCAACAAGCTTGAGTTTGCTCAATTCGGAGCTCATATGCAAAAGTTGTGGTAGTTCTGGTTTTCCTGGTGCATTTGTTTTGCTTGGGGCTTGCGTGTTGCACCCCTGCGGTAGTATCGCTCTGGGCAGTGGTAGTACCACCTGTAAGCAGTAGTACCGTCCCTGTCGGGCGGTAGTACCGCGGTACTTCTGCTATCCAGTTTCGTGGCTTCTACTGTTGCTTTTTCTGGGGGGTTCTATTTTTCGTGTCGGGTTCAGCGGCAGTGTGTACAGCAGTACTGCCTATAACCGGTAGTAACGCCCTAGTCGGGCGGTAGTACCGCTACTACAGTACTGTCATCGCGCTCTGCTCTGCCCTGCCTCCTCTACTCCTGTGTTCTGCTTCTCCCGCGGTAGTACCGCTCCAGGCAGTACTACCGCCCTAGATTTCTAGTCGTTGCTCTATTTTTCATGTTTCTGCCGCCCAAGCGGTAGTACCGCTCGTGTGCGGGCTGAGCACATAACGGTTGGATTTTTCCCCACCTATAAAAGGGGGTCTTCTTCCCCATTGAACCTTATCCTTCTAGATCGTGTTTTGCCCCCCATTGTTGACCTTCTTCGAGCTTGGTATCTCTCAATCCCTCCATGGATTCTTGCTAGTTTTGGGGGGAAAGAGAGAGGAGATCTAGATCTATGTTTCCACCAATCACTTTCTCCTCTATGTGAGGGGAACCCTTTGGATCTAGATCTTGGAGTTTTTGGTGTTCTCCTTCTTATTCTTCCTCTCATTTTCCTCCATAGCTTTCGTTGCTTTGGTGGGATTTGAGAGTGAGGGACTTGGGCACTCTGTGTGCCCTTGCCATTGCATTTGCTGCATAGGTTTGAGTTCTCCATGGTGATATGTGGAAGTTACAAGTTGAGAAGCTTAATACTCTTGGGTGCTTGGTACCCTTGAGCTTGTTCCTCTTTGGTGCTTGGGCGCCCTAGACGGTCGGTGGTGCTTCGAAGCTCAATCATTGTGGTGTAAATCTTCGGGCAAGCTTCGGGGTCTCCAATTAGGTTGTGGAGATCGCCCCGAGCAATTTTACGGGTACCGGTGACCGCCCCAAGGGTAGCCAAAGTGTACGAGTTCGGTGACCATCCCCAAGGGTTGCCAAAGTGTACGGGTTCGGTGACCGCCCTCAAGGGACCCTTAGTGGAATCACGACATCTTGCATTGTGCGAGGGTGTGAGGAGATTACGGTGGCCCTTGTGGCTTCTTTGGGAGCATTGTGCCTCCACACCGCTCCAAACGGAGATTAGCATCCGCAAGGGTGTGAACTTTGGGATACATCGTCGTCTCCGCGTGTCTCGGTTTTCTCTTACCTGAGCCCTTTACTTATGCACTTTACTTTGTGATAGACATAGTGTTTCATGTTATATATCTTGTTATCACATAGTTGTTTATCTTGCTTAGCATAAGTTGTTGGTGCACATAGGTGAGCCTAGTTGTTGTAGGTTTTGTGCTTGACATATTAACCGCTAAGTTTATTCCGCATTTGTTCAAGCCTAAACCGTAATTATTTTAAAACACCTATTCATGCCCTCTAAGCAACATCCATGATCTTTCACATACGCTTAGTTATGCAAAATGTATGAATTGCTACTCCCTATCCCTGACCATTTCTTGGTCATGTGGGATGGACCCCCCTATAACCCACACTGGCAAGGCGACGGTTGTCGTGGTTCTAAGTCTGACAGTAGAGTGGGGGGTAGGTATGGAGAGGCAAGGTCCTAGCTATGAAGCAGTTGTAAACGCAAGGGATGTACAAGTTCAGGCCCTTCTCGGAGGAAGTAACAACCCTACGTCTCGGAGCCCGGAGGCGCTCGACTGGATTATGTGTGTATGGATTACAGGGGTGCGAACCCTTTACACTGAGGAGGGGGGTGGCTTATATAGTGCCTGCCGGACCCCTCCGGCCCTCAGTAATGCGGGGTTTAAAGTACATTAAGTCTAGGCGTTACTGGTAACGCCTCACATAAAGTGTCCTAAATACCATAAAGTCTACTTAATTACAGACCGTTGCGGTACAGAGTGCTTCTTGACCTTCTGGTGGTCGAGTGAGTCTTCATGGTCGAGTCCTTCAAGTCCATCGAGTGAAGTCTCTCTTGGTCGACTGGAAGGTAGTTTCTTCTGAGGGTGTCCTTGGGTAGGGTACTTAGATCATGTCTATGACCCTACCCTAGGTACATGACTTCATCATTAGCCCCCGAATGGATTGAGGTTTGAGTGAGGAAGGAGTTGATATTATTTCCGACCTGCTTTTGCGTTCTGGATATGTATCGTCTTGGACCAATAATCTCTTCGTTGATAATCAGCAACTTTTCTTCAGTCGCCTTGATCCATTCTTTTCTTTCGTCGAGTGAACTTTTGAACTTAACAATCCCCGAGCGACGGATCGCAGGAAATCTTGCGCCTGACAGATCGATCTGTCGTTCATGGATTTTGTGGGATACGAAATTTGGGGAAGCGCGCGAAGCGGGGCGGACCGCGGCGCTCGGATGGGATAGGGCATAGACGCCTCGATCCCCGCACCACCTTTTTCGCCACGTATCGCGTACGCGCGACTGTTTCGGGATGTGATTGGATCGCCCGGGCCCACCTGTCATCCACTCGGAAGCGTTCTTATAAAGGCGCTCGGCGAGGGTTTTTGAACAGTATCTCTCCATTCTTCTTCTGCCCTCTCCGCCTCCGCCCACTGCGCCCGCTCTCGCCTCCGCGCAATCGCACCTCGTACGCTTCACCGGCAACAATGGTGAAGGAGAAGACGGCGGCGCTAGAGCGCGCGAAGAAGGCGACGGCGATGGGGAAGGCAAAGGCGAAAGGGAGAGCATCCAGTCGGGGCGGGTCTTCTTCGAGATCTCGTTTGCCGCACGGCTGGGTCCAAGGAGATTGGATCTGGTCGACCATCACTGAGAAGGATCTCACCGACATGGCCAACGACGGTCTGATCCCCCACGGAGCAGCAAGGCTCCCGGGGAACGAGTGGCAACCCCAGCCGGAAGAGGGTGAGTGTGTTCTTCTGGCTACCCACGTCGACTGTGGGTTTTCTTTGCTACCGAGTGTTTTCTTCCGTGGTTTCTTGAACTTCTTTGGGGCGCAACTCCACCACTTCAATCCGAACTCTATCACCTACCTTGCTGCCTTTGTATCCATGTGTGAGAACTTTTTGGGTTGCCGACCGCACTGGGGTCTGTTCAAGCATATATTCACGTGTCGCTCTCAAACCGTGAAGAAGGCGAGTCCAGATGACGATAAAACCAAGATTATTCAGATGTGTGGAGGTCTGGGGATCCAGATGAGGAATAAGAGCACCTTCCCAACCATGACCCTTCCTGAGTCGGTCAGAGGCTGGCAGTCGACTTGGTTTTACTGCCAGAACGAGTCGACGCCGGGGCAGTCGAGTGGTCTCCCTCCGTTTACCATGGACCGAGCCAACAGACCCTCCTCTCTGAAGGTGCTCCCGGAGGAGAAAGCTGACGTGAAGATGTTGATGGAGCGGGTAGTCCAGTTGGTTCGGGAAGGAGTGACGGGTATGGATCTCTTGGAGGTTTTTCTTAGGCGACGTATCCAGCCTCTTCAGTACCGAGGCCATTGCATGTGGCTGTACTGCGGAACCGAAGATGAGACTCGGATCAATCCAGAAGCAGTCGACGACGCCACGCTGGAGAGGTGGATGGCCGCGGTCACTGGGAACAAGGATAACCTTCGTGGAGCCAGGAGGATTCCACCACTCGACCATTCCAGCATTCTAGACAAGGTATGCCCACTTTACCTCCAATTGTATTCTTGCCATACTTATTCCGTTTTTGCTGCAAATTGATCTTTGTCTTGATGTCTGACAGGCCCTCACTGAACTATACTCGATGCCCAATGGAGCGCAGACTCCGACTGAGGAAGGGGAGGCGAGTGGAGGCGAAAGCCAGGAGGAGTGGGACTCAGATGCCGCTGAAGATGATGATGATGACGACTCCGATGGGGAGGAAGAAGAGGAGGAGGAGGAGGAGGATGTTGCACCGCCGCGCTTGGAAAGGAGATCGAAGCTTGTCCATGACCCTGCGACTGAACGCGGCAAGGGGGTGGTGTCTGTCGTGCAGTCGACCAAACGCCCTCGAACCACTTCTCCGACGCCAACCGAAAAGGCTCCGAAGCAATCCAGGGTGGCACCGTCAAAACCGGCCAAGGTCCTGCCGAAGATGAAGGTGTCGATCCCCACTATATCAGGGTAAAAATGCTGCTCGAGTCTTCTTGAGTCTTCTTGTTTTATATGAGTTTATTTTTGGTCGACTCATGAGTTAACCGACTGATTTTTGGAATTGCAGTGCTGCTACTTCCGATACCTCAGCCAGGGCTGACGATCATGAGATGGAGGATGCTGCAACCTCAAAACCTGGTACCACTCTCTTAATTCCGTTTTTTCGTCGATTGGCTCTTGGTCTCTAATTCTGATTCTTTTCTGCAGCTCCATCTAATGCCGTTATCACCCTTCCCGACGACGACGACGAGGAACCGCTGAAGCACAGGAGGAGCAGGAAAGCATCTACCGGCAGGGTGACTCAGGATGTGACGGCACCCGAGACTCTAGTCGCGGAGGAGGAGAACACCACTCGGCACACCGTATCTTTCGCGGTGCCGCTGACGAGTGCTCATCCTGCGTCGTCGAGTGCTGCATAGCCTTCCCTCTTCTCGACACACTACGTCCCAGAGGACCAAGCCAGTGCTGCAAAGGAAGCGATACGCCAGGCGGGAGTCATGATGGATCAGGTGAAGGCCATCCGGGAGGCTAGCCAGGCAGCCTATGACGCCAGTTCTGCTCTTCAAAGCAACGTTCAGGTCAGTCGGTCATCGCCTGTTCTGTTAGGATATGATTTCTGAAAAATCTTTCTTTCCGGCATCCATAGTAGTCACCCACTGGGTGTGTCGATTGAAGCTCCAGTTTAGCGGGGGCACGCTGAGTGCACCCGCTGGGTGTAGTCCCCAAGGCTATGGTCGACTGCTGGTAGTCGACCATAGGCTTTATAAGTTAAGTTCTTCTGCCATTCGACTAAGTCGAATGGATTTCTCAAACCGGTGGGGGCACGCTGAGTGCACCCACTGGGTGTAGTCCCCGAGACTGTGGTCGACTGCTGGCAGTCGGCTACAGTCTGTAGAACATGAGTTCCTCTTTTTTTTGTTGGTCGACTGGTCGACTCTATCTTGATAGAACTAGCGGGGGCACGCTGAGTGCACCCACTGGGTGTTGTCCCCGAGACTACGGTCGAATGTTTGTATTCGGATGTAGTCTTAGAAACGCATGATTTTCCCTTAGTCACTCGGAAGTGAATTATCTTTGACATTTTGTCGATTGTTTCTTCGTAGAAATCCTGTGACCTGGCGGCTCGTTATACCGAGCTGGAGAACAAGCATATCCAGCTCGAGCTTGATCTGAAGCCGGTCCAGGAGAATCTGACGAAGGCGAAGGAGGAGACCAAAGGTACGTTTGGTGAGGCCTCGACGACTGCTTTTGCACTTCATTTGTTTCAAAATCTGATCTTGCCATAACTTTGCAGGCAAAGTGAAGGAAGCCCAGAAGAAGAAAGACCTTGAGCTAGCTGAGAAGACCAAGCTCGCAGACGAGAAGTTAGCTTCAGTCACCAAGCTTGAAGAAGAAAACACCAATCTGAAAGCTGCTCTCGCTATTGCTAACAAGGAGGTCAGTCGACTGAAAAGCGACAAAGCTGCTCTGAATGACAAGGCCAGTCAGTTGGCTGGGAAGAAGAATGATCTGGAGGCCTATCTGAGCGGACTCGCCAAGAAGTTGTTCCTCATGCTCGAAGGTAATCCTTTGTGCCAATCAATCGTTTTTACAGTGATCCTTCCATTCGACCATTGCCTTGACTCGGCGATTGTACTTGCAGAATTTTGCCAAAACTTTGAAGAGGAAACTAGTCGACTGGAACCAAACCTGGACCCCACCAACTCTCCGGTGAACGATGAGGTTGCCATGAACGTGTTCCGGCTCGAGTCTCGCGTTGCTGCTGTCATTGACTATCTTGCAAGGCTGAAGGTCTCCACTTCCCGCATTAACACTACGCTCTGGCCCAGGGAGACGCTCCAAAATGACCTCGAGTCTTTGATGGCTCGACTAAACACAGTCCCTGGTCGAGTGCAGGAGTGGAAGAAGTCTTTTGCTAGGTGTGGCGCAGATGTCGCTCTGTGTCTGGCCCGAGTCCATTGCAAGGATGCGAGAGAGGACAAGCTGGCGGCTCTTCGAGTGGCTAACACCAAGAAGTATGATTTCCGGTCTTTCATGGAGACTTTCATTGCTGCTGCCACTCAGATCGTGGACGGAATTGATCTTGATGAGTTCGTTGCACCTTCCAGCCCTCCACGGGAGGGGTAAAAAACTTCTTGAGCTCGATACTTTAAATTTGCCTCGGTATGCCGAGTGATTTTGTAACCGATAAACCTTAACAGGCTTAGCGCCTGAGCACTTTCGGTTCCTTTAGGTATCCATCTGAACTTGGATTCGACGTTTGAATATGCTCGCATTTGGCTTGCTCGCATTTGGCTTGAAATGTCTTTTGCAGGTTTAAAGCGAGATGCTTACTGCAGTCGACTTATTCTTCAATTTACTTAGGCAAGCGCTGGTCTGCAGCTAAGCTCCCGAGTGAGAGGTGCGCTCTCCGCTCGGTAGGATTTTTATAACTTAGGAGAGCACTGGGCTGCAGCTAAGCCCCCGAGTGGGAGGTTTGCTCCTTACTCGGTAGGGTTTTTATAACTTAGGCGAGCACTTGGCTGCAGCTAAGCCCCCGAGTGGGAGGTTTGCTCCTCACTTGGTAGGGTTTTTATAACTTAGGCTAGCACTGGGATGCAGCTAAGCCCCCGAGTGGGAGGTTTGCTCTCCACTCGGTAGGATTTTTTATAACTTAGGCGAGCGCTGGGCTGCAGCTAAGCCTCCGAGTGGGAGGTTTGCTCTCCACTCGGTAAGATTTTTTATAACTTAGGCGAGCGCTGGGCTGCAGCTAAGCCTCCGAGTGGGAGGTTTTCTCTCCACTCGGTAGGATTTTTTATAACTTAGGTGAGCGCTGGGTTGCAGCTAAGCCTCTGAGTGGGAGGTTTGCTCTCCACTCGGTAGGATTTTCACGTTGTACTTGTGGCGTAGCTCAGAGGAGAGGGTCGCAGTTGACCTGCACCTCATCCTCCTCGCGACCGCACATTGTACTTGTGGCGTAGCTCAGAGGAGAGGATCGTAGTCGACCTGCACCTCGTCCTCCTTGCGACCGCACATTGTACTTGTGGCGTAGCTCAGAGGAGAGGGTCGCAGTCGACCTGCACCTTGTCCTCCTTGCGAGCACACATTGTACTTGTGGCATAGCTCAGAGGAGAGGGTCGCGGTCGACCTGCACCTCGTCCTCCTTGCGAGCGCACATTGTATTTGTGGCGTAGCTTAGAGGAGAGGGTCGCAGTCGACCTGCACCTCATCTTCCTTGCGAGCGCACGTTGAATTTGAACTTAGGCGAGTGCTTAGACTGCAGCTAAGCCTCCGAGTGAAAGTCTGGCTTGCCACTCGGTAGGATTTTACTGAAACTTAGGCGAGTACTTGGACTGCAGCTAAGCCCCCGAGTGGGAGTCTGGCTCGCCACTCGGTAAGATTTTATTGAAACTTAGGCGAGTACTTGGACTGCAGCTAAGCCCCCGAGTGGGAGTCTGGCTCGCCACTCGGTAGGATTTTATTGAAACTTAGGCGAGTACTTGGACTGCAGCTAAGCCCCCGAGTGGGAGTCTGGCTCGCCACTCGGTAGGATTTTATTGAAACTTAGGCGAAATAGATTCGCAGCTAAGCCCCCGAGTGGGAGGCTGGCTCACCACTCGGTAAGGATTTTTTTTTACAAACTTAGGCGAAACGGATTCGCGGCTAAGTCACCCACTGAGGGGAGAATTTTTACTGAACAAATAAAAGTGACAAAAATCATTGGAGAAATTATGACACTTATTATCTTGCAAAACATGGACTACAGAAGTACTTTAATTACAACTCATCCGAGTGAAAACTTAAGTGTAAAATGGACGGAGTAGTTCCGCGTTCCAAGCTCGGGGCTCGTCGATATTGTGCTTGACGTTGTAGAGACGATATGCCCTGTTGTGGAGGACCTTGGTGACGATGAAGGGTCCTTCCCAAGAAGGAGCAAGCTTGTGTTGTTTCTGCTGATCCACTCGGAGAACCAAATCTCCTTCCTGGAAGGCCCGACTCTTCACGTTTCTGGCGTGGAAGCGACGCAAGTCTTGTTGATAGATGGTCGATCGGATCAGAGCCATCTCCCTTTCTTCCTCTAAAAGGTCGACTGCGTCCTGCCGCGCTTGTTCAGCTTCAGCTTCGTTGTAAAGTTCAACTCGAGGAGCGTTGTGGAGAAGATCACTCGGCAAGACTGCTTCAGCTCCATAGACCAAGAAGAATGGAGTTCTCCCGGTCGACCGATTAGGTGTGGTCTGCAGACCCCAAAGCACTGAGGGAAGTTCATCGACCCATGCTCCAGCCGCATGCTTGAGAGCACACATCAGTCGGGGTTTCAACCCTTTGAGGATCAAGCCATTGGCTCGCTCCGCTTGTCCATTCGACTGTGGATGGGCGACCGAAGCGTAGTCGACTCGTGTGCCTTGAGAGGTGCAGAAATCCCTGAATTCCTCCGAGTCGAAGTTTGACCCATTATCCGTAATGATGCTGTGCGGGACTCCATATCTGAATATCAGTTCCCTGATGAAGCTAACAGCAGTACCGGCGTCAAGGTTCTTGATGGGTTTAGCCTCAATCCACTTGGTGAACTTGTCGACTGCAACCAGTACATGCGTGAAACCGCTTCGACCTGTTCTCAAGGGGGCCACCATATCCAACCCCCATACTGCGAAGGGCCAGACGAGTGGTATGGTCTTCAGAGCTGACGCAGGCTTGTGTGACATATTGGAGTAAAACTGACATCCTTCGCATTTGTCCACTATTTCCTTTGCCATCTCATTTGCCTTTGGCCAGTAAAATCCAGCTCGGTATGCTTTGGCCACAATGGTCCGAGAGGATGCATGATGGCCACAGGTCCCCGAGTGGATATCATCAAGGATGATTCGACCTTCTTCTGGCATTATGCACTTCTGACCAACTCCAGTCGCGCTCTCTCTATACAACTGTCCTTTGATTACGGTAAAGGCCTTGGATCGATGGACGATCTGCCGAGCCTCTTCCTCATCCTCCAGGAGCTCTTTTCTCAGGATATACGCGATATATGGAACTGTCCAGTCGGGAGTGACCACTAAGACCTCCATGACCAAGTCGACCACTGCTGGGACTTCTACTTCAGTCGGATCTGTGGCACTCTTGGGTTGCGGAGCTTCTTCGGTGAAAGGATCTTCTTTCACTGATGGAGTATGGATATGCTCCAAGAACACACCACTCGGAATGGCTTCTCTCTTAGAACCTATCTTCGCTAGATCATCAGCTGCTTGATTTTTCAGTCGGGGTATATGATGGAGCTCTAACCCCTCAAACTTCTTTTCCAGCTTCCTTACTGCATTACAGTATCCAGTCATGGCTGGGCTTCTAACGGCCCACTCCTTCATCACTTGGTTAACCACTAAATCTGAGTCGCCATAGACCATAAGGCGACGGACACCGAGTGAAATGGCCATGCGCAACTCATACAAAAGGGCCTCGTACTCTGCCTCATTGTTGGAGGAATCAAAGTGAATTTGGAGCACATATCTGAGCTTATCTCCTCTGGGGGACACCAGGACAACCCCAGCACCGGAACCATTCAACATCTTAGAGCCATCAAAGAACATGGTCCAATGCTCCGAGTGAACTTCAGTTGGCTGCTGTTGTTCAATCCACTCGGCGAGGAAATCTGCTATTGCCTGGGACTTAATGGCTTTCTTTGCCTCAAACTTGATATCAAGGGGAAGAAGTTCAATCACCCATTTCGCCACTCGACCAGTTGCATCTCTATTGTGCAAAATCTCTGAAAGTGGAGCGTCGCTGATGACTGTGATGGAATGATCAGAGAAATAATGAGCAACCTTCTTCGTGGTCATGTATATCCCATACACAAGCTTTTGATAATGAGGGTATCTTTGCTTGGATGGAGTCAAAACTTCAGACAGATAATACACTGGGCGCTGAACTTTGAAGGTTTTCCCTTCTTCTTCCCGCTCGACCGTAAGTACTGTACTGACGACTTGTCCTGTGGCTGCGATATAAAGCAACAGAGGCTCTTTGCTGATTGGAGCAGCAAGCACCGGCTGGGTGGAGAGCAGAGCTTTTAGCTCGGCAAACGCTGCATCAGCTTCTGGAGTCCACTCGAACTTGTCTGCCTTCATCATCAGTCGGTAAAGAGGCAATGCCTTTTCACCGAGTCGTGAGATGAATCGACTTAATGCGGCCAAGCATCCAGTAAGCTTCTGGACATCGTGCACTCGCACGGGGCGTTTCATTCGGAGTATAGTGCCGATCTTTTCTGGATTAGCGTCGATTCCTCGTTCGGAAACGAGAAAACCGAATGTGCACTTTGATGGATTGAGCTTGATATCATACCTCCTGAGGTTGGCAAATGTTTCGGCGAGGTCAGTGAGCAGGTTGGAACCTTTTCGCGACTTGACCACGATATCATCCATATACGCTTCCACATTCCGACTGATTTGAGTGAGCAAACACTTCTGAATCATTCGCATAAACGTGGCTCCGGCATTCTTGAGGCCGAATGGCATGGTGATATAGCAGAAGCACCCGAATGGAGTGATGAAAGCTGTTTTTATCTCATCGGGTCCGTACAGACGGATCTGATGCTACCCGGAATAGGCATCTAGAAAAGACAATCTCTCGCATCCCGCGGTTGAGTCAACAATTTGATCAATGCGAGGGAGAGGAAAATGATCTTTCGGGCAGGCCCGATTGATGTGCTTGAAATCAATGCACATTCGGAGTGAGTTGTCTTTCTTAGGAACCATGACGACATTGGCGAGCCACTCGGAGTGGTATATCTCTCGGATAAATCCTGCCACCAATAGTCGAGCCACCTCCTCACCAATAGCTTTTCTCTTCTGCACGGCGGACCGCCGAAGATGTTCTTTAACTGGTTTTGCTGCTGAGTCGACTCTAAGACGATGCTCAGCCAGTCCCCTGGGAACACCCGGCATGTCAGCTGGCTTCCATGCAAAAATGTCCCAGTTCTCACGGAGGAACTGGACGAGCGCTTCTTCCTATTTCGGGTCGAGTGTTGTGGAGATGTGGGTCGGAGCTGCATTGGGGTCGGTCGGGTGAATGTGGACGGGCTTCGTCTCACCGGACGACTGAAATGCTGACTCTGTGGCGGGCTTCTTGGCTCGCAGCAAATCACTCGGATCCGCATTTTGCTTATATTCTTCAAACTCGACTGCTGTCACCTCGGCAATCTTTGAGCCTTTCTGAAAACACTCTTCTGCCTTTTTCCGATCACCAGTGACAGTGATCACTCCTTTGGGCCGTGCATCTTCAGTTTGAGGTATACGTAACATGGTCGAGCCATGAACCGTGCGTAAGCTGGTCTCCCCAAAATAGCGTGGTACGCACTCTGAAAATCCATGACCTCAAACGTCAGCTTCTCCTTGCGAAAATGATTTGAATCACCAAACACCACGTCCAGAGCTATTTGGCCGAGTGACTCGGCTTTCTTCCCTGGTATAACTCCATGAAAACTCATATTACTGGTGCTCAGTCGCGAAATCGGAATGCCCATTCCTTTCAGCGTGTCCGCATACAACAAGTTCAGTCCGCTACAACCGTCCATCAGCACCTTCGTCAACCGAGTGCCTTCGACAACTGGGTCGACCACCAAAGCTTGCCTCCCAGGGGTGGCTATATGAGTCGGGTGATCAGACTGGTCGAATGTAATGGGTGTTTGGGACCATCTCAGATAACTTGGTTTCGCCGGGGCGACCATGTTCACCTCACGGTTAATAACCTTCAGTCGGCTCTTACTTTCCACATCCGCAAAAATCATCAGAGTGGAGTTAACATGAGGATATCCTCCCTCACTGTCTTCCTTGTCTTCGGCTTTGTCCGACTCCTTTTCCTTGTCCTTGGACTGCTTTCCTTGGAACTGTTGGATCAGGAGTCGACACTGGCGAGTGGTATGCTTCGGGTAGATGATATTACCCTCTTCGTCTTTCTTCGTGTGGATGTGACACGGCATATCCATCACGTCATTTCCTTCTTTATCCTTCACCTTCTTGGGGTTCCAGGATCCTTTGGGTTTCTCTTTGAACTTGCCCTGAGTCACGGCCAGAGCCTCTCCAGGAGCTGCTGGTTCGGCCTTCCGCTTCTGCTTCCGACTGATGTTTCCCTTCTCCGACTGACTCGGCTTGTACTTGCCGCTTCGGAGTCGGTCTTCCTCCTCGCTGTTGGCATACTTGGTAGCAATCTCCATCATTCGACTCAGGGTCATGTCTCCGGTTCGGCCAAACTTCAAACTTAATTCTCTGTTCTTAACACCATCCTTGAAGGCGCAGACTGCCTGATGATCAGACACGTTCTCCACGGTATGATGCAAAGTGATCCATCTCTGAATATACTCTCTCAGAGTCTCATTCGTCTTCTGCACATAAACTTGCAGCTCTGTCAATGCAGCTGGTCGCTTGCAAGTTCCCTCAAATGTTCTGACGAACACTCGGGACAGATCTTCCTAAGTGTAAATGCTGCTTGGAGGTAACTGATTCAACCATGCTCTGGCAGAACCTTCCAACATGAGTGGCAAATGCTTCATGGCCACCTCGTCATTCCCGCCACCAATCTGTACCGCCACTCGGTAGTCCTCAAGCCAGGTTTCAGGCTTAGACTCACCAGTGAACTTGCTTACTCCAGTTGCCAACGTGAAGTTGGGGGGAATCACCGCGGCTCTGATAGCCCTGCTGAAACATTCTGGACCAGAAACATGCACTCGACTGCTAGTGGGCGCGTCTCTGTCAGGGCCACCTCGATGAGCCCTGTTCC
The DNA here is from genome assembly GCA_963921465.1 of Triticum timopheevii. Taxonomy (NCBI): domain Eukaryota; kingdom Viridiplantae; phylum Streptophyta; class Magnoliopsida; order Poales; family Poaceae; genus Triticum; species Triticum timopheevii. Next base: position 83,283,682 of record OY997264.1, read on the forward strand.
GATCGACCAAGCCTTGCACGATGATGGATCGCGCGTCAAAGCCTGGTTCCCTGGGGTCGACCGGAGCTCTTCGCCCCACACTGAGTTGACGCCTGTCATCCTGCTGCCGAGGAGCGTAAGACCCACCCCTCGGTGGGGGGAGTGGGCACTCGACGCCTATCATCACGATCATGTCGGTCACCGTACTGGTCTCGCCGATTCTCGTGTCCTTCACGCCTCGGAGGCGATCTGGGACTGTGAGCCGACTGAACCGTATTCGCAGCGACAGATCGTCTGTGAATTCTGTTGCGTGACTGCGACACGGCTGAATTCTGATCTCCTGCTACCCGGAGCAAATCTCTGATCTACATCAAGCCTCTGCCAGCTTCCGACTGAGAGGGCTGGATGGACTCTGCTATACGGGTTGCAGCTGCTAAATTCTGAATCGGGGTTCGATATACCTGAGTCGGCGGGAAGAGTTGACGCCGATTGGCGTCGGGTACTTGTTGCCGCGTGTGCTCGTCGAGTGCTCGCTGAAGATTCTCCAGACGAGCGCGTTCAGCCAAATTGGCCAAACGTGCCTCCTCCAAGGCACGAGCCTCGGGGGTTTCTCCTGCGATGGGAGTATGCAGGGCATCCATGTTCCTGCGGCGAAGTTCTTTCCTTTGCAGGGAATTGAGTGGCTCGGGTTGGTACTCTTCGTGGACTTGTGCGGGGTCGCCTCCACCGTCTACCCCGTCCTCGCGGGGGAAACCGGGAGGGCTGCGAGGTCCGTTGACCATCAAGATTTCTGCCGCCGGATCACTGCTATCGCACTCGGATGCAGTCTCTACGGAGCCAGTCGACAGATCGAACAGGCCGTAGAGAGATTCGTCGGGCTCGATTGCCGCAACTTGGGTGGTGGCCGTCTGGCGAGCCACCGCGTGCCTCACCCACCGCTGGAGCCTCGACCGACCAGAGCGCTTGCACTGGCGGGAGACCGGGAGGGTGACCGATAGGGGAGTCGACCGATACGGAGTCGACGGTTGCCGCAGCAGAACGCCGCGGACACATGCGCGAAAATGCGTCGCACCGCGGATGGGGAGCGCATCAACGTCGAGTGGAGCCTCTTGGAGCCAAGCGGAGTCGTCGGCGATGAAGGTGAGAGCGCCGAGACGGATCTCGCGGCCCTCGACCAAAACTCCACCAGCTACCATGATGAAAGTACTCGGAAGAATCGTAACTTATCCAAAAAATCGCTAAGACACCTGCCCCACGGTGGGCGCCAACTGTCGTGGTTCTAAGTCTGACAGTAGAGTGGGGGTAGGTATGGAGAGGCAAGGTCCTAGCTATGAAGCAGTTGTAAACGCAAGGGCTGTACGAGTGCAGGCCCTTCTCGGAGGAAGTAACAGCCCTACATCTCGGAGCCCGGAGGCAGTCGACTGGATTATGTGTGTATGGATTACAGGGGTGCGAACCCTTTACACTGAGGAGGGGGTGGCTTATATAGTGCTTGACGGACCCCTCCGGCCCTCAGTAATGCGGGGTTTAAAGTACATTAAGTCTAGGCGTTACTGGTAACGCCTCACATAAAGTGTCCTAAATACCATAAAGTCTACTTAATTACATACCGTTGCGGTACAGAGTGCTTCTTGACCTTCTGGTGGTCGAGTGAGTCTTCATGGTCGAGTCCTTCAAGTCCGTCGAGTGAAGTCTCTCTTGGTCGACTGGAAGGTAGTTTCTTCTGAGGGTGTCCTTGGGTAGGGTACTTAGATCAGGTCTATGACCCTACCCTAGGTACATGACTTCATCAACGGTTTAAAATGCCGTCGCAGAAAGGGGTTAAAAACCGTTTGTATAGCAGCTCGTTGTACCACTGATCAAATCGGTTGACTAGAGGGTGGTGAATTGGAGGCTGTAAATTTTAACTTAATTGCCAATTTTAGGGGATGTGTGGATAAAGTAAGTTCTTTAGATGTGCAATCTATGGTGAGAACAACCTATATTGCAAGCAAGATAGAACCAAGATAAGTTAGAGCAACAACCAAGCAAACACAAGTATAGAGTACTATAAAGGATAAAACACAAGTGAGCTGGAAATACAGATGTACACCAAAGTTTACACACTCTTTGGGGAGTGCCAAACTGCCAATATCAATTGAAGAGGTGCCAAAGCCGAAGCACCGAAATGCCACCAAGTGCCTCTCCCTAATATTCTTTGATTCACCACAATGGATGAGCCTCAAATGACTTGGGTTAGTCTTATAGGCGAACACCTAACCTTTACAAACTTCTTCGAGCAGACCACACGCAAGGAAGTTTCCAGGCCTTTACTCCTACCACCTAGGAGTCCCAAATATCCATGAGTAACAAGTTTTTGTGATGAACAAGAGTGGGGATCATGAATTAGTCTGATGAAAATGTTGATCAAGGGTTCCTCTCTCAACCCTCAAAGTTTGGTGGAGTTTGTGTGGAAGGATAGGGAGGAATCAAGCTTTTGAAGGTGTAGAAATGGAGGAGGAGCTCAAATATTAGGATTAAGGGTGGAGGTGGAAGAATGGGAGGGGGAGGTTATATCGCTCCTCCCCAAAGAACCACACTGAGCTTATAATTATAAGGATTAGAGGACTAGCTCTAGCTCTAATTGGTCAAGTAGGACCAACTAGAACTAGAACTAAATGAACTAGAGGAGGCTCCAATACTTATATGTCTCAATGGACAAAATCCTCTAGTATATATAGGTTTGAGGGGAGAGGAGGGGCTGCCACCAACGTGGGAAAGTCCCTCCTTGGGGCGCCGACCAAGATGGGGAGGAGGATTCCTCTTAGTCCAATTCGGCCGGGCCTTGGTGGCCCAAGTTGCCTTCCACCACTAGGTCTTTTAAGGCCCGTTGATATTTAATTAAATATAAAAGCCCTCTAACAATTACTACTCCCTCCGCCACGGTTTAGAAGGCACAGTTAAATTTACGTGCGTTTCCACAATAGACAAGGTTTAGGGCGCATTGCATTTATTTCTAGTAGCTAATTAGTACTCCGGAGTACTATTTCTATATGCATGCGTAGTGTGAATGCTTTTTTTTAGCCCATCTCACAACCAATAGATAACCACCTAGGTCCCAGAGAATTTTCAAGCGCGCCTTCTAAACCGTGACGGAGGGAGTAGAGCCTTTTATATATAATTTAACATCACCAAAGACATTTTCTACCTATATATTATATATCGCTAATACCCGGTATTGCCAGATAAACTCTGAAACCCTTTCAATACCAGCAAATCTCAAACCCTTTCGCCCGTCTCGCCTCCACCGTGAGGATAGCGAGCCAGCCCACTTCCTAGAGCGGTTTAGGAAAGCTTCTATGAGCTGGTGCGGGCCAGTTTAAGAAGTTTCCTTGCGGTGTTTTTTCTTCTTTCTTAAAATGAGTTATTTAATCGGTTTTCATCACTTTTTCATTTCTTATTTTTATTTTTACTATCTTTTTCAAAACACTTGTCGACTTTTAAAATACCTGCCTTATATTTTTTATATTGATGTGAAACTGTTGACATTTTTAGAATATGTGCATAACATTTTTCAACTCTATATTTGAATATTTTTCAAATGAAATATAAACATTTTCAGAAAAATGTTACATTTTTCATGAATATTTTTCTAGCTTACAAGAACATTATATTTACATTGTATAGCATGTTTTAAAAATGTAATGAACATAACGTTGAAACCTCTGATTCCTTTTAAATGCCACGAACAATTTTTAACATTCTCCTAAAATTATACGGACATGTTTTTACATTGCATTACTATTTTCTAAAAAAAAATAGCGACTATATTGTTTCATATGAGCAAACATTGTTTTTAAATGTCATGACTATTTTTTTAATGTGACACAATTTTCTTTAAATTATGTGAATAGTTATTTTTACGTTACGTATTTCTTCTAAAAGGACTGTGATATATATCAAACGTTACATTTTTAAGCAATAAATACGAACGATTCTTCTTTCACTCAAATTACATACACATATGCATTAGAATGACTATTTTTTCTTTCATGTGCACTTCTCCCTCAAATTACATGCATATATGCACTAGAGGACGAAAAGTTGATGTCATCCTAGATTCCTCCTTTTTTCAAACTTTAAAATATTTTGTAGCTCAAACGGTTGGTCCGGTTGAAAAACTGTTTTCACACACAAAATCCGTTGCGGCGAGAACTTCAAAAGTAGATGACATGTTGATATGTTCCGATGACTTCTTTTTGGATCAAAAGTTACCGGGTCTAGGCTAAGTAAGTTATTATGCTGCCGGTACATAACTTATCATCCCGTGTACACAAAAATACCGGGGCTTAAAAATAGTCCCTTTAACCTTCTCCCCACATGCAAATGCACTAGAGGACCAAAAATGGATGTAATCCTAGATTTCTCCTATTTTAAAATTTAAAAATATTTTGTAGCTCAAACCGTCGATCCGATTGAAAAACCGTTTTCACATAAAAAATCGCCGGGGGTGAGACCTTCGAAACTAGATCCCATGTTGGTATATTTTAGCGATTCTTTGTCGGGTCAAAAGTTATCATGCCTAGCCTAAGTAAGTTATCAGCTCTGTTGTACATATATTACCATGCTATTTATATAGGAGTTATTGGGGTTATGTTTTTCCCAGCTGAAAAAGTTATCGTGCTGTTTGGACGTGAGTTATCAGCTCTGCGTTCATATATTACCATACTATTTATAGAGAAATTATTGAGTATGTTTTTCAACAAAAAAATCCCGGGTGAAAAAGTTACCACGGTGTTTGTACGCGAGTTATCATATCTTTTGTGTGTATATTCATGGCAATTACACAGAAGTTATCGGAGGTACGTTTTCCAACAACTTTTTCCTAGGTGAAAAAGTTATCGTGGTGTTTGTAAATGAGTTATCGGCTCTGCAGTATGCAAACAAGTTATTTACACAAAAATTATTGATGTTTGTACATAAGTTTTTACGTACACGGTGCGAATACTACCATACTATTTGCATAGAAAATACCGAGGGTATGTTTTCCATCAATTTTCTTCCCAGGTCAAAAAGTTATCACAATGTTTGTGCATGAGTTATCAGCTCTATTGTGCATATATTACAATGTTATTACACAGAAGTTGTTGGGGGTATATTTTCAACAACTCTCTTCGGGGGGAGGGGAGAGGGAAAGTTACCGTGGTGTTTGTACGTAAGTTATCAGGTCTATGATGTGTATATTACCATGCTATTAGACAAAAATTGCCGAGGGTGTTTTCAACAATATTTTCCCTCTGAATCAAAAGTTACCGTGGTGTTTGTAAAAATAGTTATTAGCTCCGTTATGTGCAAATTACCATGTTATTTACATAGAAATTATCGGGGATGTTTTCAATAACTTTTTTCCGGGTCAAAAAGTTACCGCATCGTTTGTACATAAATTATCACGTCCACGGTGTGTATGTTACCATGCTATTCGCACTGAAGTTACTAATGGTATGTTTTTCTATGACTTTTTCTCGGGTCAAAAACTTAGCACGGTGTTTGTTCTTGAGTTATCGGCCTTGCTGTGCATATATTATCATTCTATTTACATGGAATTTATAGAGGTAATATTTTCAACAACTACCGCCCGAATCAAGGTCACCGCGGTGTCCATAGGTAAGTTATCAGGTCTACCACGGGGTTTGGCGCGTCGGCCATGGCCGGAATGTGTGGGAGGGCGGGAGGGTTTGGGAAAGATAGGCGTGTTGATGCCAAAAATGAGCAGACCAGGAGAGGACCTGGGGGAAGGGATGTCGCGGGCGTATGCTTCGTGTCCGCCCAGACACAAACTCGGCCAAAAATTTGGATCCAAACAGACAAGAAAACGACATCCGTCAATTTACGTCAGCACGTTGGGATATGTTTTTTCTGGTTGGACCTAAATGGATACGGGTGTACGAAATGGGTCGGCGCGTCAGAGTTGGCCTAAGTCAAGTGATTTTTGTGAATCTAACCGGGTATGGAAACCTGGCCAGAGAAACGGGCTCGTTTGTGAGGGAACAAAATTGCTAGGAACATGATACAAGACTATGATATCTCTGAGAAACTTCATATCTATCAGAACACAACAGGGGAAAAAGAGCTCAACAGATACAAGGCTACGATAAAAAGACTATTAAAGAAAAGCATAAGCTAGTATCGAATATAAATCACATGATCGAAACTTAACCGAGGATGGACATAGGCAGTTAAATGCATAAATCTATGTGATGTTTTAAAACAAATTTTCTTCCCTGATCTAAGTTAGTGTAGTGTTTCTACATAAGTTCTCACGACCGCAGCGTATAAAATACTGTGATATTTACATAGAACTTACCAGGGCATGTTTTCACCAACTTGTTTTTCTTCGGGTCAAAGTTACCAACAAAAGTGTTTTTATGTATGCCTAATTCCACAACTTATAATCTAGTATGAAATGTGGTACTAGAAAAGGCCAACAAACAATAAAGAAACAACTTTTTCTTTTGCTGCCATGTCGTTTAAAAATGGTCGCATATGTATTTTCCAATTATAGGACAAGAAAATCGTATTAGGTGAGTTGGTTATTGGCGTCATCTGAAACCGAGTAGGCCTTGGTTTGATGTAGGTTGGGCGCAATAATTTTTTACAGCAATGATCAGCACAAAAAAAACAATGAAGGGAGCGTTTGGAGCGAAAAAAAGGCAGTTAACGATCTATTCGGTGAGGTTCTATTTGCTAGATGCTGGTCGTGCAGCACAAAAGTCTTTCGGATCTCATGACAAAATCAGAACGTTTCGGAAAACCAAATTTCGCTTCTAAAAATATGACAACCATTTTTTAAATGTTAAAACATTTCTAAAGTGCTACAAATATTATTTAATGGTGCAAATTCGAAAGTAGACACGAACGCGGAAGTGCTACAAATATTTTACACTCTATGAATATTTCAAAATACATGATGAATATTTTTTTAATTTGCGTAACGTAAATTTACAATGTTTCAACATAAGAATTAATATGAAAAAACTAAAGAGAACGAAAAAGAAACGAACAACGATCGAAAGAGCCCTACTGGACTGGCCCAGTAGCACAGAAAATCCTATATGCCGCGCAATGCGGTAAATGGGCGCCAAATCCCAGAGGGTCATGCATCCAGGGATGGCCCATTCTGCCAAAACACAAAGGATTTTTCTTTTTTTTCTTCTTTCCTTTTTCTTATTGTATGTTTCCCCGTTTTCTCTTTTCTTCTCTGTCTCCTTTTTACAAATATTAATAATTTCGAAAAAATCAATATCTTTTTAATTAATTGTTTGGAATTTCGAAAATTGTCTGTGTCTTCCCAAAACTTTGGAATTCCATTTTTAAAACATAATATATTTTCTTGTTTTGTTAAAAATTCGCATTTTTCAAGAATATTTGATTATTTTTTGTTTTCAACTAAAATTATTGAATGTTGGAAAATTTAGAAAAAAATCATGTTTCCATAAAATAGAGATTTTTTTAAAAAAATGTTGGTGTTTTATTAAAAAATGTTCATATGTTACAATAATGTTTGAAAGTTTTGAATATTATTGTAACTATGATAAAATGTGCACAATTTTTAAAAAAAACATAGTTTTAGAAAATCCATTTATTTAGAAATGTTTGAAATTTCATAAAATTGTTCGTAATTTCAAAATTAATTAATTTCTTAAATGAAAATGTAATTTTAATTTTGGTTTATGTTTTTAGAACAGAATCTTTTTTAATAACTTGATCATTATTTGTTAAATCTGTGAACATATTTTGCCATTCCAAACAAATTTCTTAATTCAAACACACACAAAAAAATTTACATTATGAAAAATTATCACAAATTTTTTTAAGAAAAGGGAACAAAATTTATATGACATTAAACGGTGTAAAATAAAACATAAACTGAAAAAGAAACAAAACAAAATTAACCGCCGCACCCGGTTCCCAGTCCATCTTTGATGGGCCGACTCTGTCAGTCCCTGCCTTTCCGATAGGTTGCCATTTTTTTGCGAATATTTGTTGTCCCGGTGTTGCCGTAGGCCTGCTTGCTCCACCTGCAGCACGGCAAGCCGTGTCACTTGGGAGACTTTATTTTTTCTCAAAAAAGAAAAACACTTGTGAGACTTTGTTTTGCTGAACATTTTTTTTGGTGAAAATAAGATCTATTATAAAGATTCATCGGAAGTACAAAAATCTCAAACATAATAAAAAATACATCGAGGTCCATGAACCACCGAACGACCATTGCCATCGCTAGAATGAGCCGCCGAAGCGCCGCTGTCGCCCCACCAATACCGAAGCCGGCTGGAAAGTCTTCATGCACGTGCCCCTAAAGACCAGCGGCAGTCGTCGCCGTTGAATTCTTGAATCGATCTGAAGAATTTGACACCAAATCTCGCCATTGCGTACGCCCGGCAAGAAACCCTAACATCACCGCCCCGAGGAGCTGACAGGAATCTACGTCAGAGCTCCGTCTAATCCGTCCCAATGAACAAGTTTGAAGAGGATTAGAGCCCGGAAGACTGACTCGAAGTAGAAGCAGCGTCATCCGTCCAAATGCCGCCCCTGCGAGAACTAAAATCCTACCTATCTACTAGCTGGAGACAAGGCATCATAAATACCCTTCCCGCCACCGGCCACCAGAGCGGCAAGGGGAGGGGTGGCGAATCCACGGGCTGTCTCAGTTTTTCTTTCGACGGGCACAATCGTCTCAGCCGTAAAGGCAGCCCTGAGTTTCATCGAGTTCAAAAGTTGTACGTGTTCTTTTCTGGAATTGTTTTTGTGGGATTCTTATCTTCTCCATTTACACACAGTAGTATATACGTACTTTAATTACATGCAAAATCAGTTTTCTTTTAGGTTCAAAAATAAGTTCAATTTTTTTTGTGAATTGCCAATGTCACTTTATTTCCATGTTATAGTTAGTTAAGTGTTCATATTAGAAATAAAATAAAAAAATTTACCTTTATTTTTTATTGCCTCAAAATTATAACTAAATTAGAATCAAATCAAGCACAAATCAATTCAAGTTGCCAAACCAAATGAAGAACCTGCCAAATATTCGGAAGGTACAATGGCTATAATCCATACATGAACAACTTGCCAATTTTTGGGTCATGCCCTCACTTTGGTCATGCCAAAATTTTGGTTGGGCAAGTTGGGGCACAAACCAAAACACACCCTACCTCATTTTTTGCATCGTCCCATGCCTAAATTTTCTGCCACTTTTTTTATTTGTACTGACTTTTGAACGATGGTGAGAATGCTATTTAACACTCATTAGCCGGTTTAAGGAGTAGCGATGTTACTCTGGCTCTCATTGATGCACATCATTGGTCACTAGATAGTGGAATCTTGTTTGTTTGCCGTCTACTACTTTCGTCCTGGTTTATTGGTCCCTTCGTATTTTGTGCTAAATTTTAACATTAGATTTAATTAAGAAAATGTTAATGCATGTGTTTAAAAATAATATCATTAAATACTATAATCAAATGCGAATTCAGTGATATAATTGTTGGTGACATGCATTATTAATTTTTTAGTTAAATTTATGGTTAAAATTTGACACAAAATATTAAGGGGGCCAATAAACCAGTACGGAGCTAGTACTACACTCACTAACGTGTAGTTGCTTCGTTTTCCTTTGGTGAGAACAGATGTTTTTCTACTTCTATGGTTAAAGGAATACAGATCACTGGCGTTTTTTCTGTATATATTTGGATCACGTCGTGACATCGCTTTCCCATACGATCAAAAAAAAAGGGGTTCCACTTTCAATCAAATGCGTGGTATATAACGGAACAAAGCGAAACCAGCACCCATCTCATTGTGACATTTACTACAGAAAATGCAAAACAATCCCAAGTCTGCCTTACGAGAGCAGTGCATGCCGATCTACATACTTGGGACCGGGAAATGCTAAAGGGACCAAAGGTGAGAATTAGAAAATTAAAAAAAGAGTTGGAGAGACTAAGGTGTGGCCCATTGAATACGGAATCTCGATGTCGTCAGAAGGAAATTATTGTGGTAATTGAAAATATTTTGGAGCAAGAAGAAATATTCTGGTTACAAAGAGGACGGGCAAATTGGTTGATGCATGGGGATCTTAATACGTCTTTCTTTCATAATGCTGCCACGGCCAGAAAAAAAAGAAATAATATAAAGAAACTATTAGACGATTCTAGAAACTGGTTAACAGATAAGGAATTGATGAATCACATTACTGGATATTTTACAAAGCTTTTTACATTGGAAGTTCAACTCCGGAATCAAGATGTTTTATTAGTTGTGCGAAGGAGAGTGTCAAACGAAATGAATGATGCTCTACTTGCCCCTTATACCGCGGAAGATGTTCGCAAGGCTTTATTCGATATTGGGGACTCGAAAGCTCCAGGGCCAGATGGTCTGCATGCTATCTTCTATAAAAGATTTTGGCCCATGCTGGGGGAAGAATTAATTGAGGAGGTTCTGACAGCAATCAACACATGTACTATTCCGAAGGGTTGGAATGATACGACGATCGTGATGATTCCTAAAATTAATACACCAGAGAAGGTAACCCAATTTAGGCCGATCAGCTTATGTAATGTGCTATATAAAATAATTGCAAAAATGGTTGCTTCTCGTTTGAAGATTTTTTTTTGCTAGAAATTATTAGCCCAACACAGAGTGCATTTGTACCGAGTAGATTGATTACGGATAATATTTTAGTGGCCTACGAATGTTTTCACACAATCAAAAACAAAAGAGAGGGTAGAGAGGGCTTCTGTGCTATAAAACTTGATATGCACAAAGCCTACGATAGAGTTGAGTGGACTTTTTTGAAGGAGATCATGTTGAAATTGGGTTTTCGTCGTGAGTGAGTTAACTTGATTATGCAATGCGTCTCAACCGTAGAATACAAAGTAAGGATCAATGATGAGGAAAGTGAGAGATTTAAGCCCACGAGAGGGTTGAGACAGGGGGACCCGCTATCACCATACCTTTTTTTTGTTGTGCACAGAAGGATTGAATGCCTTGCTTGCGCATGCTGAAGAGAATGGAAACATATCAGGTGTTAAAGTCTGTAGAGACGCCCCGCCAGTCACAAATCTTCTCTTCGTGGATGACTCATTGATCTTAATGAAAGCCAACCAACATAATGCGGAAACACTGAAATCAGCACTAGATTTATATTGTGCGGCGTTGGGACAGCTGGTAAGCGTTGAAAAATCTAGTATTTTCTTCAGCCCTAATACAAAGGTAGAGATTAGAGAACAATTATGTACAATGCTAAATATAATGACGGAGGCTCTTACTGATAAATATTTGGGCTTACCAGCAAATGTGGGTGTTGATAAAACAGACTGCTTTAGTTTTCTGATTGAACGTATTGTTAAGAGAATTAGTGGTTGGAAGGAAAAATTACTATCTGCCGGGGGAAGGAGATCCTATTAAAGGCGGTGATCCAAGCCATACCCACCTATGCATTGTCGGTCTTTAAAATTCCTAAAAAAATTGTAAAAGAATCATTGACGCGATGGCGCATTTCTGGTGGGGAGACGTGAAGAACCAAAATAGGATGCATTGGATGGCCTGGTGGAAAATGTGTGTACCAAAAAACCAAGGAGGGATGGGTTTCCGTGACATCCACTGTTTCAACCTGGCTCTGCTTGCAAAACAGGCATGGCGTGTCCTTGATAATCCTGACTCCTTGTGTGCTAATATTCTAAGGGCCAAGTACTATCCTAATGGTGATTTGCTGAACTCCAAGCCAAAGCATGGTGCTTCCTTCACTTGGCAAAGCATTATGGCAGGCATCACTACTCTTAAGCGAGGTTATATTTGACGAGTGGGGGATGGACATAACATCAATATTTGGGAAGATGCCTGGATCCCAAATTGTGCCTCTAGGAAGATTATGACACCTAGGGGGGCATTTGTTATCAAAAGTCGTAGATTTGATTGACCCAGTCTCCAATAATTGGGATGAGGACCTGATTAGACAAACTATATGGACCGTTGACGTACAATGAATTCTTTCAATCCCAATCTCGCAACATAATATGACGGATTTTATTGCCTGGAGTTATACGAAAAATGGTGTGTTTTCGGTACGGTCTGCTTATTCAGTGGAGTGGAACTTTCAATATTGGAGCAAGCTAAAATATTCCAATGGGATGGGACGGAGCACACCTAATCCTATATGGTGTCAGATATGGAAGTTGTCTTGTCCGGCTAAAGTCAAAAAAAAAAATATGGCGGACACTACATGGCACTCTCCCATGCCGGGCAACACTCACTAATAGACATATGAAGGTCTCGTCCTCTTGCCCTACCTGCTCTCAGGGTGTAGAAGATACGAAGCACTTGCTCTTCCTATGTAGAAAAGCGAAGGAGGTTTGGAAAAGGCTAGGGTTGGATATGATTATTGAGAGAGCTTGTGAGATTGATCGTGCTGGAGAGGCAACATTGGAATACCTATTACTCCTTCCAGATCAAGTCCTGCGCATTATGGGCCACGAAAATGTTAGAGAAATGATAGCTATCTCAGTTTGGTATCTATGGTGGGAAAGACGGAAATTAGTGCACCAGGAATTAACTCAAAATGTGACTCAGATCTCAATGGGGATCATAGCTCTTACATATAATTTTATAAATGCATCATCTTTAAAGGCGTCCATGAAAAGGGGGGGTTGGCAATGTCTTCCTAGGGGATTTGTGAAACTCAATGTTGACGCCTCTTTTGATCATGACTTGCTGGAGGGTACGATGGGGGCAGTATTGAGAGACGACAAAGGTAGGTTTATTGCAGGAGGGAATGGAAAGATAGACCACTGTGCGGATGTTCTCATGGCGGAGGCCTTAGCTCTTAAATTTGGCCTAAATTTAGCGCAAAGGGTAGGATGTAATCGCCTAATCATCAACTCTAACAACCTGAAGGTGATTGAGACCGTGCAGGACGGAGGACAGTCAGCGGGAGCGGCGGCGGCAATCTTCGATGACTGCTATCACTATGCTTGTGATTTTATCATGACTAAATTCGAACATTGTAATAGAGAGGCTAATAAAGTAGCACATGAACTTGCTAGATTAGCTAGATTTTTTTGACTTCGGATTGGTTTGAGGAGCCTATTAGTGAAATTGTAACACTTCTCACAAACGATGTATTGGTCATTGCTAATGAATAAAATCTCGTTTTAATTCAAAAAAAATCCCAAGTCTGCCTTTCCAACTTTGTTGCTGTCCAGCTGTTCCAAGTGTCAACGTCTACACCGAGTGGGCAATGCCTGGTTAGTCAACCACATAGTAATAAACACTATAGTAGATGATTGCGGCGGACATGCGGTGACCAAATCGTGCGTTCTCGCTGTGCACCTCGAAACAGATTCACGACTGCGTCGAATTATTCAGCGGATTCCTCATCCTCTGTCGCCATGTGATATGCTCCCCGGAGTTTCGCCTAGAAATGCCACGCGAAATGAGCTGTACACGTTCAGATGGCGGGTGGCATTGCGAATGAATGATACGGCCGCCCATGATCAGCCGTACGTACGGGTTTGCCCAGCCAGCTGGTACCCCATCCCAATGTACGGTAGTACACACCAAACAGTCTAGCACATGTCGCAATCCAAATCAGACGTGCCCGATCGCGCTAACGATTTGTCATCGCCTTCCTCCTTCCGTGTCTGACAGATTTTGATGGCTAATTCATACATGGCTTGAAGTAATTTAGGCTTAACAAGTTGTACTGGAATTCGCCTCCTTGCTGCCATGGACGTATCGCGCCTCATGTCGTTTTCGCGTGGACTTGCTTGCATCAAGAGCATAATGATGAAACTGCACAATACCCCATCCGCTTCATCTCATTAGTACAAAAGATTTTGCTTGGAAAAAGTGGGATGGCCAAACTGTAGGAAATTGCCAACTTTGTGACATGAGTTGTACCTCTACGCGCCTCCCTGGCTGGAAAATTATGCGTACCGCCATCGCTCAGATGGTTGGCGAGAGGGCCAGTTGATAGCTCGACATCTTGAATGATACGGTCAGTCACGAATACAAGTCACTATCCAAATTTAACGTGCGTGGTTAAGAACTTGGCTTCTTGAAACGAGTTTGCATTAACGATTTGTTCTTGTCTTCCTTAGCTACTTGCTACCTCATTTTTCATGTGTGGCGGCACCAAGGAGATGATTTCACACTCCGAGCTCGCCGATTTCGCTGCATAATTCAACCATGGCCCGCTAAATTTTATATCAAACGGTGTTATTCATATTTGCATCTTCCACGTCAAGCACATGGGTGTCCAGCTTAAGAGCATCTACTTCTGGATACACGAAATCCGTCCCCTCAAAAACCCACGGACACGCTGGGTGCGTGCGCGGATATTGACCGGTCACATCTTAAATAATCATTTTCACAATCGGATACCGTAATTACGAAACTCAGATCCATACAATTACATGCAACGTGAAACCAAAGCTAAGCGGATCTCAACCGGCTCCGACGTGGCCATTTTCGGCGGCTGGCTGCACCCCTAGAAGTGTTGCTTCGATTGCCAACGAGGTAGAGTAGGACATAGGACACGCACCGGCTCATCGGACTCGAGATGTCGACGTCTCCCATGCGCTGCTCTTCCTTGTCGGAGCCCGTCGCCTGCACATCGCTGGTGGATGTGAGGTCGACGACGGATCCGTCATGGTTGGAGGCCACATCCACCACGACGCGACTGCAGCACACGGGGTTGCATGCCATCTGTGTCGGCGTCGCAAAGTGTGACTACGCCTCGCCGACGTTTGTCTCGAGGGCTGCCATAGCCTCCCGCGCTCGCAAAATAGGCAAACCTCACCATACCCTCAGCGGACGGGCCACGAATGGCCTCATCGGTGGCGCGTCAACGAAGGGGTTGTGCGTCCGCTATCGCATTCGGACGCCACACGAAGCGCACCGCCTCCGGCGAGGCAGCAACGACCTGTCTCACACCGGATCCGCGCACCATTTGGGCGGAGACAATAGATTCCTGATGGATCGAGTCCGACCGCTATCAGACATTCTCCTTGCGAGCGCGTGACCGCAATGCAGACGACCATCTCCTCCTCGGTCCCGACTGGGATGAGGTCCCAATTCGCAGATCGGCTTATAGAGGACTTGGATCTGCTGTCCGCCATGCTAGAGAAGCAAGCCTTGGTGTGAAGCGGAGGGAAGTGGAGTGGAATCGTGAGGGTTTGGTCTTGCAACCGGATGGGCATGAATATATGGGGGTCCGACTGGACCAGTGTGGGCCAGATCCGACGTGGCGGATGCTCCCGGGCGAGCCTGGGCCTCCCCATATCTGCCTCAGATTTGGCTGGATATAAGTGGTGTCGGTCAACGTTTGAGGCTGGTTTGAAGCGCCCGTCGGGGTTAGTTTTGTTGACCGGTCACTGACTGGATCGTTTGCTCGGGCGTTTGAGGGGGGTTTGAGCGCCCGGCTATATATGTTGTAATGGTCACTTTTATTTCATGTCATTTTCAGCTAAATTTATATGTATCACAAACTACTCGTCCAAATCACAGACTTCTGCTCGGCACTGAAATCTCAAAAAAGACTTATAGTATTTAGGAACAGAGGTGCTGCCTTTATACCAAAATACTTCTAGTTAGGGGAAACTAATACAAGTTCATCCAACTACAAATATTTCGGTAGGATGTACTAGTATATAAACACCGAGGTCATGTACCGACAAACCGAGGAGTTTGTTGTTACTGCTGCACCACCGCCACCAAGCTAGCACTCCTGCAATATTTTGGACCCAAGAATTCCATCTTCGAACAATCTTCTTGGATAAAAGATATCCACTCATCAGTCATCACCAACGGTCGCTGATGAGTTTACATCACATGGCCACATGTGACTTCGCACAATCCCCAAGTTCGTCAGCACTCGCTCCAAACCTGCTGCTTCTCAGCCCATCATCTCATCTCATCTCATCGGTTCACCCATGTGGGGATGCACCAGGCAATAATTGGTGGCGGAGAAGCGTTCGCACCGATCGTCACTTGCGCCACTTTTTTATTTTCTGATAATGCAAAAAGAACAATAATATTTTGCGCAAATTATATAAAAAAATGTGAACAACCCAAGGGCTAACCCTTGTTGGCATTTATTTATAGAAGAAATTCCGTGAGCACCACGCATTCAAGCCGGGAATTAAACTCGGGTGAGCTGTCAGCAACCTCAGCTGGACAGCCAACGGGTCGACGCTCCGTCCTTTTTTGCGCAAATTATGAGAGGTGAGGTGTCAGCCCGATGATAAGGACCCGTGGCTATAGCCAGCACTAGTACAATGATAGGGGTGCAGCAGTGCAAGAGGGACACTCCACATACGGATTTTGGTGGCACTTCCTATGGACAACTTTGGCCCTGTTTGGATACCTAGGTTAGAGTTAGTTTTGGTTAGTTGAGGCTTAAATAACCCAAAAGTATCCAAACATGGTGGGTTAGTTAGGGTTAGTTGGATCTAACCCACCCTAAAAAACTAGCCCACACTAGAGGAGCTTATTTGGGTTAGTTCTCTTGGGCCCACTAAAAAATTAGTAAAAAAAAGTTACCCCTTCCATCCAAACATGGTCTAAAGTAGTCAAATGATTGAAAAAAAATATTTATTGTCAATCTAACCCTATCATCCAAACAGTTCTTTGGTTAGAGTTAGTTTAGGGTTGGTTCAAGGTTAGAATCTAACTCTAACCTTTAACTGAGTTAGAGTATCCAACGGCCGGCTGGTCGATCGATCGCCGTCCCGGCAGCCACGAGCGTGCGCGGCACCGTGCCTGTTCATCCTTATTCCGGCGCCATGGAGGATGGCCGTCGCAGTAGCGACACGATGGTTCCAGTGTCTCCGTCCGGCCACGCGCGTCGCCGGTGGTCAACCTGACGACCCCTCACGAACAACCTGACTGTCCTCGACATGAGCTGTACGTGTCGGGCTGGCCGGCAAACAATATGTGCCGGCAGTGCCTGTTGGCGAGATGTGATGTGAGTTGATAGCTCAACATCTCGAATGATACGGTCGCATCATTATCACTGAAAATGCCCAGCCGTACGTCCACACACGCTGAAAAACGTCATGGCACAAATAAAACACACATGGCTGTCAAATTTGTGTTTCAAAGTGTTTTAGGTTAGCAATTTGTTAACGTCTTCTTTGACTCCACATTTACCTCATTGTTGTGCGTGGCAGCTGGGAAGACGACTTCACACAGTCTGAGCCGACTGCTTTCTGCATAATTTAATCATGGAGCGCAAGAACTTTCATACGTTGCTTCCAACGGCATTATTCGATTTCGCATTTTCAGTGTCAAGCAAATGGGCATCCATCTTAGAGCATCTCCAACAGCCGCGCTAAAGCGCCGCGCGCAAAAAACCTGTTTAGCGCGCCCGCCTGCGCTGGCTCCAGCAGCCGCGCCATAATGCAGCGCGCGCGCGCCGCTCCAGCGGAGCGCAAAAATACAGCGCGCGCGACTCGCCGGGCATTTTGCATATATGGATATTTTGGACAAAATGAACATGTAAAATTTGACACAAACAAGTTGATGAATAAAAGTTCATGCCCACAAGTTCAAAATCATGCCCACAAGTTCATCCAACCAAGTTCAAATGCAAACTAAAAGTTCAAGACATGAAAGACACATCAATCTTCATCTTCCTCTTCTTCGTCTTCGTCCACATCTTCCGAAGACGACTCTTCCGCCTCCAAAGATGAATCTTTCTCCCTCTCCTCATCACGCACCGCATCACGCACCGTATCATGTGAAGCTCCGACGGTGTTGGCAAGATCTTCAACGGCATCTTCATGGGAATGTGTGTGACAAGCCATGACGGCCGGAGGTGCACCCATGGCGGCCGGAGGTGCACCCATGCCTCCGATGAGAGAAGCAAAACTCATGCCTCCCATGGCGGCCATAGCGTCGGAGGGTGCTCCAAAGCCACCCATGCCTCCCGTGGCGGCCGGAGGTGCACCCATCCCTCCCATGACTCAAAAGCCACCAATGCCTCCCATGGCGCCGAGGCCACCGCCTCCCATGGCGCCGAAGCGACCCATGCCTCCCATGGTGCCGAGGCCATCGCCACCCATTGCGCCGAAGCCACCCATACCTCCCATGGCGCCGAGGGCATCGCCACCCATTGCACGAACCCATTGCTCCCATGGCGCCGCGCTAGGGTTTCCGGCGGCGGCGGCGGCGGGGGGGGGGGGGGGGGGGGTCGCGGCTGTACTGCGGGGTGAGCGGGGCGCCGGTGTGCGTGTCCATAGTGGGTGGCAGGGCGCCGGCGCCGGCGCGCGCGTGGCGTAGGACGAGGAGAGGAGAGAGTGCGGCGCGAGCGCTTGAGTGTGCCGCGCGCTGTAGCTGGCGCCCCAAATACACCGCGTGGATAAGTGTTTTTGACCGCGCGCCCGCTGGAGCGACCCGCCGCGTTGGGCGCGCTAAAAAGGCCTAATTTGCGGCGCGGCGCTAGTTTAGCGCGGCTGTTGGAGATGCTCTTAATATCACTTTCATTTCATGTCCTTTTCAGCTGAAGTTTATCTGTATCGCAAACTTATCATTGAAATGACAGAATATGCTTCTTGGCCGGACAGAGACGCGTGAGCAACCCTATCGTGCGACCCTGACAGCATGCGTGCATACCACATTGTCGGGAGCTTCGGCCGTTGTCAGGCTGGTCGTAATGGTAGTATTATAGCTAGTATCATGCATGCCAAGTAGGCAATTTTGATGAGGTGTCATAGCATTAAATGAAGAAAGAGAGGGCGTAGTATCATATCATGATACTGTATCATAATAAATGCTATGCTACTTTGTGTCATGCATGGTAATAAATAGAGTACTACATGATACTAAAATATGATACTATGTATTAGGGAGGTAGTATTATACACTAGTATCATATGCATGATACTAATATATGATACTCCCCATTACAACCAGCCTCATGCCCACACTGGCCACACATTTTTTAACACCCGTGGAATTCGGCGTTAAGAATGCAAAACAAAATGAGATGACTTGGTTATTGACTTTCTTTGTTAATGAGCTTGATGCACTTTTTCCTTTTGAGAAATTACGTCACTCTTTTATTGAAGCTACTCCAGTTTGCATATTGCAGTGAACTACCGTTGATTGGTTGACATGCATGACGCCACCAGGGTGGGCAATCAACTCCTATTATAAACACCGAAGGCTGGGTATAGACAAACTGGGGAGTTTATGATACGATTTGATAACCAATATTTTAGACTGAAAAAATCGAATAGGGACCTTTTTTCTTGGATAAAAGATAACCAATTACCAGACGGTCGCTGAGGAGTAACATCACATGGCCACATGTTACTTCCATACAGGCTAAAACAAGATGACAAAGCGCTACCCGCACTGTCCAGTCCATGTCCGTGAAGTAATCCCCAAGTTCGTCAGCAGCATCACACGGTCGATCACTGAACCTGCTTCTCGACCCATGTGTGGATGCACATGCACCAGGGAGGCCGCCAATAATTGGCGGCGGAGCAGCGTTCGCTTCGCAGGCCACCGATCGTTACACGCTCCAATTTTTTTTTCCATAATGCAAAAATGACAGTTTTTGCGCCAGTTATGTGGTGTGAGGTGTCAGACTGATGATAAAGACCGGACACATGGCTATAGGGCAGCAGTACAATGATAGTGCAAGAGGGGCACCCCACCCCACACACGATTTATGTTGGCATGGACAACTCTAGTACGTAGTACTCATCGTAACCTAGTTTGATTGATGATGATCGGTGGCCACAAGTTTGGAGTTTTGGTTCTTTTTTCTGAATGATTATCCCCAGTTTTGGCGTCTAGAGCACAGGTCGTATTCCTGTTCGGTCCGCTGTGATGCACGGACGATTCCGCGTGTCCCGTCAAGTCAGGTCGTCGCATCGTTCCAACGGAAAAATGCAGCGGTGTACTTGAGGTCTTGAGCTAATCCCTGGCCGGCTGGCCGATAGATCGCGGTCGCGGCAGGCGACAACGTGCACGGCACCGAGCCTGTTCATCCTTATCCCGGCGGCAAGGCGCATCCCCGAGGCCGGCCGTCACGGTGGCCACTGTCTCCGTCGCTGCCCCTCACGGCCTCACGTACCGGGCTTTGGACCGCCGCACGATCGAGGGACAAGAGCACATGGCACTGGCATGAGCAACAGATCGTGGTCATGATCAGCGCCCAGAGCAGAGACAAACACACCAACAGGGGGATTCTCCTATTGTATCATCACGCGACCTATCATGGGCCAGCAGCAGATCAGTTGAGATCTCGTAGCTCGACTATAAGGCCATGTACAATGGTGGCATATGGATACATATGCCTCATGACAAAAAGTAATTTGAAGCACCTATATTTATTTTTCCTCTCCAATGCAAGCTATCACTAGTGGGCCTCATTAAGAAATAAAAAAGAAAGACTCTAGTACACATGCATCTCTACTTTTCACTCCAACCTTTTCAGCTTTTGTCACCGGACCACGCTTTTTCTCTTCAAGCACCCGCCTCCTGAAGAGGATCCTGTTTCCCTATCCGAACCTACTTTACGTCATATCTGATCCTACATGGCATGTGAGGCATCACCTTGAGGCTATGCATTGTACATGCCCTAAGGGCATGAACTATGCTACAGCGTGGACAGCTGCTCCACCGATCCACGTCAGATAAACAGCCAATGTGGAAGAGAGAGAGAGAAAAAGTAGTCGAGGACGTGACAACTCCCGTGGCACCACTCGCTTATCTATCACTCGCTTATCTATCACCCACCATGACAAGCCAGCGGCCGAGGACGTGACAACGTTAGGTGGCCGGTGGACGGGGACCCTCGGACCCTGTACACCGTGGCGAACCTGCCACCGGCGAGCTGTCCCCACCTGCACGGTGGAATCTCAACGCCGGTATGGGAGAATCCGGGTGCGCGTCCGGGCTGCGGTGCACGAGGGCGACGGTGGGAACGGCGGGCACTGCGCTGGCTTCGGTTCGGAGACGGACGTGGAAGCTTCGGTTCGGAGACGGGCGCAGGTCAATGGTTTCGCACGACGCAGAGCTCCGCCGGTGGCACCGTGTCGACCTCGCTCCGGCAATGATTGACACTAGCTCGGCGTGGCTCCGGAAAATCGGTTGAGACGGACGTCGCGTTGCAAGTTGCAACCTCGAGGTTCGAAAATGGTACGTCCGTACGGCTCTTCCCTGCTTTGCGGGTAAACGTCCGTACGGTGCCCACTTGACACAAGTCAAGTCACCATCCAAATTAAACGCCCATGTTAGCGTTAACAATTTATCATCTTCTTCTTTCTCTTGTAGAGCCGAGAGAGAAAGATATCGATGGATTAACCCATTCATACAATAAGAAGGACACGTCGTGCTGACGCACTACACCATTAGAGCATCTCCAACAGCCTCCCCACACAAGGCGCACTAAAAACCAGTTTGCAGCGCGCCGATCGTCTGGTTTAGCGCGCCGCGCAGCACTTGCTCCAGCAGCCCCGGTAAAATGCATCGCGCGTAGCTCCAGCAGGCGTGCTAAAATACAGCGTGCGCTCTCGCACAAACAATATATGCGCTCCAAACACAAACAAGAAGATCAAACGCAAACAAAATAAATCAACAATAAATAGTTCAATTTATTATCACAACTCAAACAAATAGTATCTTTCATCAATACAACAAATAATTGAACAATACAACATCAAACACATAAATCATGATGCTCTTTGGCGGCCATTCCAAGCCCACCACTCCTCAATGAGATCCTTCTGAAGATCATCATGCGCTGCCGGACGTCGAATGGCATGATAGGAGGCAAAAAAGGGTCACCCTTTCAGCCCTCCACCGCACTCGCACGGGATGTCCCAAGAGCTCATAGTGAGAGTAGTCTACATCTTAGCCACGCTCCTTCTCAATGATCATGTTGTGCATGATCACACAAGCGTGCATTATGTACCAAAGCCTCTTTTGATCTCAAAATCTAGCCGGTCCTCTCACAATAGCAAATTGGGCTTGCAAAATCCCAAAAACTCTCTCCACATCTTTTCTAGCTGCCGCCTGAGCATTGTGGAAATCAAGATATTTCTTACTTTCCAGTTTTTTCAACGGCTTCATAAATGTTTGCCACTTTGGATAGATGTCATCCGCAAGATAGTAGTCATAGTTGTATGTACGGCCATTAGCTACAAACTGCACCGGTGGCAGTTCACCATTTGCAATCTTATTCATCAGTGGTGACCGGTTGACAACGTTGATGTCACTCAAAGATTCAGGCATTCCAAAAAAGCATGCCAAATCCAAGTCTCTTGATCGGCCACCGCTTCAAGGATTATAGTGGAACCATTTTTTTGGTCGTGGAATTGCCCATGTCATGCCTTTGGACAATTCTTTCAACTCCAGTGCATGCAATCTATTGAGCCAGGCATACCTGGGAACCCGTGAGCTTTGTTCATCTCCAATAGCCTTGCGGCGTCTTCAGCATTGGGAGATCTCAAGTATTCCGGGCCAAACACTTGCACAATTCCGATTGCAAAGCGCTTGACACACATGATGGCTTGGCTCTCACCCATGGCCAAGAGATCATCAACTAGATCAGCGGGGATACCGTATGCCAACATGCGCAAAGCGGCTGTCACCTTCTGAAAGGTGCTATGCCCGAGCTCTCCGGCGGCATTCCTCCTCTGCTGAAAAAACCGGTCATGGCTCGCTAGTTTCTCTGTAATGCGCCCGAACAACTCGGTGCTCATCCTAAATCAGCGACGAAAAGTACGACTCGGGGTATGTGGGATCCTCCACAAAATAGTGACTCATCAATCTGTTGTGGGCATCGATCCTATCACCACCGTGCTTTGGTTTTTTATTGATGTGCATAGATAGGATCATTGCAAGATCCTCCTCCTCTTCCATATCAAGTTCTTCTTCGGAAGAATCATATGACGAACTCATCTACAATGTTCAAAACTAGGCTATAAAAAACTACAAACAACATGCACCAAATTCATGTAAAAATGTGAAGTTGGAAGCAATACATACCTTGCGGGCATTTTGTCGAACACCTTGCAGGCGCCGAGCGGCAGTGGGCGGCCGGGCGCGGTTCGTCGGAGGACTGCCGCGCGCGACCGGCGGCGGTGACTAGAGGGAGATGGAGGAAGCCGCGGCCGCGCGGGGATAGATCGGGGAAGCGCCGGGACGATCGCCGGAAGAAATGGGGTGGTGCGGGGCGGCAGCGGCGCTAGCGGCTGGATGGGTAGGTGGAGTTGCGGGCGAGCGCTCGAGAGTCCAGCGCGTGGGAGCGAGCACAACAAATAAGCGGCGCGCGATGGCGTTTCGGCCCGCGCGTGCGATTTTTGCGTTTTCGCTGGAGCGCCCAGAGCGGTAGCGCGTGTGCTAAAAGCACTAATTTTTCAACGCGACGATTATATAGCGCGGCTGCTGGAGATATGCTCTTAGCACGACCACAAACAAAAAAACAGTTTGGCGCCCAAACATCAAATCTCGGGCCGCGCCAGCGGCAAACGCGGCTCGCATCACTCGGCGGCTCATCACGCTGCCCGAAGGTGGCCAATCCTTTTCTTAAACTTAAGAATGATCTGACCCTGGTTCGAATGTATTTCAAGACCTGACATTTTTTCCTACCGTTCGTAGTCTTCGGCAGTAAGGTTACACTGCTTCTTACCACAGTGAATGGCCGTAGAACTTAACTGTGCTGTCACGTTCATCTAATATGAAAAAATACACTAACCTTTGGAGGCAGGTTGTGTATCCCTACCGCCATGAGCTTTGGCGTAGGCCTGCTTGACCTTTTTGCACGAGGAAAGGCCAGAGCATGGATAAGTCACATGCATGCTGCGTAGCAGGTGTCATACTGTATGTGGCCTTCTGTCCGCACACCCAGAGCTACTAAGGGGAGGCTGCTCCCGTCCAACTAAACGTGAAACAAAGCCCCTGCATCACACTGTACATGTATAATCTATGTCAATCTCAAAGCATGCTTCCGCTGGCTTGCTGTGAGCTATGTACAGTACATGCCTAGGGTAGGGGAGTTGCAAATTACTCCTACTAGGCATGCATGTCTTTTTCTCAGCTCGCAGCAGACTAAAAGGAAAAACCAACAGCTAGTAGGAGGAGTATTGCACTCTAGCAAAGCATACACACTGACCGACATGTCTTTGAATAATGGAGAAAACATGCATGCTACATGTCCACATCGCTTTGGCATTGGTTTTCTTCGTTGCCTCAAACGCAAAGGTAGTGCCGACCCTACCGCCAAGCAGCCTGGTGGAGGGTATAGCGGACTATCATCAAAGACATTGACGGTAGGGTATTTTTAACATCATAATGACGTAACGACACAGTTAAATCCTATCGATGTAGACCATGGTGGTAGGCAGTGTAACCCTACCGTTAAAGACCGTGGCGGTTGAAAAAGGTTCAGATCTTGAGATACTTTTGAACTGGGGTCATATCCGGCTTAAGTTTAAGGAAAGGGTCAAAACATCAAATTTGCCCCCCCCCCCCCCCCCCCCCCCAAGGTAACTCAACAGCTGCCAGGCCGTTATTGCGGGAGTCGGCAAGAATTCTTCCCTCTCGCCATATTGCAGTAGTGCTGCATGCCACTTTAACACAACCCGAAGAAAAGAAATCTGAAGAAAAACAACAGATGTCCGGCTACATAGAGGGTCCTCGTGTGTGCTGGAAATTTTCTTGCCTCTAAAATGTAACTCTATCATCTTGGCTTAAAACTCTTTTTACCCCCGTAAAAAAAATCCCGACGCGCGCCCCGTGGTGGCGGCTTGGCGAGGCGAGATGGTACTGGGCTCACATTCGGTAGCTTTTTCACACTGTCCGAGGCTTCACGACCGGCTCGAGCCAGTCCTTCCAGAAAGCCGCAGCCTCCGCACCGTGGCCCTTCACAACCTCGACCACTGACACCGCATCAGCGATCCTAAACACAGTCACCTTGGCAACAATGCCACCGGCCACCGCCTCCACGTACACCGGCCCGCCCTGGTACCATTCCCTCCTCACGCGGTGCCCTCGCTTCCTCCCGGCTTCCTCGACCCGGGCCTGCACGGTAGTGGCGGGCTCTCCCACGAATACCCGCTCCGTGCCCGGCCCAGCGCCGAACATCCCAGAGAGGTCTGAGCCGGGCGAGAAGGCCAAGATGTCGAACGCGGTCATGGCCTGAGCCATGTCCTCCTCGAACTCCGTATTGAACCACGCCGCCTCCTTGTGGCCGCGCATCAGTTGCTCCCGCTCGCCTCCGTCGCTCTCACCGTGGCAGAACCAGGGGTGCTCCATGATGCCCTCCGTGTCAATGCGCGTGGACGTGTTGGGATCAAGGATCCAGCGCAGCGTAGCATAACGAACAATGCCATAGCCTTCCACCTATGTCCTATCCCAAGAATTGTGGTCGTCGGCCAAGCGTCAACCTAGGGCAACCCACCTAAGCAGATGCTTAAAACTTCGGAAGACCAATAATCCAGCTCTTGATGACACCGCAAATTCTGATTGCGTGCCTATATTTGGACAAATTCTGTGTGTGGACTCCAGTTGCCTCCTATAAAATTAGCATGTCCTGCAGCTTGGCCATCCAATTTTTTTGGATAATCCATTGACCAAATATAGACAAACGATGTGAAAATTTTGCATTTGGATAGCGTCCAATGGTTCCAAATGGCCTGCCATGTCGTGATGGTAGAGGCTCCAATGAACAATGTCGTGTAAGACAAAGTCACTTAATAGACCCCTCAAGGGCGGTGCAGTTGCACAAAAAAATCATCCACGGTGTCATCTTGAAGCTGAACCTGGGCAAGAATTGTCCAAAGCTTGTAAAATTGGTGAATGTGCGTGATCAAAAAGTCATTCTCATGTCACCCCCCCCCCCCCCCCCCCCCCAATCCAAGCATGATTGTGAAGCTCGTCTCTAATGCATGCATCTTTAATGTGTGCATTTCTCCTCGGGGAGATCTCAAAATATGTAGGTGCGACATAATTAAGCTTTTCCCCTTATAGCCATGGGAGGTAGTACGAGATTGTGGTGGTGGCGTAGAAAAGATTCATGTCCATCTCATAGCAAGGTTTGCCTAATCCCATCCATACCCAGTCCGCCTTTTCTCACTCATACCACGACCATCGAAGGAGCAATACCGTAAACTTATGCAAATCAAACACTCCTAAGCGAGCAAGAATTTTCAGCCTAGAAGACATGTTCCAATTGACCATGCATCGGTTGCCATACCTAGATCCCAAGAGCAATCGTAGTGAGGAGGGGGTAGCGGGGTCGACAACGGAGATAGGTAGCGCGTTGAATCTATTAGAGGGTAGTGGGATGAAGAAGTGTGATTGGAGGAGAGGGGGCCACGTCGATGACCGTATATAAGGAGTGGTCTAATATATGCATTGGATTGATTTTCTTCGAATGGTAAGAAAGGAGGCCGCTTCATATGGTCTACCAACCCAAGATGGTTTAAGAATTATCCCGCCTCGAATGTCATCTATTTGAAGATGGCTCATTCTCATTATTGCCACATTTTATAGGTGCCAATCATTTGGTAGATTTCTATCTGACCATGTCATATGCTCCTTGCATTTTCATTTGAAAACGCCTTTGTGACATGAGTTGTACCTCTGTGCGCCTGCTCGGCTGGCAAACTATACGCACCGTCGTTGCTCAGATGGTTGGCGAGAGGGTCAGTTGATAGCTCGACATCTTGAATGATAAGGTCACATCATTATCATTGAAATGTCCATCCATACACCTGATCCTCACTACACTATCCAAATTGAATGCCTGCGGTCAACAACTTGCTCTTCGAGAACAAGTTCAGGTTAACAATTTGTTATCGTCTTCTTCAACTCCAGTCGCTAATAGTTGCTACAATATTTTTGTGCATGGCTGATGGGAGAACGTTGATTTCACACGGTCTGTGCGGACTAGTTTCACTGCATGGTTCAACCATGGACTGTGAAGTTTCATATCAAACAGTGTTATTCGAATTTGCATCTTCCTTGTCAAGACGTGGGTAGCCACCTTAGGATCCCTTTATTTCCATGTCCTTTTCAGCTGAAGTTTATCTGTAGCGTACACTTATCATTGAAATGACAGAATATGACATGCTGCTTATAATCTTTTTGGCAAGACGGAGACACGCGAGCAGCCCTACCGTGTGACCTGACAGCGTGCGAGCATACCACACTGTCGGGAGCTTCGGCCATCGTCATGCCACACTGGCCGCACATTTTTAAACACCCCTGAAATTAGGAGAAGAGAATGCAAAATAAAATGAGATGATTTTGGTTATTGACTTTCGTTGCTAATGAGCTTGATACACCTTTTCTTTTTGAGAAATTGGCGGGTGAGCTGCTTGTTAAACTATCGGTGGAAGGACGCCACCCTTTTATTGAGGCTACTTTAGCTGTGCACATTTCAGTATTTGACTGGGTCACATGCAATGACACCTCCTACCTGGGTGGCGAAACGACTCGTATTCTAAACACCCAAGTGTCATGTAGTACAGACAAATTTGTGAGTTTATAATACTGAGTTGATAACCAACATTTTGGACTGAAGAGTTCGAATTCTGACCCTTTCCATCATGGATAAAAGATAACCAATCGTTACCAACGGTCGACGACGAATGACGAGTAACATCACATGGCCACATGTCACTTCCACACAGGCTAAAACAAGATAGCAAAGCGCAACACTCATGTTCGTCAGCAGCACCACTCGACCACTAAACGTGTTTCTCACCCATGTGTGGATGCACCAGGCAATAAGTGGCAATTGTTTTTCCTATAATGCAAAATTGATAATAAAGTAATATTTTGCGCCAATTATGTGAGATGAGGTGTCATGAATACGGATGATAAGGACCAATGGCTATACCTGCATTGCAAAAGAGGGACACCCCACCCCACACGCGATTTGTGTTGGCATGGATTACTCTATTACGTAGTGCTGATCGTAATAACCTAGCTTGATCGATGATGATCGGTGGCCACAAGTTTGGTGTGTTTCCTCCTCTCTTTTTTCTGAATGATTATCTTTACTTTTCGAGTGTAGTGTTAAAAACGCTTTTATATTATGGGATGGAGGGAGTAGAAAACATGCCGCATTCCTGCTCCGCGTTGTGACTGCACGAATGATTCCGCGTGTCTCGTCTGTCTCCTCGCTGTTGCTTTAACAACTTATTAGGGCTGCTGTACAGTACGTATTTTGCTGTTGATTGGGACAGATGTTTTCGGACTCATGCATCACAGATGGAGCGTCCTGCACACCTCCCCGGTGTTTTGTGGTTGGGAACTCTGGTTTCTCTTACGGAACCGAGCCATCGACCGTGTCGGGGTCAGGTCGTCGCATCGCTCCAACTCGTGGGTGAGGTGCACCGGAATAATGCAGCGGTGTACGCACTTGAGCTGATCCCCGGGATCGATCCCAGCGTGCACGGCACCGACCCGATAAACTTCATCCTTATCCCGGCGGCATGGCATGGCGCATCGCCGAGGCCGGCCGCGGCCGCCACGGTCTCCGTCTCCGGCCACGAGCGTCG
Source organism: Triticum timopheevii (assembly GCA_963921465.1). Taxonomy (NCBI): domain Eukaryota; kingdom Viridiplantae; phylum Streptophyta; class Magnoliopsida; order Poales; family Poaceae; genus Triticum; species Triticum timopheevii. The sequence goes on from OY997264.1 coordinate 83,312,217, forward strand.
CAGGTGGGCAACCTGACGAGCGACGACCACTCACGAACCATGGTCGAGCCAGCCAGGCTTCGGACCGCCGCACGATGGATGGACAAGAGCACATGGGGTTGGCATCGGCACCAGAATGTACCACTGGTCATGATCAGCGCCCATAGAAGAAACAGACAGGAACAGGGGGGCTCCTTATCATCCCCATGATGATCAGTTCAGATCTTGTGGCTGAACTATAATGCACGAACTCCATGGCACCACTCACTTATCACCCACCGCCACCGTGTCCGTGACAAGCCAATGATCGAGGAGCCAGCGTTAGGTGGCCGGCGGAAGGGGGCTCTCTGCGCCGTGCCGAAGCTGCCACCGCCGAGCTGTTCCCGCGTGAACGGAGGAATCTCAACGCCGGTACGGGAGAAATCCGGGGTTGTGCCACCGGTGCGGTGCACAAGGGCGACGGTGGGAACGGCGGTGCCGGGTTGGCAGCTTCGGCACAAGGGCCAAGTTGCCATGTACATTACGGTGCGATCTTTTGTAGATGTGCACGCATCAGATGTATTCATAAATCCATGGAACATGTTCGGTTAAATATAGCATGGTTTGCTACTTTTCTTAGGTTGCTACTAGTGGTAGCCTGTTTATATTGCCCGTTCATGTAAACTGTCGATTCTCTTTCAGCGCGTCAATCACCGTCACTATGGCGACTCAAATCTTATTATATTACCCCGAGACGATAGAGAGGCAACTTTTTTAGAAGACCATACACGAAAACTAACCAGCTTTCTTTTAAGAAGAAGATCTACTCTGAACTCTTCTCCCGGAAAAGAAAATATATACTCAACCATACAGACTGTCCAGATCAGTAAAGTGCATAGCATACGTGAGCAGAATCAGCCGATCACAGAGCTAAGACTTTCATTCGGCCAATCTGGGGCAGGATTGTTGAGGTGTTCATACATGTGGATGCACCAGGAAGGCATCGCCAATAATGGGAGGCCAGCTTGCAAAACCCAGATCGACGAGCTTTGGCCTCCCTTACAATGTTGGTTTCTTGGACAATCTGGAACGAGCATAACGCCTGGGTCTTCCGTCGCAAGAGTGCACCACCACCGGTCCTCCTTCGGACTATCATCGACGACGCCAAGCTTTGGGTTCTTGCGGGCGCTAAAAAACTGGGGTCCATTGTTGTACGCGAGTAGTTGTCATGCCGTGTGTGTGGTCACTTGTAACACCCTAAAACTCTTCTCTCTTATTTAATGAATGAGGCAAATCTTTTGCCTTCGTTTTGAAAAAAAAATAATGGGAGGTCATGTGGCAGGCCGATAAGGACTCATGGCATCTAACATATAAAGCCTGCTAGGGTACCCGCCATTCTAGCGGCATCGCTCGCGCGCGACATCGTGGTCCACCCGATCGAGCTGCTACAGTTTTCGTTGGCTGCTGGCGCCTGGTAAACCGTTGATTGTTTTGTACACACATGACTGGTACAATAGGTAAATGACGTGTGGGCCTTGTTAACTGTGGGGGTCCAGGAATCAGCTGGTTTTTTCTTCCCCGTGGTGGAGATGGGTTTCTGGGAGCGAGAGCAGCGATGAAAACCTGGATCGACCGGGGTGAAAAATATCCAGTTCCTTCTCTCCCGTGCTCTCCCCTCCCCCGATCCCTTCCTTCCCTCCCGCCGTACCGCCGGCTCCATCCTCTTCTTGGCACGCGGCGGCCGACGCTGCCTTCTCTCCCCGGCGCTTGAGGTGCAGCAGTGGGGGCGGCGGTTCTCGGTCCAGCCGAGTCGGGCGCAGGTCACCAGCATCACGCGCCGCACGCCATGATTCTGGATCGGGCGCAGATCTTCGCGCCGCCACCTCTCCTACTCCTCCTCGTCCTCCTCTCTCTCTCCCATGCCGCCACCATTGCAAGGAGCAGGGGAGGGTGGCGACCGAGGATCCCGAGCCCCGGCCCCAGACCCTAGCCGCCGGGGAGCTGGTCTGGGCCAAGACCAAGGCCCGCCACCCGCACGCCTCCACTCCCCCTCCCAGAATCCCCCCTCGTCTCCTCTTCCCGCCACCACCGTGAACCCCTTCCTCGCCGCCCATGACGCTGACGCCCTCACAAGGGCCAACACCGGCCTTGCCTTCGTTCGCCACGAGTTCCTTGCCGCCCTCGGCAGCGTGGCCATCGACGAACCCGCCGTCAGGCTGCTGGACCACGCCCGGCTTGAGAGCTGGGTCCGGGCGCTCGCCCAGGGATGGGGCCCCAACCGTCCCGGCCTCTATCGGCGCCGCACCAAAGGCGAGCTCATCGACAAGATTGACATTGACATGCTGGCATGACGGTGCAGCCTCGGACGAGGAGGAGGAGAAGAAAGAGAGGGTGAGAAGAGTCTGATTCTGGTCAAGAGCCCCACCTCCCTTTGATTTGTGTTGGTATATGTGTTTGTTGTTGGTTCTGCTGCTGCCAAGCTTGACTGCTGCTTGGCCTAACTCTACTTGTGCTGCTAATATGTGCTACTATATGTTGTTAGTTGCCTCCTTATTTGGTTATTTGTGAATCTAGAAACACTGTGTGAGAAGCAAGGATTGAAAACAAGGCTATGAGCCAATGAGAAGAGCTTCATTTTCAGTTCAGTTTTTTGTAAGAATTGATGAATGACATGGTATATGTTCAGTTGCTAACATTCTCTCTATGGTGTATGCACTTGTTGTTCCTTGCACTGGAGGGAGAGGAAAACTCTCTATGAGAAGAAAGGATTGAAGAGCAGGCTTATGAGCCAATGAGAAAAACTAAACTTTTAGTTTTTTATTAAGAATTGATGAAGGATATGTCATATGTTCAGTTCCTTACATTTTTCTATGGTGTATGTACACTGCATTCAAGGGAGAGGACGGCAAGAGTAAGAAAGCCTTGCGGCATGAAGGAAGTAGCACGCAGGGCCAAATGAAGTGCATTGACCTCGATGGCAAGAGACCAGTACCGTCAGGTTCGCTTGACTGCTTGCTAGGTTTCATCTCTTATTCCTTTTCATATAGGAAATATAAAGTGCACAAATAGAAGAGCCCATACTGGCATCCTTTTCTTTTTAGTTTTTGGAATCCTTGGAAAGGGTGTTATATATTTTCATAATTCTTACCACTTACTTATCATTTTTAGCAGCATAGATTTAAATGTAGTAACAAGTGTTTATGCTTTGCAGCCCGACATCAAACAATACCCTTAACAAAGCTACACGATGGATGCTATTTGTCATATATTGACCTATGAATCTGTTTGAATAGATTATACATGATTGATGTCATTATCAGATGATTGCAGTCTACCCCAGGGTGAGTTTATCCTTTTGGTTTATGCAGAAATGCTTATTTGGCTTCATGTGTAACATGATTTTTCAGCATCTAATATTCGTTCTGTCCAACATGAGTACATGAGAAAGAAGTGCCACTGTTACATTCTATGTATTTTGTCCCACATGAATGATTGAGAAAAACTCTGCTATTGTCATGTCTAAATATTTGAATTTTATGTTGATGTTTTGACCGTGGATGCCAAAACATCACAGTTTGCCTGATAGAGTGAATTACATTATAAAATGAAGTTCCTTCCATCAATTAGATAGCTTTTCTTAATTTGATTTTTCTACTTTGTTAGTACAAAGTTGAGTCACTTATTTTGGGACGGAGGGACTATATACATATTGCTTATTTGGATGCTTTCGTTTAAAGATTTGCAGAGATCAATGAGGATTCGGGCGGCATGAAGGGGACTGGTGATAGGAAACATGGGTCCAAGAAGAAATGGTGAGTTGTTCTCCCTTTTCAAATTTAAAACCTAGACTAGAGTCGGTCAATTGTAATTTAGTAACATGATTAGGATAGTATAATATTTTGCTACTACCTTGTTGATAGTTTTGCAGGGTAATTCTGTCGGCTATATATGTGTTTATTTTTTACTGTGGTGAGATCACTTATTTTTATTTAGAAAATAGAAACATGAAGTGTGGCTATAAGAATCTAATAGCAGATGTTCTTCGCATGAACAAGCTGTGTAATGTACCTACTGACTAATAGCATAATCATGACTTGGCTTGCCCGGTTTTACTTTGCGAAGAGTAGTATGTGGTGCTCTAATATTCAACCGTGTTCTTGAATTGGGAATTATGTTTTTATAAAGTGCTTGTGTGTTGGTCTGATGTATATAAGTTAAAGAAAATAAAAAAATGGATGGAGGAAGGGAACTTCTTGCTTTTCTTTTCCTTTTGTTTCTCAGTTTGATAATTACTCCCTACGATGAGAAGGTTTACGAATAGAAATGTCCTACTCTTTGATCCCTTTTAGGGCGCGCTTGGAATGGTTGTAAGTAAATACGGAGGTGTTTACCTTACACTTGTATCTTACCAACCGCGTAGCAAATTTCGGCTGAAAACGAAACGACGGGTTGAGGTCTGTATTTATTTTACAGGTGTATTAGGGGAAACACGACAATCCAATCAAGGACTTAGTGTGAGCGGCTCGACGGCAAGCGTGACCGTCTGCTCCACGCTTTATTGGTTGTGTCTCCTCCACGCTTTATTGGTTGTGTCTCTGGCTCCGTGTGCGCTGCACCACATGCGTGTTTGTTGCTTGCGTGCTGCTGCTGCTGCGTGTATGGTGTGTTGGCTTGATGTGTGTGTGGGCACGCGCACGCACTAGCTAGGTGAGGATCACTGGCTCACTGCTCTCTCTATGTACTCCCTCCGTTCCAAAATAGATGACTCAACTTTGTACTAACTTTAGTACAAAGTTAAGTTATCTACTCCCTCCGTTCGGAATTACTTGTCTCGAAAATGGATGTATCTAGAACTAAAATATATCTAGGTACATCCATTTCTACGACAAGTAATTCCGAACGGAGGGAGTATTTTGGAACGGAGGGAGTAGCTTCTTATGGGGAAAATACTTTGCCGCTGGTCTGCATCATGCTTCTAGCATCTTTCTAGGCAGGTAGATGTTCCCAAGATCAAGAGAGGAAAGGTCCTTGCATGCATATACTTTTAGATGACACATGACCATTGACCAGAAGTCTTTCCTATGAAAATCATGTGGCCTTGTGACACCCCGACCCTTTTCTTCAGAAATTTGTAATGTGTTTACGCATGTCTATTGTGATGTGCATAGGAGCATGATTTGTTCTGGCGCTTTAGGCATTAGCACACCTATAATACAGGTGGCGCATGTGTGTGTTTGAAGTGTCAGTGCTTGTGTGTAGGAAGTCTAATAGGGTGGGTTTCGATTTCTTTTGACTTTCTGATCAGCCCAATTGGCCTGGGCTGCATGTAAGCTTTGTCCTGACGAGAAAGCTGACTGTGCATCATCGGTTTAACACCATCAGCTGGATCTTTGAAGCCCTCCAACGCTCAACTTTAGTGACTGGTGTAGCGATCCAGGATTTTATCCTAAACTGCTATTAAACTCACAAGACGGAGCATTTTAATAACAAAAGAACTCTACCATGCTTTCTGATATATACTCCTGTGTATATATATGTTGTACTAGAAGTTCCTACGTTTTAACTATTGCTTACCAGAAAATTGAATTGGCAATTTCTGCATAGATATGATGTATTAAATTATGTTTTGAGAAGGATTTGTTCATTTTCAAAACCAAGGAAGTTGGGTGAGCTTAAAACACCCATTCATCAGTTCACTAAACTTTTCTAATTGTATTTTAAATCCACAAGAGGGCAAAATCATTGCTCTTTCCCAGATCATCTAAATCAGATGGGCGGGCTCCAAACTCCCAGTGCCATTTCACATTTGTCGTTTTTGTGTTTTGATTTCTACTTGAGTGCCTTTGGACCGATGGTACTATGGAGAGGTGACATTAACACCATTGATGGCTGCTTCTCTCCTATAGACTACATCTCCTTCTATATGTCAATATATCAACAAAACAAGAGATCTATAATATCATTGTTTATGGAGTTCACAGATTATTGAATATTTTTGCTGCCATGGAATTGTGAGTTTGTGACTATACATTTTTGTGTCCTACATGTGAATTGAAGATATATTGTCTATGTGAATGTAAATATCCAGGTATGTAGGCAAGTCCTAACTTTTATGCACATATTTATCTATGAAATGCATGCAAGCAAATCACATCTTACAGACAATTGCCCCCTTATTGGTAAAGGTGATGATTCTTAAATTAACCGGTTGGAGATCGGTAGACAGTCCGGTGTATTGATAACTGGAGTTTAGTGCTCAAAATCCTTCTAACTTTTCTACTGACTGTATTTTCTTGGCAGCTTTAAGAGAAGAACGAGTACTGTTAGTCATTCTCTGTCATGTATAATAGTACAATACTGGAGATGTGAATGGATAATGTTCATTTAGTATAGTATTAGTAGATGATGATTTCTTTTGTTCGCAGTCAAGTCATGTATATCCTGATATGTTCAGTCTATTCCCAAATTAATTCGTAAAGTAGCCTTAACAATTATACCGTCTCTATGTATTAGTACTCTGTTTTCTAGGTTTTTTGTCAGCTGGAAGAAATCAGTTTGTCATAACATGTGAAAATGAGTTTATGTACCTACGTTGTTGCTTTTATCAGTTAGCAAAGATATTTGTCAAGTAGTAAGCTGGTCATCACAGTGAAGGTTGGCAAAGGGACTTCTGGTGAGGCCTGTAAGGCTGGAAGCACTGTATGTAAGGTGGTTCCCTCTGATGGATATTCATTTTTCAGCTAATACATGACCACACTAAAGAATATCAAGTTCTAAATATGTACGTGGATGAACTTTAAATACCTGGATGATTATTCCGCATAAACAAAGTCATATTGTCATTTTTTAACACAAGAACAAAGCAGTGTCCCATAACACAAATAGCTACTGTTTTTGTTGTGTAGCAAATTCATTCATTGGTTATGGGGCATCAAGAAGAGCAAACACCAATGGCGGTGAGACATACCTGTTGTAATATAAACATGTCTGTTCCAATATAAACATGCGAAAAGTAGTAAACTTCCACCTTGGTGAGGCACTGTGATCAACGGCCTAGCCCAAGCATGCCATAGCTCCTTGTATAAAGCTTCGCTAGAACTCCCTGCACAAAGGATTCTTTATGTGAACTAACATGGCAAGTTTACTTTGTAGCATGGTAAATTTAGTTTTATAGCATGGTTAAAATGCTATGCCAGGTATATATAGAACAACATTAACACATCATGTGAGGTATGTGATGTCAAGGGTCTAAAGAGACTTGATCCCGTAACTATAGCTTCAGAGCTCCAGTAATTACATAGCATCGGTCTAATTGGTGAAGGAAGCTCAGGAACAACTTCAATCCAATGCTCGCATAAAACGATGAGGTATGAAACGATGCCATCCTCCATCTCGAGCACACGCTTTGTGAAAAGAAACTTGCGTGATTCCTCGAGCACCACCCTCCTGCGCCATCGATGAGGAGGTCCACGGACACAACAAACCTGCCTCGTGTGCTCAAGTTCCAAGTGAGCAGCACATACCCGTCAAGTTCAACATCGTTGGCAATGCTACAGCCTACAGCACAGTTGCTGCAACATGGGTAAGGGAGAGACCACGTCAGGGCTGGGGGGGGGGTCTGAAAATTGGGTTCGGCTCCTCTGCTGTATAGGTGTTGTAGAAGGCAGAATCTGTCGTCCATTATAATCCAATGGTCCTCCTTTCTCTACCTTAATAATTCTATTAATAACTACAAACAGCCCTAATAATAGTCCAAAGGAAAATCCTCTACGCCTGTAGAATTGGCACCAAACTCCTCCTGTCCGTCTTCCTCATTCCTCCTGGTACATGACCACTTGTTTACTGAATCAGAAATTCTAACATGACAGAGAGTAAGCACTTCTTTTGTTCTTGGCAAGATAAGCACAATGCATGGAACAACACCTTATCTGAAGGTCACCAAATGGCATGGCTGCCAAGTTCCTCCTATTTCGGAAACTTTTTGAATAGAAATCATATGAGCATTCCAAACTCCATGGGCAAAGACCGACAAAGCAAGTGACCACTAAGTCAAACTATAACTGAAATTAAACTCAACACACGTGCATGTACCACTAATGGCTATTGACGAACCACATTGCCATGAAGAATTAACAGATCATCAAACAACCATATGGTGTAGCTTCTATAATAGGAGAATGAAGAAAGGAGAAAGAAGTTCTAAGTAATAGCAAGTAATTCACCAGCTCCTTCCGTGGGGGAACCATGGCACCAGCTGGCAGGACGTTTCTTGGATTGGATCCGTGAGCTGCAGCTTGTGGAATTTGGCCGGGCAGGCTGGCAGGGAGGTCCAGCTGCCGCGCCGCCTCCGTCCTGAAGATCATGGAGCGCCGGCTGTGTCGTCAGAGGACAACACGGTGACTCCAGCGTGATTTTAACCCTCATCCAGCTGCCACCCTCCTCCTTGTTAAGGTCGCCCGAAGGAGCCTCAAGCTTGTCGTCGTCATCGTGCTCTTGGAGTACGTGGTCGCCCTGCTCCTAGAGGAGCTCCGCCGTCACGGAGCTCCTTCTCCCTGGATCTTGGCCGCGAGCCTCCGTCATTCCAGCCGCAGCGGGAGAGGCAGTGGCACACGACCACGGCCATGGCCAGCAGCCACGCTCATCGGACCACCGGAGCAATTGGACACTCGCGCGAGCATCACGGTCCGCCGCTCGGACAGCTACTGGGGAGGCGTCGGAGTACCTGGGTGCGCGGCGAATGCCCGGGAACTCGGCGACCAGCTTCCTGTCAGCGTGGCGCACGGAGACGATGGCGACCCAGGCTAAGAGCAGCTCAGCCGCGAGCCACACAGCCTCGTCCACCTCCTAAGTCGGGACCTTCGCGCGAGCGTTGCGGGCCACCCCTCGGATGGCTTCTGGAAGGCGGCTATACATGGGCACACGGCGAATCCCGGCGAGTAGCTGGCCGTTGGCGCGGGCAAGTAAACGGCGACGTCCCCGACGAAGAGCAGCCCGGCCAGCTCGCCTCACTCTCCTCTAATTAAGTGATTAGAAATGAAGGATTGGGAATAAGCAGACGAGCCTGCAGGGAAAGGATAAGGTGCCGATGCAGTCTCCACTCGTTCGGGGCGACACGTACCGAGCGTACGAGAAACGTGGCATGGCAGGGGACCAATGCGCCAAGATACTCCATGACGTGGCAGGAGTACATGCTACACGACCAGTGGTAGATAAAGCGGTTGGGAGGAGGAGCCAGGTACCAGACGTTCGGGAGTTAATTTAACCAGTATTACTACATAGACTGGTATTGCATAGAGGAATCCACCACTTGCGTGGTAGCATCAATTTACAATATAACCATAAGATTTTATTTCCTGAAATATAGGAGCCTCGCCACCCTGTTCTATTTCATCAATGAAACACGACTTTTACAACATGTGAGATGTCAGAGTGTACATAACTATGAGGAAGATAAAAAATACATTGTGTTAGTTTAACACCAAATCTGAGAATTTGAGGTGAGGTCACTAAATTGAGCATTTGTTTCCCCATTGAGCAGGTCGGAATTCACGGACATCCAAAAGAAAAGAAAAGGATGATGTACCAGCCAAACTATCAAAATTAGAATTTCTCTCTTTTCACATCAAGGCAACACAAAAGCGCCAAACCATCAACCTACACAATAATATTGAAACAATGTCGAGTCGTCTTGAGTTATACCCAAGCCCACGTCTATACTTCTTTAGCATCCACCCATGAACTCATTCGTCCCTAGCGATGAAACACACGACAACCAGAAAAGTGAAGCAAAGGAACCGAACCTGAGGCGCCAAAATTTCGCCATCTCCGCCGCCCAATCCAAACGACGCCCAGACAGGATTGAGCAGTGTGGGCCAATATGCTCGCCCCATGCGCAGCTCCACGGATCTTGACCCACTTTGCGGCCATGGCAACGGCCAACACGGGGCACATGCGACACTACAACGGAGAGCATGAGGCCATGAGGGGATGAAGCAGCATGTGGTGGCAGTGAAGGTGTGTCACGGGTCCACCACGGGTGAAGGGTGTTGGCAGAGCTCACATGTGGTTCAGTGCACGGCCAGGCGGAGCTCGCGCTGCATCGAACCCGCCGTTCCAGGGGAACCTGTCGCAAGCACAACAAACCATTCGAGTATATTCATCGCCCACGCAAAGGAAGCTCAATCCAAAAGTTCAAAGGCAAGAAAATAAGGAAAATGCATTCTACGTGGTAAGAGCTACATTACTCTTCTCATTCCAACTACATACTCTCACAACAACTTCTAAATGGTATAACTTTGTATAATTTAACATAGGTAAGCCTGACATCCACCACCTAGATGAGTTTAGTCGCCATGTTGTGTGGGGCAACATAGTTAAACTCTACAGACATAATGTTCGTAAACTTAGTGCAGATCGGCACTAGGTTCTCTTAAAACACTATGTATCAGCACTAAATTTCTATTTTTTTATGATCTAATCAGTGTTCAATTTTTTATGTCTTTGGATTGATCCTACTACAACTTGCTTTGTCAAACCAATGTATGCTATTATCAGTAATGTCATTACTTCTTTTTCATCTGTCATGATACCATACAATGAGATAAAAGTATATATCTTAAACTAGCACATACACATGGTTTGAAGACTCGTCTGGCCGATGCTTTTTGCGCCATTGGTGCAACGAGTGAAGTCAGCTTTCGAGTATATTCATTGCCCATGAAAAGCAAGCTCAATCCGAAAGTTCAAAGGCAAGAAAATCCATCTAAAGCCTGTAAAGTACATTCTCTGTGGTAAGGGCTACATTACTCTTCTCATTCCAACAACTCTCGCAACAACTGCTAAACGATATAACTTTATATAATTTAACATAGGTGAGACTTGCATCCACTACTTAGATGAGTTTAGTCACCACATTGTGTGGGGCAACACAGTTAAGCTCTACAACCATAATGTTCATAGACTGTGAAAGATCATCTGCAGCACCACCACGCCTGATCGCTACTATGTGTGCCACATGACAGAAACATTTGCAACACACGCAAAAGAATGGTAATCCTTTGCAGTTGCTCTGTCCTATTTCACACAATAACTAACATTTACTGTTCTTTTCAGTACTTTAGCATTCCTTTTTCTAATGGTTTCCTTTTCCCACCCATGGATGTTGATCGTGGTGAACTGCCAATCACTATTGGAGATGGAACTACCGCTGTCACAACACGCTTTATCAAGGGTGTTGAGAAAAGGGCCACCATCACTAAAGGATGGAGCGACTTCTTCTGTCAGGCACAGATGAACTCCCAAGGGACTACGCCTGATCGTCTACTCAATATAAGCAAGTTGCAAGAGCTCCTTGTTATATAACTTAATATTAGATCAAGACTTCTGTGTTTATCATACTTTTGTATTTTATGTAATCCCCTAAGACCATATTGTGCATTTAACTATCGGTAATTTGCTACTTAGACTGCTGTGTAGTATGCTTTTGAGGCAGCCATGATAAAAGAGATATATGCTCACTCTTTCACTACTTGGCTTACACTCGGCCTTTGCGCCATTGGCGCAACGGGTCATCTAGTTGTTAAGGAAAAAATGACCTGTTGCTATACCACATTATTGTATAGTACAATACCCCTCAACTCTGCTGCTACTGCTAACTGAGAAGGACGGAAGGAAGGAGATGGTTGGGTCCTTGAAAGACTCTGCTCGTTGTAAACCCATGCGGCCATGCCTAATTGGTCATGAAAGATTGCTTGTAGCTTGGTGTTTATACAACAACAACATCAACAACTGGTACGTCGTCGCTTTATTTGCTCCGTCGCTTCCGAGTGTCTTGTTGTCCTGTACGTCGTCGCTTTCTATCCATCTTAGTGATGGTTTAGGGGTGATCAATCTGAATTTATTTCTGGTTGATCGGGGCTGTTGCTTTGGATTCATGGCCACGAACCAAGAAGAATCGTGTGCGTCCAGTTAAATTACGCCACGGAGAGCAGAACAACTGTTGGAAAAGCACAGCCAACTCTCAAGTCTACGGCTTTAAGGGCATGTACAATTGTGCTATCTTAGAAGTGACGCGTAAAATAAATGATGAGGTGGAGGAGAGAGAACTCATAAGAAAATGTAATTCTTTCTTATTTAAGAAATGACAAGAGATGATCTCTTAGCACAATATACCACATTTTTAGGAATGACTGGTTGTTAAAGATAAGCCTAATAGATAACCCATTATAGATATATTTTCGATCATCGCTAAATTACATGCAAGACTGAAGATAAGACTATCTTATCAACCATTGTACATGATCTAATTGTATGCGCCGTGAGGGAACTGGGTTCACAGCACGGCGTCCTCCTCTTCCATGCCTTGCGCGGTTGCAGTTGTGGAGCCGACCATCTTTCCTTTTCTTGCGCAGGGTTGACAAGGTCTGTTTGCGCTCGCAAGAATTTTCTTCCATCATAGTACTCAATTCGTTGCCCCAAAATTATGGATACAGGACGCCAACCATCAGATGGCACCACACGTCGTGCTTAAAGCATCTTTATAGCAGACCCCGTATAATGCCGACCCGCAAAATGTGTTTAGAGTTTGCTGCAGATGAGATTTGCGGGGCGAATTCGTCCTCTGCAGATCAGACCCAATATATGTAACTGTAAAATTTAGAAAAAGCGTTTGCGGAGAAACTTGCAACCACATTGATCATACATTAGTTCATCTACATACTACACTGTTCATACATAGTTCATCCACATTGATCATTCTAGAGTGGGAATCTGCGGGCCCGAGCCTAGCTACCAAAATTGACGAGCTCGCGGCGGCGACGACGCGGCGGAGGAGCCGGAGCAGCTAGCCGGAGTCGAGGTTGATGAAGACCTTGGCCGGCTCCGCCTTCATGACGCGCAGGTCCGCTTCCTTGGATGCGTGCGCCAGCAACGCCGCGACGCCCTGCTCGAGGAAGACAGTAGTCGAGCTCGCGGCGGCGGAGCGTGTCGGCCTCCTCGAGCTCCCTCGCCGAGCGCTCCATGCTGACGCGCTCAAGGTGCTCCTCTTTCCCCGGGGAGGTAGTCCTCGGGGCCGATCACTCCTTGACGCAGCGGCGCGTCGACCTCGGGCTTGACAGTGAGCGGCCCGAGCTCCTCCGGCTCTCCCTTGAGCGGAGTGAGTCGTGAGCTCAAGGCGCCCGCGGACGAGCTCCCCGCGGCAGAGGAGCCGGAGGAGGCGTGGCGGCAGCGGGCGAGATCGCGCTCGTACTCGACGAGCTCGCGGCGTTCGAACGCTGGCGGCGGCCGACTTTCATGGTTGAGCCACCGCCGCGTGCCCTGCTTGCGTGCGGCGGCTGATTTGCGGCGGCGGCGGCACTCTGTGTCATCCCGAGAGTTCCTGTAGCCATCCATTGCTTTTTAGGCTCATCGGTGGTGAGAAATTGGGCGGAGGAGGAGGGGAATCGCGGCGGAGGCGGATAGGGGTTGACCATATCCGAGCGTTGAAACCGCATATATAGCGGTGGGGAGTGAGTTTTTGCGGGCCCACGGTGAATTTTTTACGGGCCGGGCCGGGATACGATGTCTATTCTGGCCAGAAAAATGGGCCGAACCCATATACTCGCCGAAACTATACGGGTTAGGCCCTTTTACGGGGTCTACTAGAGATGCTCTTACGCACCGCACCAAGAAGGAAAACAGAACAGTTCGACGATGAAACTTCAAATCTCGACCCGCGCCGCCATCCGCCGGAGGCCCGTAGCGGACGCTGGCGGAGGCAACCCAGCAGCCTCCTGTCGATCTTCCTCTCCGGCTATGGTTGCCTCGTCAACTCGAGAACTCGATGGGGTCGGGCCATTGCCCAGGATGGTTATGTGCAAGTTTTCGGTCTAGGTTCGTTGTACTTCTCCGTCCCGCCCGACCGTTCTTGCGCGAGAGGCCCGGGAGCCGGGAGGAGAGGTTCATGGCGCCGGTCGATGCGCTCGTGCGTCAGGAGGTGAGTTGGGACGATGGCGATGTTTCTCTCGACTTCTCAAGTTGGCAAGAATTCTTCTCTTGAAGTTGAACCTGGGCAAGCATTGTCAAAGCTTGTAAATTGTTGAATGTGGGTCATAAAAAGGTCATTCTCATGTGAATCCTCCCAATCCAAGCATGATGCTGAAGCTCGTCCCTAATGCATGCATCTTTAATGTGGGCATTTCTCCCCTTGGAGATCTCAAATTATGTAGGCCCGACATATTTAAGCTAGCTTTTCCCCTTGTAGCCATGGGGAGTAGTACGAAAATTTAGACACATGGCATTGCCAATGGAGATTGCGGTGGTGGTGTAGAGAAGATTCATGTCCATCTCATCGAAAGGTTTGCCTAACCCCACCCCCGGTCCGGCTTTTTTCACTCATACCACGACCATTGAAGGTTCAACACCGTAAACTAATGAAAATCAAACACTCCTAAGCGACTGAGATTTTTCGTCCTAGAAGGCATGTTCCGAGACCATGCATCGGTTGCCATGCCCAGATCCCCAGAGCAATCATAGTGAGGTGAGGGTTAGCGTGAAAACCTCCCCTTTCCCTTCAACTCCCGCATTGCCTCCGTGGGCGACCAAGAGGGGCAACACTAGCCACTGGACTCTTACTCCCCTCCTCCCATCTCCCTCCCCCGCCGTCGGTGGCAAGCATCGCTGGGCAAAGCCCTGGTGGCGTCGGCAGTGGCCGGTAGCTTCTCCTCCTGTGCTCGCCCCATGATTGGCGCAGGATGACCTGGCCGGGCGGAGGTGTCGTGCTCGCGTGTGGCCGGTGGCGCGACGACATGCGTGGGTGGTGGCGGCGTGCGTTGCTTGCGAGCGGTGGCGCCATGCGCATGCGCGGGCGGTGCAACGGTTGCACGAGGAGCACATCTGGCGGGTGCGTGCGTCGTCGGGTCCCCCGATCGGGCTGCCCGGCTGGTGATGCGGGAGGTGGGCCTCATGGCAGCCCATTTTGGATCTCTCCCAGGGGAGATGGCTTGGCTTTCAGGCTAGTTGCATGGTGGACGGCGGACTCGGGCCGGTGTAGTGGATCTGATGCAGATCTGGCAGGGTAGCGCGGAGTCGGCGAGGTGGAGATGCTCGGAGTCCTTCGGGTGGCAGCGGGGCGGCCTGCTGCTCCTTAGTAGTGGTGGTATGTGTTGCCGGCGGTCGGTGTTGGCGGTGTGGTGTCTCCGGCTGGTCGAGGTGGCGCGAATCCGGTATGCGATAGTGGATGTCGTTCGACAGTGCGCAGGTGTAGGAGGCCGACCTAGTCCGCATTGGTGCAAGTTGTTGCGTTAGTGCTCTTCTTCCTGGTTGTGCCGTGGTAGCCCCGGTCGAGGTTTGCTCTCCGGACATCGTCGTGTCGTCTTACGGATCGACACCAATGATCACGGACATGGCATCGTCCGAGCGTGCTCGGTGGTGGCCATCGGTAGTCACTGGGTTATCCCCCCCCCCCCCCCCCCCCGATCCACCGAGACCGGCTGGGGACACATGCATGGGTGCTTCCAACTGTGGAGGTGCCGACCCAAACCCGGTGGCTGATGCCAAGCTAGGAGCGAAAGGTGGTCCCTTTCACTCTTACTACTGTTGTTGGGTTCTTGTGACGTGGATAGTTGGCGGTGCCTAGGGGCATGGATGTCGGGGCAGCAACCCCGGTCGGCGGGTGATGTCTGCTAGAACTACGTTGGTATTTCTCCAAAGAGGAAGGGATGATGCAGTATAGCGATGGTAGGTATTTCCCTCAGTGATGAGAACAAGATTACCGAACCAGTAGGAGAACCTACTCACACCACATAAACGAATACTCGCAACCCGACGTGTAAGAGGGATTGTCAATCCCTTTCGGGTACGGCGTCTCAAGATAGGCAAATAACAGGAGGTAAAAGTGGTAGATAGGATAAATAGATTGCGGAACAAATAAATTGCAGTTAGGTATTTTTGGTTTAATAGATCTGAAAATAAATGCAAAGGAAAAAAACCGCAAAGGCAAATATGATGAAAAGAGACCCAGGGGCCATAGGTTTCACAAGTGGCTGCTCTCAAGAAAAATAGCAAACGGTGAGAAAACATTTACTGTTGGCAATTGATAGAACTTCAAATAATCATGACGATATTCAGGCAATGATCATTACATAGGCATCACGTCCAAGATTAGTAGACTGACTCATGCCTGCATCTACTACTATTACTCCACCATCGACCGCTATCCAGCATGCATCTAGTGTATTAAGTTCATGGAGAAACAGAGTAATGCAATAAGAACGATGATATGATGTAGACAAGATCTATTTATGTAGAAATAGACTCCATCTTGTTATCCTTAATAGCAACGATACATATGTGTCATTTCCCTTTCTGTCACTAGGATCAAGCACCCTAAGATCGAACTCATCACAAAGCACCTCTTCCAATTGCAAGATAAATAGATCAAGTTGGCCAAGCAAAACCCAAATATCGGAGAAGATACAATCCCCTCGGTGTTGGCGAACGTAGTAATTTCAAAAAAAATTCCTACGCACGCGCAAGATCATGGTGATGCATAGCAACGAGAGGGGGAGTGTATCTTCATACCCTTGAAGATCGCTAAGCGGAAGCGTTTATCAACGCGGTTGATGTAGTCGTACGTCTTCACGATCCGACCGATCCAAGTACCGAACGCACGGCACCTCCAAGTTCTGCACACGTTCAGCTCGATGACGTCCTCGCCTTCTCGATCCAGCAAGACGGGCGAAGTAGTACATGAGTTCCGGCAGCACGACGGCGTGGTGACGGTGTTGGTGTAGAACAATCTCCGCAGGACTTCGCCTAAGCACTATGGAAACTATGACGGAGGATAAACTAGAGGAGACGGGGTTGCCGGCACACGGCTTGGTGTTTCTTGATATGTCTTTGATGCTAGCCCCGCCCCTTTATTTATATGTTGAGCCCTGGGGTCGAAACTTGGAGCAAAAGCCTCCTCAAAGTCGGTTTTGCCCGAAAGGCAAGAGTCCCACTCGGACTCCAGGACCAAACGCCACAATCCTTGGCGTCTGGCCCAAACGCCATGGGCCGGGTCTCCGGCGTTTGGCCCCCTGGCCTCCGCAAAACTCCTTTTGCACCGACTTATAGCCCCGTGGGCCTGACCCCTTGGCCTAACCATATCATCCAATATATGAATCTTTACCTCCGGACTATTCCGGAGCTCCTCGTCATGTCCGTGATCTCATCCGGGACTCCGAACAACATTCGGTCACCAACATACATAACTCATATAATACTATATTGTCAATGAACGTTAAGCGTGCAGACCCTACGGGTTCGAGAACTATGTAGACATGACCGAGACACGTTTCCGGTCAATAACCAATAGCGGGACCTGGATGCCCATATTGACTCCCACATATTCTACGAAGATCTTTATCGGTCAAACCGCATAACAACATACGTTTGTTCCCTTTGTCATCGGTATGTTACTTGCCCGAGATTCGATCGTCGGTATCTCAATACCTAGTTCAATCTCGTTACCGGCAAGTCTTTTTACTCGTTCCGTAATACATCATCTCGCAACTCACTCATTAGTTGCAATTCTTGCAAGGCTTAAGTGATGTGCATTACCGAGAGGGCCTAGAGATACCTCTCCGACAATCGGAGTGA
Organism: Triticum timopheevii; assembly: GCA_963921465.1. Classification (NCBI taxonomy): domain Eukaryota; kingdom Viridiplantae; phylum Streptophyta; class Magnoliopsida; order Poales; family Poaceae; genus Triticum; species Triticum timopheevii. The sequence continues at coordinate 83,329,794 of OY997264.1, forward strand.
CAAATCCTAATCTCGAAATACGCCAACCCAACAAGTACCTTCGGAGACACCTGTAGAGCACCTTTATAATCACCCATTTATGTTGTGACTTTTGGTAGCACACAAAGTGTTCCTCCGGTAAACGGGAGTTGCATAATCTCATAGTCATAGGAATATGTATAAGTCATGAAGAAAGCAATAGCAACATACTAAGCGATCGATTGCTAAGCTAACGGAATGGGTCAAGTCAATCACATCATTCTCCTAATGATGTGATCCTGTTAATCAAATGACAACTCATGTCTATGGCTAGGAAACTTAACCATCTTTGATCAACGAGCTAGTCAAGTAGAGGCATACTAGTGACACTCTGTTTGTCAATGTATTCACACATGTACTAAGTTTTCGGTTAATACAATTCTAGCATAAATAATAAACATTTATCATGATATAAGAAAATAAATAATAACTTTATTATTACCTCTAGGGCATATTTTCTTCAGTCTACCACTTGCACTAGAGTCAATAATCTAGATCACATTGCCATGTGATTTAACATCAATAGTTCGCATCACCATGTGATTAACACCCATAGTTCACATCGTCATGTGACCAACACCCAAAGGGTTTACTAGAGTCAATAATCTAGTTCACATCGCTATGTGATTAACACCCAAAGAGTTCTAAGGTATGATCATGTTTTTCTTGTGAGAGGAATTTAGTCAACGGGTCTGCCACATTCAGATCCGTATGTATTTTGCAAATTTCTATGTCAACAATTCTCTGCACGGAGCCACTCTAGCTAATTGCTCCCACTTTCAATATGTATCTAGATTAAGACTTAGAGTCATCTGGATCAGTGCCAAAACTTGTATCGACGTAACCCTTTACGACGAACCTTTGGTCACCTCCATAATCGAGAAACATATCCTTATTCCACTAAGGATAATTTTCACCAATGTCCAGTGATCTACTCCTAGATCACTATTGTACTCCCTTGCCAAACCAGGGCAGAGTATACAATAGGTCTGGTCCATAGCATGACATACTTTTATAGAACCTATGACTGATGCATAGGGAATGACTTTCCTTCTCTTTCTATTTTCTACCGTGGTCGGGATTTGAGTCTTACTCAATTTTATACCTTTGCAATACAGGCAAGAACTCTTTCTTTGACTGTTCCATTTTGAACTACTTCAGAATCTTGTCAAGGTATGTACTCATTGAAAATCTTATCAAGCGTCTTGATCTATCTCAATAGATCTTGATTCTCAAAAGTAGCTTTACTGAGGTCTTTCTTTTAAAGAACTCCTTTCAAACATTTCTTTATGCTTTCCAAAAAAATTCTACATCATTTCTGATCAACAATATGTCACTCACATACACTTATCAGAAAGGTTGTAGTGCTCCCACTCACTTTATTGTAAATACAGGATTCACTGCAAGTCCGGATAAAACTATATGCTTTGATCAACTTATCAAAGCGTATATTCCAACTCCGAGATGCTTGCACCAGTCCATAGATGGATCGCTGGAGCTTGCACATTTTTTTAGCACCTTTAGGATCGACAAAACGTTCTGGTTGCATCATATACAACTCTTCTTTAAGAAAACCATTAAGGAATGTAGTTTTGACATCCATTTGCCAGATTTCATAAAATGTGGCAATTGCTAACATGATTCGGACAGACTTAAGCATCGCTACAGTTGGGAAAATCTCATTGTAGTCAACACCTTGAACTTGTCAAAAAACGCTTTTTGCGACAAGTCGAGCTTTGTAGGTAGTAACACTACTATCAACGTCCGTCTTCCTCTTGAAGATCCATTTATTTTCTATGGCTTGTCGATCATCGGGCAAGTCCACCAAAGTCCACACTTTGTTCTCATACATGGATCCTATCTCAGATTTCATGGCCTTCAAGCCATTTCGCGGAATCTGGGCTCATCATCGCTTTATCATAGTTCGTAGGTTCATCATGGTCTAGTAACATGACTTCCAGAACAGGATTACCGTACCACTCTGGTGCGGACCATACTCTGGAAGACCTACGAGGTTATGTACTAACTTGATCTGAAGTTTCATGATCATCATCATTAGCTTCCTCACTAATTTGTGTAGGAATCACTGGAACTGATTTCAGTGATAAACTACTTTCCAATTCGGGAGAAGGTACTATTACCTTGTCAAGCTCTACTTTCCTCCCACTCACTTCTTTCGAGAGAAACTCCTTCTCTAGAAAGGATCCATTCTTAGCAACGAATATCTTGCCTTCGGATCTGTGATAGAAGGTGTACCCAACAGTTTCCTTTGGGTAGTCAATGAAGACGCACTTCTCCGATTTGGGTTCGAGCTTATCAGGTTGAAACTTTTTCACATAAGCATCGCAACTCCAAACTTTAAGAAACAACAACTTAGGTTTATTGCTAAACCATAGTTCATACGGTGTCGTCTCAACGGATTTTGATGGTGCCCTATTTAAAGTGAATGCAGCTATCTCTAATGCATAACCCCAAAATGATAGTGGTAAATCGGTAAGACACATCATAGATCACACCATATCCAATAAAGTGCGGTTATGACGTTCGGACACACCATTACGTTGTGGTGTTCCATGTGGCGTGAGCTGTGAAACTATTCCACATTGTTTTATATGAAGGCCAAACTCGTAACTCAAATATTCTCTTCCACGATCAGATCATAGAAACTTTATTTTCTTGTTACGATGATTCTCCACTTCACTCTGAAATTCTTTAAACTTTTCAAATGTTTCAGACTTGTGTTTCATTAAGTAGATATACCCATATCTGCTCAAATCATTTGTGAAGGTCAGAAAATAAAGATACTTGCCATGAGCATCAACACTCATTGGATCGCATACATCGGTATGTATTATTTCCAATAAGTCAGTAGCTCGTTCCATTGTTCCGGAGAACGGAGTTTTAGTCATCTTGCCCATAAGGTACGGTTCACAAGCATCAAATGATTCATAATCAAGTGATTCCAAAAGTCCATTTATATGGAGTTTCTTCATGCACTTTACACCAATATGACCCAAACGGCAGTGCCACAAATAAGTTGCACTATCATTATTAACTTTGCATCTTTTGACATTAGTATTATGAATATGTGTATCACTATGATCGAGATCCAACAAACTATTTTCATTGGGTGTATGACCATTGAAGGTTTTATTCATGTAAACAGAACAACAATTATTCTCTGACTTTAAATGAATAACCGTATTGCAATAAATATGATCAAATCATATTCATGCTCAACGCAAACGCCAAAAAACATTTATTTAGGTTCAACACTAATCCCGATAGTATAGGGAGTGTGCGATGATGATCATATCAATCTTGGAACCACTTCCAACACACATCATCACTTCACCCTTAACTAGTCTCTGTTTATTCTATAACTCCTGTTTCGAGTTACTAATCTTAGTAACCGAACAAGTATCAAATACTAGGGGCTACTAAACACTACTAAGGCACACATCAATAACCTGTATATCAAATATACCCTTGTTCACTTTGTCATCCTTCTTATTCACCAAATATTCAGGGCATTTTCGTTTCCAGTGACCATTTCCTTTGCAGTGGAAGCACTTAGTTTCAGGCTTTGGTCCAGCTTTGGGCTTCTTCGCGGGAGTGACAACTTGCTTGTCATTCTACTTGAAGTTCCCTTTCTTTCCCTTTGCCCTTCTCTTGAAACTAGTGGTCTTGTCAATCATCAACACTTGATGCTCTTTCTTGATTTCTACCTTCGTCGATTTCAACATCACGAAGAGCTCGGGAATCGTTTTCGTCATCCCTTGCATACTATAGTTCATCACGAAGTTCTAGTAACTTGGTGATCCTGACTAGAGAACTCTGTCAATCACTATCTTATCCGGAAGATTAACTCCCACTTGATTCAAGCGCTTGTAGTACCCAGACAATCTGAGCACATGCTCACTAGTTGTGTGATTCTCCTCCATCTTTTAGCTATAGAACTTGTTGGAGACTTCATATCTCTCAACTCGGGTATTTGCTTGAAATATTAACTTCAATTCCTGGAACATCTCATATGGTCTATGACGTTCAAAATGTCTTTGAAGTCCCGATTCTAAGCCGTTAAGCATGGTGCACTAAACTATCAAGTAGTCATCATATTGAGCTAGCCAAACGTTCATAACGTCTGCATCCGTTCCTGCAATAGGTCCGTCACCTAGCGGTGCATCAAGGACATAATTCTTCTGTGCAAGAATGAGGACAATCCTCAGATCACGGATCCAATCCGCATCATTGCAACTAACTGTTGGAAATATGCCCTAGAGGCAATAATAAAAGTATTATTATATTTCATTGTTCATGATAATTGTCTTTTATTCATGCTATAACTGTATTATCCGGAAATCGTAATACACGTGTGAATACATAGACCACAATATGTCCCTAGTGAGCCTCTAGTTGACTAGCTCGTTGTGATCAACAGATAGTCATGGTTTCCTGACTATGGACATTGGATGTCATTGATAACGGGATCACATCATTAGGAGAATGATGTGATGGACAAGACCCAATCCTAAGCATAGTACAAAGATCGTGTAGTTCATTTGCTAGAGCTTTACCAATGTCAAGTATCTCTTCCTTCGACCATGAGATCGTGTAACTCCCGGATACCGTAGGAGTGCCTTGGGTGTATCAAACGTCACAACGTAACTGGGTTACTATAAAGGTGCATTACAGGTATCTCCGAAAGTATCTGTTGGGTTGACACGGATCGAGACTGGGATTTGTCACTCCGTATGACGGAGAGGTATCTCTGGGCCCACTCGGTAATGCATCATCATAATGAGCTCAAGGTGACCAAGGTGTTGGCCACGGGATCATGCATTATGGTACTAGTAAAGTGACTTGCCGGTAACGAGACTGAACAAGGTATTGGGATACCGACGATCGAGTCTCGGGCAAGTAACGTACCGATTGACAAAGGGAATTGTATACAGGGTTTTGATCGAATCCTCGACATCGTGGTTCAACCGATGAAATCATCGAGGAGCATGTGGGAGCCAACATGGGTATCCAGATCCCGCTGTTGGTTATTGCCCGAGAGTCGTCTCGGTCATGTCTGCATGTCTCCCGAACCCGTAGGGTCTACACACTTAAGGTTCGGTGACGCTAGGGTTATTAGGAAGACTAGTATGTGACTACCGAATGTTGTTCGGAGTCCCGGATGAGATCCCGGACGTCACGAGGAGTTCCGGAATGGTCCGGAGGTGAAGTTTTATATATGGGAAGTTGTCATACGGACACCGGAAAGTTTCTGGGGGTTATCGGTATTGTACCGGGGCCACCGGAGGGGTTCCGGGGGTCCACCGGGAGGGGCCACCCCTCCCGGAGGGCCACATGGGCCGCAAAGTGGAGGGAGCCAGCCCCTGGAGGGCTGGGCGCGCCCCTCTCCTTGGGCCCATGCGCCTAGGGTTGGGGGGAAACCCTGAGGGGGGCGCCCCCCTTGCTTGGGGGGCAAGCCTTCCCTTCCTGGCCGCCGCCCCCCCTCTAGATCCCATCTAGAGGGGTCGGCCCCCCTTGCCCCTTCCCCTATAAATAGAGGGGTGGGGGAGGGCTGCTGTACCCATCTCCAAGGCGCAGCCCCTCCCCTCCCCAACACCTCTCCTCCTCCGTAAGCGCTTGGCGAAGCCCTGTCGCAGTACTGTTGCACCAACACCACCACGCCGTTGTGCTGTCGTTGGAGCGAGCTTCCTCAACCTCTCCTTCCCCCTTGCTGGATCAAGAAGGAGGAGACGTCTCCCGTCCCGTACGTGTGTTGAACGCGGAGGTGCTGTCCGTTCAGCACTTGGACATCGGTGATCCGAATCACGTCGAGTACGACTCCATCATCACCTTGCAAGCTTCCACACGTGATCTACAAGTGGTATGTAGATGCAAACTCTCTCCCATGACTCGTTGCTTAGATGAACTCATAGATGGATCTTGGTGAAACCGTAGGAAAATTTTAATTTTCTGCAACGTTCCCCAACAGTGGCATCATGAGCTAGGTCTATGCGTAGTTCTCTAATGCACGAGTAGAACACAATTTTGTTGTGGGTGTGGATCTTGTCAACTTACTTGCCTCTACTAGTCTTTTCTTTCTTCAACGGTATTGTGGGATGAAGCGGCCCGGACCAACCTTACACGTACGCTTACGTGAGACCGGTTCCACCGATTGACATGCACTAGTTGCATAAGGTGGCTGGCGGGTGTCTGTCTCTCCCACTTTAGTTGGAGCGGATTCGATGAACAGGGCCCTTATGAAGGGTAAATAGAAGTTGACAAAATCACGTTGTGGTTATTCGTAGGTAAGAAAACGTTCTTGCTAGAACCCAATCGCAGCCACGTAAAAGATGCAACAACAATTAGAGGACGTCTAACTTGTTTTTGCAGCAATTGATCATGTGATGTGATATGGCCAGAAGTTGTGATGAATGATGAATTGTGATGTATGAGATCATGTTCTTGTAATAGGATTCACGACTTGCATGTCGATGAGTATGACAACCGGCAGGAGCCATAGGAGTTGTCTTTATTTTTGTATGACCTGCGTGTCATTGAAGAACACCATGTAAACTACTTTACTTTATTGCTAAACGCGTTAGCCATAGAAGTAGAAGTAGTCGCTGGCGTGACAACTTCATGAAGACACGATGATGGAGATCATGATGATGGAGATCATGGTGTCAAGCCGGTGACAAGATGATCATGGAGCCCCGAAGATGGAGATCAATGGAGCTGTATGATATTGGCCATATCATGTCACAACTATATATAATTGCATGTGATGTTTATTATGTTTATGCATCTTGTTTACTTAGGACGACGGTAGTAAATAAGATGATCCCTTACAAAAATTTCAAGAAGTGTTCTCCCCTAACTGTGCACCGTTGCTACAGTTCGTTGCTTCTAAGCACCACGTGATGATCGGGTGTGATGGATTCTTACGTTCACATACAACGGGTGTAAGACAGTTTTACACAGCGAAAACACTTAGGGTTAACTTGACGAGCCTAGCATGTACAGACATGGCCTCGGAACACGGAGACCGAAAGGTCGAACACGAGTCGTATGGAAGATACGATCAACATGAAGATGTTCACCGACGATGACTAGTCCGTCTCACGTGATGATCGGACGCGGGCTAGTCGACTCGGATCGTGTAACACTTAGATGACTAGAGGGATGTCTAATCTAAGTGGGAGTTCATAATTTGATTAGAACTTTATTATCATGAACTTAGTCTAAAACCTTTGCAAATATGTCTTGTAGATCAAATGGCCAACGCTAATGTCAACATGAACTTCAACGCGTTCCTAGAGAAAACCAAGCTGAAAGATGATGGCAGCAACTATACGGACTGGGTCCGGAACCTGAGGATCATCCTCATAGCTGCCAAGAAACAATATGTCCTAGAAGCACCGTTAGGTGACCCACCTGCTCTCCCAGCACTGCAAGACGATTTGAACGTTTGGCAAACTCGTGCTGATGATTACTCCCTCGTTCAGTGCGGCATGCTTTACAGCTTAGAACCGGGGCTACAAAAGCGTTTTGAGCATCACGGAGCATATGAGATGTTCGAAGAGCTGAAACTAGTTTTCCAAGCTCATGCCCGGGTCGAGAGATATGATGTTTCCGACAAGTTCTACAGTTGTAAGATGGAGGAAAATAGTTCTGTCAGTGAGCACATCCTGAAGATATCTGGGTTGCACAACCGTATGACCCAGCTGAACATTAACCTCCCAGATGAGGCGGTCATTGACAGAATCCTCCAGTCGCTCCCACCAAGCTACAAGAGCTTTGTGATGAACTACAACATGCAGGGGATGGTGAAGACCATTCCTGAAGTGTTCTCGATGCTGAAGTCAGCAGAGGCTGAAATCAAGAAAGAACATCAAGTGTTGATGGTCAATAAGACCACTAAAGTTCAAGAAGGGCAAGGGTAAGAAGAACTTCAAGAAGGACGACAAAGATGTTGTCGCGCCCGGTAAGCCTATTGCCGGGAAGAAGTCAAAGAATGGACCCAAGCCTGAGACTGAGTGCTTTTATTGCAAGGGGAAGGGTCACTGGAAGCGGAACTGCCCCAAATACTTAGCGGATAAGAAGGCCGGCAACACCAAAGGTATATTTGATATACATGTAATTGATGTGTACCTTACCAGTACTCGTAGTAACTCCTGGGTATTTGATACCGGTGCCGTTGCTCATATTTGTAACTCACAGCAGGAGCTGCGGAATAAACGGAGACTGGCGAAGGACGAGGTGACGATGCGCGTCGGGAATGGTTCCAGAGTCGATGTGATCGCCGTCGGCACGCTGCCTCTACATTTACCCACGGGATTAGTTTTGAACCTTAATAATTGTTATTTAGTGCCAAGTTTGAGCATGAACATTGTATCTGGATCTCGTTTAATACGAGATGGCTACTCATTTAAGTCTGAGAATAATGGTTGTTCGATTTATATGAGAGATATGTTTTATGGTCATGCTCCAATGGTCAATGGTTTATTCTTAATGAATCTCGAGCGTAATATTACACATGTTCATAGTGTGGATGCCAAAAGATGTAAAGTTGATAACGATAGTCCCACATACTTGTGGCACTGCCGCCTTGGTCACATTGGTGTCAAGCGCATGAAGAAGCTCCATGCTGATGGACTTTTAGAGTCTCTTGATTATGAATCGTTTGACACATGCGAACCATGCCTCATGGGCAAAATGACCAAGACTCCGTTCTCCGGAACAATGGAGCGAGCAACCAACTTGTTGGAAATCATACATACCGATGTGTGCGGTCCAATGAGCGTTGAGGCTCGCGGAGGATATCGTTATGTTCTCACTCTCACTGATGACTTAAGTAGATATGGATATGTCTACTTAATGAAACACAAGTCTGAGACCTTTGAAAAGTTCAAGGAATTTCAGAATGAGGTGGAGAATCAACGTGACCGAAAGATAAAGTTCCTACGATCAGATCGTGGAGGAGAATACTTAAGTCACGAATTTGGTACACACTTAAGGAAATGTGGAATCGTTTCACAACTCACGCCACCTGGAACACCTCAGCGAAACGGTGTGTCCGAACGTCGTAATCGCACTCTATTGGATATGGTGCGGTCTATGATGTCTCTTACCGATTTACCGCTATCATTTTGGGGATACGCTCTAGAGACAGCTACATTCACTTTAAATAGGGCACCGTCTAAATCCGTTGAGACGACACCGTATGAATTATGGTTTGGGAAGAAACCTAAGCTGTCGTTTCTAAAAGTTTGGGGATGCGATGCTTATGTCAAGAAACTTCAACCTGAAAAGCTCGAACCCAAGTCGGAAAAATGCGTATTCATAGGATACCCTAAGGAAACTGTCGGGTATACCTTCTACTTAAGATCCGAAGGCAAAATCTTTGTTGCCAAGAACGGATGCTTTCTGGAAAAATAGTTTCCCTCGAAAGAGGTAAGTGGGAGGAAAGTAGAACTCGATGAAGTACTACCTCTCGAACGGGAAAGTGGTGCAGCTCAGGAAAATGTTCCTGTTATGTCCACACCAACTGAAGAGGAAACCAATGATGATGATCAAGGTACTTCGGAACAAGTTGCTACTGAACTTCGTAGGTCCACAAGGACACGTTCCGCACCAGAGTGGTACGGCAACCCTGTCCTGGAAATCATGTTGTTAGACAACGGTGAACCTTCGAACTATGAAGAAGCGATGGCGGGCCCAGATTCCAACAAATGGCTTGAAGCCATGAAATCCGAGATAGAATCCATGTATGAAAACAAAGTATGGACTTTGACAGACTTGCCCGATGATCGGCGAGCGATAGAAAACAAATGTATTTTTAAGAAAAAGACGGACGCGGATGGTAATGTTACCATTTATAAGGCTCGACTTGTCGCTAAGGGTTATCGACAAGTTCAAGGGATTGACTACGACGAGACATTCTCTCCCGTAGCGAAGCTGAAGTCCGTCCGAATCATGTTAGCAATTGCCGCATACTATGACTATGAGATATGGCAGATGGACGTCAAAACGGCATTCCTTAACGGACATCTTAAGGAAGAGCTGTATATGATGCAGCCGGAAGGTTTTGTCGATCCTAAGAACGCTAACAAAGTATGCAAGCTCCAGCGATCCATTTATGGACTGGTGCAAGCATCTCGGAGTTGGAACATTCGCTTTGATGAGATGATCAAAGCGTTTGGGTTTATGCAGACTTATGGAGAAGCCTGCGTTTACAAGAAAGTGAGTGGGAGCTCTGTAGCATTTCTCCTATTATATGTAGATGACATACTCTTGATGGGAAATGATACAAAACTTCTGGACAGCATTAAGGCGTACTTGAATAAGTGTTTTTCAATGAAGGACCTTGGAGAAGCTGCTTATATATTAGGCATCAAGATCAATAGAGATAGATCGAGACGCCTCATAGGTCTTTCACAAAGCACATACCTTGATAAGATTTTGAAGAGGTTCAAAATGGATCAGTCCAAGAAAGGGTTCTCGCCTATGTTACAAGGTGTGAGATTGAGCTCAGCTCAGTCACCGACCACGGCAAAAGATAAAGAAGAGATGAGTGTCATCCCCTATGCTTCAGCCATAGGATCTATTATGTATGCCATGCTGTGTACCAGACCCGATGTAAACCTTGCCGTAAGTTTGGTAGCAAGATACCAAAGTAATCCCGGCAAGGAACACTGGACAGTGGTCAAAAATATCCTGAAGTACCTGAAAAGGACAAAGGACATGTTTCTCGTTTATGGAGGAGACGAAGAGCTCGTCGTAAAGGGTTACGTCGACGCTAGCTTCGACTCAGATCTGGATGACTCTAAGTCTCAAACCGGATACGTGTATATGTTGAATGGTGGAGCAGTAAGTTGGTGCAGCTGCAAGCAGAGCGTCGTGGCGGGATCTACGTGTGAAGCGGAGTACATGGCAGCCTCGGAGGCAGCGCATGAAGCGATTTGGGTGAAGGAGTTCATCACCGACCTAGGAGTCATACCCAATGCGTCGGGGCCGATCAAACTCTTCTGTGACAACACTGGAGTTATTGCCCTTGCCAAGGAGCCCAGGTTTCACAAGAAGACCAGGCACATCAAGCGTCGTTTCAACTCCATCCGTGAAAATGTTCAAGATGAAGACATAGAGATTTGCAAAGTGCACACGGATCTGAATGTCGCAGATCCATTGACTAAACCTCTCTCGCGGGCAAAACATGATCAACACCAGAACTCTATGGGTGTTCGATTCATCACAATGTAACTAGATTGGTGACTCTAGTGCAAGTGGGAGACTGTTGGAAATATGCCCTAGAGGCAATAATAGAAGTATTATTATATTTCATTGTTCATGATAATTGTCTTTTATTCATGCTATAACTGTATTATCCGGAAATCGTAATACACGTGTGAATACATAGACCACAATATGTCCGTAGTGAGCCTCTAGTTGACTAGCTCGTTGTGATCAACAGATAGTCATGGTTTCCTGACTATGGACATTGGATGTCATTGATAACGGGATCACATCATTAGGAGAATGATGTGATGGACAAGACCCAATCCTAAGCATAGCACAAAGATCGTGTAGTTCGTTTGCTAGAGCTTTACCAATGTCAAGTATCTCTTCCTTCGACCATGAGATCGTGTAACTCCCGGATACCGTAGGAGTGCCTTGGGTGTATCAAACGTCACAACGTAACTGGGTGACTATAAAAGTGCATTACAGGTATCTCCGAAAGTATCTGTTGGGTTGACACGGATCGAGACTGGGATTTGTCACTCCGTATGATGGAGAGGTATCTCTGGGCCCACTCGGTAATGCATCATCATAATGAGCTCAAGGTGACCAAGGTGTTGGCCACGGGATCATGCCTTATGGTACGAGTAAAGTGACTTGCCGGTAACGAGACTGAACAAGGTATTAGGATACCGACGATCGAGTCTCGGGCAAGTAACGTATCGATTGACAAAGGGAATTGTATATAGGGTTTTGATCGAATCCTCGACATCGTGGTTCAACCGATGAAATCATCGAGGAGCATGTGGGAGCCAACATGGGTATCCAGATCCCGCTGTTGGTTATTTCCCGAGAGTCGTCTCGGTCATGTCTGCATGTCTCCCGAACCCGTAGGGTCTACACACTTAAGGTTCGGTGACGCTAGGGTTATTAGGAAGACTAGTATGTGACTACCGAATGTTGTTCGGAGTCCCGGATGAGATCCCGGACGTCACGAGGAGTTCTGCAATGGTCCGGAGGTGAAGTTTTATATATGGGAAGTTGTCATACGGACACCAGAAAGTTTCCGGGGGTTATCGGTATTGTACCGGGGCCACCGGAGGGGTTCCGGGGGTCCACCGGGAGGGGCCACCCCTCCCGGAGGGCCACATGGGCCGCAAAGGGGAGGGAGCCAGCCCCTGGAGGGCTGGGCGCGCCCCCCACCTTGGGCCCATGCGCCTAGGGTTGGGGGGGAAACCCTGAGGGGGGCGTCCCCCTTGCTTGGGGGGCAAGCTTCCCCTCCCTGGCCGCCGCCCCCCCTCTAGATCCCATCTAGAGGGGTCGGCCCCCCTTGCCCCTTCCCCTATAAATAGAGGGGTGGGGGGAGGGCTGCTGTACCCATCTCCAAGGCGCAGCCCCTCCCCTCCCCAACACCTCTCCTCCTCCGTAAGCGCTTGGCGAAGCCCTGTCGGAGTACTGCTGCACCAACACCACCACGCCGTCGTGCTGCCGTTGGAGCGAGCTTCCTCAACCTCTCCTTCCCCCTTGCTGGATCAAGAAGGAGGAGACGTCTCCCGTCCCGCACGTGTGTTGAACGCGGAGGTGCTCTCCGTTCAGCACTTGGACATCGGTGATCTGAATCACGTCGAGTACGACTCCATCATCACCTTGCAAGCTTCCGCACGCGATCTACAAGTGGTATGTAGATGCAAACTCTCTCCCATGACTCGTTGCTTAGATGAACTCATAGATGGATCTTGGTGAAACCGTAGGAAAATTTTAATTTTTCGCAACGTTCCCCAACACTAACATCTTTCAACATAGTTTTTTCTAGGAACATATCAAAATAAACATATGAAAGTAACAACTCGAGCTATTGATCTACAACATAATTTGCAAAATACTACCAGGACTAAGTTCATGATAAATTCAAGTTCAATTAATCATATTACTTAAGAACTCCCACTTAGATAGACATCCCTCTAGTCATCTAAGTGATCACGTGATCCAAATCAACTAAACCATAACCGATCATCACGTGAGATGGAGTAGTTTTCAATGGTGAACAGCACTATGTTGATCATATCTACTATATGATTCACGCTCGACCTTTCGGTCTCCAGTGTTCCGAGGCCATATCTGCATATGATAGGCTCGTCAAGTTTAACCTGAGTATTCCGCGTGTGCAAAACTGGCTTGCACCCATTGTAGATGGACGTAGAGCTTATCACACCGGATCATCACATGGTGTCTGGGCACGACGAACTTTGGCAACGGTGCATACTCAAGGAGAACACTTTTATCTTGAAATTTTAGTGAGAGATCATCTTATAATGCTACCATCAATCAAAGCAAGATAAGATGAAACAAAAGATAAACATCACATGCAATCAATATAAGTGATATGATATGGCCATCATCATCTTGTGCTTGTGATCTCCATCTCCGAAGCACCGTCATGATCACCATCATCACCGGCGCGACACCTTGATCTCCATCGTAGCATCATTGTCGTCTCGCCAACTATTGCTTCTACGACTATCGCTACCGCTTAGTGATAAAGTAAAGCAATTACAGGGCGATTTCATTGCATACAATGAAGCGACAACCATATGACTCCTGCCAGTTGCCGATAACTCGGTTACAAAACATGATCATCTCATACAATAAAATATAGCATCATGCCTTGACCATATCACATCACAACATGCCCTGCAAAAACAAGTTAGACGTCCTCTACTTTGTTGTTGCAAGTTTTACGTGGCTGCTACGGGCTTTAGCAAGAACCGTTCTTACCTACGCATCAAAACCACAAAGATAGTTCGTCAAGTTAGTGCTGTTTTAACCTTCTCAAGGACCGGGCGTAGCCACACTCGGTTCAACTAAAGTTGGAGAAACTGACACCCGCCAGCCACCTGTGTGCAAAGCACGTCGATAGAACCAGTCTCGCGTAAGCGTATGCGTAATGTCGGTCCGGGCCGCTTCATCCAACAATATCGCTGAACCAAAGTATGACATGCTGGTAAGCAGTATGACTTGTATTGCCCACAACTCACTTGTGTTCTACTCATGCATATAACATCTACGCATAAAACCTGGCTCGGATGCCACTGTTGGGGAACGTAGTAATTTCAAAAAATTTCCTACGCACACGCAAGATCATGGTGATGCATAGCAACGAGAGGGGAAGTGTATCTTCATACCCTTGAAGATCGCTAAGCGGAAGCGTTTATCAACACGGTTGATGTAGTCGTATGTCTTCACGATCCGACCGATCCAAGTACCTAACGCACGGCACCTCCCAGTTCTACACACGTTCAGCTCGATGACGTCCTCGCCTTCTCGATCTAGCAAGACGGGTGAAGTAGTAGATGAGTTCCGGCAGCACGACGGCGTGGTGACGGTGTTGGTGAAGAACAATCTCCGCAGGGCTTCGCCTAAGCACTACGGAAACTATGATGGAGGATAAACTAGAGGGGATGGAGTTGCCGGCACACGGCTTGGTGTTTCTTGATCTGTCTTTGGTGCTAGCCCCGCCCCTCTATTTATATGTTGAGCCATGGGGTCGAAACTTGGAGCAAAAGCCTCCTCAAAGTCGGTTTTGCCCGAAAGGCAAGAGTCCCACTCGGACTCCAGGACCAAACGCCACAATCCTTGGTGTCTGGCCCAAACGCCATGGGCCTCGGCGTCTGGCCCAGGGCCAGACGCCAGGGTCTCTAGTGTTTTCCCCTTGGCCTCCGCAAAACTCCTTTTGCACCGACTTACCGCCCCGTGGGCCTGACCCCTTGGCCTAATCATATCATCCAATATATGAATCTTTACCTCCGGACCATTCCGGAGCTCCTCGTCATGTCCGTGATCTCATCCGAGACTCCGAACAACATTCGGTCACCTACATACATAACTCATATAATACTATATCGTCAACGAACGTTAAGCGTGGGGACCCTACGGGTTCGAGAACTATGTAGACATGATCGAGACACGTTTCCGGTAAATAACCAATAGCGGGACCTGGATGCCCATATTGGCTCCCACATATTCTACGAAGATCTTTATCGGTCAAACCACATAACAACATACGTTTGTTTCCTTTGTCATCGGTATGTTTCTTGCCTGAGATTCGATCGTCGGTATCTCAATACCTAGTTCAATCTCATTACCGACAAGTCTCTTTACTCGTTCCGTAATACATCATCTCGTAACTAACTCATTAGTTGCAATGCTTGCAAGGCTTAAGTGATGTGCACTACCTAGAGGGCCCAGAGATACCTCTCCGACAATCGGAGTGACAAATCCTAATCTCGAAATACGCCAACCCAACAAGTACCTTCGGAGACACCTGTAGAGCACCTTTATAATCACCCAGTTACGTTGTGACGTTTGGTAGCACATAAAGTGTTCCTCCGATAAACGGGAGTTGCATAATCTCATAGTCACAGGAACATGTATAAGTCATGAAGAAAGCAATAGCAACATACTAAACGATCTATTTCTAAGCTAACGGAATGGGTCAAGTCAATCACATCATTCTCCTAATGATGTGATCCCGTTAATCAAATGACAACTCATGTCTATGACTAGGAAACTTAACCATCTTTGATCAACGAGCTAGTCAAGTAGAGGCATGCTAGTGACACTCTGTTTGTCTATGTATTCACACATGTACTAAGTTTCCAGTTAATACAATTCCAGCATGAATAATAAACATTTATCATGATATAAGGAAATAAATAATAACTTTATTATTGCTTCTAGGGCATATTTCCTTCACTGGGAGCACCCCCCAGGTGCTTTCCTGACCCACTGGATGTCTTCTGGCCCAAAATAATTTCACAAAAAGTTTCGCTGCGTTTGGACTCCATTTGGTATTGATTTTATGCGATGTAAAAAACATGCAGAAAACAGCAACTCGCACTGGGCACTATGTCAATAGGTTGGTACCAAAAAATGATATAAAATGACTATAATATAACAGCATGGAACAATAAAAAATTTATAGATACGTTGGAGACAGCGGGCCTCACGATTGCCTTTCCGGTAGGCTTCGTGGTGGCGGTGGTGGCTTCATCTTTTTGTCATGTGGGCGACTAGGAATGTAGTGGCAGGAGGCTCAGTCCAACTCTGGCAATGCCCAGGTCTGGGGTGGGCAAGCTTGGCCCTCGTTGAGGTCGTGACCGGGACTCCTCTTGATGGTGCAGGCGAGTGTCTGAGTGAAAGCTCTGCGCCTCTGGCACTGGCGACGGCGACGCCTGCGGGTGCCGCTTGGTTCTTGAAGATGGCGTCGTGGATCTCGCCTGTGTCAGGGCTCGCGGTGAAAACCTTTATCTGTTCTTAGATTCGGTATCGACGATGCTTTGCCCTGTCAACCTCTTGGGGGCTTTGTCTTTGAGCTCATGGGTCTTCGTTCGGGCATCGGGGAGGTGTTAGCTAGGCTTGTTCTAGGCTCCTCATATATCTTTTGATATGTTGTGTATGGGGGGCCTCCTCACCATATTGTATCTTTCGGTCGTGTATTTTGGTTTGTTGCTTTATTTATAAAGCGGGGGGAAAGCCTGCTTCGAGATCATAGTGAGGTGGGGGTAGCGGGGTCGGCATCGGAGCCCGACAGCGCGTTGAATCTATTAGAGAGTAGTGGGACTAAGAAGTGTGATTCGAGGAGGGGGGCCATGTCGGTGACGGTGTATAAGGAGAATGATCTAATACATGTGTTCGATTGCTTTGCTTCGAATAGTAAGAAAGAAGCCCGCCTTGGATGGTCAACCAACCCGAGACGGTATACAAATTATCCCGCCTTGGATGTCATCTATTGGAAGATGACTCATTCTCATTCTGTATGTCAATAATATTGTCACATTTTATATGCTTCAAATACTCGGTAGATTTCTACCTGACCATGTCATATGCTCCCTGCAGTTTCATCTCGAAACGCCTTTGTGACATGAGTTGTACCTCCGTGCACCTCCTTGGCTAACAAACTATACATACTGCCATTGCTCATATGGTTGGCGAGAGGGTCAGTTGATAGCTCGATATCTTGAATGATAAGGTCACATCATTATCATTGAAATCTCCATCCATACGCGTGATCCTCACTACACTGTCCAAAATGAATGCCCGCGATAAGCAACTTGTTCTTCAAAATGAGTTCAGGTTAACAATTTGTTATCGTCTTCTTGACTTCCTCAACTCCACTTGCTAATAGTTGCTGCCTTATTTTTGTACGTGGCTGATGGGAGAAGAAGTTTCATATCGAACGGTGTTATTCGAATTTGCATCTTGTCAAGCACGTGGGTATCCAGCTTAGGGTCACTTTATTTTCATGACCTTTTCAGCTGAAGTTTATCTACTTCGTGAACTTATCGTTGAAATGTCAGAATATGATGTGCAGCTTATATGTTTTTTGGCAAGACGGAGACGCGTGAGCAACCCTACCGTGTGATCTAACAGTGTGTGTGTGCATACCACATTGTCGGGAGCTCCCGCCGGTGTCATGGCACACTGGCCACAAATTTTTAAACAACCCTGAAATTAGAACTAGGAGCCGAGAATGCGAAATAAAATAGTAAAATGATTCGGGTATTGACTTTCGTTGTTAATGAGCTTGATACACCGGTTCTTTTTGAGACACTAGATAAAACCCCGCACGTTGTTGCGGAACATTCTGCCTTCCATGAAGAAAGGACACATTAGATGAAAAGGAAATATGGCTTGAAATGTTGAACAAACAAATTTACATTTGAAATGTTGATGGTATATATCCAATGGGATATTGATATTTACATTTAAAAAACTTGAACAATAACATGTTTTTCCAAACATAAAGATATGTATCACCAATGTGCAGGGATTTCTCTCCTCAGTAATTAGGTTAGTTTGTAAGAGCATTGAAATGATCCTAGTACACTTGGTTGGCCTGTAGTGACTTCAAATGGGGCATTTGTTCACCTGTAAACAAATGTACAAATTTATGTGGCCAAGTTTAATCACTTGGGGAAAATATGGCCATATTACAGTTTAGGTAAAGTACACTTGAGACCTAATCATCGTTTGATCTATCAAGACATGATTAGCCAGCTGAGATGTACATGTGTCCTGATGTACGAAATCATACATCACAGTTTACCAACAGTCTAGAAGAACAACTCTCTAAAGTACAGCAAGACGTAAACAACCACAACTTCATTTTAGCCAGCTTAAAATATGGTGATGATAACTCTGAAGGTGCACACCATGACGTTGTTATAAATTTATAGTACTGATAGCTTAACAAACTGCGGGTACAAACAATATAACACTAAACAACCATTCATACATAAAAAATTGTAAGAGTAACACAATCCATTGTTTGATACGACAATGGCAGCAGAACCCAAAAAAGGTAGCTTGTTTGACAATTTTAAAGAAAAAATTATGTCAAGTGTGTTAACTGGATATATTAGATAAACATATTCAATACAGTAATTTTCTTGTGTTCTGGACATTTATCACTGGAAAAAATATTTAATATAAAGGAGCAATGCACAGTGATGTATGATGCAACTTTACCTCTTCATCTTCAAGGCCTGGAAGAGGCGCAACATTGGAAATTTTGAATCTCAGAAACCGCTCTTGTCTGACAAACATGGATAGAGAATGAAAATGTATGGAACATCTCACAGACTCACACCATCCCCTGCAATAAACATGGTGACTCTGAGCGAACAATCCAACACATCCAGCAAAAGAAGACACCGAACCCTGACCCGCTCCCGACCCGCATCCCTAGCCGCCGCCGCCCTTCCCCGCTCGTCGCCGGCGGGATCCGGCCTCCCTCGCCGGCGCGCGGCCCGGATCCGGCCCTTCCTCCCCCCGCCCCTCCTCCCCTTCCCCTCCTTCCGCCCCCGCGCCGCCTCCCCGGGAGGCGGCCGGGGCGGCCCCTGCGCCGCTGCTCTCGGCGTCGATCCACCCTTCCCCTCCCCTGCCGTCGCTGGTGGGCACCCCTGGCTCCGGCCCGGGGGGTGCCGGCGGCGGCAGGACCTCCTCTCCCCGCGCGCACGTCTCCCTGGTCCAGGATGGGGGGGCGGCGGCGGTGTCCTTCGGCTTGGCGGCGACACGGCGACCCGGCGCGGTCGTCGGCGGTAGGCGCGGTGGTGGTGCTGCCCTTGGCAGCAGGGCGGCGTGGTGGCGTGCGGTGGCCGGCGGCGCGTCCCCGGCCCAGATCTGGGCCTTCCCGGCCTCATCTGGGTCCTAGCGGGCCGGTCCCTGGCGTGGCTTCGTCGTCATCTGTGTGGTGAGGCGGAGGAGCGGCTCGGACGGGGGGCGGCGATGCCGATGACGTGCCAGCTGCAGCGCGATGGCGGGAGCTGTCCGGGAATGGAGTTCCCGGCCGGGCCTGTGGGCACATGGGCCTGGTAGGCTCCTGCTTGTGTGTCCGGTCGGCTACCGTCGTTGACGGCGGAGGTTGTGCCCTCCCGCGTGCCGACGGTGCTGCGGCCCCTAGTCCCGGCTCCTATTCCTCGTTGTGCAGGCCTCACCTCGTGGTGCCGTGGTGAGACGGCGTGGAGGCTTCTTGACCATGGTGGCGCAAGATGGTGGTCGGTTTGGTGGCAGGCTCCGGACCACCCGAGGTGAAGGTTGGGATCGGGGGAAACCCCTGTCGGCCTGTCCAACACCGACGCGGCGACGCCGGTGGGTGCCGCCGGACCTTCCTGGAGGGCGTCGGGGGCGACCCTTCCTCTCGCCTCGTCATGTACCGGGGGAAACCCTTGGCAGCATCGTCGTCCTCGTCGCGGTCCTTCTTGCAGGTGCTGATTGGTACCGGTGCTTCGGAGCCTTGGAGCTTGGTGGGAGATCTTCGGTGGGCGCAGTGGTCGTGAAGCTTCTCCGTTTCCGTCGAACCGCCGTTGTCGGCATTCTTTTCTCTTGTTGCTTCTCTTTCGTTTCTTTTGGGTGTGTCTGTGCTGCTTCCGCCCCAGCACCTATCCTTGGTTGTATCGGTTGGTTGCTTTGGAATACAAAGCGGGGGGAAACCCTTTTTCGTCATAAACATGGTGACTGCCAAGGTGACCAAGAAAAGGAGCCACTGCCCATCAGTGTGGGAGAAGAGCGCACCAGCCTCCATGAGAGCCGCAACCTTTGCTTCTTATATTTAGGTAGAGCTGCCATTTTGTGTGTGATGATAATGCTAGACGATTTGAGAGACATGGAAGGACATGGGGCAAATAAGAATATAAGATGCCTTTAATTACAATGGGGAGATGCTCTGATGAAGAACAATCGATAAACATGTATTGTAGGATGGCAAATAATACAAATATTCATTCATCTATTGACATAATTATAGAAGTCATAGTAATATCATAGGATGGCAAATAATACAAATATTCATTCATCTACAAACATAATTATATAAGGCATTCCAGGCCAATACAATGCGCTTGCAGTTCATTCTCTAATGTAATTTTCTTCAATAGCTTAACCAAGATGTGTCATCTTAAATTCTGCTCAAACTTCAATCTTGACTTAAGATTAACTATTGATGTGATCCAAGGAATTAGCACATTCGTCAGATCGACGACCCAATACCTAAACAGAGCACAGACGTGAAGATGACATTAGCGAAGAGGAAGCAGGTGAACTCTTCCTGTAGATCGACGGGTTCGACGACGGCACCCAGACCCCGCCAGCTGCTTCTTGTCCCACTGGTTCTCTTTGTACCTACGCGCACAGACCCCGTACGTGATGGAGAGGTCAGATCCAGCCAGCGGGAGATGCCGAGGTATGGCGGGTGAGGATGTGAGGTGTGAGAGAGAAATATACCATGTGGTGAAGCCCTCGACGGACTGAGTAATGGCGAATGCAAGAACCACGGCACAGGTAGTTGCCGAAGACAGCCAGGTAGGAGAAGGTCAACGCCACGGGCTGTGGCTGCACGGTGGAGGCGGCTTCTCCGGCCGACGTCTGGTTGGTTCTAGAAGCATCGACCCTTCCGCCTCCTCGTCTAGACCTGTACCAGTAGGCGACGGGTGCTTAAAGGGGAGAACAACTTCATGCGTTACTCATACAATTATTGGATGGAGAAGACGAACAGGAACCGGTGTAGAAGAAGAAGAGATAGACGTCCTCTTTTTTTGAGACGTGGGAGAGACGGAGAGTTAATTGGGAGATTTATTTTTTGTTGAAGTAATTGGAAACAAAGACCAAAGAGGCTTTGCTATAGAGCCCATGTACGAAGACTGGGGTAGGAAAGCCCATGTCAAAATATTGAGAAGAGACCCAACTGATAAGCGGATGGCCAGCCTTGGAGCTGAGCGGGTGTGATTTATGGAGTCGGGAGTGTTCCATCTCAAAAAAAAGATAGTGGGGTTAAAAAATTGGTAGTGGGTGGGTGGGACCTATGTGATGAGGTGGATAGCTTGCATGTCAAGAGAAATAGGATAGTGGGGATGAACTATTTAGGTATTATAGATTGGCTGGTGAGCTGCTTGTTAAACTATCAGAGGAAGGACGCCACTCTTTAATTGAAGCTACTCAAGCTGTGCACATTTCAGTATTTGATTGGGTCACATGCATGACGCCTTCTCGCTGGCCACTCGTATTATAAGCACCAAGTCATGTACGGACAAATTTGTGAGTTTATAGAAGTGAGTTAATAACCAATATTTTAGACTGAAGTTTTTGTATTCGGACCCTTTTCTTGGATAAAAGATAACCAACCATTGCCAACGGTCGCTGATGAGTAACAACACATGGCCATATGTTACTTCCATAGAGGCTAAAACAAGGCCCCTGAAGTGCAGTGCATGGATCCAAAAGTTCGTCAGCAGCATCACTCGACCACTGAACCTGCTTCTCGGCCCACCGTCTCGTCTCACCCATGTGTGGACGCACCAGGCAATAATTGGCAATTGTTTTTCCCATAATGCAAAATTAATACTAGTAATATTTTGCGCCAATTATGTGAGGTGAGGTGTCATATATATACTGATGATAAGGACCCATGGCTATAGAGCAGCAGTGCAATGATAGGGGTGCTGCACTGCAAAAGAGGGACACCCCCCACACACGAATTATGTTGGCATGGACAACTCTTGTAGTACTACTGATCATAATAACCTAGTTTGATTGATGATGATAGGTGGCCACAAGTTTGGTGTGTTTTCCTCCTTTTTCTTTCCGAATGATTATCTCTAGTTTTTGCATCTACTCCAGAACACAGGTCGCGTTCCTGCTCCGTCGTGATGCACGGCACGGATGATTCTGCGTGTCTCTTCAGTCTGCGCGCTGTTGCTTTAACAATTTATTAGGGCTGCTGTACAGTACGTATTTGCTGTGGATTAGGACTGCAGTTTTCGGACTGATGCGTCACAGATAGAGTGTCCTGCATGCACACCTGCATGTACTTCTCCGGTGTTTGTGGTTGAGAACATAGCCGGTGTCTTGAATTCAATCCTTCTCGTTTCTCACACGGAACCGTGCCATCGACGGTGTCGGGATCAGGTCGTCGCATCGCCCCATCTCGTGGGCGAGATCCACCGGAACAATGCAGCGGCGTACTTGAGCTAATCCGCGGCCGGCTGGGTTAGACCAGCTAGGGCCAGGGTTTGGACCATGCCCACGTCCCCCGCGGTCGATAGACAAGAGCACATGGCGCTCGCATGAGCCTCGGAATGTGCCACTGATCATGATCAGCGCCCGTAGAAGAAACAAGCAGACAGAAACAGGGGGGGCTCCCGTATGCTATATCACCCACCACGCGTCCTATCATGGTCCATGGGATCAGTTCAGATCTTGTGGCTGAACTATAACGCACCAACTCCATGGGCCATGGCACCACTAGCTTATCACCCACAGTCACCGTGATGAGCTGACGATCAAGGACGAGCGGACGTTAGTTGGCCGGTTGAGACTTTGCTCGCACGGGCCAACTTTCTGACGTCGCATTGCAAGTTGCAACGTTGATACGGCCACCGCATTATCACTGGAGAAGGGCTAACCCATTCATACTCATGGCGCCAAGTCGCCAGACGAGGCTTTGAATTAAGCTTGTATGCTCTCGGGAAAAAAAAGGTGTGGTGCAGTATTTGAATTCGCTGGCGTGGCGCGTGCATTGCCGGCCGGGAGTATATCATGCTGCCACTGCGATAATCATTATGGCATATACTAGTACGATTTTTCATAGATGTGCACGCATCAGATGAATGCATAAATCGTTTCTTATAGATAATAATGCGTGATGGCAGACTGGACTTTTCCTAGCTTGCTACTACTGGCAGCCTGCTTATATTGCCCGTTCAGGTAACTGTCGGTTCACTTTCAGGGCGTCGATCACCGTAACTATGGCGACTCAACTCTTATTATATACCCCTTGACGATACGCAGGCAACTTTTTCAGAAGATCATACACGAAAACTAATTATACAGGCTAAAATACTAGACTAACAGTCCAGATCAGCCGAACACCGAGCCAGATTTTCAGCCAATCTGTGGCAGGACTGTTCAGGTGTTCGTACATGTGGGTGCACTAGGGAGGGAGAGGGTCGAGGGAGCCTATACGTTTTCCCGCTGATCGTCATTCCTCGCCAGTAGGGTAATGAGAGGTCATGTGGCACGTCGACAAGGACTCACGGCCTTGTTAAGGAAAAAGGGCCTGTCGCTATACTACGTACATTATTAGAGTATTCTATTTCTAAGTACAATAATGCGCGCGGGAAATGAAGTTGGGTGACCTCAGCTCTACTGCTACTGCTGACTGAGAAGAGAAGGACGAAAGGAGGTTGATGGCTGGGTCCTTGAAAGATTGCTTGTAGCTTTGTGTTTACAACAACAGGTAGAGTACGTAATACGCATTATTTGCTCCGTCGCTTCCAAGTGTCTTGTTGTCCTCTACGTCGTCGCTTTCTGTCCATTTTAGTGATACAGTATAGTTTAGGGGTGATAAGTCTGTATTTATTTCTGGTTGATTGATCGGGACTCTTGTTCTGGATTCATGGCCACGAACGAAGAATCATGTGCGTTCAGTGAAATTACGCCACGGAGAGCATCTTCTTTAGGAAAAAGGACAGCCACGAGGGTCTTACTCTACGGCTTTAATTGTAACTCACGAATAATGCGCCAGTCGGCAATTGAACACCGCCGGTGAACCGGCGGCGGAGCACGGCCGGACGGCGGGGCATCTTCGCCGCGGTCCCGTCTCCGCGTGGACGCACATGGAGTCGATACGGCGCCGGTGGTACCAGGCGGAGTCACATACTCACATATGATTCGTGGGATTCTGGGGCCTTGTATTCTAGGAGTAGGTAGACCACCTACGCTACGTTATCATGCATGCACAGTTCATTCATGATTCGTGGGAGGCGAGATCAGATCTCGTAGGCAGCCTATAGCCGAAGCGCACACGGCACAGATGATCGGTACGCGCACTGATTACTGCAAGCCAACGACCAGCCAGGACCGTTAGGTGCCGGAGAAGGATCCCATGGAAAATGCTCTCTCTGTTTTTGGCAGGCCAAGCTGCTAGCACGATTGAGCAGTCGCGGCTGCAGTTGGGGAACCGAATGTCTTTCCTTTTCTTGCGCTGGATTCGACAAGGTAAAAGATTCGTTCATTCATGCGGTCAGGCCAACTCCAGCGCACGATCCCAAACGGACGTCCGTTTTATCCGGATTATATCCGTTTGGTTAGAGCAAAGGGGTCATGTCCGAGCCTTTACTTGAATGCGGTGGCCGTGCGCCCAACGTGCAGACGCATTCTTTGGCCCATTATGTCTGTCTTCATTTTCAAATGCCACCTTTCGAAAATAGCACTCCCTAGTTTAGGCCAGCGACCCTAGTTCACGCCAGCAATAGAGCCAGCGGCCTACACGTCCTCGCCGGCAACACAACCAGCGGCCTACATGTCCTCGCCAGCAACACAGCCAGCCTCCAAAGTGAATGTGTTTCTCGCCGGCACACAGCCAGCGGCCGGCACCCATGCCAGCCTCCAAAAAAGAACGGCCACGGCCGATGAAATGACCTAGTTCAGGCCGTCGGCGTCGAACATCTCCTTCTGCTTGGACTCGAACCAGCGCCTTGTCTTCTAACTCATCTTGGTCAAGTCCACGCTCATGATCGCAAGGGCCACGTCGAAGGCCGATGGGTTTAATTGGGCTCTGGTGGCGGGTGCCGCGCAGCCCGAACTGAAACCTGAGTTCTTGGCAGATCTTGTTCGGATTTGCGGCTCTGAGCAGCTCCCAATCCTGGTTGTGGGTGATTTCAACATTATTAGAAGGCTAGAGGAAAAGAACAATGATAGTTTAAACGGGAGGTGGTCGTTCATGTTTAATACCATTATTGAAAGCTTGGATCTGAGAGAGATAGAGCTTTCGGGTAGAAAATTCACCTGGGCCAACGCGTTGCCAAATCCGACGTTTGAAAAGCTAGATCTAGTCCTAGCTAGCGGCGAATGGGAACAGAAGTTTCCCTTCGTAACGGTTCAGGCACTTTCCCGTGGTATTTCTAACCATACACCTTTATTTGTGGACTCTGGTGAGGTAACCCACTTGGAAAACAAAAACTCGTTTTCGTTTGAACTGGCTTGGTTTGAACGAGAAGGCTTCTTAGATCTTGTAGCCAGGGAATGGGCTAAGGATGCAGGAGGCAGGACTGCGCTTGAGCGTTGGCAGAATATGATCAGGCACTTGAGAAGTTTCCTACGTGGGTGGGCTAAGCATCTTAGTGGGATTTACAAGGACGAAAAGGAAATGCTTCTTACCATTATTCAGTCCCTAGATGTAAAAGCTGAATCCACGGTTCTGCCGGCATCGGAGCTTCATGCTAAGCTTGAGGCGGAGATGAGATTGAAAGAGCTCCTCCGTGAAGAGGAATTAAAGTGGGAGCTGCGGGCCAAGGTTCGCCGAGTTGTCCAGGGGGACGCGAACACTCAATTCTTTCACATGATCGCCAATGGCAAGCACAGAAAGAAGAGGATCTTTCAGCTTGAACAAGATGAAGAAATGATTTTAGGACAGGAGAACCTAAAATTATACATAACCGAATACTACAAGCAGTTGTTTGGGCCTCCAGAGGATAACTGTGTTTCTCTGGATGACTCTAGGATTGAGGTTGTTCCTTAACTTGCTGCTGTTGAGAATGATACTTTGACTGCCCCTTTTCCCGAGAAAGAGGTGTTTGAGGCCATTTCACAGATGAAAAATAATAAGGCTCCAGGCCCGGATGGATTTCCGACGGAGTTCTATAAAAAATGCTGGCATATTATTAAGGGGGATTTGTTACCGATGTTCCATGATTTTTTCTCTAGACAGCTTCAGCTTTTTCAACTGAATTTTGGAATGATAACCCTGCTTCCTAAGAGAATAGAGGCTGTGAGAATTGAGCAATTCACGCTCATATGTCTTCTTAATGTTAGTTTCAAAATCTTTACCAAGGTTGGGACTAATAGGCTCATGCAGATTGCGCATTCTGTGGTGCAGCATTCCCAAACTACTTTCATGCCAGACAAAAACATCCTAAAAGGGGTTGTGGTCCTTCATGAAACGCTCCACGAGATTCACACGAAAAAACTGGATGGAGTTGTTTTCAAGATGGATTTCGAGAAAGCGTACGATAAAGTCAAATGGCCTTTCCTTCAGCAGGCCTTACGTATGAAGGGTTTTGATGAAGCTTGGCGACGCCAGGTAGAATCTTTCACGCAAAAAAGGAGTGTTGGAATTAAAGTGAATGACGACATAGGTCATTAATTCCAGACACATAAGGGCCTAAGACAAGGTGATCCAGTGTCTCCTATTTTGTTCGACATTATGGTTGATATGTTGGCAATTCTGATAGGAAGGGCAAAGGAGGTTGGTCAGGTCGGTGGCTTGGTGCCTCATCTAGTTAATGGAGGTGTGTCTATCCTGCAGTACGCTGATGATACGATCATCTTTATGGAGCACGACTTGGCAAAAGCGAGAAATATGAAGCTGGTGTTATGCTTATTTGAACAATTGACCGGGTTGAAGATTAACTTTCATAAAAGCGAGTTGTTCTGTTTTGGTAGAGCCAATGAGGAACAAGAGGCTTATAGGCAATTGTTTGGATGCGAATTGGGGACTTTACCTTTCACATATTTACGTATACCCATTCACCATCGTAAGCTGACAAACAGAGAATGGAGTGTATCGAGGATCGGTTTGAGAAGAAACTGAGTTGCTGGAAGGGCAAGCTCATGTCATACGGAGGCCGATTAATTCTTATTAATTTGGTGCTCACGAGTATGCCTATGTTTCTCTTGTCTTTCTTTGAAGTCCCAGTTAGTGTTAGGAAAAGGCTAGACTTCTATCGATCCCGATTCTTCTGGCAGAGCGATGAACTAAAAAGGAAATACAGACTCGCCAAATGGGATATCATTTGTCGACCAAAAGACCAAGGGGGTCTTGGCATTGAAAATCTTGAAGTCAAGAACAGATGTCTTCTCAGCAAGTGGCTGTATAAGTTATCAGTTGAGACTGATGTCACGTGGGCGCAGACTCTCCATAGTAAGTATCTGCAGTCCAAAACTTTCTCCCAAGTGACAGTGAGACCGACGGTCTCGCCTTTTTGGAAGGGGCTCATGAGAGTCAAATCAGCCTTTTTCAATAGGACAAAGTTTATAATCGGTAATGGCACTACCACGCGTTTGTGGGAGGATACCTTGGTTGGAGAGACGCCACTGGCGCTTCAGTACCCGTCCGTGTATAGTATTGTTCAACGACGTGATGCTTATGTTGCAACGATACTTCAGTCTATGCCCCTTAATATTCAGTTTAGGAGGACGCTTGCCGGCAACCGTTGGGAAGCATGGCTTCATTTAGTGAGTAGACTGATGGAGGTTCAGCTATCTCAATAGCCCGATCAGTTGCGCTAGAAGCGCACTAGGTCTGGAGAGTTCACAGTTAAATCGATGTATCTCGATGTTATCAACTCTAGCGCCATTCCTAGTTCTGAATATGTTTGGAAAGTCAAAGTTCCTTTGAAAATTAAAGTGTTTATGTGGTTTGTACATAAACAAGTCATATTAACAAAGGATAACTTGGTAAAGCGCAACTGGACAGGATCTACTAGGTGTAGTTTTTGTGATCGGGATGAAACTATCAAACACCTTTTTCTTGATTGCTTGTTGGCCAAAGTTTTGTGGCAGACAATGCACATTGCCTTTAACATTACTCCTCAGAATTCTGTCAGCATGTTATTTGGAACGTGGCTTATTGGGATAGAGTCCGAAATGGCTAGACACATTCGCGTAGGATTATGTGCTTTATTGTGGGCAATTTGGAACTTCAGAAATGATTTGGTTTTTAACAGAACAACAAATATTCATTTTTTGCAGGTTATCTTCCGAGCCACTGCGTTGATCCGTATGTGGTCTCTACTCACTCCGACGGAGGCCAGGGAGCGTTTGGTTACTGGATCTATCCGGTGGGAGATGGTAGCACGGGATATATTGAACCAGTTTGGATGGCGGTCATGTAATAGGATAGGCAATTAGTTTTCCTATCTTTGTTATGCCAGCCGGTTGTGGCCTTTTGGCTTTTGTGTTTTTGGCTCTTTGTGAGCTTGTCGTTACTTTCGTTTTAGACTTTAAGACCTTGTTGAACCTTTTTGCTTACTTATAAAGGTGGTCATATGCATCGTTCTGATGCAGAGGTCGGGGAGTTCCCCCTTTTCGAAAAAAATCCTCCTTTGCTTTGGTTGCGGCATTGTTGGCCTCGATGTCGAGCCGCCTCTGCCTGGCCGTGACATTGGCAGCCTCGATGTCGAGCTGCCTTTGCCGGGCCGCCTCCTCCATGTCGATCTTCCTCTTCTTGGCCGCCTCCTCCATCTCAATCTTCTTCCTTTGAAGCTCTAGGTATAGCTTCATTTGCTCCTCCTTGCTTTGTCGCTTTTTCTCGTCCCTCACATCCTTTTGAGACATCATGCCGTGCAAAGTCTCATGCAATGCCATGGATGACGCATCACGTATGTCGTCCAGCTAGAAGTTGGTCTTGCCCCTCGGCCTCTTCAACGCCTCACCATCTCCACCTCCGGCAAACGCGGCCGCCTTCTTGCCTCTCTTCCTTTGAACTTTGCGGTATTGATCTTTGAACTTTGAGCAATTGTTGATGAGCATCCAACAATGCGTATGAGTGAATGACTTGTCATTGTGTCAGGCCTTGAATGCTTCCAAAGATTGAAATGCCTACACCAACAACAAATGAACATGCAAACATATACAAAGCCGAAGTCTCATGGCTGTAGCAAAGAAAGAACAAGGATGAGGAGAGCATACCAAGTTCCCAATGCCGAGACCACTCATGGGTCGTGCTTCAATGCTCTCAAGTGCAGCACAATACTTGTTGCACTCTTGTTGGATGAACAACCACCTCTTTTGAATCGAGGTGATGCCACGGTTGCTCGTAATTTGGTAGGGCTTAAACATCTTTCTTTCATGGAATGCTTTGTGGACTCTCGTCCAAAAAACAAGGCCCTTTTGTTGCGCGCCGGTCCTTGGATCTTGGCTAATCTCCATCCAACATTGGCAAATTAACTTGTCCTCGTCTTGTGAATATGAACCCGTGTTAATGCTCTTCTTCCTCTTTTGTGCTTCCGCTATTTGGGTGAGCTCGTCAATGATCAATGGCTCGCCCAAAATATCAATATCAATGCCATCTTCTTCATCACCATCACCTTCGCAATAGATGTCATCGTCTTCATGCCACGAGTCACCATGTTCGTAGTCCGCATGGTCATGGGCCTCTTCATCCGCAACGTACTAGGCGCGGCCATCCTGACTTTGGGTCTTGTCGGGATCGTAGGCAACGCCATGCTCACCCTCGTAGATCACTTGCTCCATGAACTGGTTGTAGAAGGGGTCATCGCCCGTTGGCGTTGGTGTTGCCATTTCGTTGAACAGGATGCGGGGCGACGGCATGGTGCCCGTAAACGATGGTCGTGCTTCCTTTCTTTGCATCTCCACGGCCGGCCGGCCGCCGCTTCTGGACCCTGGCGTGACGTTGAGGTTGATGACGACCGAGGGGCTCGGGATGGACGGCGCGATCAGGCCAACGTCCGGCGGGCCCGAAAAATGGGTGTGGCCATCATGCCTTGGCGGGGGAAAGCTGGGCGACATAGGCGTGGTCCGCGACGTCGGCGACGAGCAATGCTGAGGCCTGGCGACCAACGAGCTTGTGCTCGCCGGGCCGACGGCCGCACCAGAGAAACCCGCCGGACGGCAAAGGCCAAGCATTAGGAGGGCGTGCGCTTTATTGACGATGGCCTCCTTCTCGTCGACCTCGGCCTTGCCCCGCGTGGCCTCCACCACCTCGCGCTCGGCGGCGAATGATACGTCTCCATCGTATCTATAATTTTTTATTGTTCCATGCCAATATTATTCAACTTTCATATACTTTTGGCAACTTTTAATATTATTTTTGGGACTAACATATTGATCTAGTGCCCAGTGTCAGTTCCTGTTTGTTGCATGTTTTATGTTTCACAGAAAACCCATATCAAATGGAGTCCAAATGGGATAAAAACGGACGGAGAAATATTTTGGAATATTTGTGATTTTTGGAAGGAAGAATCAATGCGAGACGGTTCCCGAGGGGCCACGAGGCAGGGGGCGCGCCCCAGGGTGGCAGGCGCGCCCTAGACCCTCGTGGGCACCCCGTAAGGCGGTTGATGCTCTTCTTTTGCCGCAAGAAAGCTAATTTTATGAAAAAAATCTGGGCGAAAGATTCACCCCAATTGGAGTTATGGATCTCCGGATATAAAAGAAATGGTGAAGGGGCAGAATCTGGGAACACAGAAACAGAGAGAGACACAGAGATAGGTCCAATCTAGGAGGGGCTCTCGCCCCTCCCAAGCCATGGGAGCCAAGGACCAGAGGGGAAACCCTTCTCCCATCTAGGGAGAAGGTCAAGGAAGAAGAAGAAGAAGGGGGCTCTCTCCCCCTTGCTTCCGGTGGCGCCAGAACGCCACCGGGGGCCATCATCATCACCGTGATCTACGCCAACACCTCCGCCATCTTCACCAACATCTCCATCACCTTCCCCCTCCTATATTGAGCGGTCCACTCTCCCGCAACCCGTTGTACCCTCTACTTGAACATGGTGCTTTATGCTTCATATTATTATCCAATGATTTGTTGCCATCCTATGATGTCTGAGTAGATTTTCGTTGTCCTATCGGTGATTGATGAATTGATATGATTGGTTTAATTTGCTTATGGTTATGTTGCTGTCCTATTGTGCCCTCCGTGTCGCGCAAGCGTGAGGGATTCCCGCTGTAGGGTGTTGCAATACGTTCATGATTCGCTTATAGTGGGTTGCTAGAGTGACAGAAGCTTAAACCCAAGTAAGGGGATTGTGGCGTATGGGATAAAGGGGACTTGATGCTTTAATGCTATGGTTGGGTTTTACCTTAATGATCTTTAGTAGTTGCGGATGCTTGCTAGAGTTCCAATCATAAGTGCATATGATCCAAGAAGAGAAAGTATGTTAGCTTATGCCTCTCCCACATAAAACTTGCTATCGGTCTAGTAAAGTAGTCAATTGCTTAGGGAAAATTCCACAATTCCTACCACCACTTTTCCACACTCGCTATATTTACTTTATTGCATCTTTATCTAAACAGCCCCTACTTTTTATTTACGTGTTCTTTATTATCTTGCAAACCTATCCAACAACACCTACAAAGTACTTCTAGTTTCATACTTGTTCTAGGTAAAGCGAACACTAAGCGTGCATAGAGTCGTATCAATGGAAAATAGGACTTGAGAGGGTATTTGTTCTACCTTTAGCTCCTCGTTGGGTTCGACACTCTTACTTATCGAAAGAGGCTACAATTATCCCCTACACTTGTGGGTTATCAAGACCTTTTTCTGGCGCCGTTGCCGGGGAGTCATAGCGTGGGGTGAATATTCTCGTGTGTGCTTGTTTGCTTTATCATTAAGTAATTTTTATTTGCTGTTCTAAGTTGTTTTCTATCTTTAGTTATGGGTAGGAAACGCAAAATACCAAAAAAAATAGTTGTACCTACTGAACCAATGGTTGAAGAACCACTCAAAATCTATCACACTCCTGAAGCTTTTTACTTGGATCATCTTCGGTCCCTTTGTGCTCGTGCTGAAACCCCAACTAGCTTAGTTGAGGGAAAATCCTTAGATGAGCATGCTTGTTATGTGTGACACCATAAATCTGAAAAAGGGAAACGTTTACTGGATCAAATTCATCGTTTGCAATGCTATGCTTGGAATTTATGTGAAATATATGATGTTACTTGTTGTTCTGAAAACCCTAAGAAACACCTTTCCTACCAATGTGAGTTTATTGATAATGGAATCGTATCTTCGTATGCTAAGGGTGTTTATAATTACTATGATGTTCAACAAATTGAAGAATTTGTTGCTTTTAAGGGTGCTTATGAAATTGCTTCTTTGATTGAAAAGTATGATGCTACCCTCTACAAATCTGAAAATTTTGCCATACTTGAATATTGTTATGATAATTATGCTTCTAATGCCTATGTTCAACTATATATTGAGGACTTCTCTGTTGTCCAAGAAGAGACTAATATTTTGCAGGAGTCTATGGAAGAAGAAAATTGATGAAACTGTAAGCTCATTGGATGAAAAAGATGATGAGGAGAGCGAAGAACAAAAGGAGGAAGAGCGGATTAGCTACTCGTGCCCACCTTCTAATTAGAGTAACTCTTCAACTCATACATTGTTTAATTCCCCTTCGTGCTTACCGAAGGATGATTGCTATGATGATTGTTATGATCCTGTTGATTCTCTTGAAATATCCCTTTTTGATGATGCTTGCTATGCTTGTGGCCAAGAAGCCAATATGAATTATGCCTATGGAGATGAACTTGCTATAGTTCCTTATGTTAAACATGGAATTGTTGCTATTGCACCCACACATGATAGTCCTATTATCTTTTTGAATTCTCCAAACTACACTATATCGGAGAAGTTTGCACTTACTAAGGATTATATTGATGGGTTGCCTTTTACTACTACACATGATGATTTTGATAGACATAATATGCATGTGCTTGCCGCTCCTACTTGCAATTATTATGAGAGAGGAACTATATTTCCACCTCTCTATGTCTCCAATATGATAAAATTGCAAGAAACTGCTTATACTATGCATTGGCCTTTACTATGTGTGCATGAATTGTTCTTTTATAACATGCCGATGCATAGGAAGAGAGTTATGTTGGGGAACATAGTAATTTCAAAAAAAATTCCTACGTACACGCAAGATCATGGTGATGCATAGCAACGAGAGGGGAGAGTGTTGTCTATGTACCCTCGTAGACCGAAGCGGAAGCGTTGACGCAGCGTAGAGGAAGTAGTCGTACGTCCTCCCGGTCCAACCGATCCAAGCACCGTTACTCCGGCACCTCCGAGTGCTTGACACATGTACAGCTTGATGACGCACCCCGATCTCCGATCCAGCAGAGGCACGGGGAGGAGTTCCGTCAGCACGACGGCGTGGTGACGATCTTGATGTTCTCCTGTCGCAGGGCTTCGCCTAAGCACCGCTACAATATGATCGAGGTGTAATATCGTGGAGGGGGGCACCGCACACGGCTAAGGAACGATCTCAATGATCAACTTGTGTGTCTAGGGTGCCCCCCTACCCCCGTATATAAAGGAGGGAGGGAGGAGGAGGCCGGCCCAAGGGGTGGCGCGCCCTAGGGGGGGCAATCCTACTCCAAGTAGGTTTGGCCCCCCCCCCTTTCCTATTCGGAGTAGGAGAAGGAAGGAAGAGGGGGGAGGAGAGAAGCAAAGGGGGGGCCGGCCCCCCTCCCAATTCGGATTGGGCTTGTGGGGGGGGGCGCCCCCTCCCTTGCTCCTTCTCCCTCCCTTCCACTAAGGCCCAATAAGGCCCATATGCTTACCGGGGGGTTCCGGTAACCTCCCGGAGCTCCGGTATATTCCCAAACTCTCCTGGAACCTTTCCGGTGTCCAAATATATCCGTCCAATATATCAATATTTATGTCTCGACCATTTCGAGACTCCTCGTCATGTCCATGATCACATCTGGGACTCCGAACAACCTTCGGTACATCAAAATACATAAACTCATAATATAACTTTCATCGAAACCTTAAGCGTGCGGACCCTACGGTTCGAGAACAATGTAGACATGACTAAGACATGTCTCCGGTCAATAACCAATAGCGGGACCTGGATGCCCATATTGGTTCCTACATATTCTACGAAGATCTTTATCGGTCAAACCGCATAACAACATACTTTGTTCCCTTTGTCATTGGTATGTTACTTGCCCGAGATTTGATCATCGGTAT
Source organism: Triticum timopheevii (assembly GCA_963921465.1). NCBI lineage: Eukaryota > Viridiplantae > Streptophyta > Magnoliopsida > Poales > Poaceae > Triticum > Triticum timopheevii. The sequence goes on from OY997264.1 coordinate 83,364,327, forward strand.
CCAATACCTAGTTCAATCTCGTTACCGGCAAGTCTCTTTACTCGTTCTGTAATACGTCATCTCATAACTAACTCATTAGTTACATGCTTGCAAGGCTTAGGTGATGAGTATTACCGAGAGGGCCCAGAGATATCTCTCCGACAATCGGAGTGACAAATCCTAATCTCGAATTATGCCAACTCAACATGTACCTTCGGAAACACCTGTAGAGCACCTTTATAATCACCCAGTTACGTTGTGACGTTTGTAGCACACAAAGTATTCTTCCGGTAAATGGGAGTTGCACAATCTCATAGTTGCAGGAACTTTGTATAAGTCATGAAGAAAGCAATAGCAGTATACTAAACGATCAAGTGCTAGGCTAACAGAATGGGTCATGTCAATCACATCATTCTTCTAATGATGTGATCCCACTAATCAAATGACAACACATGTCTATGGTCAGGAAACATAACCATCTTTGATTAATGAGCTAGTCAAGTAGAGGCATACTAGTGACTATAGTTTTGTCTATGTATTCACACATGTATTATGTTTCCGGTTAATACAATTCTAGCATGAATAATAAACATTTATCATGATATAAGGAAATAAATAATAACTTTATTATTGCCTCTAGGGCATATTTCCTTCAGTCTCCCACTTGCACTAGAGTCAATAATCTGGATTACATAGTAATGATTCTAACGCCCAAGGAGTCTTGGTGCTGATCATGTTTTGCTCGTGAGAGAGGCTTAGTCAACGGGTCTGCAACATTCAGATCCGTATGTATCTTGAAAATCTCTATGTCTCCCACTTGGACTTGGTCCCGAATGGAATTGAAGCGTCTCTTGATGTGCTTGGTCCTCTTGTGAAATCTGGATTCCTTTGCTAAAGCAATTGCACCAGTATTGTCACAGAAGATCTTCATTGGTCCCGATGCACTAGGTATTACACCTAGATCAGAAATAAACTCCTTCATCCAGACTCCTTCATTCGCTACTTCAGAAGCAGCTATGTACTCCGCTTCACATGTAGATCCCGCCACGACGCTTTGTTTAGAACTGCACCAACTTACAGCTCCACCGTTTAATATAAACACGTATCCGGTTTGCGATTTAGAATCGTCCGGATCAGTGTCAAAGCTCGCATCGACGTAACCATTTACGACTAGCTCTTTGTCACCTCCATATACGAGAAACATATCCTTAGTCCTTTTCAGGTATTTCAGGATGTTCTTGACCGCTGTCCAGTGATCCACTCCTGGATTACTTTGGTACCTTCCTGCTAAGCTTATTGCTAAGCATACGTCAGGTCTGGTACACAGCATTGCATGATAGAGCCTATGGCTGAAGCATAGGGAACATTTTTCATTTTCTCTCTATCTTCTGCTGTGGTCGGGCATTGAGTTCGACTCAACTTCACACCTTGTAGCACAGGCAAGAATCCTTTCTTTGCCTGATCCATATTGAACTTTTTCAAAATTTTGTCAAGGTATGTGCTTTGTGAAAGTCCTATTAAGCGTCTTGATCTATCTCTATAGATCTTGATGCCTAATATGTAAGCAGCTTCACCGAGGTCTTTCATCGAAAAACTTTTATTCAAGTATCCCTTTATGCTATCCAGAAATTCTATATCATTTCCAATTAATAATATGTCATCAACATATAAAACTAGAAATGCTACAGAGCTCCCACTCACTTTCTTGTAAATACAGGCTTCTCCAAAAGTCTGTATAAAACCATATGCCTTGATCACACTATCAAAACGTTTATTCCAACTCCGAGATGCTTGCACCAGTCCATAAATGGAAGGCTGGAGCTTGCACACTTTGTCAGCGCCTTTTGGATGAACAAAACCTTCAGGCTGCATCATATACAACTCTTCTTCTAGAAATCCATTCAAGAATGCAGTCTTGACATCCATTTGCCAAATTTCATAATCATGAAATGCAGCAATAGCTAACATGATTCGGACAGACTTAAGCATCGCTACGGGTGAGAAAGTCTCATCGTAGTCAACCCCTTGAACTTGTCGAAAACCTTTCGCAACAACTCGAGCTTTATAGACAGTAACATTACCATCAGCGTCAGTCTTCTTCTTAAAGATCCATTTATTTTCAATGGCTTGCCGATCATCGGGCAAGTCAACCAAAGTCCAAACTTTGTTTTCATACATGGATCCTATCTCAGATTTCATGGCCTCCAGTCATTTTGCGGAATCTGGGCTCATCATCGCTTCCTCATAGTTCGTAGGTTCATCATGGTCAAGTAACATGACTTCCAGAATAGGATTACCGTACCACTCTGGTGCGGATCTTACTCTGGTAGACCTACGAGGTTCAGTAGAAACTTGATCTGAAGTTTCATGATCAATATCATTAGCTTCCTCACTAATTGGTGTAGTTGTCACGGGAACTGGTTCTCGTGATGAACTACCTTCCAATAAGGGAGTAGATACAGTTATCTCATCAAGTTCTACTTTCCTCCCACTCACTTCTTTTGAGAGAAACTCCTTCTCTAGAAAGGATCCATTCTTAGCAATGAATGTCTTGCCTTCGGATCTGTGATAGAAGGTGTACCCAATAGTCTCTTTTGGGTATCCTATGAAGACACATTTCTCCGATTTGGGTTCGAGCTTATCTGGTTGAAGTTTCTTCACATAAGCATCGCAGCCCCAAACTTTAAGAAACGACAACTTTGGTTTCTTGCCAAACCACAGTTCATAAGGCGTCGTCTCAACGGATTTTGATGGTGCCCTATTTAATGTGAATGCGGCCGTCTCTAAAGCATAACCCCAAAATGATAGCGGTAAATCGGTAAGAGACATCATAGATCGCACCATATCAAGTAAAGTACGATTACGACATTCGGACACACCATTTCGTTGTGGTGTTCCAGGTGGCGTGAGTTGCGAAACTATTCCGCATTGTTTCAAATGTAAACCAAACTCGTAACTCAAATATTCTCCTCCACGATCAGATCGCAGAAATTTTATTTTCTTGTTATGATGATTCTCCACTTCACTCTGAAATTCTTTGAATTTTTCAAATGTTTCAGACTTGTGTTTCATTAAGTAGATATACCCATATCTGCTTAAATCATCCGTGAAGGTGAGAAAATAACGATATCCGCCACGAGCCTCAACATTCATCGGACCACATACATCTGTATGTATGATTTCCAACAAATCTGTTGCTCTCTCCATAGTACCGGAGAACGGTGTTTTAGTCATCTTGCCCATGAGGCACGGTTCGCAAGTACCAAGTGATTCATAATCAAGTGATTCCAGAAGTCCATCAGTATGGAGTTTATTCATGCGTTTTACACCGATATGACCCAAACGGCAGTGCCACAAATAAGTTGCACTATCATTATCAACTCTGCATCCTTTGGCTTCAATATTATGAATATGTGTATCATTACTATCGAGATTCAATAAAAATAGACCACTCTTCAAGGGTGCATGACCATAAAAGATATTACTCATATAAATAGAACAACCATTATTCTCTGATTTAAATGAATAACCGTCTCGCATCAAACAAGATCCAGATATAATGTTCATGCTCAACGCAGGCACCAAATAACAATTATTCAGGTCTAAAACTAATCCCGATGGTAGATGTAGAGGTAGCGTGCCGACGGCGATCACATCGACTTTGGAACCGTTTCCCACGCGCATCGTCACCTCGTCCTTGGCCAGTGCCTGCTTATTCCGTAGTCCCTGTTTCAAGTTGCAAATATTAGCAACAGAACCAGTATCAAATACCCAGGTGCTACTACGAGCTCTAGTTAGGTACACATCAATAACATGTATATCACATATACCTTTGTTTACTTTGCCATCCTTCTTATCCGCCAAATACTTGGGGCAGTTCCGCTTCCAGTGTCCAGTCTGCTTGCAGTAGAAGCACTCAGTTTCAGGCTTAGGTCCAGACTTGGGTTTCTTCTCTTGAGCAGCAACTTGCTTGCCGTTCTTTTTGAAGTTCCCCTTCTTCTTCCCTTTGCCCTTTTTCTTGAAACTAGTGGTCTTGTTGACCATCAACACTTGATGCTCCTTCTTGATTTCTACCTCCGCGGCTTTCAGCATCGCGAAGAGCTCGGGAATAGTCTTGTTCATCCCTTGCATATTATAGTTCATCACGAAGCTTTTGTAGCTTCGTGGCAGTGATTGAAGAATTCTGTCAATGACACTATCATCAGGAAGATTAACTCCCAGTTGAATCAAGTGATTGTTATACCCAGACATTCTGAGTATATGTTCACTGACAGAACTATTCTCCTCCATCTTGCAGCTATAGAACTTATTGGAGACTTCATATCTCTCAATCCGGGCATTTGCTTGAAATATTAACTTCAACTCCTGGAACATCTCATATGCTCCATGACGTTCAAAACATCGTTGAAGACCCGGTTCTAAGCCGTAAAGAATGGCACACTGAACTATAGAGTAGTCATCAGCTTTGCTCTCCCAGACGTTCTTAACGTCGTCAGTTGCATCAGCAGCAGGCCTGGCACCCAGCGGTGCTTCCAGGACGTAACTCTTCTGTGCAGCAATGAGGATAATCCTCAGGTTACGGACTCAGTCCGTGTAATTGCTACCATCATCTTTCAACTTTGCTTTCTCAAGGAACGCATTAAAATTCAACGGAACAACAGCACGAGCCATCTATCTACAAACAAACATAGACAAGCAAGATACTATCAGGTACTAAGTTCATGATAAATTTAAGTTCAATTAATCATATTACTTATGAACTCCCACTTAGACAGACATCTCTCTAGTCATCTAAGTGATCACGTGATCCAAATCAACTAAACCATAACCGATCATCACGTGAGATGGAGTAGTTTTCAATGGTGAACATCATTATGTTGATCATATCTACTATATGATTCACGCTCGACCTTTCGGTCTCTGTGTTCCGAGGCCATATCTGCATATGCTAGGCTCGTCAAGTTTAACCTGAGTATTCTGCGTGTGCAAAAACTGGCTTGCACCCGTTGTAGATGGACGTAGAGCTTATCACACCCGATCATCACATGGTGTCTCGGCACGACGAACTTTGGCAACGGTGCATACTCAGGGAGAACACTTCTTGATAATTTAGTGAGAGATCATCTTAAAATGCTACCGTCAATCAAAGCAAGATAAGATGCATAAAGGATAAACATCACATGCAATCAATATAAGTGATATGATATGGCCATCATCATCTTGTGCTTGTGATCTCCATCTTCGAAGCACCGTCGTGATCACCATCGTCACCGGCGCGACACCTTGATCTCCATCGTAGCATCGTTGTCGTTACGCCATCTATTGCTTCTACGACTATCACTACCGCTTAGTGATAAAGTAAAGCAATTACAGGGCGTTTGCATTTCATACAATAAAGCGACAACCATATGGCTCCTGCCAGTTGCCGATAACTTTGGTTACAAAACATGATCATCTCATACAATAAAATATATCATCACGTCTTGACCATATCACATCACAACATGCCCTGCAAAAACAAGTTAGACGTCTTCTACTTTGTTGTTGCAAATTTTACGTGGCTGCTATGGGCTTTAGCAAGAACCGTTCTTACCTACGCATCAAAACCACAACGATAGTTTGTCAAATAGACTCCGTTTTAACCTTCACAAGGACCGGGCGTAGCCACACTCGATTCAGCTAAAGTGGGAGAGACAGACACCCGCTAGTCACCTTTAAGCACGAGTGCTCGTAACAGTGAAACCAGTCTCGCATAAGCGTACGCGTAATGTCGGTCCGGGCCGCTTCATCCCACAATACCGCTGAACCAAAGTATGACATGCTGGTAGGCAGTATGACTTATATCGTCCACAACTCACTTGTGTTCTACTCGTGCATATAACATCAACGCATAAAACCTAGGCTCGGATGCCACTGTTGGGGAACATAGTAATTTCAAAAAAAATTCCTACGCACACGCAAGATCATGGTGATGCATAGCAACGAGAGGGGAGAGTGTTGTCTACGTACCCTCGTAGACCGAAGCGGAAGCGTTGACGCAGCGTAGAGGAAGTAGTCGTACGTCCTCCCGGTCCAACCGATCCAAGCACCGTTACTCCGGCACCTCCGAGTTCTTGACACACGTACAACTCGATGACGCACCCCGATCTCCGATCCAGCAGAGGCGCAGGGAGGAGTTCCGTCAGCACGACGGCGTGGTGACGATCTTGATGTTCTCCTGTCGCAGGGCTTTGCCTAAGCACCGCTACAATATGACCGAGGTGTAATATCGTGGAGGGGGGCACCGCACACGGCTAAGGAACGATCTCAATGATCAACTTGTGTGTCTAGGGTGTCCCCTACCCCCGTATATAAAGGAGGGAGGGAGGAGGAGGCCGGCCCAAGGGGTGGCGCGCCCTAGGGGGGGCAATCCTACTCCAAGTAGGTTTGCCCCCCCCCCCTTTCCTATTCGGAGTAGGAGAAGGAAGGAAGAGGGGGGAGGAGAGAAGGAAAGGGGGGGCCGGCCCCCCTCCCAATTCGGATTGGGCTTGGGGGGGGGGGGCGCCCCCTCCCTTGCTCCTTCTCCCTCCCTTCCACTAAGGCCCAATAAGGCCCATATACTTATCGGGGGGTTCCGGTAACCTCCCGGAGCTTCGGTATATTCCCAAACTCTCCCGGAACCTTTCCGGTGTCCAAATATATCCGTCCAATATATCAATCTTTATGTCTCGACCATTTCGAGACTCCACGTCATGTCCATGATCACATCCGGGACTCCGAACAACCTTCGGTACATCAAAATACATAAACTCATAATATAACTGTCATCGAAACCTTAAGCGTGCGGACCCTACGGTTCAAGAACAATGTAGACATGACTGAGACATGTCTCCGGTCAATAACCAATAGCGGGACCTGGATGCCCATATTGGTTCCTACATATTCTACGAAGATCTTTATCGGTCAAACCGCATAACAACACACTTTGTTCCCTTTGTCATCGGTATGTTACTTGCCCGAGATTTGATCGTCGGTATCCAATACCTAGTTCAATCTCGTTACCGACAAGTCTCTTTACTCATTCTGTAATACGTCATCTCATAACTAACTCATTAGTTACATGCTTGCAAGGCTTAGGTGATGAGTATTACCGAGAGGGCCCAGAGATACCTCTCCGACAATCGGAGTGACAAATCCTAATCTCGAATTATGCCAACTCAACATGTACCTTCAGAAACACCTGTAGAGCACCTTTATAATCACCCAGTTACGTTGTGACGTTTGGTAGCACACAAAGTATTCTTCCGGTAAACGGGAGTTGCACAATCTCATAGTTGCAGGAACTTTGTATAAGTCATGAAGAAAGCAATAGCAGTATACTAAACGCTCAAGTGCTAGGCTAACAGAATGGGTCATGTCAATCACATCATTCTTCTAATGATGTGATCCCACTAATCAAATGACAACACATGTCTATGGTCAGGAAACATAACCATCTTTGATTAATGAGCTAGTCAAGTAGAGGCATACTAGTGACTATAGTTTTGTCTATGTATTCACACATGTATTATGTTTCCGGTTAATACAATTCTAGCATGAATAATAAACATTTATCATGATATAAGGAAATAAATAATAACTTTATTATTGCCTCTAGGGCATATTTCCTTCAAGTTAGACTACGTTGTTTCATGATATATGCTACTTTGTGCTCACTACTAAATTACAAATAATTGTTAATTAAAATTGGCTTTGATATACCTTGGGATCCGGGTGGATCCATTACTTGAGCACTATATGCCTAGCTTAATGGCTTTAAAAAAAGCGCTGCCAGGAAGACAACCCAGAAGTTTTAGAGAGTAATTTATTTCTATTGAGTGCTTTTATATAGTTTAAAACAAAATAAAAGTAAAGAGGGGAACCCAAAACTTTTCAAAAAGGAAAGTCAAAGTGAGAAAGACAAGCATTGTTGAAGTGTGAGAGCTCCTTGAACTTTGTTCATGCTCACGAAAACTTTGTGAATCTTAATTACAGAAACTTTTCCATAAAAATATGTATTCCCTTGTACAATTCCATTGTATTATAAAAATAATGTGCCAAGGTTTGCCTTTAGGATGTTTACAATGCTTGTTGGTTTGTACGGTGCAGGACAGAAACTTTGGCTGTAGTGCACGATTTTACATTTTTAACTGGAACGTCAAATGGTTCTGATTATTTTTGCGCTGTCTTTCTGTAAAAATTGTTTATTTTTCCTAATTTTGGTAGAATTTTGGGGGTACCATAAGTATGGTGAATGTTCAGATTGCTACAAACTGTTCTGTTTTTGACAGATTCTGTTTTTGATGCATAGTTTGCTTGTTTTGATGAATCTATCAATTTATGTCAGTGGATTAAGCCATGAAAAAAGCTATATTACAGTAGACACAATGCAAGAACAAAATATGAATTGGTTTGCTACAGTACTTAGAGTAGTGATTTGCTTTATTATACTAACGGATCTTACCGAGTTTTCTGTTGAAGTTTTGTGTGGATGAAGTGTTTGATCGAGGAGGTCTCGATATGAGGAAAAGGAAGAGAGGCAAGAGCTCACGCTTGGGGATGCCCAAGGCAACCCAAGTAAATATTCAAGGAGACTCAAGCGTCTAAGCTTGGGGATGCCCCGGAAGGCATCCCCTCTTTCTTCAACAAGTATTGGTATGTTTTCGTATTCGTTTCGTTCATGCGATATGTGCAAATCTTGGAGCATCCTTTGCATTTAGTTTTCACTTTTCTTTTATGCACCATGATGGTATGATATAGTCCTTGGTTTATTTATAGAATGCTCATTGCACTTCACTTAAATATTTTGAGTATGGCTTTATAGAATGCTTCATGTGCTTCACTTATATCATTTGAAGTTTGGATTGCTTGTTTCTCTTCACATAGAAAACCGCCATTTGTAGAATGCTCTTTTGCTTCACTTATATTTGTTAGAGCTTGGGCATATCTTTTGTAGAAAGTATTAAACTCTCTATCTTCACTTATATCTATTTAGGGAGATGACAGGAATTGGCCATTCACATGGTTAGTCATAAAATCCTACATAAACTTGTAGATCGCTGAATATGATATGTTTGATTCCTTGCAATAGTTTTGCGATATAAAGGTGGTGATATTAGAGTCATGCTAGTGGGTGATTGTGGATTAGTATAAATACTTGTGTTGAGGTTTGTGATTCCCGAAGCATGCACGTACGGTGAACCGCTTTGTGATGAAGTTGGAGCACAATTTTATTTATTGATTGTCTTCCTTGTGAGTGGCGGTCGGGGACGAGCGATGGTCTTTTCCTACCAATCTATCCCCCTAGGAGCATGCGTGTAGTACTTTGTTTTCAATGGCTTGTAGATTTTTGCAATAAATATATGAGTTCTTTATGACTAATGTTGAGTCCATGGATTATACGCACTCTCATGCTTCCACCATTGCTAGCCTCTTCGGTACCGTGCATTGCCCTTTCTCATCTCGAGAGTTGGTGCAAACTTCGCCAGTGCATCCAAACCCCATGATACGATATGTTCTATCACACATAAGCCTCCTTATATCTTCCTCAAAACATCCACCATACCTACCTATTATGGCATTTCCATAGCCATTCCGAGATATATTGCCATGCAACTTCCATCATCATCATATACATGACTTGAGCATCCATTGTCATATTGCCTTGCATGATCGTAAGATAGCTAGCACGATGTTTTCATGGCTTGTCCGTTTTTTGATGTCATTGCTATGCTAGATCATTGCACATCCCGGTACACCGCCGGAGGCATTCATATAGAGTCATATCTTTGTTCTAGATATCGAGTTGTAATATTGAGTTGTAAGTAAACAAAAGTGTGATGATCATCATTATTAGAGCATTGCCCTAGTGAGGAAAGGATGATGGAGACTATGATTCCCCCACAAGTCGGGATGAGACTCCGGACTTAATAAAAAAAAGAGGTCAATGAAGCCTAAATAAAAAAAAAGAGGCCAAAGAAGCCTACTCAAAAAAAAGAAAAAAATGAGAGAAAAAGAGAGAAGGGGCAATGTTACTATCCTTTCACCACACTTGTGCTTCAGAGTAGCACCATGTTCTTCATAGAGAGAGTCTCCTATGCTTTCACTTTCATATACTAGTGGGAATTTTCATTATAGAACTTGGCTTGTATATTCCGATGATGGGCTTCCTCAAATGCCCGAGGTCTTCATGAGCAAGCAAGTTGGATGCACACCCACTTAGTTTCAGTTTGAGCTTTCATACACTTATAGCTCTTAGTGCATCCGTTGCATGGCAATCCCTACTCCTCGCATTGACATCAATTGATGGGCATCTCCATAGCCCGTTGATTAGTCGCGTCGATGTGAGACTTTCTCCTTTTTTGTCTTCTCCATATAACCCCCACCATCATATTCTATTCCACCCATAGTGCTATATCCATGGCTCACACTCATCTATTGCGTGAAAGTTGAAAAGTTTCAGATTATTGAAGTATGAAACAATTGCTTGGCTTGTCATCGGGGTTGTGCATGATTAAATACTTTGTGTGATGAAGATAGAGCAACAGCCAGACTATATGATTTTGTAGGGATAACTTTCTTTGGCCATGTTGTTTTGAAAAGACATGATTGCTTTATTAGTATGCTCCAAGTATTACTTTTTTATGTCAAATGATAGACTATTGCTTTGAATCACTCGTGTCTTAATATTCATGCCATGATTTGATACATGATCAAGATTATGCTAGGTGCATTCCACATCAAAAATTATCTTTTTTATCATTTACCTACTCGAGGACGAGCAGGAATTAAGCTTGGGGATGCTGATACGTCTCCGTCGTATCTATAATTTTTGATTGTTCCATGCCAATATTATTCAACTTTCATATACTTTTGGCAACTTTTAATACTATTTTTGGGACTAACATATTGATCCAGTGCCCAGTGCCAGTTCCTGTTTGTTGCATGTTTTATGTTTCGCAGAAAACCCATATCAAACGGAGTCCAAATGGGATAAAAATGGACGGAGAATTATTTTGGAATATTTGTGATTTTTGGGAGGAAGAATCAATGCGAGACGGTGCCCGAGGGAGCCACGAGGCAGGGGGCGCGTCCCAGGGTGGCAGGCAAGCCCTAGACCCTCGTGGGCACCCCGTAAGGCGGTTGACGCTCTTCTTTTGCCGCAAGAAAGTAAATTTTATGAGAAAAATCTGGGCGAAAGATTCACCCCAATCGGAGTTACCGATCTCCGGATATAAAAGAAAGGGTGAAGGGCCAGAATCTGGGAACGCAGAAACAAAGAGAGACAGAGAGATAGATCCAATCTAGGAGGGGCTCTCGCCCCTCCCAAGCCAAGGGAGCCAAGGACCAGAGGGGAAACCCTTCTCCCATCTAGGGAGAAGGTCAAGGAAGAAGAAGAAGAAGAAGAAGAAGAAGGGGGGCTCTCTCCCCCTTGCTTCTGGTGGTGCCGGAACGCCACCGGGGACCATCATCATCACCACGATCTACACCAACACCTCCGCCATCTTCACCAACATCTCCATCACCTTCCCCATCCTATATTGAGCGGTCCACTCTCCCGCAACCCGCTGTACCCTCTACTTGAACATGGTGCTTTATGCTTCATATTATTATCCAATGATTTGTTGCCATCCTATGATGTCTGAGTAGATTTTCGTTGTCCTATCGGTGATTCATGAATTACTATGATTGGTTTAATTTGCTTGTGGTTATGTTGCTGTCCTATTGTGCCCTCCATGTCACGCAAGCATGAGGGATTCCCGCTGTAGGGTGTTGCAATACGTTCATGATTCTCTTATAGTGGGTTGCTAGAGTGACACTACTAGGGAAAACCCTAGTAGTAGCGCGGGTTTTGAGGCTAGCAGCAGCGCGGGTGGCTGCGCTACTAATAAGGCGCTACAGCTAACTCATAGTAGTAGCGTGGCCCTAACCCGCGCTACTACTGTTGACGATATCAGCAGCGCTATTTAGGAACGCGCTACTATTAACTAGCTGCATCTATTACGCCATCCCTCGCTATTGCTATATCTTTCATCATTTTCCCATTACCCCTTTCCCTTTTAGTTTCCCTTTCAGATACTAGATACTAGGTACTGCTAGTAGATATCAAATTCATAAACCATTGCTAGGTAGTACTCCCTTCGGTCCAAATTACTCGTCGTGGTTTTAGTTCAAACCACAACGAGTAATTTGGAACGAAGGGAGTACTAGATAACAATTTCATGCATAGTCAACATGCATGCATCCTCAAGCAGTACAAGGTCATATCAACAGCCATCATCATATGTAGTTCTAGATGATATCGACGACGATCATCATATGTAGTTCTAGATGATATAGCCACACACACACATATGTAGTTCTAGATGATATAGCCACACACACACATATGTAGTTCTAGATGATATCGAAGACAATCATCATCCTCAAGCCTAGGCGGTTGGTGTTCCTGATAGTAATTAGGATGGCCTGTCCAACACGAAGATTCTTGCCATCGAGGAATTTCTTCCACCCAACCGAGTTTAAGTGTGTGCGACCGTCCGTGTCTACGCGGTAAGTACAGGTTGTGACGGAGCCCCTTGCAGTAAGGCGTAGTCCAGCCGAGCCTTCTTCATCAGGCTCGATACCATAACTCACAGATATGCTCTTTGCCAATTTCTGAATAAGAAAAACATATTAATTAATAAATAGCCTCGCAAATAAGTACATATGGATTATCTACACTATTAATAGTTTCCTTAGATTCTACACTAATAAGCATGTGATCGAACTCTACACTAAAACATATCATCGACTAGATTCCACACAACATACCATATCGTTGGACTGTACACTAAGTAATTCATCGGATAATTTGCATTTGTAAGTATAACATACCATATCATGTCTATCAACCATGGTATTTGTCAAGGGGGTCACGAATGGCACCCCGACAAAGTCAGCACGTGACGGAATTATGTCCCATAGGTTGGACACCTCCTCCTCACTCAGCCTTGTTCTTTGAGCTACGATGGCTTCATGAAGTGGGTCCTCATCATCTTCATTGAGTGGGTCCTCATTATCTTCATCATATTCGTCATCTTCATCATCTTCCACCAGGTTGAGATAAATGACAGCTAGCTTGGGTCTTTCTGCTCGGAAGGAGAAGCTGATCAACTCACCACCAGTAAGACGCATGCGAGCGACGAAACGGGCCCATCCATCTCCTCCAATCTGTGACATATTGCGTCCTTTCTCGACCTCCATAGTGTACAGCCCCCCAGGAGCCTCAAATGTCATAGTGTCTCCTGTCAGTTTGTTGAATTTCAACCTCACATTGCATGGGACGATCTGTGTAAAATAAGCAAAATGACACAATGCAGTAATGCCAACACTAAAAATAAAATAGTTATTACATTTCCTCTAATTTCTTACCGCCGCATGACGAAAACTCGGCTGGAAATAGATGCCGAACAGCTTGCCAGTTGCAAGGCTACTGGCGCATCTTGACTTGCACAGTCGACATAGTGGTGATGGTGGTGGCGCCATTTTTCCTAAAGCAATATGAGCAAAGGATTAACGATCAACTAAATCAAAATGTTCTAAGTGAACTAAATCAACTAGCCTACTAAATCAACTAAATCAAAATGTTCTAAATCAACTAAATCAACTAGCCTACTAAATCAACTAAATCAAAATGTTCTAAGTCAACTAAATTAACTAGCCTACTAAATCAACTAAATCAAAATGTTGCATATGAACTAGCCTACTAAATCAACTAAATCAAAATGTTCTAAGTCAACTAAATCAACTAGCCTACTAAATCAACTAAATCAAAATGTTCTAAATCAACTAAATCAAGTATCCTACTAAATCAACTAAATCAAAATGTTCTAAATCAACTAAATGAACTAGCCTACTAAATCAACTAAATCAAAATGTTCTAAGTCAACTAAATCAATTAAATGAACTAGCCTACTAAATCAACTAAATCAAAATGTTCTAAGTCAACTAAATCAACTAGCCTACTAAATCAACTAAATTATATCAACTAAATCAAAATGTTGCATATGAGCAGGAGGGAGAAGGAGGGGCGACTCGAGGAGGGAGAAGAGAGTAGGATGGAGTAGGAAGGCGGAGCGAGGAGGGGCCGGCCGGCGCGGCCAGTTGAGGGAGGACGGAGGAGGAAGGCGGAGCGAGGAGGGGCCGGCCAGTGGCCAGTTGAGGGAGGACGGAGGAGGAAGGCGGAGCGAGGAAGGGCCGGCCAGCGGCGAGTGGAGAGGGAGGACGGAGGAGGAGGCCGGTACCGAGTCCAGCAAGGAGGAGGAGGTGACGGCGCGCGGCGCAGACGGAGGAGGGGCGACGGGAGTGGACCGGCGCGCGGCGCAGACGGAGGATTGAGTGTGTGACTGTGTGAGTGGATCGGATAGAGGAGATGAGGGTGGGAGATGAATGGCTTAGCAGTAGCGCGCTGTAGGAAAAGACGCTACTGCTAAGCTAACTAGCAGCAGCGCCTTTCACAATAAAGCGCTACTGCTATGTGTCAGCATGTAAAAATAGACTTTGTTCAATATATCAAAAATACATTGATCATCAACGATCTTTTTGTGTACAATATGATTTGTCAATATGAGTCCTCACCGGTTTAGGAACAGGTGAAGACTCATATTGCAGCCACAAATTCTACACATAGAGTTCAATGAAGACCAAGTTCTTGTCAAAGTTTGAGAAGTAACATATTTAAGGTGGTCGAAACTCTCTTCACGGAGCGAGGTGGGACTAAATTTTTGTAGGAAACTTAGCAGTAGCGCTTATCTGAGAAATGCGCGACTACTATGCTACGTAGCAGTAGCGTGTGTCGCTATAATGCGTTGCTGCTATAACTAGCCTCGCGGCGGCCTCGTGGGAATTATGGCAGCAGCACGTCTTTGAGCGGGCGCGCTACTGCTATATTTGTTTCAGCAGCGAGTTTCGGCTGGGCACGCTACTGCTAATTAGCAGCAGGGACTTATTTTAAAGCACGCTGCTAATAAGATTATGTGTATAGGTTTTTCCCTAGTAGTGTGACAGAAGCTTAAACCCGAGTAAGGGGATTGTGGCGTATGGGATAAAGGGGACCTGATGCTTTAATTCTATGGTTGGGTTTTACCTTAATGATCTTTAGTAGTTGCGGATGCTTGCTAGAGTTCCAATCATAAGTGCATATGATCCAAGAAGAGAAAGTATGTTAGCTTATGCATCTCCCACATCAAACTTGCTATCGGTCTAGTAAAGTAGTCAATTGCTTAGGGACAATTCCAAAATTCCTACCACCACTTTTCCGCACTCTATATTTACTTTATTGCATCTTTATCTAAACAGCCCCTACTTTTTATTTATGTGTTCTTTATTATCTTGCAAACCTATCCAACAACACCTGCAAAGTACTTCTAGTTTCATTCTTGTTCTAGGTAAAGCGAACACTAAGCGTGCGTAGAGTCGTATCAGTGGAAGATAGGACTTGAGAGGGTATTTGTTCTACCTTTAGCTCCCCATTGGGTTCGACACTCTTACTTATCGAAAGAGGCTACAATTATCCCCTACACTTGTGTGTTATCAGCGAAATTGGCCCTGGCGTTCTTGCCCTTGACGGCAGCCCTCCAGTTCTCCTCTTCACCGATTCTGCGTCCATCTTGGCGAGTTCCTCCGGCGTGAACTCCGACCGCGGCTTCCTTGCACCCTTGGTCACCTTCTTCGTCACCTTTGCGGGCGGATCAACGGCCAGGCCGCCGGAATTAAGCAGGGCGTCGTCCATGGACGGGGGAGGGTGGGGGACGGGACGTGGGAGTGTTTGGGGGGAAATGAAGCCAAATGGGGCGCTGGGGGTTTTGCTTTGTGCCACTGACGGGCGGGCCAGGGGACGACATGCGCGTTGTTGTGGAACATAGTAATTTCAAAATTTTCCTACGCACACGCAAGATCATGGTGATGCATAGCAACGAGCAGGGAGAGTGAGTCCACGTACCCTCATAGACCGAAAACGGAAGTGCTGGCACAACGCGGTTGATGTAGTCCTACGTCTTCACGACCCGACCGATCCAAGTACCGAACATACGACACCTCCGAGTTCAGCACACGTTCAGCTCAATGACATCCTGCGAACTCCGATCCAGCAGAGCTTCACGGGAGAGTTCTGTCAGCACGACAGCGTGATGACGGTGATGATGTTGCTACCGATGCAGGGCTTCGCCTAAGCACCACTACGATATGATGACCGAGGTGGAATATGGTGGAGGGGGGCACCGCACATGGCTGGGAGAGATGAACAGATCAACTTGTGTGTCATGGGGTGCCTCTAGCCTTAGTATATAAAGGAGGAGAGGAGGGGAGAGGCCGGCCCTCTCTATGGAGCGCCCTGGGGAGTCCTACTCCCACCGGGAGTAGGATTCCCCCCCTTCCATGTAGTAGGAGTAGGAGTCAAGGAAAGGGAAAAGAGAAGAGAAGGAAGGAGGGGGCGCAGCCCCTCCCCCTAGTCCAATTAGGAGTAGGCCTTGGGGGGAGCGCAGCCTCCCCTCTCTCTTTCCCCTAAAGCCCAATATGGCCCATATACTCCCCGGCGAATTCCCGTAACTCTCCGGTACTCCGATAAATATCCGAATCACTCGGAACCTTTTCGATGTCCGAATATAGTCGTCCAATATATCGATCTTTACATCTCGATCATTTCGAGACTCCTCGTCATGTCCCTGATCTCATCCGGGACTCCAAACTACCTTCGGTACATCAAAACACATAACTCATAATATAAATCGTCACCGAACGTTAAGCGTGCGGACCCTACGGGTTCGAGAACTATGTAGACATGACCGAGACTCGTCTCCGGTCAATAACCAATAGCGGAACGTGGATGCTCATATTGGCTCCTACATATTCTACAAAGATCTTTATCGGTCAAACCGCATAACAACATAAGTTGTTCCCTTTGTCATCGGTATGTTACTTGCCCGAGATTTGATCGTTGGTATCTCAATACCTAGTTCAATCTCGTTACCGGCAAGTCTCTTTATTCGTTCTGTGATGCATCATTCCGCAACTAACTCATTAGTCACATTGCTTGCAAGGCTTATAGTGATGTGCATTACCGAGAGGGCCCAGAGATACCTTTCCGACAATTAGAGTGACAAATCCTAATCTTGATCTATGCCAACCCAACAAACACCATAGGAGACACCTGTAGAGCACCTTTATAATCACCCAGTTATGTTGTGACGTTTGGTAGCACACAAAGTGTTCCTCTAGTATTCGGGAGTTGCATAATCTCATAGTCATAGGAACATGTATAAGTCATGAAGAAAGCAATAGCAACATACTAAACGATCAAGTGCTAAGCTAACGGAATGGGTCAAGTTAATCACATCATTCTCTAATGATGTGATCCCGTTAATCAAATGACAACTCATGTCTATAGCTAGGAATCTTAACCATCTTTGAATCAACGAGCTAGTCAAGTAGAGGCATACTACTGACACTCTATTTGTCTATGTATTCACACATGTATCAAGTTTCCGATTAATAAAATTTTGGCATGAATAAAAAACATTTATCATGAAATAAGGAAATAAATAATAACTTTATTATTGCCTCTAGGGCATATTTCCTTCACGCGCGTCCCGCCCGTCCGTGCCTGTCCGTTTCACCCCAAAAGTGGCGCAAAGTTGGGCCGAGGATGGTGAAGGAAATATGCCCTAGAGGCAATAATAAAGTTATTATTTATTTTCTTATTTCATGATAAATGTTTATTATTCATGCTAGAATTGTATTAACCGGAAACTTAGTACATGTGTGAATACATAGACAAACAAAGTGTCACTAGTATGCCTCTACTTGACTAGCTCGTTGAATCAAAGATGGTTAAGTTTCCTAGCCATGGACATGAGTTGTCATTTGATTAACGGGATCACATAATTAGAGAATGATGTGATTGACTTGACCCATTCCATTAGCTTAGCACTTGATCGTTTAGTATGTTGCTATTGCTTTCTTCATTACTTATACATGTTCCTATGACTATGAGATTATGCAACTCCCGATTACCAGAGGAACACTTTGTGTGCTACCAAACGTCACAACGTAACTGGGTGATTATAAAGGTGTTCTACAAGTGTCTCCGATGGTACTTGTTGAGTTGGCATAGATCAAGATTAGGATTTGTCACTCCAATTGTCAGAGAGGTATCTCTGGGCCCTCTCGGTAATGCACATCACTATAAGCCTTGCAAGCATTGTGACTAATGAGTTAGTTGCGGGATGATGTATTACGGAACGAGTAAAGAGACTTGCCGGTAACGAGATTGAGCTAGGTATTGAGATACCGACAATCGAATCTCGGGCAAGTAACATACTGATGACAAAGGGAACAACGTATGTTGTTATGCGCTTTGACCGATAAAGATCTCCGTAGAATATGTGGGAGCCAATATGAGCATCCAGGTTCCTCTATTGGTTATTGACCGGAGACGTGTCTCGGTCATGTATACATAGTTCTCGAACCCGTAGGGTCCGCACGCTTTAAGTTCGGTGACGATTTATATTATGAGTTATGTGTTTTGATGTACCGAAGGTAGTTTAGAGTCCCGGATGAGATCGGGGACATGACGAGGAGTCTCGAAATGGCCGAGACGTAAAGATCGACATATGGATGACTATACTCGGACATCAGAAAGGTTCCGAGTGATTCGGGTATTTATCAAAGTACCAGAGAGTTACGGGAATTCGTCGGGGAGTATATGGGCCTTATTGGGCTTTAAGGGAGAGAGAGAGAGAGGCAGCCCGCCCCCCAAGGCCTAGTCCGAATTGGACTAGGGGGGCGGCACCCCCTCCTTCCTTCTCTTCTCTCTTCCCTTTCCTTGACTCCTACTCCTACTACATGGAAGGGGGGAATCCTACTCTCGGTGGGAGTAGGACTCCCCAGGGCGCGCCATAGAGAGGGCCGGCCCCTCCCCTCCTCCACTCCTTTATATACGGGGAGGGGGGGCACCCCATAGACACACAAGTTGATCATTGATCTTTAGCCGTGTGCGGTGCCCCCCTCAACCATAATCCACCTCGGTCATATCGTAGCGGTGCTTAGGCAAAGCCCTGCGTCGGTAGCTTCATCAACATTGTCATCACGCCGTCGTGCTGACGGAACTCTCCCTCGAAGCTCTACTGGATCGTGAGTTCGTGGGACGTCACCGAGCTGAATGTGTGCAGATCGTGGAGGTGGCGTACGTTCGGTACTTGGATCAGTCGATCGTGAAGATGTACGACTACATCAACCGCGTTATCATAACGCTTCCGCTTACGGTCTACGAGGGTACGTGGACGACACTCTCCCCTCTCGCTGCTATGCATCACCATGATCTTGCGTGTGCATAGGAAATATTTGAAATTACTACGTTCC
Organism: Triticum timopheevii; assembly: GCA_963921465.1. NCBI lineage: Eukaryota > Viridiplantae > Streptophyta > Magnoliopsida > Poales > Poaceae > Triticum > Triticum timopheevii. The sequence goes on from OY997264.1 coordinate 83,383,722, forward strand.
CCAACAGATGGGTCGAAAGCGGACGGAAAATGAACGAAAGTTTGTTTGCGCCCCCGTGCTTGGCCGTCTGGTTTGTCCGTTTTGCCCCAAACGGACGCACCCAGACAGGATGGGGTCGCGTGCTGGAGTTGGCCTCAGTGCGTGCATGCCTTCTCTGACGACGACAATTTTGTTTGCGCTCGCAAGAACTGTCTTCCATCATACTCTACTCCTTGCGCGAGAGTTATGGATACAGGTCGTCGACCAACAGATGGCACGACACATCCTGCTTACGCACTGCACCAAACAGGAAAACAGTTCGGCAATGAAACATCAAAATCTCGACCACCGCTGTCGTCCCATGGCAGCCCACGACGGCAAGGCGATCATATTGTTCACCATACCCGGCTCGCACTCAGCAGCTCAGCAGCCCCCTGTTGATCTTGCTCTCCTATTATAGTTGACTAGTCGAGTCGAGGTTCTGTCCTAGTTTTTGGTCCAGGTTCGTTGCACTTCTCCGTCCCGCCCGGCCCAGTGCTCTTGCGCGAGAGGCCCGGGAGGCGACGTTCACGCCGCCGGTAGATGCGCACACCCTAGGAGTTGTTGACGATGGCGATTATTGCCTCGAGTTGGCAAGAATTCTTCCCTTCCACCGTATTGTACAGAGCAGGTCCGCCGACCAGTTCGCAGTTACCGCCACACTTGCAGTGTCATGGCATGCTGCTTTAACACGAACGAAAGAAAAGAAAAACCAAACCAATTCGCCATTGGAAGTTTGAAACAAGAAATCTCCGGCCACACGCACCCTCGGCGGCGGCGACATGCCGGCACCGGCACGGCACGGCGACGCGATATGATATCCCCGACCCGGCTCGCCCTCGGCAGCTTTTACCCAATAGGAATGAAGATACATGTCACCTCGTTTTTTATGATTTTCCTATTCCTATGATATTTCTATCTTATGAACCAAGAGTAAATAGCATAAAACTACTACTTTACAGGTTAGGGTTTGAAAAAACTACTGGTTTTTAGTTTTTCTCAGATAACTACCAAATGGGCGGTCGACTATTTCAAAAACCCCAAATGACCGTTGTTTAAAAATTAAACCTATTTATGACAGGTCGGGCCCGCACATAAACAATCTATTTGTTTGACCATTAACTAACATGTGGGGCCCACATCTAAGCTTCCTCTTCCTCTTCCCTTTCTTCTTCCTCTCTTCCTGAGCCCTCTGGCTCTTCTTTCCTCTCCACTCCTCTCCTCCGGTGATATCTCTCCCGAGCCGGCGACCCTCTCTCCTCCTTAGCAGGCGACCCTCCCATCCCCTCCCTAGTTGGCGAAGCTCCAGTTATTGGAGGTGGCGACGGGGAGGCATGATAGAGGTCGTACGAAGCTCGAGGGCCTTCCGACGGCCGTGCCAGAGGCCGGCCTCATCCGTGGCAGCGGGAGGCACACACTCGAGCAGCAGCGCAGGACATCCGCGTCGTCGTCAGCGGTGAGCTTGAGGAGGCCGGCAAAGGCGTCTACGGCGACCACTGCATTCTTCTTGTGCGTGGCGGCGGACGCATAAACGATGAAAGGGGCAAGGCAGAGTGCCATGGCCAAGAGCAGCGACAGCGGCCGACAAGGAGTGGACCCAGCCCGTCGTCCGCCCAGAGAAGCACCTCCTTCGCGCCAAGGAACGCGGCGGTGCCTCCTTCCACCTGGCCCGTGACCTGGCCGCCGGCGAGCTGTCGGCGCCGTCGGGCGTGTCTTCTCCTCTGGTCCTGATTGCTTTTTCTGAAAAGATTCAGGGACCCAATTGCTTTTTTAGAAAACTTTTAGGGACCTAATTGCTTTTTCATTTTTTACAGAATAAGGGCCCCACATGTAAGTTAACGGTCAAACTAAACAGTCAAACAAACGGTTATCTTACGTGTTGGCCCCAGCTGTCATAATCATGATCAATTGATAAGCACTCGGCGATTTGTGTTTTTTGAAACAGCCGACCCTTGACTTGGTAGTTATCTAAGAAAAATTAAAAACCGATAGTTTTTTGAAAGCCTAGCCTGTAAAATAATAGTTTTATGCTATTTACTCTATGAACCAAAGAAGGCATAATAAGCTTAACACCGGGCAACTGTGGTAATGCATGATGCCATGTAGTACAAATTTTTTATATGTGCGCGCATCATAGGAATATATAAATCGATGGAATATGGATTCGGTTAAGTAGCATTGTTTGCTAGTACTCCCTCTGTCCCAGTGTTAAAAACGTTCTTATATTATGGGATGAAGGGAGTAGTACTTTTATTAGCTTGCTACTACTGGCAGCCAGTTTATATTGCCCGTTGAGGTAAACTGTCGATTCACTTTCAGGGCGTCAATCACCATCACTTTGGCGACTCAACTCTTATTATATTCCCCGGGACGATACGCAGAAGATCATACAGGAAAGCTAACCAGCTTTCATCGAAGAAGAAGATCTACTCTGAACTCTTCTCCCGGATAAAAAAAAAATAGGGAAACGGTTGGGGCCGGCGCACCGGCGGAAGATTGGGCCGGTCTCCCTCTTCCTCGCGTCACTTCGCGCACATCTCGCGCAGCTCGCCGGGGCGCGCGCCGCCCTCTTCTTCTGCCCCCTCCTCCCCACCCCTTCCCCATCCCTTCCCCCTCCCTCCCCCCCCCCCCCCCCCGCCACTGGTTGCAGCACCGCGCCTTCCCTCCCCGCTCGAAGCTGCCATGGATGTGCACGGTGACCATTCCATCTCGCCGGCGACCGAGGGGCGGTGACCACGGGAGATGCTGCAACCGGGGGCGATGGGGTGCTACCACGGCGACGCCTACCTCGCATGCATCAGAGCTCTACCTACTTCGCCGGAGCCATGGCAGACTACACCCCACGGCGATTTTTTGATGAAACCAGTTGTAGCAAATTCAACTGCCGGTGGTAGCAAAAATCTACTACGGTTGCAGCAAAACGGTGTCATCGTCATCGCGGGGTCGCAGCTGAGATAAGGAGTTTGAAGCTTTTTTCAATGCGGTTGTAACTTTTATAACTGTCGGTTGCAACTTTTTGTTTTTCGTCCATGGCTTCGTTTCCACGGTTGAAACTTTTTTTATACTTGGATGAAGCTTTTTTCATCGCACCGGTGTGCTCGCTGGACCGGCCGAAACGTTCGGCCGGCGCACCGGCGCCTAGCATCGCCCAAAAAAATATGCACAACCATACAGGCTAGAATACTAATAGTCCAGATCAGTAAAGTGCAGAGTATATGTGAGCAGAATCAGCCGATCACTGAGCCAGATTTTCAGCCAATCTGCGGTGGACTGATCAGGAGTTCATGCATGTGGGTGCACTGGGGAGGCAATAATTGAACGGGTCGAGGGAGCCTATAAGTTTTCCCACTGATCGTCATTCGCGCGCCAATGATGGGAGGTCATGTGACAGGCCGACAAGGACTTACGGCCTTGTTAAGGAAAAAAGGACCTGTTGCTATACCACATTATTTTAGTGCAATAATGCGCGCAGGAAATGAAGTTGGGTGACCTGAGAAGAGAACGACGAAAGGAAGTTGGTGGCTGGGTCCTTGAAAGATTGCCACAACAGGTACTACGTAATACGCATTATTTCCTCCGTCGCTTCCGAGTGTCTTGTTGTCCTCTAGGTCGTCGCTTTCTGTCCATGTTAGTGATATAGTATTGTTTAGGGGTGATTGATCAATCTGTATTTATTTCTGGTTGATTTGATCGGGACTGTTGTTTTGGATTCATGGCCACGAACGAGGAATCATGTGCGTCCAGTGAAATTACGCCACGGAGAGCATCTTCCATTGGAAAAAAGGACAGCCATGAGGGGTGTTTGTTTCCATGGACTTTTGTGTGTAGGGACTAGAAAAAGTCCCTCTTAAAAACTTTTTTACCAAATGGGAGGGACTTTTTAGATACTAAACTAGACATTTGGGACTAAATGAAGAAGACTCTCAAGGAGAGTTTTTTGGGGGGACTTTTTGAGACTTTTCCAACAATGCCCCTCCATGCATCCATTGGCCCGCTACCCCATGTTGTTGTTTGATTGTTATTTTTCTATATACTAAGGGCAACATGGTCATTTAATAACCTCTAGGAAGAGACTAGGGACATTTTAGTCTCTGCAAACAAACAGGGAGGGACTTTTTAGAGACTAGAGACTTTTTAGTTGGGACTAGAAAAGGTCCTAGGACTTATGAACCAAATAGGACCTAATTGTACTGAATAATGCACCGGTCGGCAATTGAACACCCCCGGTGGACCGGTGGCGGAGCACGGCCGGACCCGGACGGACGGCGGGGCATCTTCACGGCGGTCCCGTCGTCCGCGTTGACGCACATGGAGTCGATACGGCGCCGGTGGTACCAAGCGGAGGCCTTGTATTCTAGGAGTAGGTGGAAAAAAAATTATATGAGACTAGGTCTCATATAAAGCAGGTGAGACCCGCCTTGATGGATGACACGTGGCATTCACAAATCACAAAGCATGTAATCTCTCCCCCCTGATTTCAAGTGGGGGTGGGGTAGATGCTTTGTATTTATGAATGCTATGTGTCATTCATCAGGATGGGTCTCACATGCTAACCCGTGAGACCTGGTCTCATAGAATTCTTTTCCGGAGTAGGTAGACCAGCTACGCTACGTTATCATGCCTGCACAGTTCATTCATGATTCGTGGGAGGAGAGATCAGACCTAGTAGGCAGCCTATAGCCGAAGCGCACACGGCACAGATGATCGGTACGCGCACTGATTACAGCAAGCCAACGACCAGCCAGGACCGTTAGGTGCCGGAGAAGGATCCCATGGAAAATGCTCTGTTTTGGCAGGCCAAGCTGCTAGCACGATTGAGCAGTCACGGCTGCAGTTGAGGAACCGAACGTCTTTCCTTTTCTTGCGCTGGATTTGACAAGGTAAAAGATTCTTTCATTCATGCCGTCAGGCCAACTCCAGCGCACGACCCCAAACGGATGTCCGTTTTATCCGGATTATGTCTGTTTGGGTATGGTAATAGGGTCGTATCCGGACCTTTTCTAGTATGTGGTGGCCGTGCGCCCAACGCGCGGACGCATCTTTTGGCCCCATCCTGTCTGCCTCCATTTTCAAACGCCAGCATTCGAAAATAGCACGCCCTAGTTCAGGTCAGCGGCCCTAGCTGACGCCGGCAACAGAGCCAGCGGCCTACACGTCCTTGCCGGCAACACATCCAACGGCCTACATGTCCTCGCCGGCAACACAACCAGCCTACAAAATGAATGGTTTTATCGCCGGCAACACAGGCAGCGGCCGGCAATACAACCAGCCTCCAAAATGAATGTGTTTCTCGCCGGCACACAGCCAGCGGCCGGCACCCATGTCAGCCTTCAAAAAAGAACGGCCACGGCCGATCAGACGACCTAGTTCATGTCGTCAGCGTCGAACATCTCCTTCTGCCTGGCCTCAAACCAGCTCATCGTCTTCTCGCTCATCTTGGTCAAGTCCACGCTCATGGTTGCAAGGGCCACCTCCTTTGCTTTGGTTGCAGCATTGATGGCCTCGATGTCGAGCTGCCTCTGCCTCGCCATGACATTGGCGGCCTCGATGTCGAGCTGCCTTTGCCAGGTCGCCTCCTCCATGTCGATCTTCCTCTTCTTGGTCGCCTCCTCCATCTCAAGCTTCTTCCTTTGAAGCTCTAGGTATAGCTTCATTTCCTCCTCCTTGCTTTGTCGCTTTTTCTCGTCCCTCACATCCTTTTGAGACATCATGCCGTGCAAAGTCTCATGCAAGGCCATAGATGACGCATCACGTATGTCGTCCACCTTGGAGTTGGTCTTGCCCCTCGGCATCTTCAACGCCTCACCATCTCCACCTCCGACAAACACGACCACCTTCTTGCCTCTCTTCCTTTGAACTTTGCGGTATTGATCTTTGAACTTTGAGCAATTGTTGATGAGCATCCAACAATGCGTATGAGTGAATGGCTTGTCATTGTGTCGGGCCTTGAATGCTTCCAAAGATTGAAATGCCTACACCACATGATCAACAACAAATGAACATCCAAACATATACAAAGCCGAAGTCTCATGGCCATAGCAAAGAAAGAACTAGGATGAGGAGAGCATACCAAGTCCCCAATGCCGAGACCACTCATGGGCCGTGCTTCAACGCTCTCAAGTGCGGCACAATACTTGTTGCACTCTTGTTGGATGAACAACCACCTCTTTTGAATCGAGGTGATGCCACGGTTGCTCGTAATTTGGTAGGTCTCAAACAACTTTCTTTCATGGAATGTTTTGTGGACTCTCGCCCAAAAAAGAAGGCCCTTTTGTTGTGCACCGGCCCTCGGATCTTGGCTAATCTCCATCCAACATTGGCAAATCAACTTGTCCTCGTCTTGTGAATATGAATCCGTGCGAATGCTCTTCTTCCTCTTTTGTGCTTTCGCTCTTTGGGTGAGCTCATCGATGAACAATGGCTCGCCCGAAATATCAATATCAATGCCATCTTCTTCATCACCATCACCTTCGCAATAGCTGTGATCGTCTTCATGGCATGAGTCACCATCGTTGTAGTCCGCATGGCCGTGGGCCTCTTCATCCGCAACGTACTGGGCGCGGACATCCTGACTTTGGGTCTCGTCGGGATCGTAAGCAACGCCATGCCCACCCTCGTAGATCACTTGCTCCATGAACTGGTTGTAGAAGAGGTCATCGACTGTTGGTGTTGGTGTTGCCATTTCGTCGAACAGGATGCGGGGCAACGGCATGGTGCCCGTAAACGGTGGTCGTGCTTGCTTTCTTTGCATCTCCACGGACATCCGGCCGCCGCTGCTGGATGATACGTCCATTTTGCATCATGCTTTTATATCGATATTTATTGCATTGTGGTCTGTTATTACACGTCATGTCACAATACTTATGGGTATTCTCTCTTATTTTACAAGGTTTATCATGAAGAGGGAGAATGCCGGCATTTGGGATTCTGGCTGGAAAAGGAGCAAATATTGGAACCCTATTCTGCACAGCTCCAAAAGTCCTGAAACTCCACGAAAGTCATTTTTGGAATTAATAAGAACTATTGAGCAAAGAAAGTACCAGAGGGAGCCCACACCCTGGCCACGAGGGTGGGAGCGCACCCCCCCCCCCTACTGGGCGCGCCCCCTGTCTCGTGGGCCCCCTGGTGGCCCTCTGGTGCCCATCTTCTGCTATATGAAGTCTTTTACCCTGAAAAAAATCATAAGCAAGCTTACGGGATAAAACTCCGCTGCCACAAGGCGGAACCTTGGCAAAACCAATCTAGGGCTCCGGCGGAGCTGTTCTACCGGGGAAACTTCCCTCCGGGAGGGGGAAATCATCACCATCATCATCACCAACAATCCTCTCATCGGGAGGAGGTCAATCTCCATCAACATCTTCACCAGCACCATCTCCTCTCAAAACCCTAGTTCATCTCTTGTATCCAATCTTGTATCAAAACCACAAATTGGTACCTGTGGGTTGCTAGTAGTGTTGATTACTGCTTGTAGTTGATGCTAATTGGTTTACTTGGTGGAAGATCATATGTTCAGATCCTTAATGCATATTAATACTCCTATGATCATCAACATGAATATGCTTTGTGAGTAGTTACGTTTGTTCATGAGGACATGGGTGAAGTCTTGCTATTAGTAGTCATGTGAATTTGGTATTCGTTCGATATTTTGATGAGATGTATGTTGTCTCTCCTCTAGTGGTGTTATGTGAACGTCGACTACATGACACTTCACCATTATTTGGGCCTAGAGGAAGGCATTGGGAAGTAATAAGTAGATGATGGGTTGCTAGAGTGACAGAATCTTAAACCCTAGTTTATGCGTTGCTTCGTAAGGGGCTGATTTGGATCCACTAGTTTCATGCTATGGTTAGGTTTACCTTAATACTTCTTTTGTAGTTGCGGGTGCTTGCAATAGGGGTTAATCATAAGTGGGATGCTTGTCCAAGAAAGGACAATACCCAAGCACCGGTTCACCCACATATCAAATTATCAAAGTACCGAACGCGAATCATATGAGCGTGATGAAAACTAGCTTGACGATAATTCCCATGTGTCCTCGGGAGCGCTTTTCTCATTATAAGAAATTATCCAGGCTTGTCCTTTGCTACAAAAAGGATTGGGCCACCTTGCTGCACCTTATTTACTTTCATTGCTTGTTACCCATTACAAATTATCCTATCACAAAACTATCTCTTACCTACAATTTCAGTGCTTGCAGAGAACACCTTACTAAAAACCGCTTGTCATTTCCTTCTGCTCCTCATTGGGTTCGACACTCTTACTTATCAAAAGGACTACGATAGATCCCCTATTCTTGTGGGTCATCACTGGACCCTGGTTTGACGTTGAGGTCAATGAAGGCCAAGAGACGCGGGGTGGACGGCGCGATCACGCCAACGTCCGGCGAGCCTGAAAAACGGGTGTGGCCATCGTGCCTTGGCGGTGGAAAACCGGGTGACATAGGTGTGGTCCGCGACGTCAGCGACGAGCAATGCTGAGGCCTGGCGACTGATGTCTACTACGCAACCTTCTCCTTGTTGACGTTTTTGGGCCTTCAAGTGCAGAGATTTGTAGGACAGTAGCAAATTTCCCACTTTAGTGGATGACCTAAGGTTTATCATTCCGTGGGAGGCGTAGGATGAAGATGGTCTCTCTCAAGCAACCCTGCAACCAAATAACAAAGAGTCTCTTGTGTCCCCAACACACCCAATACAATGGTGAATTCTATAGGTGCACTAGTTCGGCGAAGAGATGGTGATACAAGTGCAATATGGATGGTAGATATGAGTATTTGTAATCTGAAAATGTAAAAACAGCAAGGTAACAAGTGGTAGAAGTGAGCGTAAATGGTATTGCAATGGTAGCAAACAAGGCCTAAGGTTCATACTTTCACTAGTGCAAGTTCTCTCAACAATAATAACATTATTGGATCATATAACTATCCTTCAACATGCAACAAAGAGTCACTCCAAAGTCACTAATAGTGGAGAACAAACGAAGAGATTATGGTAGGGTACGAAACCACCTCAAAGTTATTCTTTATGATCGATCTATTCAAGAGTCCGTGGTAAAATAACACGAAGCTATTCTTTCCGCTCGATCTATCCTAGAGTGCGTACTAGAATAACACCTTAAGACACAAATCAACCAAAACCCTAATGTCACCTAGATACTCCAATGTCACCTCAAGTATCCGTGGGTATGATTATATGATATGCATCACACAATCTCAGATTCATCTATTCAACCAACACAAAGTACTTCAAAGAGTGCCCCCAAAGTTTCTACCGGAGAGTCAAGACGAAAACGTGTGCCAACCCCTATGCATAAGTTCACTGAACCCGCAAGTTGATCACCAAAACATACATCAAGTAGATCACATGAATATCCCATTGTCACGACAGATAAGCACATGCAAGACATACATAAAGTGTTCTCAAATCCTTAAAGACTCAATCCGATAAGATAACTTCAAAGGGAAAACTCAATCCATTACAAGAGAGTAGAGGGGAAGAAACATCATAAGATCCAACTATAATAGCAAAGCTCGCGGTACATCAAGATCGTGCCAAATCAAGAACACGAGAGAGAGGGAGGGAGAGAGAGAGAGAGAGATCAAACACATAGCTACATGTACATACCCTCAGCCTTGAGGGTGAACTACTCCCTCCTCATCATGGAGAGCGCGGGGATGATGAAGATGGCCACCGGTGAGGGATCCCCCTCCGGCAGGGTGCCGAAATAGGGTCCCGATTGGTTTTTAGCGGCTATAGAGGCTTGCGGCGGCAGAACTCCCAATCTATTGTGCTCTCGGATGTTTTCAGGGTATATGAGTATATATAGGCGAAAGAAGCCGGTCAGGAGAGCCACGAGGGGCCCACAAGTGTGGGGGCGCGCCCTTGGAGGTAGGGCGCGCCCTGGACCCTCGTGGCCACCTTGTTGCTTCCCTGACGTCCACTCCAAGTCTCCTGGATTGCATTTGTTCCAAAACGATTCTCTCGAAGGTTTCATTCCGTTTGCACTCCGTTTGATATTCCCTTTCTGAGAAACACTAAAATAGGCAAAAAAAACAGCAATTTGGATTGGGCCTCCGATTAATAGGTTAGTCCCAAAAATAATTTAAAAGTCTATAGTAAAGCCCATTAAACATCCAAAATGGATAATATAATAGCATGGAACAATCATAAATTATAGATACATTGGAGGCGTAGAGCCTGTGCTCGCTGGGCCGACGGCCGCACCAAAGAAACCCGCCGAACGGCAAAGGGCAAGCATTAGGAGGGTGTGGGCCTTGTTGACGATGGCCTCCTTCTCGTCGACCTCGGCCTTGCGCCGCGCGGCCTCCACCGCATCGCCCTCGGCGGAGAACTTGGCCGCAGCGGTCTTGCCCTTGACGGACACCCTCCGGTTCCTCCTCTTCGCCGATTCCGCGTCCATCTTGGCGAGCTCCTCCGGTGTGCACTCCGACCGCGGCTTCCTTGCACCCTTGGCCGCCTTCTTCTTCACCTTTGTGGGTGGGTCGACGACCATGCTGCCGAAATTTGACAGGGCATCGGCCATGGAACGGGGAGGGTGGGGGCGGGACGTGGGAGGGTTTGGGGGGAAATGGCACCAAATGCAGGGGTTTTTGCTTTGTGCCACTAACGGGCGGGCCAGGGGAGGACATGCACGTGCGTCCCGCCCGTCTGCACGCTGTCCATTTCAACCCAAAAGTGGAGCAAAGTTGGGCAGGGGATGGGTCGAAAGTAGTCAAAAAACGGACAAAAGTCTTTTTGCGCCCGCGCGCTAGGTCGTCTGGTTTGTCCGTTATGCCCCAAACGGACGCACCCGGACAGGATGGGGTCACGCGCTGGAGTTGGCCTTAGTGCGTGCTCTCCTTCTCTAATGACGACAATTTTATTTGCGCCCGCAAGAACTTTCTTCCACCATACTCTACTCTTTGCGCCAGAGTTATGGATACAGGTCGCCGGCCACCAGATGGCACGACACATCTAGCTTACGCACTGCACCAAACATGTAAACAGTTCGGTGATGAAACATCAAAATCTCGACCACCGCTGCTGTCCGCCGGCAGGCTGCAGCGGCAAGGGGATCATATTGTTCACCATACCCGGCTCACACTCGCAGCTCAGCAGCCCCCTGTTGATCTTGCTCTCCTACTATAGTTGACTAGTCGAGTCGAGGTTCTGTCCTAGTTTCTGGTCCAGGTTCGTGGTACTTCTCCGTCCCGCCCGACGACCATTCTCGCGGGAGGCGAGGTTCCTGCCGCCGGTAGATGCGCTTGTGCGCGAGCCTTGTGATGACAAGCGGCGATGTTTGTCTCGAGTTGGCAAGAATTCTTCCCTCCCACCATATTGTACACAGCAGGTCCGCCGACCAGTTCGCAGTCACCACCACACTTGCAGTCGTGTTATGCCGCTTTAACACGAACCAAAGAAAAGAAAAACCAAACGAATTCGCCATTGGAAGTTTGAAACAAGAAATCTCTGACCACACACGCCCTCGGCGGCGGCGGCATGCCGGCACTAGTGCGGCACGGTGACGCGGTGTGATATCCCCGACCCGGCTCGCCCTCGACAGATTTTTCCCAATAGGAATGAATATACATGTCACCTCACTTTTTATGATTTTCCAATTCCTATGATATTTCTATCCTATGAACCAAATAAGGCATAATCTTAACACCGGGCAACTGTGGTAATGCATGATGCCAAGTAGTACAAATATTTTAGATGTGCGCGCATCATAGAAATATATAAATCGATGGAATTTGGATTCACTTAAGTAGCATTGTGTCGGTGTACAAAAGTATGGGCTCTTCTGTACCCCTTACTTGTGCACGGGCAGTCGTAGCCACACCTGCGGTAGGGCTTGGTAGGGCAGAAGAAGGCAAAACACAAGACTACCAAGACAGACACTCAAGACAATGAACAAAGAGTAGAGGACAAGCTGGACCTCCCCCGGAAACATCCTTGCCGGGGCGGCTTCTGTAGACCCGGCAAGCTCCTTGCCGAGGCGACCCGCGAAGCACTAGCAAGGCCATCGCCCTTGAGGCTGAGAGCTTTGACACCACCGACAGCGTCAAGGACAAGACTTGGGAACGCATGCATAGTAGCATGCAGATCCTTGTGAAGACTGATGGCCTGCAGGCCCACATGGGACCAGAAGACAAAGCCCCCGGCAAGACCCGTGCCGGGGACGACCGTGAGGCCCCCGGTAAGCCTTGCCGGGGATGATTGCGGGGCCACAGCCAGGCCCGCACCCGACAAGGATTTGCCACCTCATCACCACTCCAGCGCGACGACCAGCTTGCCAACTAAGTAGGCGCCTGCGTGGCGGTATGTAGATCTTCGTGGAGGCTTTACCACCATGCCAACACAACAGATAGCTGGTCAGCGTGGCACTGCATGCCTCGTCAACCTGGACGCGTGTCAAGGCAAGGAAGGGCGGCGACGAACGGGACGACTTCTGTTGTCGTCCCCGGTAAAGTAAGAGGATACGTATGTGATGACCCACAAGTATAGGGGATCTGTCGTAGTCCTTTCGATAAGTAAGAGTGTTGAACCCAATGAGGAGCAGAAGGAAATGATAAGCGGTTTTCAGCAAGGTATTCTCTCCAAGTACTGAAATAAGTGGTAACAGATAGTTTTGTGATAAGGTAAATTGTAACGAGCAACAAGTAACAAAATTTAATAAGGTGCAGCAAGGTGGCCCAATCCTTTTTGTAGCAAAGGACAAGCCTGGACAAACTCTTATAATAGGAAAAGCGCTCCCGAGGACACATGGGAATATCATCAAGCTAGTTTTCATTACGCTCATATGATTCGCGTTCGGTACTTTGATAATTTGATATGTGGGTGGACCGGTGCTTGGGTACTGCCCTTACATGGACAAGCATCCCACTTATGATTAACCTCTATTGCAAGCATCCGCAACTGCAACAAAAGTATTAAGGTAAACCTAACCATAGCATGAAACATGTGGATCCAAATCAGCCCCTTATGAAGCAACGCATAAACTAGGGTTTAAGCTTCTGTCACTCTAGCAACCCATCATCTACTTATTACTTCCCAATGCCTTCCTCTAGGCCCAAATAATGGTGAAGTGTTATGTAGTCGACGTTCACATAACACCACTAGAGGTTAGACAACATACATCTCATCAAAATATCGAACGAATACCAAATTCACATGACTACTAATAGCAAGACTTCTCCCTTGTCCTCAGGAATAAACGTAACTACTCACAAAGCATATTCATGTTCATAATCAGAGGGGATATAATGTGCATAAAGGATCTGAACATATGATCTTCCACCAAATAAACCAACTAGCATCAACTACAAGGAGTAATCAACACTACTAGCAACCTACTAGCACCAATCCCGGACTTGGAGACAAGAATTGGATACAAGAGATGAACTAGGGTTTGGAGATGAGATGGTGCTGGTGAAGATGTTGATGGATATTTCCCTCTCCCGATGAGAGGAGCGTTGGTGATGACGATGGTGATGATTTCCCCCTCCCGGAGGGAAGTGTCCCCGGCAGAACAGCTCTGCCGGAGCCCTAGATTGGTTCCGCCAAGGTTCCGCCTCGTGGTGGCGGAGTCTCGTCCCGAAAGGTTGCTTATGATTTTTTTTCTCATCGAAAGACTTCATATAGGAGAAGATGGGCGTCGGAGAGCCACCAGGGGGCCCACGAGGTAGGGGGCGCGCCCAGGGGGGAGGGGCGCGGCCCCCACCATCGTGAGCAGGGTGTGGGCCCCCTGGCCTTCATCTTTGGCGACAATTTTTCTTTATTTAATTTAAGATATTCCATGGAGTTTCAGGACTTTTGGAGTTGCACAGGATAGGTCTCCCATATTCACTCCTTTTCCAGCCAGAATTCCAGCTGCCGGCATCCCCCCTCTTCATGTTAAACCTTGTAAAATAAGAGAGAATAGCCATAAGTATTGTGACATAACGTGAAATAACAGCCCATAATGCGATAAATATCGATATAAAAGCATGATGCAAAATGGACGTATCAGTAGGCAGCGCATTAAATGCGTTTGTCCTACGATGTCAGCGATAAGCTCATACACTGTAGGTTGCTTTCTGCCTCCTATGTGCCACTATGGGAACTGATATGTCTCCAACGTATCTATAATTTTTTATTGTTCCATGCTATTATATTACCCGTTTTGGATGTTTATGGGCTTTACTTTACACTTTTAAATCATTTTTGGGACTAACCTACTAACCGGAGGCCGAGCCCAAATTGCAGTTTTCTTTCCTATTTCAGTGTTTCAAAGAAAAGGAATATCAAACGGAGTCCAAATGGAATGAAACCTTCGGGAGCTATATTTTTGGAACAAACGTGATCCAGGGGACTTGGAGTGGACGTCAAGCAACATAGGAGGCGGCCACGAGGGTGCCCGGCGCGCCCCCCACCCTCATGGGCCCCTCGAGCGTCCACCGACCTACTCCTTCCTCCTATATATACCCATGTACCCCGAAAACATCCAGGAGCACCACGAAAACCTAATTCCACCGCCACAACATTCTGTATCCGCGAGATCCCATCTTGGAACCTTCGTCGGTGCTCCGCCGGAGGGGGAATCGACCACGGAGGGCCTCTACATCATCTCCAAGGCCCTTTCGATGAGTTGTGAGTAGTTTACCACAGACCTTCGGGTCCATAGTTATTAGCTAGATGGCTTCTTCTCTCTCTTTGAATCTCAATACAAAGTTCTCCTCGATCTTCTTGGAGATCTATTCGATGTAACTCTTTTTGCAGTGTGTTTGTCGAGATCCGATAAATTGTGGGTTTATGATCAAGTTTATCTATGAGAAATATTTGAATCTCCTCTGAATTCTTTTATGTGTGATTGCTACGTCTTGAGCTTGCGTTGGTTTTCCTCGAAGAGGAGAGGGTGATGCAACAAGTGTAGCGTAAGTATTTCCCTCAGTTTTGAGAACCAAGGAATCAATCCAGTAGGAGGCTCCTCAAAAGTCCCACGCACCTACACAAACAAACTGAGAACTCGCAACCAACGCAATAAAGGGGTTGTCAATCCCTTCACAGCCACTTGCGAAAGTGATATCTAATAAAGATAGTATGATAAGATAAATATATTTTTGGTATTTTATAATATAGATGCAAAAAGTAAAGATGCAAATAAAAGTAAATTAAAAGCAAATATGATAAGAGATAGACCTGGGGGCCATAGGTTTCACTAGAGGCTTCTCTCAAGATAGCATAAGTATTACGGTGGGTGAACAAATTATTGTCGAGCAACTGATAGAAAAGCGCATAGTTATGAGATTATCTAGGCATGATCATGTATATAGGCATCACGTCCATAACAAGTAGACCGACTCCTGCCTACATCTACTACTATTACTCCACACATCGACCTCTATCCAGCATGCATCTAGAGTATTAAGTTCATAAGAACAGAGTGACGCATTAGGCAAGATGACATGATGTAGAGGGATAAACTCATGCAATATGATATAAACCCCATCTTGTTATCCTCGATGGCAACAATACAATACGTGCCTTGCAACCCTTTCTGTCACTGGGTAAGGACACCGCAAGATTGAACCCAAAGCTAAGTACTTCTCCCATGGCAAGAAAGACCAATCTAGTAGGCCAAACCAAACTGATAATTCGAAGAGACTTGCAAAGATAACTCAATCATACATAAAAGAATTCAGAGAAGATTCAAATATTATTCATAGATAAACTTGATCATAAACCCACAATTTATCGGATCTCGACAAACACACCGCAAGAAGAGTTTACATCGAATAGATCTCCACAGCAGAGGGGGAGAACATTGTATTGAGATCCAAAAAGAGAGAAGAAGCCATCTAGCTAATAACTATGGACCAGTTGGTCTGTGGTAAACTACTCACAACTCATCGAAGGGGCAAGTATGTTGATGTAGAAGCCCTCCATGGTCGATTCCCCCTCTGGCAGAGTGCGGCGAAGGCTCCAAGATGGGATCTCGCGGATACAGAAGGTTACGGCGGTGGAAATTGTGTTTCGTGGTGCTCCTGGTTGTTTTCGGGGTATGTTGGTATATATAGGAGGAAGAAGTACGTCGGTGGCTGCCCGAGGGGCCCACCAGATAGGGGGGCGCGCCCTACAGGGGGGCGCGGCCTCCTGTCTTCTGGCCTCCTCGGAAGCTTCTTGACTTGCACTCCAAGCTCTCCGGATCACGTTCGTTCCAAAAATCACGCTCCCGAAGGTTTCATTCCATTTGGACTCCGTTTGATATTCCTTTTCTTCGAAATACTGAAATAGGCAAAAAAACAGCAATACGGGATGGGCCTCTGGTTAGTAGGTTAGTCCCAAAAATGATATAAATGTGTAAAATAAAGCCCATAGACATCCAAAAGGGGTAATATAATAGTATGGAACAATCAAAAATTATAGATACGTTGGAGACGTATCAAGCATCCCCAAGCTTAATTCCTGCTCGTCCTCGAGTAGGTAAATGATAAAAAAGAAATTTTTGATGTGGAATGCTACGTAGCATAATTCATAATGTAATTTTCTTTATTGTGCCATGAATGTTCAGATCCAAATGATACAAAATAAAAGTTCATATTGACATAAGAAATAGTAATACTTCAAGCATACTAATCAAAGTAATCATGTCTTCTCAAAATAACATGGCTAAAGAAAGTTATCCCTACAAAATCATATAGTCTAGCTGTTGCTCTATCTTCATCACACAAAGTATTTAATCATGCACAACCCCCTATGACAAGCCAAGCAATTGTTTCATACTTTAATAATCTCAAACTCTTCGCAATACATGAGCGTGAGCCATGGACATAGCACTATATGTGGAATAGAATGGTGGTTGTGGAGAAGACAAAAAGGAGAAGATAGTCTCACATCAACTAGGCGTATCAATGGGCTATGGAGATGCCCATCAATAGATATCAATGTGAGTGAGTAGGGATTGCCATGCAACGGATGCACTAGAGCTATAAATATATGAAATCTCAACAAAAGAAACTAAGTGGGGTGCACCCAACTTGCTTGCTCACGAAGACCTAGGGCACTTTTGAGGAAGCCCATCATTGGAATATACAAGCCAAGTTCTATAATGAAAAATTACCACTAGTATATGAAAGTGACAACATATGAGACTCTCTAACATGAACATCATGGTGCTATTTTGAAGCACAAGTGTGGAAAAAGAGATAGTAGCATTGTCCCTTCTCTCTTTTTCTCTCATTTTTTTCTTTTCCTTTTTTTCTTTGGCCTTCTCCCTTTTTTTTGGCCTTTCTCTTTTTTTTTTGTAAAGTTCGAAGTCTCATCCCGACTTGTGGGGGAATCATAGTCTTCATCATCCTTTCCTTACTAGGACAATGCTCTAGTAATGAAGATCATCACACTTTTATGGATTTACAACTCAAAGCTAGACCAAGATATGACTATATGAATGCCTCTGGCGGTGTACCGGGATATGCAATGAATCAAGAGCAACATGTATGAAAATTATGAAAGTGGCCTTGCCACAAATACAATGTCAACAACATGATCATGCAAAAAGCTATATGACAAAAGTAATGCGTGTCATATAAACGAAATGGTGGAAAGTTGCATGGCAATATATCTCAGAATGGCTATGTAAATGGTGGGTATATGGTACCGGCGAAAGTTGCACGGTACAAGAGAAGCTAGCAATGGTGGAGGGTGAAAGGGTGCTTATAATCCATGGACTCAACATTAATCAAAATAACTCATATACTTGTTGCAAAAATTTAGAAGTCATCAAAAACCAAAGTACTACGCGCATGCTCCTAGGGGGATAGATTGGTAGGAAAATACCATCGCTCGTCCCCGACCGCCACTCATCAGGAAGACAATCAATAAATAAAATTGTGCTCCAACTTCATCACAAAGCGGTTCACCATACGTGCATGCTAAGGGAATCACAAACTTCAACACAAGCATTCTTTAAATCCATAATTACCCAACTAGCATGACTTTAATATCACTACCTCCATGTCTCAAAACAATTATCAAGCATCAAATTGATCCTAGCATCCAATTCACTTTCTATGATAGTTTTTATTATACCCAACTTGGATGCTCATCATTCTAGGACCAACTTTATGATAATAGCAAATACCATGTTGTTCTAAAAGACTCTCAAAAATATATAAGTGAAGCATGAGAGACTAGCAATTTCTTCAAAATTAAGACACCACCGTGCTCTAAAAGATATAAGTGAAGCACTAGAGCAAAAACTATCAAGCTCAAAAAATATAAGTGAAGCACATAGAGTATTCTAGCAAATTCTAATCAAATAGGCTTCTCCCAAAAGGTGTGTACAGCAAGGATAATTGTAGTAAACTAAAAAGCAAAGACTAATATAATACACGACGCTCCAAGCAAAACACATATCATGTAGCGAATAAAAATATAGCTCCAAGTAAAGTTACCAATGAACGAAGACGAAAGAGGGGATGCCTCCCTGGGGCATCCCCAAGCTTAGGCTTTTGGCTATTCTTGAATATCTTGGGGTGCCATGGGCATCCTCAAAGTTAGGCTCTTGCCACCCTTTATTCCATAGTCCATAAAAGCTTTACCCAAAACTTGAAAACTTCACAACACAAAACTCAACAGGAAATCTTATAAGCTCCGTTAGTGAAAGAAAACAAAACCACCACATAAGGTACTGTAATGAACTCATTATTTATTTATATTGGTTTTAAACCTACTGTATTCCAACTTCCTTATGGTTTATAAACTAATTTACTAGCCATAGATGCATTGAAATAAGCAAACAACACACAAAAAACAGAATCTGTCAAAAACAGAACAGTCTGTAGCAATCTGTAACTAACGCAAACTTATGGAACTCCAAAAATCCTACCAAAATAGGAAGTCCTGGAAATTTTGTTTAGTGAACATCAGAAAAAATAATCAATGCAAAAGCACGTTCCTGTGATTTAACAAAATTATATTCGTGCGTGCAAAGTTTCTGTTTTTCAGCAGAATCAAATCAACTATCATCGTAGGTTATCCTATAGGTTCTACTTGGCACAAACACTAATTAAAAGATAAAAACACATCTAACCAGAGGTTAGATGCAAGATTTATTACTAAACAGGAGAAAAAATAAAAAAACATAAATAAAAATTGGGTTGCCTCCCAACTAGCGCTATTGATTAACGCCCCTAGCTAGGCATAAAAGCAAGGATTGATCTAACGAGTGCCATCTTTGGCACTAGGAGAGGAGGATCTCCCCTCTATAGCATTCATTCTTCTATTTAAGGTGAGCACATGGCCATTAGTGGAAGAAGTAAGATTAAGCACGTTACGGAAGTTTGCCTCTAAACTAGACTTCATCTCTTTAATAATTTCATTTTGATAAAAGCACAAGAGAGTAGTAGATTCAACCTTATCATTCATAGGGTGCCCAAATATGGTTTTCATTCTTTCATAAGTATCTATAGCATCCCTTTCAAGAAAACTTCCTTCAAAAATAGAATCTAAAACTTGTTTAAAAGAAGTGGGCAAGCCAATATAAAAACTCTTTAAGTAATCTTCAATTTGATATTGAGGCACATAGCTAGCTCGAATCCTTAATAACCTATCCCAAGCATCTTTTAAAGACTCATCAAGTAAATCGCAAAAAATTCCAGAGTCATCCTCATCAAAATTATTCAAGCTCTCATTGGGGACCCCGGTGGGTATTTCTATAGCATCATTATTTATGAGCTTCGAGAGGATAGAGGGGTTATCCAAGGCACTAGAACCTAGGAAAGGGCCCTTAGTTCTTTTTGATTCGGTCATGGCAACGGGAAGGCAAACGGAAAGAGAGGAGGAGATTGGGAAGAGAGTGCGAATAAAACGGCAAGGGTGAAGTGGGGGAGAGGAAAACAAGAGGCAAATGGCAAATAATGTAAATGCGAGGGAGATGGGTTTGTGATGGGTACTTGGTATGTCTTGACTTGAGCGAAGACCTCCCCGGCAACGGCGCCAGAAATCCTTCTTGCTACGTCTTGAGCTTGCGTTGGTTTTCCTCGAAGAGGAGAGGGTGATGCAGTAAGTGTAGCATAAGTATTTCCCTCAGTTTTGAGAACCAAGGTATCAATCCATTAGGAGGCTCCTCAAAAGTCCCACGCACCTACACAAACAAACTGAGAACTCGCAACCAACACAATAAAGGGGTTGTCAATCCCTTCACGGCCACTTGCGAAAGTGAGATCTAATAAAGATAGTATGATAAGATAAATATATTTTTGGTATTTTATAATATAGATGCAAAAGGTAAAGATGCAAATAAAAGTAAATTAAAAGCAAATATGATAAGGGATAGACCCGGGGGCCATTGGTTTAACTAGAGGCTTCTCTCAAGATAGCATATGTATAACGGTGGATGAATAAATTACTGTCGAGCAATTGATAGAAAAGCGCATAGTTATGAGATTATCTAGGCATGATCATGTATATAGGCATCACGTCCATAACAAGTAGACCGACTCCTGCCTGCATCTACTACTATTACTCCACACATCGACCGCTATCCAGCATGCATCTAGAGTATTAAGTTCATAAGAACAGAGTAACGCATTAAGCGAGATGACATGATGTAGAGGGATAAACTCATGCAATATGATATAAACCCCATCTTGTTATCCTTGATGGCAACAATACAATACGTGCCTTGCAACCCTTTCTGTCACTAGGTAAGGACAATGCAAGATTGAACCCAAAGCTAAGCACTTCTCCCATGGCAAGAAAGATCAATCTAGTAGGCCAAACCAAACTGATAATTCAAAGAGACTTGCAAAGATAACTCAATCATACATAAAAGAATTCAGAGAAGATTCAAATATTATTCATAGATAAACTTGATCATAAACCCACAATTCATCGGATCTCGACAAACACACCGCAAAAAGAGTTTACATCGAATAGATCTCCACAAGAGAGGGGGAGAACATTGTATTGAGATCCAAAAAGAGAGAAGAAGCCATCTAGCTAATAACTATGGACCCGTAGGTCTCTGGTAAACTACTCACAACTCATCGGAGGGGCAAGGATGTTGATGTAGAAGCCCTCCATGGTCGATTCCCCCTCTGGCAGAGTGCCGGCGAAGGCTCCAAGATGGGATCTCGCGGATACAGAAGGTTACGGCGGTGGAAATTGTGTTTCGTGGTGCTCCTGGTTGTTTTCGGGGTACGTAGGTATATATAGGAAGAAGAAGTACGTCAGTGGCAGCCCGAGGGGCCCACGAGATAGGGGGCACGCCCTACAGGGGGGGGCCTCCTGTCTCGTGGCCTCCTCGGAAGCTTCTTGACTTGCACTCCAAGCTCTCCGGATCATGTTCGTTCCAAAAATCACGCCCCCGAAGGTTTCATTCCGTTTGGACTCCGTTTGATATTCCTTTTCTTCGAAATACTGAAATAGGCAAAAAAAACAGCAATACGGGTTGGGCCTTTGGTTAGTAGGTTAGTCCCAAAAATGATATAAATGTGTAAAATAAAGCCCATAGACATCCAAAAGGGGTAATATAATAGCATGGAACAATCAAAAATTATAGATACGTTGGAGACGTATCAGTGATTAAGTTATCTTTGCAAGTCTCTTCAAATTATCAGTTTGGTTTGGCCTACTAGATTGATCTTTCTTGCAATGGGAGAACTGCTTAGCTTTGGGTTCAATCTTGCGGTGTCCTTTCCCAGTGACAGCAGGGGCAACAAGGCACGTATTGTATTGTTTCCATCAAGGATAAAAGATGGGGTTTATATCATATTGCATGAGTTTATCCCTCTACATTATGTCATCTTTGTTAATGCGTTACTCTGTTCTTTATGAATTTAATACTCGAGATGCCGGCAGGAGTCAGTCGATGTGTGGAGTAATAGTAGTAGATGCAGGCAGGAGTCGGTCTACTTGTCACGGACGTGATGCCTATATACATGATCATGCCTAGATAATCTCATAACAATGCGCTTTTCTATAAATTGCTCAACAGTAATTTGTTCACCCACCGTAATACTTATGGTATCTTGAGAGAAGCCATTAGTGAAACCTATGGCCCCCGGGTCTATCTTTTATCATATAAGTTTACCATCTACTTTTATTTGCATCTTTACTTTTCCAATCTATATTATAAAAATACCAAAAATATTTATCTTATCATATTATCTCTATCAGATCTCACTTCCGCAAGTGGCCATGAAGGGATTGACAACCCTTTATTGCGTTGGTTGTGAGGTTCTTGTTTGTTTGTGTAGGTGCGTGGGACTTTTGAGGAGCCTCCTACTGGATTGATACCTGATACGTCTCCAACGTAACTATAATTTATGAAGCATTCATGCTATTTTGTTATCTATTTTGAATGATTACGGGCTTTATTTTACACATTTGTATCATTTGTGGGACTAACCTATTAACCGGAGGCCCAGCCCATATTGCTGTTTTATTGCCTGTTTCAGTATTTCGAAAAAAAGGAATATCAAACGGAGTCCAAACGGAATGAAACTTTGGCAGCATGATTTTTTGGAAGATTATGACCCAAGAGACTTGGAGTGCAAGCCAGGGGATCATCGAGGGAGACACGAGACAGGAGGGCGCGCCCACCCCCTGGGCGCGCCCTACCCTCTCGTGGGCCCCTCGAGGCTCCCCCGACCAACTTCTTTCGCCCATATAAGCCTACGTACCCTAAATACATCGAGACAGAAGATAGATCGGGAGTTCCGCCGCGGCAAGCCTCTGTAGCCACCTAAAACCTATCGGGAGCCCGTTCCGGCACCCTGCTAGAGGGGGAACCCATCACTGGTGGCCATCTTCATCATCCCGGCGCTATCCATGACAAGGAGGGAGTAGTTCACCCTCGGGGCTGAGGGTATGTACCGGTAGCTATGTGTCTGATCTCTCTCTCTCTCTCGTGTTCTCTCTATGACACGATCTTGATGTATCGCGAGCTTTGCTATTATAGTTGGATCTTATGATGTTTCTCCCCCTCTACTCTCTTGTGATGAATTGATTTTTCCTCTTGAAGTTATCTTATCGGGTTGATTCTTTAATGATTTGAGAACACTTGATGTATGTCTTGCCGTGTTTATCTGTGGTGAGAATGGGATATCCGTGCCACTTGATATATGTTTTGGTGATCAACTTTGCGGGTTCCGCCCATGAACCTATGCATAGGGGTTGGCACACGTTTTCGTCTTGACTCTCCGGTAGAAACTTTGGGGCACTCTTTGAAGTACTTTGTTTTGGTTGGATAGATGAATCTGAGATTGTGTGATGCTTATCGTATAATCATGCCCACGGATACTTGAGGTGAAAATGGAGTATCTAGGTGACATTAGGGTTTTGGTTGATTTGTGTCTTAAGTTGTTATTCTAGTATGAACTCTATGATAGATTGAGCGGAAAGAATAGCTTCATGTTATTTTACTACAAACTCTTGAATAGATAAAACAGAAAGGATAACTTTGAGGTGGTTTCGTACCCTACCATAATCTCTATGTTTGTTCTCCGCTATTGGTGGCTTTGGACTGACTCTTTGTTGCATGTTGAGGGATTGTTATCTATCTATGTTATTATTGTTGAGAGACCTTGCACTAGTGAAAGTATGAACCCTATGCCTTGTTTCCTAGCATTGCAATACCGTTTACGCTCACTTTTATCATTAGTTACCTTGCTGTTTTTATATTTTCAGATTACAAAAACCTATATCTACCTTCCATATTGCACTTGTATCACCATCTCTTCGCCGAACTAGTGCACCTATACAATTTACCATTGTATTGGGTGTGTTGGGGACACAAGAGACTCTTTGTTATTTGGTTGCAGGGTTGTTTGAGAGAGACCATCTTCATCCTACGCCTCCCACAGATTGATAAACCTTAGGTCGTCCACTTGAGGGAAATTTGCTACTGTCCTACAAACCTGTGCACTTGCAGGCCCAACAACGTCTACAAGAAGAAGGTTGTGTAGTAGACATCAAGATCTTTTCTGGCGCTGTTGCCGGGGAGCTGAGTGCTTGAAGGTATATCTTTAGATCTTGCAATCGAATCTTTTTGTTTCTTGTTTTATCACTAGTTTAGTTTATAAAAGAAAACTACCAAAAAACGGAGTTAAGTTTGTCTCATACGCTTCATCTTTTTAATATCTTTCGTGAGTATGATGAAAAGGAAATTTGTGCTCAAGTGCTAGAAGAAGAATTACATAAAATGCTTGGTACTGAATCTTTGAATGATGAGCTTGATTGCAATGTTGTTAGTATGAACTCCTTGAATATCCATAGTACTAATGATGATTGCTCTAGTCATGATGAAAATATCTCTTATAAGCATATCAACTTTTGTGGAGTGCATGTTTGCATGAACGCACCAAATAGAGAAGATTTATATTGCAAGAGGCATAAGCATTTAGAAACTACATTGTTGCAAGAAAAGTTAAATGGGAGTGCTGAAAATTTACACTTCCTTTGCCGTACTTGTGAACTATGCAATGAACGTGGTCATCTACATCTCCTATGCAAATTATTTCATGATCGAATTGTGTCCAAAAATTGTGATGATTTGATTTCCCTTGCACATTACAATGAACTTCGTTTACTTTTGGGTTATGAAGAATTAAAACGTTTAATTAAGGACCCTCTAGAATTTGCCCATAAGAAATCCCTTGATATTGATCTAGAGAAGATTTATTTGTATTGTGCGGTGAATTGCATTGAAAATCCTTATATTGCCAATTACATAAAGAAAAGAAAGCAAATAGAAGATGATGAGAATACTAATGAAAGGGAAGAGACTTCCCAATATCCTCCTATTATTTCTTATGATGAATCAGGTAACGAGGAGGAGCTTTCTATTCAACCAATCTCGTCAATAAGGAGCTCAAAGAGGAAGGTTGAACCCACACATAATGTGAAAAAGAAAAGGAAAAGAAGGGGCAACAAAGGTAAAAAGGTATCTCTCCCAAATGATGTTGCTCCTACTACTCATTGTGATGATGATAATTGCTATACTATTGGTGCTATCCATACTATTAATGATGAGAGTGATTATGCTTATGATATGAAAAGGCCCAAGCTTGGGGAAGCTATGTTTGATGAGGATGAAATATTTGAGAATATATTTTCTGAAATTAATGTTTGTCCCAAGCTTGGGGATGCTATGTTTAATGAAGATGATATTTTTAGCATCCCAAGTTTTGATATGCAAAGTTGTTATGATGATAGCATGCCTCTTACCTATGATGATTATATAGATGAAAGTGCGTTTGGAAGAGTGTCAACTTTAGGAAGTAGTGATCCCACAATTTTGGAGGATGTTGAATTTTATTGTGATGAATATGAAAGTGGATTTGGAAGAGTGTCAACTTTATTTAGTGATTCCACTATCTTGGGAGAGGTTTCAATCGATTATGATGAGAACGAAGTTGCTACTTCTGATGATTATTGTGATGAAACTTATGATATAAAAAGTAGTGATGATTATATTTATAAAACTTGTCATGATTATGATTACCCTTTTTCTTAACATTACTCTTTTAATGTGGAAACAATTTTTAGTGTTCAAGTCTTTTATGATACTTCCACTATTCTGAATGAGAAGAAGTTTGCTTATGTGGAGAATAGTAAAATTTCTATGCAAGTAGATCATGGAAAGATTGCTTTAGGTGCTGGTTATATTGTTGAATTCATTCATGATTCTACTGAAAATTATTATGAGGGAGGAATTTATTCTTGTAGGAATTGCAATAATATCAAGTTTCCTCTCTATGTGCTTAAAATTTTGAAGCTATGCTTGTTTTACCTTCCTATGCTAGTTGATTATTGTTCCCATAAGTTGTTTGCTCACAAAATACCTATGCATAGGAAGTGGGTTAGACTTAAATGTGCTAGTCATATGCTTCATGATACTCCCGTTATGTTTCAATTCTTATCTTTTATGTGAGCATCATTGTCATCATCATGCCTAGCTAGAAAGGCATTAAAGAAAAGCGCTTGTTGGGAGACAACCCAATATTTATCCATACTGTTTTTGTGTGTTCACATGATTATTCTACTATATTAATCATGTCTTATAGCTTTTGTTTCAATAAAGTGCCAAGTAAGACCTTTAGGATAGCTTACGGTGATAGTTATGTTGATCCTACTGAAAATCAGAAACTTTTGCACCCACTAAATTAGTTTTGTTAATTAACAGAAACGTGAACTTGATCTTATTATTTCTTCTCTGGATTGGTAGACAAATTTCTCAGGCCTTCCTACTTTGGTAGAATTTTTGTAGTTCCAGAAGTATACGTTTGATACAGATTACTACACATTGTTCTGTTTTTGACATATTCTGTTTTCTATGTGTTGTTTGCTTATTTTGATGAATCTATGAGTAGTATCGAAGAGTATGAACCATAGATAAGTTGGAGTACAGTATATATTACACTAATATGAATTTAGAATGAGTTCATTACAGTAGCTAAGTGGTGTTTTTATTTTCTTATACTAACGGAGCTTACGAGTTTTCTGTTGAGTTTTGTGTTGTGGAGTTTTCAAGTTTTGGGTAAAGATTCGATGGACTATGGAATAAGGAGTGGCAAGAGCCTAAGCTTGGGGATTCCCAAGGCACCCCAAGGTAATATTCAAGGACAACCAAGAGCCTAAGCTTGGGGATGCCCCGGAAGGCATCCCCTCTTTCGTCTTTTTTCATCGGTAACTTTACTTGGAGCTATATTTTTATTCGCCACATGATATGTGTTTTGCTTGGAGTGTCATTTTATTTTGTTAGTATTTGCTTGCTGTTATTTAGATTAATGTTTTGCATCTTTATTTTCAATAAAGAAGTCAAGGATAGCCTTTACAATGCTTATTTTGCTAGTATACATGTTGCTGTTTGAAAATAGAAAGTTCACCGTTGTTGCAAAAATTCCCTAGAAAAGTCAGAGAATGATATAATGTGGAAACATTTTGCATCTTAATCTCTGATAAATTTACTACAGTGGGAATTTTATCTAATAATTTTTGTAGTTAGGTAAGTATGATGAATCTTGCATTCTTTACAGACTATACTGTTTTGGCAGATTGCTGTTATGGTTGCATTGTTTGCATATGTTTGCTTGTTTAATGATTCTATTTGAGGATAAGAGTATTAAATAGCAGAGGCATTTAGTATGCAATGTTGAGTAATAATTTTAGTAATT
Organism: Triticum timopheevii; assembly: GCA_963921465.1. Taxonomy (NCBI): domain Eukaryota; kingdom Viridiplantae; phylum Streptophyta; class Magnoliopsida; order Poales; family Poaceae; genus Triticum; species Triticum timopheevii. The sequence continues at coordinate 83,410,897 of OY997264.1, forward strand.
TTTTACAGTAGAAAATGATAAGGTTTTGCATTGGTTTATACTAACCTATCTCACGAGTTCTTGTTGAGTTTGGTGTGGATGAAGCTTTTGATAAAAAGAGAAACCATGATATGAGAGGAATTAAGGGGACACAAAAGTTCAAGCTTGGGGATTCCCAAGGCACCCCAAGATAATATTTCAAGAAGTCTCAAGCATCAAATCTTGGGGATGCCCCGGTAGGCATCCCACCTTTCTTCTTCAACGACTATCGGTTAGTATCGGTTGAGCCTAAGTTTTTGCTTCTTCACATGAGTTGTGCTATCCTTGCAATGTCATTTTATTTTACTTTGTTTTCTGTTTGAATACAATACCAAGATCTGAAATTCTTTAATGAGGGAGAGTCTTCACATAGTTACATAATTATTTAGCTACTCATTGATCTTCACTTATATCTTTTTGGAGTAGTTTTTCATTTACTCGTGTGCTTCACTTATATCCTATGAGTAAATTGTTGGATGAGTTGATTGTCATAAATCTGAAATTATATATGCCTCATTTTCTTATCCTTGGGGAGTAATGACTTCACATCTAAGAAGTGGAGGTTGTAAATTTATAGAAGGTTAGCAAGCATTGTATTGGTCATTTGAACAATTCATGAAGGAATATTGAAGGAAGAGAGATTCCACATATAAATATACTATCCTAGACATCTTTTATAGTTGGGAGCACTCATTAAATATGACATACTAAAGAGTTGATGTTGGACAAGGAAGACAACGTAATGGTTTATGTTTTCCGACATCTCAGTTAAAGTATATTGTCATGGATCATTCAAACATGTTGAGATTTCTTTTCACCCTCATGCTAGCCAAAATTCCTTGCACCAAGTAGAGATACTACTTGTGCTTCCAAATATCCTTAAACCTAGTTTTTCCATGAGAGTCCACCATACCTACCTATGGATTGAGTAAGATCCTTCAAGTAAGTTGTCATTCGTGCAAGCAATAAAAATTGCTCTCTAAATATGTACGATCTTTTGGTGTGAAGAAAATAGATTTATACGATCTTGTTATGGAAGCAATAAAAGCGATGGACTGCATAATAAAGGTCCATATACAAGTGGCAATATAAAATGACATTCATTCGCATTAAGATTTTGTGCATCCAACCCTAAAAGCGCATGACAACCTCTGCTTCCCTCTGCGAAGGGCATATCTTTTATTTATGTCTTTTTCTTTATGCAAGAGTCAAGGTGATCTTCACCTTTCCCTTTTTCATTTTATCCTTTAGCAAGCACCTCGTGTTGGAAAGATCCTGATATATATATCCAATTGGATGTAAGTTAGCATGAACTATTATTGTTGACATCACCCAAAGGTGAATATGTTGGGAGGCAACACTATAAGCCCCTATCTTTCTCAGAGTTCAATTAAAACTCCATAACCATTAGTATTGCGTGAGTGTTCGCAATTGTAGAAGACTATATGATAGTTGAGTATGTGGAGTTTGCTATTCTTCAATATAAGATGAATTGCAATTGTTTGATGACTGAGAATGAAGTTTGCTAGTTTTCAAGAAAGTTTATGGTCTATGCTTTGACATGTGAATTGCTTGTTACTTTATCATGAGAAGTTTTATGAGATGAACTACTATTATGACATATTATCATGCTAGAAAAGGTGACTGAATTTTTCATTGATCAAACTTATGCACCTGCTAGCATTCACACTTCATAAATTCTATCTTTATCATTTACCTACTCGAGGACAAGCAGGAATTAAGCTTGGGGATGCTGATACATCTCCAACGTATCTATAATTTATGAAGCATTCATGCTATTTTATTATCTGTTTTGAATGATTACGGGCTTTATTTTACACATTTATATCATTTTTGGGACTAACCTATTAACCGGTGGCCCAGCCCATATTGTTGTTTTATTGCCTGTTTCAGTATTTCGAAGAAAAGGAATATCAAACGGAGTCCAGACGGAATGAAACCTTCGGCATCGTGATTTTTTGGAAGATTATGACCCAGGAGACTTGGAGTGCAAGCCAGGGGATCATTCAGGGAGCCACGAGACAAGGGGCGCGCCCACCCCCTGGGCACGCCCTACCCTCTCGTGGGCCCCTCGAGGCTCCCCCGATCGACTTCTTTCGCCCATATAAGCCTACGTACCCTAAAAACATCGAGATAGAAGATAGATCGGGAGTTCCACCGCCGCAAGCCTCTGTAGCCACCAAAAACCTCTCAGGAGCCCGTTCCGGCACCCTGCCGGAGGGGGAACCCATCACCGGTGGCCATCTTCATCATCCCGGCGCTATCCATGACGAGGAGGGAGTAGTTCACCCTCGGGGCTGAGGGTATGTACCAGTAGCTATGTGTTTGATCTCTCTCTCTCTCTCTCTCTCGTGTTCTCTCTATGACACAATCTTGATGTATCGCGAGCTTTGCTATTATAGTTGGATCTTATGATGTTTCTCCCCCTCTACTCTCTTGTGATGAATTGAGTTTTCCTCTTGAAGTTATCTTATCGGATTGAGTCTTTAATGATTTGAGGACACTTGATGTATGACTTGCCGTGTTTATCTATGGTGACAATGGGATATCACGTGCCACTTGATATATGTTTTGGTGATCAACTTGCGCATTCCGCCCATGAACCTATGCATAGGGGTTGGCACACGTTTTCGTCTTGACTCTCCTGTAGAAACTTTGGGGCACTCTTTGAAGTACTTTGTGTTGGTTGGATAGATGAATCTGAGATTGTGTGATGCTTATCGTATAATCATGCCCACGAATACTTGAGGTGACAATGGAGTATCTAGGTGACATTAGGGTTTTGGTTGATTTGTGTCTTAAGGTGTTATTCTAGTATGAACTCTATGATAGATTGAGCGGAAAGAATAGTTTCATGTTATTTTACTATGAAATCTTGAATAGATAGAACATAAAGGATAACTTTGAGGTGGTTTCGTACCCTACCATAATCTCTATGTTTGTTCTCTGCTATTAGTGGCTTTGGAGTGACTCTTTGTTGCATGTTGAGGGATTGTTATATGATCTATCTATGTTATTATTGTTGTGAAAACTTGCACTAGTGAAAGTATGAACCCCATGCCTTGTTTCCTAGCATTGCAATACCGTTTACGCTCACTTTTATCATTAGTTACCTTGCTGTTTTTATATTTTCAGATTACAAAAACCTATATCTACCTTCCATATTCCACTTGTATCACCATCTCTTCGCCGAACTAGTGCACCTATACAATTTACCATTGTATTGGGTGTGTTGGGGACACAAGAGACTCTTTGTTATTTGGTTGCAGGGTTGTTTGAGAGAGACCATCTTCATCATACGCCTCCCACGGATTGATAAACCTTAGGTCATCAACTTGAGGGAAATTTGCTACTGTCCTACAAACCTGTGCACTTGGAGGCCCAACAACGTCTACAAGAAGAAGGTTGTGTAGAAGACATCAATACCTTGGTTCTCAAAAACTGAGGGAAATACTTATGCTACTTTGCTGCATCACCCTTTCCTCTTTGAGGAAAACCAACGCAAGCTCAAGACGTAGCAAGAAGGATTTCTGGCATCGTTGCCGGGAAGGCTTACACCAAGTCAAGTCAAGATTTGATCTCCCGCCAACGAGCCATTTCTGGCACCGTTGCCGGGGAGGTCTTCGCTCAAGTCAAGACAAACCAAGTACCAATCACAAACTCATCTCCCTCGCATTACAATATTTGCCATTTGCCTCTCGTTTTCCTCTTCCCCACTTCACCCTTGCCGTTTTATTCGCCCTCTCTTTCCCAATCTCCTCTCTCTTTCGCTTGCCTTTTTGTTTACTTGTGTGTTGGATTGCTTGTCGCTATGGCGCAAGATAATACCAAGTTGTGTGATTTTTCCAATACCAATAATAATGATTTCCTTAGTACTCTGATTGCTCCTCTTAATGATGTTGAGTCTTGTGAAATCAATGCTGCTTTGTTGAATCTTGTTATGAAAGATCAATTCTCCGGCCTTCCTAGTGAAGATGCTGCTACCCATCTAAACAACTTTGTTGATTTGTCTGAGATGCAAAAGAAGAAAGATACGGATAATGATATTGTTAAATTGAAGTTATTTCCCTTTTCACTTAGAGATCGTGCTAAAGTTTGGTTTTCGTTTTTGGCTAAGAATAGTATTGATTCATGGAATAAGTGCAAAGATGCCTTTATCTCTAAGTATTTTCCTCCCGCTAAGATGATCACTCTTAGGAACGATATTATGAATTTTAAACAACTTGATCATGAGCATGTTGCCCAATCTTGGGAAAGAATGAAATTAATGATTCGCAATTGCCCTACTCATGGTTTGAATTTAAGGATGATCATACAAAAAATTTATGCCGGGTTGAATTTTGCTTCTAGAAATCTTTTAGATTCGGCCGCGGGAGGCACTTTTATGGAAATCACCTTAGGAGAAGCCACTAAACTCCTTGATAACATTATGGCTAATTATTCTCAATGGCACACCGAAAGATCAACTAGTAAGAAAGTGCATGCTATAGAAGAAATTAATGCTTTGAGTGGAAAGATGGATGGACTTATGAAATTGTTTGCTACTAAGAGTGCTCCTATTGATCCCAATGATATGCCTATGTCTACTTTGATTGAGAATAACAATGAATCTATGGATGTGAATTTTGTTGGTAGGAATAATTTTGTTAACAATGCTTATGGAAACTTTAATCCTAGACCGTTCCCTAGTAATTCCTCTAACAATTATGGAAATTCCTACAATAATTCTTATGGCAATTTTAATAAGATTCCCTCTGATTTTGAGAATAATGTTAAAGAATTTATGATCTCTCAAAAGAATTTTAATGCCTTGCTTGAAGAAAAAATGCTTAAAATTGATGATTTGGCTAGGAACGTTGATAGACTTTCGCTTGATGTTGATTCTTTGAAACTTAGATCTATTCCTCCTAAGCATGATATCAATGAGTCTCTCAAAGCTGTGAGAATTTCCATTGATGAGTGCAAAGAAAGAACCGCTAGATTGCATGCTAAGAAAGATTGCTTTGTAAAAGCGTGTTCTTCTAGTTTCCATGAAAATAATAATGAAGATCTAAAAGTTATTGATGTGTCCCCTATTAAATCCTTGTTTTGCAATATGAATCTTAATAATGATGGGACTGGAGATGCATTAACTTTAGTTAAAAGGCGTCCCAATGATTTGGAGTTTTTAGATCTTGATGCTAAATTTGGTAAAAGTGGGATTGGAGAGGTCCTAGAGTCCACCTTGTCCTGGCGGGCGCGGTAGACCGCCTGGAGCTTCTGGAAGTTGGCACTCATGGCCTGGAGGAGCTGATATTCCTTGATGTTGCTGGTGTTGGTGCTCAGTTCATCAACAACCTGGAGCCCGACAGCGATGAGGACCTCATCGTCAAATACCTCCCCTTCGGCTCGCGCTCCGGTGCTTGCCGTCCCTGGGAGGCTGACGAATAGATCGTCGCCCACCTTCAAATACCTGCTCGGGGCAGGGGCTGAGGAGGAAGAGGGTTGGTCATCGACCACCTCCTCCCCGGCAGGCTCCTTGGCGGCCTCCCCAGTGGTGGCCTTGCCGGCCTCCCCGGCAGGCCCCTTGGTGGCCTCCTCGGCAGCGGCCTTGCCGGCCCCCCGGCAGGCCCCTTGGCGGCCTCCTCAGCAGCGGTCTTGCCGGCCTCTCAAGCAGACCCCGGCCTCCTTGGCGGCAATATTGGCGGCCTCAGCCTCGGCATCCTTGGCGGTCTCCTCGATCACAGTGTTGACGTCTGCCTGGTCCATCGGGGGAGGATCTGGAGACCAAAAGGGAGAGCAAGGCAGAGCCAAAACCAAAGTTCAAGACGAAGAAAAGAAAGAAGATCATGGCAAAGATGGCAAGGGGTGAGAGGCGAACAGCTTACCAATGATGAGTGGAGAAGAACCATCTTCCTCCCCGGAAACATCTGTTGCCGGGACGGAGTCGCCAGCGCCTGTGCCCACCACCTCTTCCTCTATGTGCGTGGGCTCGTCGATGGATGCCCCTGCCGGGCACAGCCCTCTGGTTGGCATGCTTGATGGGGGCAGCGTGTCAGGGGTGGCCCTCAGTGGCTCCTGCTGCTGCTGCTCTCCTCCTGCGAATCCGGCAAGGTCAGCAATAAGAATACGCACTCCAATGCTCGCCAGCGAGGAATGATTAGTAGACTTACGCTGGGGGCTGGAGTGGGGACAGCGCTGGGGGCTGGTCTTCGGGCTGATGAAGATCACCCCCGACGCACGTGAAGTGCTTGCCAGGGGCTCGTCACCGGTCGAGGCCATGGCTCCCTTTGCTACCCTCTAAGCCAGTGTCTCCATATCCCTACGAAGACAAGATCAAGTCAAGACAAGATAATCCTATAAAGAATCAGAGAATGGATAGGGAGGCAAAGTGCTTACTCATCCTCCTCTTCCTCTTTGGGCTGAATGACCCAAGGTCGAATTCGGCCACCGATACGGCGTCCGTAAGGGGAGAAAGAGGAGATGGAGTCCTGGACCGCTTGGTCGAGGAGGAGGCAGCGGCCATGGCTTTCTTTGCCGTCGCGGCTTCCTTCTCTGCCACCACGGCCGCGCGCCTCGTCTGGCGCATGGGTTGCTCCTGGGCCCCTTGTCGCTGCGTGGCCCTACCGGGCCAGACTGGCTCACCGGAGCTGACACGCCGCAGGACCCCGTCGGATCCCTCCTCGGCCGACTCCTCGGCCGTCCCTCGGCCTCATCGTCCGTTTGTTTGACAGGGGGAGCCTCGACGCTGGTGCCGCTGGCCTCCCGGCAGACTCCGCCCATTCGACGAACTTCTTCTCCTCTTAGCCTCCTCGGCCTTGTCCTCCACGGTGCCAAGGTTGCCGGCCTCCTCGACGACTGCCGCCTCCTCCACCCGGGTGGCAATGTACTCCATCTCTTCCTCAGTGGTGGGGCGGATGAGCTGCGGCTCGTCATGGATGTACCCCTCTGACAAATTGTCGAATAACTTCTGCACTATCTCTGCTTCTGGCTCGACCCAGGTCGAGTCGAGGCCGTGCGAGTTGAACGCCGACATCATGGCGATGATGGCGGTCAGGCAAGAGTTATTTCTCCATGGGACCACCCCCACTGGCAACTTGAAAGGCTTGTCCACCTTGCCGGTCTTGGCGGCCTTGCCGGACTTCTCGGCCTCGCCGGTCTCATCAACCTTGAGCTAAAAGAGCCACTGGCAGAGATGCGCGTCCTGAATCACCATGAAGTTGTAATTTAGGCGGGGGCGAAGCCTCATGATGTCGGCCGTATTCTTGTAGTCCCATGCCGACCTCCCCTTGTTGTGCAGAGGAGCAATGCGGCGGCGAATGAAATTGGCCCTGATCATCTCGAGCGTGAGCCTGGGTGAAGTGAGGCGGTGGATTCTGGTGGTGGCGATCGTGAGCTTCCTGTCATCAGCGCCGAGCTCGCCCCAGTCGTTGCCGCGGACCGGCGGCTTCCGACGGACCTGGTAGAACTCCTGCGGATCCTTCTCCTTGATCCAGCACCACCGGCCCTGCCATTCGTCCCACTTGTCCTTTGTGGAACCCTCCGAGTACACGCCTTTGCTCTGAGCCCTTGGGATCCAAGTGACACAGCCAGAGATGGCGCCTGAGGGAGTCCTGGATTAGGGGTGTCCAGACAGCCCGACTATCATCGTCCGCCGGACTCCAAGACTACGAAGATACAAGATTGAAGACTCTGTCCCGTGTCCGGATGGGACTTTCCTTGGCGTGGAAGGCAAGCTTGGCGATACGGATATGTAGATCTCCTACCATTGTAACCGACTCTGTGTAACCCTAGCCTCCTCCGGTGTCTATATAAACCGGAGGGCTTTAGTTCGTAGGACACAACATACATTACAACAATCATACCATAGGCTAGCTTCTAGGGTTTAACCTCCTTGATCTCGTGGTAGATCCACTCTTGTACTACCCATATCATCAATATTAATCAAGCAGGGCGTAGGGTTTTACCTCCATCGAGAGGGCCCGAACCTGGGTAAAACATCGTGTCCCTCGTCTCCTGTTACCATCCGCCTAGACGCACAGTTCGGGACCCCCTACCCGAGATCCGCCGGTTTTGACACCGACATTGGTGCTTTCATTGAGAGTTCCTCTGTGTCATCACCAATAGGCTTGATGGCATCTTCAACCAGCAATGCTGTCCAGGGTGAGACTTTTCTCCCCGGACAGATCTTCGTATTCGGCGGCTTCGCACTGCGGGCTAATTCGCTTGGCCATCTGGAGCAGATCAAAAGCTACGCCCCTGGCCGTCAGGTCAGATTCGGAAGCCTAAACTTCACGGCCGGTGTCCACGGAGACTTGATCTTCGACGGACCCGAGCCACAACCAAGCGCGCCACACTGTTGCGATGGGCATGATCTAGCTCTGCCGCCGAATAGTGCCTTGGTGGCCGCACACGAATCCCCTCCGGCCATTAGTCCGGAGCCGATCGCCCAGATAGAGGATCGGTGGATAGACACCGCCTCGGGGGCTTCAACTTCCTCGGCGATGGAGCCAAACATTAATCTTGTCCCCCGCGAAACTTGTGATTCCGAGGTGCCGGACTCCTTGCCGGACTCCGAACCTCCCACGCCTCTGCCAAACGATTCAGATTGGGCGCCGGTTATGGAATTCACCGCCGCAGACATCTTCCAATACTCACCTTTTGGCGACATCCTGAATTTATTAAAGCATCTCTCGTTATCGGGAGAGTCCTGGCCGGACTATGGCCAGGATGGTTGGGGTACGGACGACGAAGAAATTCAGAGCCCACCCACCACCCACTTTGTAGCCACTATCGACGATCTAACCGACATGCTAGACTACGACTCCGAAGACATCAACGCTATGGACGATGATGCCGGAGACGAACTGGAACCAGCGCCCACAGGGCACTGGAAAACCACCTCGTCATATGACATATACATGGTGGATACCCCAAAAGATGGGGAAGGCAAAGAAACAGCGGAGGCAGACTCTTTAAAGAAGCAGCCCAAACGCCGGCGTCAGCGGCGCCGCTCTAAATTCCGCCACAGCAAGAATGGAGATTCCGGCACAGGAGATAATAATACCCCAGAGAGTGCCGAAGACAATCCCCTCCAGCAAGACTCAGCGCAGGAGGATGCAGAAGCAAGCCCTCACGAGAGGGCAGCAGACGAAGAGGTTGAGGATCATAACTATATGCCTCCCTTCGAAGACGAAGCAAGCCTCAACGATGACGAATTCGTCGTACCTGGGGATCCCGTCGAACAAGAGCGTTTCAAGCGCAGGCTTATCGCCACGGCAAATAGCCTAAAGAAAAAGCAGCAACAGCTTCAAGCTGATCAGGACCTGCTGGCCGATCGATGGACCGAGGTCCTCGCGGCTGAACGCCCCTCCAAAAGTTACCCAAGACGCAAGCTGCTCCCCCGATTAGAGGAGGAAGCATACATACCTCCATCACCAGCGCACGATATGGCTGACCGACCACCCCGTGGTCGTGACAGAGAGGCATCCAGGGCCCCAGCCAAGACCGTACCCCGGCATCGCTCCAAAAGTACGAAGCCAAGAGGGAACGCGCCGGACTTGCGAGATATATTGGAGGACAAAGCAAGGCAATCCAAATCCATCTACGGATCACGTGGGCGCCCCACGACCCACGACGAATACCGCCGCGCCGGATACAATAACCCCGGCTGGGCCGAGCACAGCAGACAGCGCTCCCTCGAGCTGCGTCGCGATATTGCTCAATACAGAGGCGCTGCACACCCACTATGCTTCACTGACGAAGTAATGGGTCATCAAATCCCTGAAGGGTTTAAACCCGTAAACATTGAATCCTACGATGGCACAACAGACCCCGCGATTTGGGTAGAAGATTATCTTCTCCACATCCATATGGCCCGCGGCGACGATCTCCACGCCATCAAGTACCTCCCACTCAAGCTTAAAGGACCAGCTTGGCATTGGCTTAACAGCCTGCCCGCAGAGTCAATTGGATGTTGGGAAGACCTGGAGGCCGCATTCCTTGATAACTTCCAAGGCACGTATGTGCGACCACCAGACACCGATGACCTAAGCCACATCATTCAGCAGCCAGACGAATCGGCCAGACAATTCTGGACACGGTTCTTGACAAAGAAAAACCAAATCGTCGACTGTCCGGATGCAGAGGCCCTTGCAGCCTTCAAACATAACATCCGGGACAAATGGCTAGCCCGTCACCTGGGGCAGGAAAAGCCGAAATCCATGGCAGCCCTCACATCGTTAATGACCCGCTTTTGCGCGGGAGAGGACAGCTGGCTAGCTCGCAGCAACAATCTTCGTAAAAATTCTGGCAGTCCGGATACTAAGGACAACAACGGCAGGTCACGTCGAAACAAAAACAAACGCCGCATTAACGGCGACGATAAGGAGGATACGACAGTCAACACCGGATTCCGAGGCTCTAAACCCGGTCAGCGGAAGAAGCCATTCAAAAGAACCACTCCAGGTCCGTCCAATCTGGACCGAATACTCGACCGCTTATGCCAGATACATGGCACCTCTGAAAAGCCAGCTAACCACACTAATAGAGATTGCTGGGTGTTCAAGCAGGCCGGCAAGTTAATTGCTGAAAACAATGACAAGGGGCTAAACAGCGACGACGAGGAAGAGACCCGACCGCCGAACAATAGAGGACAGAAGGGTTTTCCCCCACAAGTGCGGACGGTGAATATGATATACGCGACCCATATACCCAAGAGGGAGAGGAAACGCGCACTAAGGGACGTCTACGCGATGGAGCCAGTCGCCCCGAAGTTCAATCCATGGTCCTCTTGTCCGATCACTTTCGATCGAAGAGACCATCCGACCAGCATACGCCATGGCGGATTCGCCGCATTGGTTTTAGACCCAATCGTCGATGGATTTCACCTCACGAGAGTCCTGATGGACGGCGGCAGTAGCCTGAACCTGCTTTATCAGGATACAGTGCGCAAAATGGGCATAGACCCCTCAAGGATCAAACCTACAAAGACAACCTTTAAAGGTGTCATACCAGGAGTGGAAGCCAACTGTACAGGCTCAGTCACACTGGAAGTGGTCTTCGGATCCCCGGATAATTTCCGGAGCGAAGAGTTAATCTTTGACATAGTCCCGTTTCGCAGCGGCTATCACGCTCTGCTCGGACGAACCGCGTTTGCAAAATTCAACGCGGTGCCGCATTATGCATACCTAAAGCTCAAGATGCCAGGCCCTCGTGGAGTCATCACGGTCAATGGGAGTACGGAACGCTCCCTCCGGACGGAGGAACATACAGCGGCTCTCGCGACAGAAGTACAGAGTAGCCTCTTAAGGCAATTCTCCAGTCCGGCCGTTAAACAGCCGGATACAGCAAACCGCGCCCGAAGCAATACCAACCAAGACCACCTGGCGCGATCAAAGCATGCGTAGAAATGCGGCCCCAACCCTCGCCAGCGCATGATCGCAAGAATAACACTCCGCGTACATCATTACGCTTTGGAGATACCATGGGCACAGGGGAGGGGGCACGATCGCAACGGACCCAGAGTGCGGTTCGACCACACCGGGGGCTCGCAAGTGTGCCCCCCTTTTTTTAAAATTTTTTATTTTTCTTCTTTTATGTACACAGGACTCTGCTAACCAGAAGCCCTGTCCGGCGGCGAACCTGCCGAACTCATGATGCAATAGTCAGGGACTAAAGAAGGCTGCGACGAACACTCAGGTGGTCTCAATTACGAGCATTAAATTCGATTATATACACCAAGTCCGCAGCTCACCCCTAGAGGGGGACATGTTTACTCAGTCCAAATCCCTTGCTTACCGCACTATTTGTATCAGTCCGCTCTACTAGCAGACTTTCTTTCATTAATAATGCAGCACCTTTTTGATTGCAATTGCATTACCTTTTAGATATATATGCTCATTATATGACATCTTGCGCCCGTATATTTTGGTACGGCCTAATACGCCAGGGGCTTGTGTTCCCCACTTTATGGTGCGATATGACCGAACACTTTCACAAGTGCGGCACCCCGAACTTATAGCATTATATGAATCGGCTCCGAATCATGTCTTGGGTCAATAGTTGGGTTTGCCTGGCTCCCATGTTTTGGTGCCTTACGTTCCGTTCTGTCGGCTAAGGTGGCACTGGGAGAACCACTGCGATTGCGCCCCGGTTGAGCCGGGCGAGCGCCTCAGTGGAGAAAGCTAAAACTGACTGGCATGATAAGGCGAGAGACTGGTCGCTGTTCGAGAGGTTTTTTCGGGTCCTTAAAGACTCACGCCGCTTCGAGCGAAGTTCCGGACAATGTCCGACGAAGGCGTGGATAGCGCCCCGGATTCGGTCTTCCGAATACCAGGGGCTTTGCCGAAATTTAAAATTATAGAATTCTATGGCTAAGTGAGAGTGTTCAAGCATTATAACTCTGGTTGCCTTGTTCGTTGTGTTGAGCGCCTCCCTCGATGGACCCAACAATGGGAACAAGAGTGCTCAAGTTTATCCCGAACACCCCAGCACTCGTGGCTTGGGGGCTGAAGCCAACGACTTGCCATCTCTCAGATCTTATAAACGACCGCACAGAAGGTAATATTTTAAATTAAAAAAGTGTTGCTCAAAGCGCACATGAACAAAGTTTCAGCGCACAGGATAATACATAGCAAATTCACTCAAAGATTACATTTCTGGGGCACTCATCCGCAATATCGCGGGCTCCCTTCAGGACAGATTTATAATACATTTCGGGCGTGCGATATTCCTTGCCTGGTGGCGGTGGGTCCGTGAGAAGCTTCTCCGCATCCAACTTGCCCCATTGCACCTTCGTGCGGGCGAGGGCCCGACGAGCGCCTTCAATACAGGCAGTGCGCTTGATGACATCCACCCAGGGGCATGCATCCACCAGCCGCCGCACGAGGCCAAAGTAGCTCCCAGGCATGGCCTGTCCAGGCCACAGCCGGACTATAAGGCCCTTCATGGCCTCTTCAGCTACCTTGTGGAGTTCGACCAGCTGCTTCAGCTGGTCGCTTGGGGGCACCGGGTGTCCGGCCTCAGCATACTGAGACCAGAAGACTTTTTCCAACGAGCTCCCCTCTTCGCCATGATAGAATGCGGCGGCATCAGACGCACTACGCGGCAGATCTGCAAACGCCCCTGGAGAGCTCCGAATGCGGGTAAGTGTCAGGTATTTTACATTAACATGCTTGCTTTGCATGAAAAATGCCTTACCCGCCGCTATTTTCTTTACATCTTCCACCTCCTGAAGGGCCTTATGGGCTTCGGCCTTGGCGGACTTGGCACTTTTGACAGCCAAGGCAAGCTCGGACTCTCGAGTCTTGGAGTCACGCTCCAACCTCTCATGTTTCTCCATGAGAGCCTGGAGCTCTTGCCGTACTTCCGCCACCCGCGCCTCCTGCTTTTCTCTCTCTGCCCGTTCCGCGGCCGCACTGCGTTCGGCCGTGGACACAGCCTCCTTCAGGGCTGCCACCTCGTTAGTGGCCCCTGCAATACACATATTATCCTTGTTAATTATATTGCAACCAAAATCCTTTTCTGTAAGGTAACTATTCAAAGTGGTGTTACTCACCTTCTTTGTCCTCGAGCTGCTTCTTGGCATGGCCGAGCTCTTGCTCGGACCGCTCGAGATCCTGCTTTAGCACATCGACCTCCGCCGTTAGTGCGGCAGAGGTCAGCAGCGTAGCCTGCAAACCCATATTGACATATTTTAAGCAACCCTGCGTATATCTTGTTAGATCCTCAGTCCGGCTTTTTCTTTCCGAACACCGAACTAAGCATCAGGGGCTACTGTCTATGCGGTATTACATTACATAATTTTAAACTTGTTACCTCAAAGCCTGTTAGAAGGCTGCTGCAGGCTTCTGTCAGCCCGTTTTTGGCGAGCTGAACCTTTTGAATCACCGCACTCATGATAGTGCGGTGTTCTTCCTCGATGGAAGCACCTTTAAGCGCCTCCAACAAGTTATCCGGCGCCTCCGGTTGGACGGAGGCCGCCGGTGTCACGGTCCTGCCCTTCTTTCGAAGGGACCGCTTGCCGGACTCTGGAACCACTATGGGTTCCGATGTAGAGTCCGGCGCAAAGTCCGGGAGGATGCCTGACGGCGCCTCCGGAGCCTCCTCCTGATGGGTCCCTCTCTGGGATCCCACCTCGGCGTCCTCGTCGGCGCGTGGGGTAGAGGCAGTCGGAAGTGAATCCACATCCGACGGGGCCAACGACCCGCTCGATGAGTCGGGGAGATCGTCATCGGCCGGACTACGGACAGAATGCGGCGTTAGAAGGACACTACACGACATAAAAGATATTGCATATAAAGGATCCGGATACTTACGATCTTGCCGGACGCCTGGCCCTTGGAGGCCATTCATCCTCGCCAACGTTGGTGTTGGCGAAACTGTCTGGGGGGATAGTTCTCCCCCTCTTGGACCCTTCGGCCTCCCCTATTGGGGAAGCCTTCCTCTTCTTCTCTCCCTCTTCTGGGAGAGAAACCTCCTCGTCTTCGGGGGAGGAGTCCGCCTCGTCGTCGGACACCTGATTGCGGGAACTCTTTCGAGTCCTCGCGGCCACCTTCTTGGCCTTCTTCTCCAGCACCACATGCGGTGCCGGAACCAGCAGCCCTGCTAAACGGGCGTCCACTGGGTCTTCTGGCATGGGAGCCGGGCTGATAAGCTGCCTGGCCTTCTCCATCCATTCCTGTCAAAGGAAAGGAAAGAATAAAACCCTCTTATAATCAATTCGATTACTACAAAGTGTCCCGTAATGGGGTTGAATCACTTACCTCGTCAGTTGGATACTGCGAGCTGAATCTGTGATCTTCCGTCGCGGACGCGGGGGCTTCGGCGCCCTTAAACAGCACCCTCCAGGCGCCTTCGTATGTTGTATCGAAGAGCCTGCTCAGCGCCTGATGCTGTTCCGGATTGAACTCCCACAGATTGAATGCCCGTTCTTGGCATGGGAGAATCCGGCGGATGAGCATGACTTGGACCACGTCGACGAGCCTGAGCTTATTGCTCACCAGCTTCTGGATGCAGGTTCAGAGTCCAGTCACCTCCTTCGAATCGCCCCACAGCAAGCCCTTCTCTTTCCAGGAGGTGAGCTGCGTGGGAATGCCAGATCTAAACTCGGGGGCCGCCGCCCATGTGGGCTTGCGCGGCTCGGTGATGTAGAACCACCCGGATTGCCACCCCTTGACGGAGTCCATGAAGGCCCCTTCGAGCCAAAGGACGTTGGGTAATTTACCCAACATGGCGCCTCCGCATTCCGCTTGCGTGCCCAGCATAACCTTCGGCTTGACGTTGAAGGTCTTGAGCCACAGGCCGAAGTGGGGCCGGATGCAGAGGAAGGCCTCGCACACGACGATGAACGTTGAGATGTTGAGGATGAAGTTCGGCGCCAGATCGTGGAAATCCAGGCCGTAATAGAACATGAGCCCCCGGACGAATGGATGGAGCGGAAAGCCCAGTCCGCGGAGGAAGTGGGGAAGGAAGACGACCCTCTCGTGGGGCCCGGGGGTAGGGACGAGCTGCCCCTCGTCGGGCAGCCGATGCGCGATAACGCCGGAAAGATATCCGGCGCTGCGCAGTCTGGTGATGTGCTCCTCCTTAACGGTGGAGGCCAACCATTTGCCTCCCGCTCCGGACATATTCGGAGGAGGTCGAGGCGAGATGCGCGAGCTTGGGCGTTGGAGCTTGAGTACGCGGAGATGGATAAGCAAAGGAGGAAGAAGGCGTAGGTGAGAAGGTAAATCCTTATCCCTTATATGTAGGCGGACGAAAACTGTGTGTCCCGCTGGCCTGATAAAACTCGCTTATCTCCCAAGCGCCACCATCAATGGCGCGGTTGGGTTACCCACGTCCGTATTGATGAGAATCCCGGAATAAGGGGAACACGATCTCTGCTTCGACAAGACGTGCCAAGAAAACCGCTTCGCTAAAACGTGCTGAGGTGGTATAAAAACGATTCAAACAAAGGCTTGGTAGCGGTGTGATGTCACGCCGCATAATACGTCAGCAGATTGGACTAGTGTACATTTTATTCTCTCTACGGTGGAATGTGGAATTTATTTTGCAGAGCCGGACACTATCCTGGTGTTCATGATCTTCTCTGGATTATTCAAGGGAGGAACCCGCCTTGCAATGCCGAATATTATGCGCGCCGGACTTATGGTCATTGAAGCCTGGTTCAGGGGCTATTGAGGGAGTCCTGGACTAGGGGGTGTCCGGACAGCCGGACTATCATCGTCCGCCGGACTCCAAGACTACGAAGATACAAGATTGAAGACTCCGTCCCGTGTCCGGATGGGACTTTCCTTGGCGTGGAAGGCAAGCTTGGCGATACGGATATGTAGATCTCCTACCATTGTAACCGACTCTGTGTAACCCTAGCCTCCTCCGGTGTCTATATAAACCGGAGGGCTTTAGTCCGTAGGACACCACATACATTACAACAATCATACCATAGGCTAGCTTCTAGGGTTTAGCCTCCTTGATCTCGTGGTAGATCCACTCTTGTACTACCCATATCATCAATATTAATCAAGCAGGATGTAGGGTTTTACCTCCATCGAGAGGGCCCGAACCTGGGTAAAACATCGTGTCCCTCGTCTCCTGTTACCATCCGCCTAGACGCACAGTTCGGGACCCCCTACCCGAGATCCGCCGGTTTTGACACCGACAGCGCCCCCTGCCTGGATGCGGGGGGCGAAGTAGTCGCGGAAGAACGTCGTGTGGGGTGCATGCTACCTCTTGAGCACTGCGTTGGTTTTCCCTTGAAGAGGAAAGGGTGATGCAACAAAGTAGCGTAAGTATTTCCCTCAGTTTTTGAGAACCAAGGTATCAATCCAGTAGGAGGCTCCTCAAAAGTCCCTCATACCTACACAAACAAACAAGAACCTCGCAACCAACACGATAAAGGGGTTGTCAATCCCTTCACGTTAACTTGCAAAAGTGAGATCTGATAGAGATAATAAGATAAGATAAATATTATTGGTATTTTTATGATATAGATGGAAAAGTAAAGATGCAAATAAAAGTAGATGGGAAACTTATATGATAAAAGATAGACCCGGGGGCCATAGGTTTCACTTGTGGCTTCTCTTAAGATAGCATAAGTATTACTGTGGGTGAACAAATTACTGTCGAGCAATTGATAGAAAATTGCATAGTTATGAGAATATCTAGGCATGATCATGTATATAGGCATCACATCCGTGACAAGTAGATCGAAACGATTCTGCATCTACTACTATTACTCCACACATCGACCGACTCCTGCCTGCATCTAGAGTATTAAGTTCATGAAGAACAGAGTAACGCATGAAGAAAGATGACATGATGTAGAGGGATAAACTCAAAGCAATATGATATAAACCCCACCTTTTTATACTCGATGGCAACAATACAATACGTGCCTTGCTGCCCCTGCTGTCACTGGGAAAGGACACCACAAGATTGAACCCAAAGCTAAGCACTTCTCCCATTGCAAGAAAGATCAATCTAGTAGGCCAAACCAAACTGATAATTCGAAGAGACTTGCAAAGATAACCAATCATACGTAAAAGAATTCAGAGGAGATTCAAATATTTCTCATAGATAAACTTGATCATAAACCCACAATTCATCGGATCTCGACAAACATACCGCAAAAAGAGTTACATCGAATAGATCTCCAAGAAGATCGAGAACTTTGTATTGAGATTAAAAGAGAGAGAAGAAGTCATCTAGCTAATAACTATGGACCCGAAGGTCTATGGTAAACTACTCACAACTCATCGGAGAGGCCTTGGAGATGATGTAGAGGCCCTCCGTGGTCAATTCCCCCTCCGGCGGAGCGCTGGCAAAGGCTCCAAGATGGGATCTCGCGGATACAGAAGGTTGTGACGGTGGAAATAGTTTTTCGTGGTGCTCCTGGATGTTTTAGGGGTACGTGGATATTTATACGAGGAAGAAGTAGGTCGGTGGAGCCACGAGGGGCCCACGAGGTTGGGGGGCGCGCCTACCCCCCTAGGGCGCGCCCTCCTGCCTCGTGGCTTCCTTGTCTGCTGCTTGACGTCCACTCCAAGTCTCCTGGATTGCGTTTTTTCCAAAAAGATCGCTCCCGAAGGTTTCATTCCGTTTGGACTCCATTTGATATTGCTTTTCTTCGAAACACTGAAATAGGCAAAAGGCAGCAATTCAGGCTGGGCCTCCGGTTAGTAGGTTAGTCCCAAAAATGATATAAAAGTGTAAAGTAAAGCCCATAAACATCCAAAACGGGTAATATAATAGCATGGAACACTAAAAAATTATAGATACGTTGCAGACGTATCAAGCATCCCCAAGCTTAATTCCTACTCGTCCTCGAGTAGGTAAATGATAAAAACAGAATTTTTGATGTGGAATGCTACCTAGCATATTTCTCAATGTAATCTTCTTTATTGTGGCATGAATGTTCAGATCCAAATGATTCAAAAATAAAAGTTCATATTGACATAAGAGTAATAATGCTTCAAGCATACTAACAGACTAATCATGTATTCTTAAAATAACATGGCCAAAGAAAGTTATCCCTACAAAATCATATAGTCTGGCTATGCTCTATCTTCATTTTAAATCATGCACAACCCGGTTTCAGCCAAGCAATTGTTTCATACTTTAGTATTTTCAAACTTTTTCAATCTTCACGCAATACATGAGCGTGAGCCATGGACATAGCACTTTATGTGGAATAGAAGGGTGGTTGTGGAGAATACAAAAAGGAGAAGATAGTCTCACATCAACTAGGCGTATCAACGGGCTATGGAGATGCCCATTAATAGATATCAATGTTAGTGAGTAGGGATTGCCATGTAACGGATGCACTAGAGCTATAAGTATATGAATGCTCAAAAAGAAACTAAGTGGGTGTGCATCCAACTCTCTTGCTCACGAAGACCTAGGGCATTTTGAGGAAGCCCATCATTGGAATATACAAGCCAAGTTCTATAATGAAAAGTTCCCACTAGTATATGGAATAAGTGACAACATAAGAGACTCTCTATCATGAAGATCATGGTGCTAGAAGCACAAGTGTGGGAAAAGGATAGTAACATTGTCCCTTCTCTCTTTTTCTCTCTTTTTTTCTTTTTTTTCTTTTTTTTCTTTTTTTATTTTGGTGGGCTTCTTTGGCCTCTTTTGTCTTTTTTATGGGCTTGTTTGGCCTCTTTTAATATATTTTTCATAAAGTCCGGAGTCTCATGCCGACTTGTGGGGGAACCATAGTCTCCATCATCGTTTCCTCACTTGGGACAATGCTCTAATAATGAAGATCATCACACTTTTATTTACTTACAACTCAAAAATCTTAGAACAAAATATGACTCTATGTGAATGCCTCCGGTGGTGTACCGGGATATGCAATGAATCAAGAGTGACACGTATGAAATTATAAAGGTGGCTTCGCCACAAATACGATGTCAACTAAATGATCATGCAAAAGCAATATGACAATGATGAAGTGTGTCATAATAAACGGAGCGGTGGAAAGTTGCATGTCAATATATCTCGGAATGGCTATGGAAATGCCATAATAGGTAGGTATGGTGGCTGTTTTGAGGAAGGTATATGGTGGGTGTATGGTACCGGCGAAAGTTGCGCGGCACAAGAGAGGCTAGCAATGGTGGAAGGATGGGAGTGCGTATAATCCATGGACTCAACATTAGTCATAAAGAACTCATACACTTATTGCAAAAATCTACAAGTAATCAAAATAAAGTACTACACGCATGCTCCTAGGGGAAGGGTTGGTAGGAGTTAACCATCGCGTGATCCCGACCTCCACGCATAAGGAAGACAACCAATAAATAAATCGTGCTCCAACTTCATCACGTAACTGTTCACCATACGTGCATGCTACGGGAATCACA
The DNA here is from genome assembly GCA_963921465.1 of Triticum timopheevii. Taxonomy (NCBI): domain Eukaryota; kingdom Viridiplantae; phylum Streptophyta; class Magnoliopsida; order Poales; family Poaceae; genus Triticum; species Triticum timopheevii. The sequence goes on from OY997264.1 coordinate 83,430,783, forward strand.
AACTTTAACACAAGTATTTTTTAAACTCACAATTACCCAACTAGCATGACTCTAATATTACCATCCTCATATCTCAAAACAATTATCAAGCATCAAATTGATCATAGCATCCAATTCACTTCCTATGATAGTTTTTATTATACCCAACTTGAATGCCCATCATTCTAGGGCCAAATTTAAAACCATAGCAAATACCATGCTGTTCTAAAAGACTCTCAAAATATAAGTGAAGCATGAGAGATCAACAATTTCTACAAAATCAAGCCACCGCCGTGCTCTAAAAAGTATAAGTGAAGCACTAGAGCAAAACTATCTAGCTCAAAAGATATAAGTGAAGAACATAGAGTATTCCAATGAATTCTAAATCAAGTGTGTCTCTCCCGAAAGGTGTGTACAGCAAGGATGATTGTGGTAAAAAAGCAAAGACTCATATCATACAAGACGCTCCAATCAAAACACATATTATGTGCTGAATAAAAATATAGCTCCAAGTAAAGTTATCGATAGATGAAGACGAAAGAGGGGATGCCTTCCGGGGCATCCCCAAGCTTAGGCTTTTGGTTGTCCTTGGATTATATTGGGGTGCCATGGGCATCCCAAAGCTTAGGCTCTTGCCACTCCTTATTCCATAGTTCATCAAATCTTTACCCGAAACTTGAGAACTTCACAACACAAAACATAACAGGAAATCTCATGAGCTCCGTTAGTGCAAGAAATAAAAACCACCACATAAGGTACTGTAATTAACTCATTATTTATTTATATTGGTGTTAAACCTACCGTATTCCAACTTCTCTATGGTTCATACCCCCCGATACTAGCCATAGATGCATCGAAATAAGCAAACAACACACGAAAAACAGAATCTATCGAAAACACAACAGTCTGTAGCAATCTGTAAATTTCGAATACTTATGGAACTTTAAAAATCCTACCAAAATAGGAAGTCCTAGCCAATTTTTCTATTGATCTACTTCAAAAAGAATCAACTCAAAATCACGTTCCTGTGATTTACTACAATTATTCTCGTGCGCGCAAAAGTTTCTGTTTTCAGCAGAATCAAATTAACTATCACTGTATGTTATCCTATAGGTTCTACTTGGCACAAACACTAATTAAAACATAAAACCACATCTAAACAGAAGCTAGATGAATTATTTATTGAATAGTAGCAAAGAAAAATATTGGGTTGACTCCCAACAAGCGCTTTTCTTTAAAGCCTTTTTAGCTATGCATTGAGATTTCAATGATGCTCACATGAAAGACAAGAATTGAAGCATAAAGAGAACATCATAAAACATGTGACAAACACACTTAAGTCTAACATACTTCCTATGCATAGGTTTTTTATAAGCAAACAAATTATCAAGGCAAGCAAAAACTAGCATATGCAAGGAAGAAGACGATAGCAATCTCAACATGAAGAGGGGTAATTTAGTAACATGAAAATTTCTACAACCATATTTTCCTCTCTCATAAAAATTACATGTAGGATCATAAGAAAATTCAACAAAATATCTATCACATAACATATTCTCAACACGATCCATATGCATGCAAAGTTGACACTCTTCCAAGATAGTGGGATTAGCATTAACTAAATTCATGACCTCTCCAAACCCACTTTTATCAAAAACTTCATAAGATTGAACATTATCCAAATGTGTGGGATCTAAAGTTGACACTCTTCCAAACCCACTTTCAGTATAATTGCAAACATTATTATCAATCTCATATTCATCATGGGGCTTAAATAAAATTTCAAGATTATAAGAAGAAGCACCCCAATCATGATCATTGCAACAAGTAGTGGACATGGCAAAACTAGCATCCCCAAGCTTAGGGTTTTGCCTATCATTAACACAACTGACATTAATAGAATTTATATAAAATCATTTCAACCATGCTTTTTATTCAAGGAGCTATCGTGAATCTCTTCATAAATTTCTTCATCACAATTTCCAGATTCACGAATTTCAAGCAAAACCTCATTGAGATAATCTAGTGCACTCAAATCACTAGAAATTGGTTCATCATAATTGGATCTCTTAAAAAGATTAGCAAGAGGATGAGGATCCATAGATCTTAGGTTCTCTGTTTAATAATAAATAAACAACTATTCCACCCAAACGAGTAAACGAACAGAAGAAGGGCGAATAAAACGGCAAGGGTGAAGTGGGGGAGAGGAAAACGAGAGGCAAATGGCAAATAATGTAATGCGAGGGATAAGGGTTTGTGATGGGTACTTGGTATGTCTTGACTTGTGCGTAGACCTCCCCGGCAACGGCGCCCGAAATCCTTCTTGCTACCTCTTGAGCACTGTGTTGATTTTCCCTTGAAGAGGAAAGGGTGCAGCAAAGTAGCATAAGTATTTCCCTCAGTTTTGAGAACCAAGGTATCAATCCAGTAGGAGGCTCCTCAAAAGTCCCTCGTACCTACACAAACAAACAAGAACCTCACAACCAACGCGATAAAGGGGTTGTCAATCCCTTCACTGTAACTTGCGAAAGTGAGATCTGATAGAGATAATAAGATAAGATAAATATTTTTGGTATTTTTATGATATAGATGGAAAAGTAAAGATGCAAATAAAAGTAGATGGGAAACTTATATGATAAAAGATAGACCCGGGGGTCATAGGTTTCACTAGTGGCTTCTCTTAAGATAGCATAAGTATTATGGTGGGTGAACAAATTACTGTCGAGCAATTGATAGAAAAGTGCATAGTTATGAGAATATCTGGGCATGATCATGTATATAGGCATCACATCTGTGACAAGTAGATCAAAATGATTCTGCATCTACTACTATTACTCCACACATCGACCGACTCCTGCCTGCATCTAGAGTATTAAGTTCGTGAAGAGCAGAGTAATGCATTAAGAAAGATGACATGATGTAGAGGGATAAACTCAAGCAATATGATATAAACCCCATCTTTTTATCCTCGATGGCAACAATACAATACGTGCCTTGCTGCCCCTGCTGTCACTGGGAAAGGACACCGCAAGATTGAACCCAAAGCTAAGTTCTTCTCCCATTGCAAGAAAGATCAATCTAGTAGGCCAAACCAAACTGATAATTCGAAGAGACTTGCAAAAATAACCAATCATACATAAAAGAATTCAGAGGAGATTCAAATATTTCTCATAGATAAACTTGATCATAAACCCACAATTCATCGGATCTCGACAAACACACTGCAAAAAGAGTTACATTAAATAGATCTCCAAGAAGATCGAGGAGAACTTTGTATTGAGATTCAAATAGAGAGAAGAAGCCATCTAGCTAATAACTATGGACCCGAGGGTCTGTGGTAAACTACTCACAACTCATCGGAGAGGCCTTGGAGATGATGTAGAGGCCCTCCATGGTCGATTCCCCCTCCGGCGGAGCGCCGACGAAGGCTCCAAGATGGGATCTCGCAGATACAGAAGGTTGCGGCGGTAGAAATAGTTTTTTGTGGTGCTCCTGGATGTTTTCGGGGTACGTGGGTATATATATAGGAGGAAGAAGTAGGTCGGTGGAGCCACGAGGGGCCCACGAGGGTGGGGGCGCGCCTACCCCCTAGGGTGCGCCCTTCTGCCTCGTGGCTTCCTTGTCTGCTGCTTGACGTCCACTCCAAGTCTCCTGGATTGCATTTTTTCCAAAAAGATCACTCCCGAAGGTTTCGTTTTGTTTGGACTCCGTTTGATATTCCTTTTATTTGAAACACTAAAATAGGCAAAAAACAGCAATTCGGGCTGGGCCTCCGATTAGTAGGTTAGTCCCAAAAATGATATAAAAGTGTAAAGTAAAGACCATAAACATCCAAAATGGGTAATATAATAGCATGGAACACTCAAAAACTATAGATACGTTGGAGACGTATCAGTGCACCCCGGCGAAGCCCTCGCAGAGGTGGGCGAAGAAGGACATGCATGCCACGGCATTCAGCGTAAAATCCAAAAGATGGAAGCCCTAGGTGTGCATGATGTCGTTGAAGAAGTCAAAGAAAGGGGGGCACAGCCCGCCGGAGAAGTAATCGACGAAGAAAGGGTATTTATCTGACTCGGGCTTGGCGACGCGAGCAGGAATGATTTTCGTGGTAGGATGCCCCAGCGTCTCTCTTCCCCACAGGGGCTTGAATTTCTCCTTGAGGGTGAGCGCATCGACCATCGAGACGAAGAGGGCGTGCTTCTTCCGCAGCTTCTCCAGTTCGCTCTCCGGCACCTCCTTCCCCTCGGCGACCTTGGCCGCTCCCTTGCCCTCGCTTGCCTTGGGTGCCATGGCGGCTGAGAAAAGGCGAGGGATCAAGAAGCAATGGAAGCACGGAAGCGGCGAGCAGAGGCGTGAGGCTCTAGTTTGCGCTCAAGAAAGGAGAACGGAACGACAGTTCCTAGATTGGGAAGGGCGCAGAGGGTAAATGAGCGACGCCCGTACGGATTCCTCTTTTTATGGGGAAGGCGCGACGCCCCTACGGATTCCTCTTTTTATGGGGAAGGCGCGGGCCGCCCCTTTACCATTTACTGCGAGGTTATGCAGGCGTGCTGCGACCATCCCACACACGATGCCCACGTCACGCCCTCAACGCGGATCGTGGAGGAGCGCAACTGCCGAGAAGATCATGGAAGTTAAATCTTTGCCACGCGTGCCCGCGCACTGCTTTGGGCCTGGCCCAGCTACGCCTTGCGCTTATGTGTGGCCCAGGCTCGGGGGCTCCTGTCGGTGTACAAAAGTATGAGCTCTTCTGTACCCCTTACTTGTGCACGGGCAGTCGTAGCCACACCTGCAGCAGGGCTTGGCAGGGCAGAAGAAGGCAAAATACAAGACTACCAGGACAGACACTCAAGACAGTGAACAAAGAGCAAAGGACAAGCTGGACCTCCCCCAGCAACATCCTTGCTGGGGCGGCTTGCGTAGCCCCTGCAAGCTCCTTACCGGGGCGACCTGCGACGCACCAGCAAGGCAATCACCCTTGAGGCTGAGAGCTTTGACACCATCGACAACGTCAAGGCCAAGACTTGGGAACCCATGCATAGTAGCATGCAGATCCTTGTGAAGACTGATGGCCTGCAGGCCCACGTGGGATCAGAAGATGAAGCCTCCCGGCAAGACCCTTGCCGGGACAACCGTGAGAGGCCCCCGGCAAGCTTTGCCGGGGACGATTGCGGGGCCACAGCCAGGCCCGCACCCGACAAGGATTTGCCACTTCACCATCACTCCAGCGCGACGACCAGCTTGCCAACTAAGCAGGCGTCTGTGTGGCGGCATGCAGATCTTCGTGGAGGCTCTACCCCCGCGCCAACACAGCAGCTAGCTGGCCAGCGTGGCACTGCATGCCTCGTCAACCTGGACGCGTGTCAAGGCAAGGAAGGGCGACGACGGACGGGACAACTTCTGTTGTTGTCCCCGATAAAGTAAGAGGACACGTAGGCAGCACATTAAATGCGTTTGTCCTACGATGTCAGCGATAAGCTCATACACTGTAGGTTACTTTCCACCTCCTGTGTGCCACTGTGGCAACCCCTTTGACATTTAAAAGGAGGCCCAAGGCGTACTGAGAGAGGATTCGGACTTTTTGGAGTGGGCATGCACCACAGCTAGTTCAAAAGCTCAAGAACACTAAATATACACACAAGCAGGACTAGGATTTTACGCACTAGTTCAGCCCGAACCTGGGTAAAAATCCTTCGCGCTAATCACTAGACCTGCTCTTCGTGCAACTCTCTCCCCGTCAACCGTAGAAGGGATTCCCATGATCCCATAGGCGTCGTTTCCGCCACACATTGTTTGCTAGTGCTACTTTTCTTAGCTTGCTACTACTGGCAGTTTATATTGCCCGTTGAGGTAAACTGTCAATTCACTTTCAGGGCGTCGATGACCGTCACTTTGGCGAGTCAACTCTTATTATATTCCCCCGGACGATACGCAGATCATACAGGAAAACTAACCAGCTTTCATTGAAGAAGAAGAAGATCTACTCTGAACTCTTCTCCCGGGAAAAAAAATACAGTTTTGCTAGAACTTATCTAGATGACATATAATTTGGCCTCATTCAACTTTTATAGCCATTGGATGTGATGCTATAAGATGCGTGTGTGCTGACGGTATCTGTTCTTATTTTCAAAGTGAATGAGACCAAATTATATCTCATCTAGATGAGTTCTAGGTACTCCCAAAAAAATATACGCAACTATACAGGGTAAAATAATAATACTAACAGTCGAGATCAGAAAGTGCAGAGCATACGTCAGCAGAATCAGCCGATCACTGAGCTAGACTTTCATTCAGCCAATCTGTAGCAGGATTGTTCAGGTGTTGATACATGTGGGTGCACTAGGGAGGCAATAATTGGACGGCCGAGGGAGCCTATTCGTTTTCCCACTGATCGTCATTCCGCGCCAATAATGGGAGGTCATGTGGCAGGCCGATAAGGACTCACGGCCTTGTTAATGAAAAATGAAAAAAGGACGGACCTGTTGCTACACCACATTATTCTAGTACTCCCTCCGTAAACTAATATAAAAGCGTTTAGAATACTAAAGTAGTGATCTAAACACTCTTATATTAGTTTACAGAGGAAGTACAATAATGCGCGCAGGAAATGAAGTTGGGTGTTTCCCTCAGCTCTGCTGCTAATGCTAACTGAGAAGAGAACGACGAAAGAAAGTTGATGGCTGAGTGCCAGAGTCATTCAGATTTCAGAGACTCTGCTCGTTGTAATTGCCTAATTGGTGATGAAAGATTACTTGTAGCTTTGTGCTTACAGCAACAGGTACGTACAGTACGCATTATTTGCTCCGTCGCTTACGTCGTCGCTTTCTGTCCATGTTAGTGATATAGTATTGTTTAGGGGTGATTGATCAATCTGTATTTATTTCTGGTTGATCTGATCGGGACTCTTGTTTTGGATTCATGGCCACGGAGGGAGATTCATGTGCGTCCAGTGAAATTACGCCACGGAGAGCATCTTCTTTAGGAAAAAGGACAGCCATGAGGGTCTTACTCTACGGCTTTAATTCTACTGTACGTACTTACGAATAATGCACCGGTCGGCAATTGAACACCTCTGGCGGACCGGTGGCGGAGCACGGCCGGCCGGACGGCGGGGCATCTTCACGGCGGTCCCGTCGTCCGCGTCGACGCACATGGAGTCAGCCTTCACGGCGCCGGTGGTACCAAGCAGTACAAGATTCATGCGTGGGATTCTGGGGCCTTGTCTTGTAGGTCTACGTTATCATGCAAATGCATAGTTCATTCGTGATTCGTGGGAGGCGAGATCAGATCTCGTGGGCAGCCTATATGGCCGAAACGCACGCACACGGCACAGATGATCGGTACGCGCACTGATTACTCCGAGCCAACGACCAGTCACGGCCGTTAGGTGCCGGAGAAGAACGGAAAACTTGCACGATTGAGTAGTTGTGCGTGGCTGCTGTTCTCAGTTGAGACACCAACGTTCTCTTCTTCTCCGTCAGCTAAACCGGGTTCACAGCACGGCGTCCTCCCCCATGCCTTGTGCAACCCAACGTCTTTCATTTTCTTGCACAGAGTTGACGAGGTAAAAGATTCATCCATTCATGCCGTCGGTGCGTGCGCGCCTTCTCTGACGACCACAATTTTGTCTGCGCCCGCACGAATTCTTCTTCGATCATACACTGTATATACTCCTCGCGCCGGAATTATATGGATTCAGGTCGCCGGCCACCAGATGGCACACATCAAATCTCGACCCGCGCCGGCAGCAGCTCAACACGCTGCCGGAGGCAACCCGGCAGCCCCCTGTCGATCTTGTTCTCCGACCACGTTTTTTTTTATGATCACTCTCCGACTATGGTTGACTCGTCGACTCGAGAGCTCTGTGGCGGCGCCGCCGTGGCCGTCTCCCAGGATGGATCTGTGCAAGTTTTCGTCCAGGTTCGTTGTACTTCTCCGTCCCGCCCGGCCCAGTGCTCTTGCGCGAGAGGCTCGGGAGGCGATGTTCATGCCGCCGGTCGATGCGCGCGCCCTGTGAGTTGTTGACGATGGCGATTGTTGCCTCGAGTTGGCAAGAATTCTTCTTCCCTTCCACCATATATTGTACAGAGCAGGTCCGCCGACCAGGTAGCAGTCACCACCACACTGGCAGTGCCGTGGCATGCCATTGCAAGTTCAAACACGACCCAACGAAAAGAAAAACCAAACGAATTCGCCACTGGAAGTTTGAAACCAGAAATCTCCGCACCCGCCCGCGGCGGCGGCATGCCGGCATCGGCACGGCGAGGCGACATAGTATTCCAGACCCGGCTCGCACTCGGCAGCTTTTTCACACTGCCTGAGGCTTCACGGCCGGCTCGAGCCAGTCGCTCCAGAACGCGGCGGCCTCCGGGCCGTGGCCCTTGACGACCTCCACCACCGACACCGCGTCGGCGATCCGGAACACGGTCACCTTGGCGACAATGCCGCCGGCCTCCGCCTCCAGGTACACCGGCCCGGCGCGGCCCTTCCCTTCCCTCCTCACGCGGTGCCCCTGCTTCCTCCCGGCGTCCTCCACCCGGGCCAGCACGGCCGCGGCGGGCTCGCCCACGAACACCCGCTCCGTGCACGGCCCGGCGCCGAACAGCCCGGAGAGGTCCGAGCCGGGGGAGAAGGCCAGGATGTCGAACGCGGTCATGGCGCGGGCCATGTCCTCCTTGAACTCCGTCTTGAACCACGCCTCCTCCTCGTGCCCGCGCATCAGCTTCTCCAGCTCGCCGTCGACGCTCGCGCCGTGGCGGAACCACGGGTGCTCCATGATGCCGTCCGTGTCGATGCGCGTGGCCGGGTTGGGGTCGAGGATGCGGCGCAGCAGGTAGCGCAGCGCCGGCGAGAACCAGTTCGGGCACCGGAACCGGCCGGCGTAGATCTTGCGGTACATGTTGATGAGGCTGGCGTCGTTGAAGGGGAGGTAGCCGGCGGCGAGCACGAAGAGCACCACGCCGCAGGACCAGATGTCCACCTTGGCCGGGTGGTACCCCTGCTTCGAGAGGATCTCCGGCGCGACGTAGGCGGGGGTCCCGCAGAGGGTGTGGTGGAGGCTCTCGTCCGCGACGGCGCCGAGGCCGAAGTCGGCCACCTTGAGCTCGCCGTCGCCGTCGAGCAGCAGATTCTCCGGCTTGATGTCCCGGTGGTAGACGCCGCGGGAGTGGCAGTACCGGACGGCCGACACGAGCTGGCGGAAGTAATGCCGCGCGAGGTCCTCCGTCATGCGGCCGTCAGAGTCGACCAGCGAGAACAGCTCCCCGCCGGCGGCGAGGTCGAGGACGAAGTGGACCTTCTTGCGCGTCCCCAGTATCTCGTGCAATCTCACCACGTGGCGGTGGCGCAGGCGGGCGAGGATGGCCGCCTCCCGCTCGATGGCGGCGGACCCGGCGGAGACCTCCCCCTCGCGCGCGCCGGACCGCGGGTTGGGGAACGACTTGATGGCCACGTCCCGGCCCGTGAGGAGGTCCCTGGCCCGGTACACCTTGGCGGAGGCGCCGCGGCCGAGGAGCCCGCCCAGCTCGTACCTCCCGAGGAGGACCTTCTGGGCGGCGAGAGATTCATCTCCCGGCGCCGCGGCGGATGGGAAGGCGCTGGAGGCGGACGGCATCGTGGCGGCGGGGTTTGCTCTGTCGCCGCCGTCGCAGTGCGCGGTCGTGACTGTGGGGTAGTAATTTTCCCCGGCTGGATCGGCGGCCGGAAGAGAGATGGGAGATCGCTCGGTCGGTCGCTCCCGTGCTCCGGCCGGAGAGTTCTCTCGGGGGTAGAGGTTGGGATTCTGCTGTGCTCTGGTTCTGGAGTTGAAGACGATCTGGGGCGCCACCGGGGGAGCTATTTATGCGGGGCTGCGGGGGAGACCCATGGGCCCAAAGCCAGTATGACCGGTGGGGCCCGCGTGTTGTGGTGTTTAACTGCTGCCGCTGTGGCAGCGGCCGGGAAGTTTCCTCTTAACACGACGCGCTGCTCATTAATCATGGTTCCGATTCTCTTGTATTTTCAGAGATTTTATTATATTTATAGACGAATTATTGATGCAAAATGCATGGTACGGTTTGGACGTACGGTGCAACGACGGCTACCGTGTGCTGTTGCTGTTCGGAGTGAACTGCGGGGAGTTTTGGACCGTCGGGTTTTAGTGGTTGGGGAGGATGGTACAGTCAGGGCTTTGAAGAGGGCTGGATTGAAGGGGGGAGTGAGATGATTGTGTTTGGGTTTGATGAATGTTCTCACTTGTGAGGTGGTGGTGCATGTTTGTGGATGAATGAAAGTTTGTGATCTTTGCATATCACGGTCTCAGACTTTAACTCCGCGATTTCTTTGAGATTCTTCCATGTGTAAGGTGGGAATGGTGACACTGCGGTCGGCAACGGCGTAGGAGGCTGGAATGTACCGAGGGTCCGAGGCGGAGGTGGTGACAGCGCAGAATCGCGTCGAGACGAATAGGAGAAGGAAGGTTCGTGCATCGACTGTTAGAGTCTAGGGTGAAGCTCGTGCATCAATCTGAGAAACGATATTTTCTGCCCATCACAGTGGAGGTTTTGACACTGTGATTCTCTCTCGAGTAAGGAAGCAAATAGCGACAACGTGGGGCGGCATCGAAGTCGGAGGGGATGGAGGTGATGACAATGCGGAATGACATCGATGACGGATAGGAGACAGGATGTCCGTGCATCAATGGCTAAGAGTTTAGGGTGAGGCACCGCCCCCGAAGAATGGATGTCGTGCCCCCTAGTCTTAGAGTGGTGGTCAGGGTCCGTGACAGTACTAGCGACGATGGCGGTTTGGTCAGGGCTGGGTCGCGAGACGACGTGGTAGCAACGACGATCGCGAGTAGTGAAGACAAACAATTTCACGAATTAGGTTGGTCGGGGAAAGAAAATGATTGTATGAAGAAGAAACACTGTGACCACAAAATCTAATGTTAGTGCTGAAAAAGCTATTACCTTAGTCCAAAATTGCTTGACTTAGATTTATTTGGATACGGTATCTAGACAAGTAAACAATTTCATGAGTTAGACTTGTCTAGATACATCGGATGTATCTAGACACGCAGATGTATGTTGTATCTTCGTGTCTAAATACACCCGTGCCGTATCTTTGTGTCTAGATACATTCCTAGCTACACAAATCTAAAACAATTAATTCGGGATGAAGGCAATATGCTTTATTAAGGAATGAACATACAACTATGTTCAAGGAAGCTCTGTATCTTTATATATAATGATTGTACCTTTCCCAAAGTGTAAATAATAGTGGTACTAGCAGCTGCTAAAACGGGCCATGTTTTCGTGTAGCTGGAACGACCACAACAACATACCAAACAAGCCAGAAAAAAAAACATTTAAATGGAGCCTTTTATCTGGTGCCGAAAATACCTGCTTTACAGCCTTAATCTTGGGTGGCACACCACATTTACGCAACAAACAACCATATCTACACAATAAATAAAGGAAAGAAAACAACAGCTATATCTCAAAGTGCATCCATCCGAATATGACGTTCAAAAAAGAATATAGTAGTACTAATCGCATTGCGAAAATGCTGGTACCACGGGAGCAAACGGAGGCCACAGCCATAGCTGCTGCGCACAGATTCGTCCATATCTCCGCGTCGCAGAGCACAGGGCACGGAGATTTCTTCGGTTCGGCTGCGTATCTTTCCCTGTCTTTGCTTCAAGCAAAGCTCTCTGGATGGATATCTCGCACTGACCGCGAAATACGCTCCACGCATTGCCGCAGCGCTGCACCTGCACATGCGCCTCTCGAAGACGTGTTTGCGCTTTGCGCCACGCGCCGCGTACACGGAGGCATCTCCGTCGTTGCGTGTTTGTGGCCTGAGCATTTTTTGGTTTTTCGGGTTTCGACGAGGCCGTGCCGGTCCAGCAAGAGTGGTCACAATAATTTGTGTTGTGCGGTTATTCCCGGCTCCGAGCCGAACGAAGCAGGGACGGGCGACCGAGACAGGTTTGTCCGCGCAAGTTACCGGGAAACGGGCGCTGCGTTGTCACGTGGTACGCGTTGGGTCAATTGTGTACCCCTCCAATTGGGGAAAGACTTGGACGTTTTACTACTCCGGTCTAGTCAAACCAGACGGGCTTACTTACTTATTTAAGCTGCCTTTGTTTGATCACCGTAGTAGGTTACAGTTGTTGCTGGTAAGAATTTGAATTAATTCCTTGAAAAAATGGAACTGTGGTTGGTTGTCCTTGACAGCCGACAAGTAGTAGTAGTAGTTGTTACGCTGCTGGCGACCGGTTGCACTGCACTGCACTGCAGAGATATATACGAAAATGCGTAGTATTTGCAGGGCGAGCTCCGGCGGCGTGAGCGTGAGCGTGCACCGCAGAGATATACGTCGTATATGTATGGTTATTTTCAGAGAGTTTTGAACGACTTGTTGTTGCATGGTACGGTTTAGAATGGATCACGTACGGTACAACGACTGCCACCGTGTGCTGTTGCTGTTCGGATTGAATGGCGAGGTGTTTTGGACGGTCGAGCAGGTGGTGGACAAGGAAGGTACAACCAAGTCTAAGCAGTGAGCTGGTCGTGTTTGGGTTTGATGCATACTCTCACTTGTGAGTTAGTGGTGCAGGTTGTTTTGGATGAAGGAGAATTTAGATAGATCATCACAGATCATGGTCGAGTTTTTAACTCCGCGATTTCTTTGAGATTCTTCCACGAGTAAGGTGGGAACAGTGACAACACAGGTCAAATGCGATGGTCCGAGGCGGAGGTGGTGACACCGCAGAATCGCGTCGATGACGAATAGGAGAAGGAAGGTTCGTGCATCGATGGCCAGGGTCTAGGGTGAAGCCCGTGCATCAATCAGAGAAATGATATCTTTGCAGATCACAGTCGAGTTCTTAACGGTGCAATCTCTTTGAGATTCTCTCTCAAGTAGGAGCAAGGAGGAAACGGTGAAAACATGGGGCCACATCAAAGTCGAAGGCTACAATGGGTCGATATAGAGGCGATGACAATGCGGAATTGGATGGATGATGTACACGAGATGGGAGGTCCATGCATCGTCGGCTAAGAGTTTAGGGCGAGGCACCGGTCCTGAAGAGTGGATATCGTGCCACCCTAGGGTTAGAGTGGTGATCAGGGTCCATAGCAGTACTGGCGATGGTGGTGGTTTGGTCAAACAATTTCACGAATTAGGTTGGCTAGAGAAAATAAATGGTTGCATGGAAAAAAAACATGGTGATTCCCTCCATCCCAAATTGTTTCTCACCCAAACGGATGTATCTAGTCTAGATACATCTGTTTGAGCGACGGTAGTATGGATCGAAGGGAGTATAAGTAATTGGTGACGGAGGCTGTACAAAATCTAGTGACAGTGGTGAAAAAGCTATGTTTCAAAAAGAGAAACATACAACTATGTTCAAGGTAGCTTAGTATTATAAATAATATCTGTACCTGCTTGGTAAGCTATCAACAAAAATTACAATCACTGATAAATAATATCTGTACCTTTCCCAAAGTGTAATTAATGGTGGTACTACAGCTGCTAAAACGGGCCATGTTTTCGTGTAGCTTTTTTTCTTTCTTTTGAGGGGAACAGTTTTCGTGTAGTTAGAACAACCCCAACAGAATATACCAAACAAGCCAGAAAAAACATTTAAATGAAGCCTTTTATTTTTTTAATATTTTTTTGCGAGGAAATTGAAGCCTTTTATTTGGTGCTGGAAATACCTACACCACATTATCGCAACAAACAACCAGTATATCTTATACACAATAAATAAAGGGAAACAACAAGTGCATATCTCAAAGTATACAACCATCCGAATCTTTCCCTGTGTTGCTTTAAGCAAAGCTCTCGGCTCTCTGGATATCGAGCACTGGCCGCGAAATCCACTCCACACGCAGTGCACACCTCCCGGAGACGCAGTCGCGTACACGGAGGCATCTCCATCGTTTCGAGTCTGTGGCCCAAGCATTTTTTGTTTTTTCATATTTCGGCGAGGCCGTGCCGGGTCCAGCAAGAGTAATCACAAAATTTTGTGTTGTGCGGTTATTTCCGGCTCCGAACCGAAGCGATACAGGGACGGTCAACCGTGACATGTTTGTCCGCATTGACCCAACCGGAAAACGGGCGCTGCGTCGTCCCGATGCCAGACCACGTGGTACGCGTTGGGTCAATTGTGCACCCTTCCAACGATTGGGGAAAAACTTTGGACGTTTTACAGCTGGGGTTTCCTCAAATCAGATGGCCTTACGCCTTCTACAAGGGAACGTGCTTAGGGAGGTGCTTAGAGAAAATAAAACAGACCCGAGCGCCTTGTCTAGGGGCATCCCTTTGATGACACCTTTCACCTCTTCATACGTGAATGGCTCCTCAAGCTGCGATAATTCCAGCCGCGGCAAGTCCAACTCATCCAGATTTATAGTGTAGCACCGGGACTCAGCGGTACCGAACGCCGCGCCGTAATACGCATCCACCGCAGAGGCCACCTCCTCCTGGCCAGAATATATGCATCCGTTGTACTTAACCAAGCGTAGGGCATTCTTGTGTTGCCTATGGCACGCCTGCTGGTGGAAGAGCCTTGTGCTGCCATCTCCTTCCCGCAACTGCAACAAACATGACCTCTGTCTTGCTATGGTTCTCTCAATAGAGGACAACCCTAGCAGCTTCTTCTTTAAGCAGCTCCTTAAGTCTCTTCCGCGTTTGACAGTGGCCTAGCTTCCATAGCGACGTCCAGTTGCTTTATTACCTCCAGGGCAATGGAAATTTGGAGTTTAACATTGCCAATCCAGCGAGAGCTCCACCGTTGAAGACTTATTGCCGTAGCTCGCAATTTATTATGTAGCGTGAGGTACACATTGGACGCCTCGGGTGTCGAATCCTAGGCCCCTTGCACCGCGTCAAAAAAGCCCTCTGCCTTGATCCAGGACGCCTCGAACCTGAATTTTTTCCTCATACTAACCTCCGCATTCATATCCAAGATAAGTGGGCAGTGGTCCGAAATCGCCGTCCCTAGAGCGGACACGAAGCAAGACGGGAATGCCTCATCCCACTCATTGGAGACAAAAACATGATCAATTCTCTCCAGCGTGGCATTCCGCCTCTCATTTGACCAGGTATAGCGCCTCCCATTGAGGTAAACTTCCTTGAGCTCCAATCTGTTCAACTTTGCTCTAAATCTCCTTAACATCCTTCGGTTAACCAGCTCATTGCTCTTGTCCTCTTGCCTAGTCAGGAGATTGAAATCCCCAGCTACCAACCACGGCCCTGCGTCCAGATCCTGAATGTCCACCAAGTCTTGCATGAACTCAATCTTGTCGACCTCATCTTGCGGCCCATAGACACACGTAAGCCACCATGTCTGCTCGTCATCCGGGCACTTAACCGGTACGGTCAGCGTATGATTAGTGTAGTGCGGGTTGGATATGTGGGTGATAGAGTCATCCCAAGCTACCAAAATCCCGCCACGAGTTCCCACCGCCGGCAAGTAGAAAAGGTTTTCATATTTATTTCCAAGGCATTGCCTCACATCATTCACAGATACAACTTGGAGCTTAGTTTCCTGAAGACAAACGATTGCCAGATTGGCCGTCGCCACCACCAGGTACAACGCGTTTCTCCTAGCTTGGGCATTTATCCCACGAACATTCCACACTAAGACTTTTAACGGGTGCGCATTCATTTGGAATGTCCGCACAAACCACACAGCTGACCACGCAGCTAAACCCCAATGGGGCTGTCCACCAACGGCATCGGGGCGACTCCCAGCCAAACAAGGCTAGAATAGCCGCAATGTGTGCATCCGAGAGTGGACGCGAGAACAGGTCCACATACATCCGCAGCGCCTCCTCGGATATAACTTCGCCTTCATGCGCCAAGCATAATTTTCGGACGAGGACTTGCTGCTGTTTGGTCACCGCACGCTTGGCAATTCTAGCGCTACGCCTCGTCGTTATCTCCATCCTTTGCTTCTTCCTTGCCTGGCGTCCCGGGTTAGCAACAGCACGGCCAGAAGGCCTCGGCAGCACGGGAGAAACAGGCACACCCATATCGGCGCAAAAAACGCCCAAATCCACGTGAAAATCCCCCGCTGGTACGGGCCGCTTCTATGCCGCATGCTGGCTTATCATAAAAGATGATCCCATGAAAGCATTGGCTTGTTTCTACAACGGAGAAGTTCGAGGTTTGGCCGTGATCAACAAATCTCTCGTCACTCTGCTGCCTAAGATGGATGGTGCCCTGGATGTGGCGGACTATAGGCCGATCAGTCTCGTGCATGGAGCTATCAAGATCTTTGAGAAGGTCTTGGCATGTAGATTAGTGTGGAAATTACGGATGCTTGTGGGGAACCATCAGAGTGCTTTCGTGAAGGGTAGATCCCTACATGACAACTTCATGTTGGTCCAAAGTACAGCTCGAAGGCTGAATGCCTTGCGCAACCCCGCCATTCTACTCAAGCTAGACATTTCAAAAGCATTCGACTCCGTTCAATGGCCGTTCCTGATTGAGGTGATGCAACAACTTGGTTTCGGACCTAGGTGGAGATCATGGATTTGTGGTATTCTCGCAACTTCTACCACCAAGATCATGGTGAATGGAGACCTCGGGGACACTATATACAACTGCAAGGGGCTCCGACAAGGCGACCCGATATCACCGATGCTCTTTATTCTCACCATGGAGCTGTTGCAAAGGCTGTTCCAGCGGGTAAACACAAAGAGGACTCTTGGAGCCGTTGGCGTCTCGAGGGATGAGGCAACGACTGTCCATATTCGCGGATGATGTGGTGGTGTTCATTAAACCCAAGCCAGGAGAGCTTGGGGCTGCAAAACGTATCTTCGAGGTCTTTGGGGAGGCATCAGGTTTGTGGATAAATATGGCGAAATCAGCGGCCCTTCCGATAAGGTGTTCGGATCAGGAAAGCAACATGGCGAGCAGCGCGCTAGGCTGCCCGAGAGGGGCCTTCCCTATCAAATACCTGGGCCTCCCGTTGGCACTACGGAAGCAAACTCCGGCGCAGTTACAATACTTGGTGGATCAAATGGCGAATTGCCTCCCTAAGTGGAAGGCGGCTTTGATGCCGAAGAGTGGATGATTGACTTTGGTCCAATCGGTGCTATGTGCCATGCCCATTCATGCCATGATGGCCTTGGATCTCCCAAAGAAAACTATAGCTGCGACGAACAAGGTGTGTAGAGGTTTCCTCTGGTGCAAGCGAGCTAATGCGAATGGAGGCAATTGCGTTGTCGCCTGGGACGCAGTATGTGCTCCAAAATGGGCTGGAGGATTGGGAATACCAAACCTCAGATGGCTGAATGTGGCCATGCAAGCTAGGTGGCCATGGCTTCAACGGGTGGACTCGAGCAGACCTTGGAGTGATCACAATTAAAGTTCCAACGGATGCACAACTTTTGTTCCAGGCAGCCACCAGAGCGATGCGCACTGTGGAGGGAACACCCTTTTTTGGGAAGACCGTTGGATCAATGGGATGAGGGTACAGGAGATAGCACCAACTATATACGGCATGATCCCTCGACGCGCCAGATTTATGAAGCATGTGGCATTGGCCATTAAGGATGGTTCTTGGGCCATGGATGTCGGCCCGGACCTTGGAGAGCAAGCCTTGAGGGAATTCTTATCCCTATGGCTGTGTGTGCACATGTGGGAGCCGAAGGTGGATGTGCCTGATACGATAGCATGGTCCTGGGAGACGAACGGATGCTACTCGGTGAGGTCGGCATATGTGGCAGCGTTTTGGGGCCGAGAGGTGGCACCAATGGCGGAGCTGACCTGGACATCCCGGGCCCCCTCTAACTGCAAGTTCTTCACTTGGCTAGCACTACGAGATCGGTGCTGGACCTCGGATAGACTTGCACGAAGAGGGTTACCGCATCAGGACGCTTGCCCTCTTTGCGACCAGGAGGAGGAAACGATCAACCATGTGCTGCTAACATGTGTGTTCGCTAGATCCATATGGGCTGTGGTTTGTGAGGCATTGGTCAAGCTGGATTGGACACCGATGGCGCAAGACACGCTTGACGTTTGGCTTCGGGATAAGCAAGGTCCGAATAACCTGCAGCGCAAGGATCTTCATACTATCTTCATTCTCACTATTTGGGAGCTGTGGAAGCATCGCAATGGTATTGTGTTCGAGGGAGCACCCCCTTCGATGGATGTGCTTATTGCTAGGGTCAAGTCCGAAGGGAAGATGTGGTCGCTAGCCGGCAAGTTCAAAGGGGACATTGAACCCTTCTTTGGTAGCTTAGAGAGGTGGGCACGTAGGGAAGGATAATTGTAATGAAATCTTTGTAAAAACATGGTGGAGGCAATCTTTGCCTTTCTTATTTAATATATAATATGCACGCTCGTGCATATTCGAGAAAAAAAAAGAGAAATAAATCAGGCTTTTCTTAAGCACCGGTGCTTATTTGTACAGGATAGACGCTTAACTAAGCGTCTCTCCTGTAGAAATAGGCACCGGTGCTTCAGAAAAAACCTGGTTTATTTTTCTAAGCATCTCTCTAAGCACCTCTCATTGTACAAGGCCTTAGAGCATCTACAGCCCAGCCGGACTCGGCAAATCCGGGCCCTCAAATGCCCACGGACGCGTCCGGATTCGTTCGCGGACAGTGACCGGGCACTACACGAATCGCGTCATCCACATCGGTGTCACTCATATCCGAACCCCTACCATACTATAGCATGCAACTTCAATCATTTTACGTGGATCATCTCTGGACATAGAAATTGCACAATATTCTTCAAAAGATTCACCAAAGTCCACACAAACGACGGATAACTAAATACTACATCTGAAACTTGAAACTACAATAAAAATCCACCGCTCCGGCACTTTCACTTTCTGGTCGCCGACGTAGTTGTACCCGTCGTCGGCCGGCGGAGGATCGTTTGATTCGTCGGAGGAGGAGCCGTCGGAGGAGGAGGAGTCGATGATGATGAGACCCTTCACGCGCTGGACGGCCCAGTCCTGCTGGCGCCTGAGCTTGGCCAGCCAAGCCGCCTCCTTCACCTTCTCCAACGCCTCCCGCTCGGACTGCTCGATGGCAAGCCGAAGAGCCCTGGCGTTCTTTCAGCGGAGCCGCCGAGCGTCCGTCTCCGCTGTCGTAAGCGACCGGCGGTAGACCCACGCGAGGAGCCGTTGGTTCTCGTCGGGCTCCGCCGGTAACTCACGCCGGCGGCGGACAAAGCTCTCCACAGCCCCCACCTCCCCGTGCCCGCTGCCTCTCACGACGGGCGGCGCACGCCTCCGACTCTGGCGTGCGCGTCCGGGCCGGCGGGGCGGGCACAAGCACCCACCGATGCGCACGAGGGGGAGCAGCAACCGGCGGGGCGAGGGGACGGCGCGGGGAAGCGGCAGTCGGCGGGAGATGGGACGACGCGCAAGAGGCGCCGATTGCGCTGGCCGCCTGTCGGAGCTGCCCATGGGCCGGGAGGGGCCAGCGGCGGCGTCCGAGATGCGCCGACGGGGAAGCGCGGGCGGCTGCAGCGAGGCTGCAGATCCTGAGCTACCACGGTGTCCGCCTTGGACCGCTCCAAGTGATGCGGAGGGCAAGCTGATACTCCAGATCCACCTCATCGTCAGAGCGGCTGCCGGAGCTCGACATTGCGCCGGATTCGACCGAAATGGGTGAGGGGAGAGGAGAGGACGGAGCGAGAGAGGAGAGTGAGTGAGCTAGGGTTTCGGACCGACGATGCCGATGGGGGTTTTCTGTGGGACATCCATGGGGTCGGTGTTGGGTCAGGCTTGTCAGGCGGGCGCGCCCGGACCAACCCATATCCACTCCATATTTGGGCTGGATATGGGGTGTCGGACAGTCCGGACGTTTGAGGCATCCGTCTGGGTTAAAAAAAACTGACCGGGCAGCCTGCCGGGGCGTATGAGGCTGATTTGAGAGGTCCGGCTGTAGATGCTCTTACTTATTTTAGCTGCCTTTGTTTGATCATTGTAGTAGTAGGTTATAGTTGTTTGTGGTAAGAATTGAATTAGCCCGTTAAAAAGGGTAGGAGTAGTTGTCCTTGACAGCCGATGCATAACTAGACACGTAGTACTCCCTCCGTTCGAAATTACTTGTCGTAGAAATAGATGTATCTAAATGTATTTTAGTTCTAGATACATCCATTTCCGAGATAAGTAATTTCGAGCGGAGGGAGTAGTTGATAGTACATGACTACTTTCAGAGGGTTTTAAACGAATTATTGTTGCATTGCATGGTACGGTTTAGAGTGGATCACGTATGGTACAACGACTGCTACCGTGTGCTGTTGGTGTTTGGATTGGCGAGGAGTTTTGGACGGTCAGGTTTTAGTGGTGGAGAAGGAAGGTACATACAGTCAGGTCTGAGTTTTGAATGATTGTGTTTTGGTTTGATGCATATTCTCACTTGTGAGGCAGTAGTATCATATGTTGTTGTCGACGAATAAGAATTTAGATTTTTGCAGATCGCGGTCGAGTTTTTAACTCCGTGATTTCTTTGAGATTCTTCCATGAGTAAGGTGGCAATGGTGACGACATAGGTCGGCAGCGACGTCGGAGGCTGGAATGTACCAAGGTGGAGGTGGTGAGACCGCAGAATGTCGTCGACGACGAATGGGAGAAAGAAGGTTCGTGCATCGATGGCCAGGGTTCAGGGTGAGGCCCGTGCATCAACCAGAGAAATGAGATCTTTGCATATCAGAATCGAGTTTTCAACTGTGTGATATCTTTGATATTCTATCTCAAGTAAGAGGAAACAATGACAACGTGGGGCGGCACCGAAGTCGGAGACTAGAATGGGTTGAGATGGGGTAATGACAATGTTGAATGACATCAATGGCGGATATCAAACGGGAGGTTCGTCCATGGATAGTTAAGAGTTTAGGGTGAGGCACCGGCCCGAAGAGTGGATATCGTGTCCCCTAGGGGTTAGGGTGAGTGTGACGAAAAGGCGTGGTTGCAACAACGACCGCGAGTAGTGAAGATAAACAATTTCACCAACTAGGTTGGTCCGAGAAAAGCTATGGACTTCTTCGGGGAAGAAAGAATTATGTTTTAAAAGAGAAACATACAGCTGCGCCCAAGGTAACTCTGTATTATAAATAATGCTTGTGCCTTTCCCAAAGTATAAATGATGCTGGTACTAGCAGCTGGTAAAACGGGCCATGTTTCTGTGTAGCTAGAACAACCACAACAGCATACCAAACAAGCCAGAAAAAAAACACATTTAAATGTAGACTTTCCGAAAATACCATTTTACAGCTTAAATCTTGGGTGGCACGCCGAATTTCTGCAATAAGCAACGATATCTACACAACAAAGGAAGCCAACAACTATATCTCAAAGTACATCTATCCGAACATGACGTTGAAAAAGAATATACTAGTTGCGTTGCAGATATGTATGCTGGTGGCCACAGCAGCTCTACTGCGACGCGCAGATTCGTCCAATGCATCCGCATTCGTCGATAGAATTCGTGGCCGAGACGGGAGGCGAGCATCACGTCGTCGCGTACATCCGAAATCGCTCTCCTCTCTGCCCGCTCGCTTCCGGCGAAAGATTTCTTCTGCTCCGTTCCGTATCTTTCCCTGTCTCGCTTTACGCAAAGTTTTCTGGATATCGCACTGGCCGCGAAATCTACCACACATTTTGCCACAATAATGCAGCGTTGGTACCACAGGCAGTGTCCTCTCGAGGTCGAGTTTGCAATGCACCACGCGTCACGTACCTAAAAGCTTTTCTTTAGTTCTTCCGTAGCAGTATTTGTGGTTCGGGGCTCGTCGAGGCCCTACCGGTCCTGCAAGAGAAACCAAAGTTTGTGCGCTCCGAGCCGAACGAAACAGGGACCGGCAATCGACCGTGACAGGTTTGTCCGCGCAAGTTACCGGAAAACGAGCGCTGCGTCGTCCCGATGCCAGAAACACGTGGTAAGCGTTGGGTCAATTGTGCACCCCTCCCTGTAAAAAATCTCTACTACTTAAAAAGAATGTAAGGTTCCCATTTCACTTTTCTTCCCACCATCCCTCCATTCAACCTTCCATATATATATGATAATCAATCACATTAATTTACTTACCTTCTAAACCAATTCCACTTTAATTTACTTACCAAACTTATAAACGAAATACAAGGTAATTCACGGGCAGAATTTAATTAACATCATTTATGCAATCACATTATTATTGATAGGTAGTAAACCACAAGGTAACGTACTAGAATATTTGTATCACGTTGCAACGCATGGGCATTGTTCTAGTAAAATAAAATTGTGCACCCCTCCGATTGGGGAAAGACTTGGACGTTTTACTACTACGGACTAGTTGGGGGTTCGTCAAATCAGACGGGCTTACTTATTTTAGCTGCCTTTGTTTGATCACTAATTCACCACAGTAGGCAACTGTTGGGTTACAGTGTTACTGGTAAGACTTGGACGAGCTTATTAGAAGTCTACGTAGCTGTTCTTGCCAGCTCGATGCAAGCATAGCTAGCTAGACAGTGGATTACACTTGTTGTCAGTGAGAATTGAACAGGCTTATCAAAATGACACTACAGCAGACAGGTTGCACTGCACTGCACTACACTGCAGGAGAGATATACGTATGAAAATGCGTACGCGCACGGCTAGCTCTGGCGGCCGCCTCACCGCACGGCACGTCTTGCCATGTGCCGCCGATTCCCTTTGCAGTACAGACACGGCAATCTTGTAGAATCAATGCTAGCTACTCCCTCCTTCCATCTATATATGGCCTAATATGTTTTTCGAAGCTAACTTTGACCAAATGTTAGAGCAATAATATATGACATGCAACTTATACAAAGCACATCATCAAATTCGTATGTGAAAGGAGCTTTCAATGATATAATTTTCACATTATGCATGTCATGTAGTATTAATTTTATCAATAGTCAAAGGCGGTCTTGAAAAACGTATTAGGCCCTATATAGATGGAAGGAGGAAATAGTGAATATACTGCCGGCGTACTTCAAATGTGGAAATTCTCTGGAATTGACTATTTCCCGGAGGACCAAAAAAGGATATCTCTAAGTCAACAATTGTATAGCTGTGTTTATAAGTGTGATCTTTTCAACATATTGTACTTGCAGGAATCTGAGTAATAAGATTCGATGGCTGTTGGCACGGAACTGAAAATTACTCCCTCCGTTCCAACATATAAGAGCGTTTTTTACACTACACTAGTGTAAAAAACGCTCTTATATTTTGGGACGGAGCGAGTAGTTATTTATCTTTCGTCTGAAACCATTGGCGGAGCTAGGCCTGATACGGTGGTGTGTGTGTGGGGGGGGGGGGGGGGGGGGGGCGCTAAACAAAAAATAGGGATGTTTGGGGAGGGGGACCAAAAGCCTATACTGTCCTAATCTAACCTCCCTCAAAAAATTTCTTCACGTGATTTGACTCAGGTTGGGGGGGGGGGGGGGGGGGGGGATGAACATAGCTCCGCCACTGTCTGAAACGTAGCAACACCAAAATTTCAAATGAAGCGGTCCAGTCAGGTTCTACGTACACAAACCGAGTGGAAAAATAACTAGGTGTTCCAAATGGGGTTAATAATTTTTCATATTCTTGTTATAAAAATTTAGGGTATCCTTAATTCACATGATTTCTAAAGCGTATGAATAGAGGAAAACACAAGGATAGGGTGACGTGACATGTTGAATACTACTATACATGATTGTATGAATGTTCCATTGTGCATAGGAAAACAGAGAAATCTTCACATGAGGTTTGAGTGGATGACCATTCTCTTTGAAATCTTGTACAAATGAATTATATAATGTCAATTAATATCTTGTGAATCAAACAAGCCATGAAGGAAAAATCCCTAAGGATCTCAATCCTTTAAAATTCCTTTGTAATCATTTGCATCAAGAGCCCGTTATCACTTCTGTGGTATATGTGTTATTTCATCGATGCATGAGCTTGATGTAACAATTGTGCGGACAATATTACATGACATGCAACAATTTGAGGTACTAGTTTGAAATGAACATATTTGTAAAGTAAAATAATCCAACATTTTGAAGGAAATTTGTTTACTTAATAACCCCACTAATTGTTTGGTTAAAATTTTGGTTCACAAGTGTGTCAGGAGTTTAGCTCCACCATCATTCAATAAAGACCATATTTCTCTAGTTCGACGATAGCACCACTCTTTTTGTTGTGTGTGTGTGGGTATCTTTCCTCTCGATTGATGTAGAACCTAACTAAACCGCTTCGTTTGAACTTTTGGTGTTGCTACTTTTCAATTGAAAGGTAAATAACTATTTTCAGTTCCGTGCCAAGAGCCATCAAGTCTTATCACTGAGATTCATGCAAGTACAATAGGTTGAAAAGATCAAACTTATAAATGGCTTTTTAGTCCACGGGGGAATAGTCAATTCCATTGAATTGTCGGCAGGACACCATCATTTGGAAGCTCACACCTCGGGGCATTATTCAGTGGCATGGGCATACAAGGCGCAGTTTTGTGGCATCATTGCAACTAACTTCAAGAGCACTATTTGGAAGTATCGCGCGCTGCCAAAATGCAAGTTCTTTGCCTGGTTGATCACTCATAATCGAGTTTAGACGGCTGGCCACCTAGCTAAACG
This sequence comes from Triticum timopheevii, assembly GCA_963921465.1. Taxonomy (NCBI): domain Eukaryota; kingdom Viridiplantae; phylum Streptophyta; class Magnoliopsida; order Poales; family Poaceae; genus Triticum; species Triticum timopheevii. The sequence continues at coordinate 83,455,339 of OY997264.1, forward strand.
CGGATGGCCAAATTGTGGCAAATGTCCATTGTGCAACCAAGTTTCGGAGTCGGCGCCACACCTCCTCTTATTCCAATGCTGATTGTCCATGATCCGGAGTCGGATCCAGAACCGCCCGCCGACGCCGAGGCCCGGGACTTGCCCATCACCGGTGAGTGGAGGAAGGGAGGAGCAGTAGCGATGCATGGAGATGTGGAGAGGGTGATATGGATGGCTCTGGCGGCATGCTTAAATAGTCGTGCCCAGGCGAACTAACGGTCAGCCCATTTCTATGTTTCACAGGGGCCGGAGTTGGTTTCTTGGGGCGGCGTGTCCGCATTGAAGCGACGTCGCCCGCCTGGTTGCGTCGGTCAAAGCCGCCCTACCGTCCAGTCACATCACATGGCATCAATGCCGGTCGCTGCGGCTCTGCACTGGCATGAATGTGTCAAGGGAAGCAGCGCGTCCGTTGAAGAAATGGCTTGGGAGAGAGTTTTGTGTGGGAACTCGGTGTCAGACGTTGACGTGGAAGTAGTCCGAACGCCTGCAAAGCACCCCCCCTCCCGGTTTGCTTCCGGTTTACAGGAAAAGGGACGTCCGGACCGGTTCACGGACGGATGGGATACCACGCTGGATGGCACAATCCGCCCTGACCGAGCGTTGGAGATGCCCTTACCTTACATGAAACTCAATATTATTACGGGGGCTAATATGGAGCCAACTCGAATCTTTTTTGGGGGAACAATAGAAATAACAAAAAATACATCCATGTCCAAAGACTACCTAGTGACAACAACGAACACTGGAGCGAGCCGAAGACGCACCACCATCATCGCCTCTCTCTCACCGAAGCCGGTCAAAACTTGTTGTGGTAGACAGTCAACAACTCATGGTGTTAAGTCCTCACAAACAAGCGCACCAGAACAATAATTGCCGCTGAGAAAAGAGAAGTGTAGATCGGGATGATACATAATGTAGACAAACGGAGACCAACAATGATCGAAATCCACGAGATCGGAAGGATACACGCCTTTAGATGCCCTCCGACGACGCTAGACACATCATCGAGATGGGAGCTTAGCGGGAAGAAGCTTATTCCATCTTTGAGGAGTCACCGTCGCCCTATCTTCTTGATCGGGATAAAACACCCTATTAAATCTTAAAAAACACATAAAAACTGGTCATTAACCCTCCCGCCGGCAAGGTCATCGAAGACGAGGCGGACCGACGGCTATGCCGATGTGAGGCACAGAAATCCTAATTGTGTGGGCAGTCGCAAGGGGAGGCCATGTAAAAATTACAGCGTGTGATCGTCGTTTGCATGACTGCTGCCAACCCGGACCTTTGCATGACTGCTGCCGACTTTGGCCGGCTATGCATCATTTTCGCTGATGTTTCGTGGAAGTTGCCTTGGACGTTACATCAACTATTTCACCACCGCACCATGAGAATCAACTGCTAATTAAGTCTCTTCTCTTTGAGCCTCACAAAACATCCCCATTTTTTCAACATCCATTAACCACCGCACCATGAAATCAGCGGTCATCTGCTGGAAAATGACATCAAAGGGAACACTGGAATTTACTGTCCATTTCACATTATTTTCTTAGGGATGTCCTTGTCACAGATAAAGGTGGAAAGCTGTTTTTTCTGGAGAAAAAGAAAAGCATTTTGGTTCACAAGTACATGCGTCAAACCAAGCACGTCATGACCCAACTCTTTCAACGTCGAGATCATGCTAATACGGGAAGGCAGTGGAAGCACGCTTTGCCGCTCACTGGAAATATTCCGGCCGTGCACCGCGTCGCGCGCGCAGGGCAGCCCTTGGGTGCCGCGCAGAGCCCGCCTCGTCGTGTCTCCACAGTCGACACCACAGAAAATTGCAAAGCTATTCTCATCGTTGCTTCCCATGATCGATGGAGCTATATTTTATGTGCAGGCGGAGGGTCCGGGAAAAGATCGGGTGCAAGGGTAAATTAGCATTCGCATGCACCGGCACCGGCCACACGTCCTGCTATAGAAAATGTTTTTCTGTTTGAACTTGTGCTATAGAAAACGCTGCATCGACGTACGTGCCGACATGTGTGTTCCCTGTAAAAGATCCGGCTCTGTTTCTAATTGGGGCGAGGTTGGTAGCTGGCGAAACTGGGGACGGACGGCCGGCGACCCCTTGCATTCCACAGAAAAAATATTTTCCGCCGGCCGGCGCCCGTCGCCCGGCGTTGTGTTTTCAGCTGCGTATACGACGGAAGCTGCATGTCGTTCGTACTACACCGGTTGACGGACGGAAGCTGCCCTCCGCGCATACACCGGCAGTGTGAAACTTTGGACGCCGTGGCTGGCGTGTACTCATTTCACGGCTGCTGCATGTGCATGCCGGGTCCATCCTTTCCTTGGCTCTCATCGGCCGGAAATATTCCACCGGCCATCGTAAATTCCCGCGTTGATCTACTGACTAGTACTAGGCTGCAGCTTGCCCAGAAGTTGCCGGCTGAATGCCACTACGGAACAGTGACACGGAGACAATTTTCGGAGAACTCTACTCTCCGACGGTAGTTGCTTGCTACGCCCAATCACGGCTCGAAACGCGTCCACAGCTCCCCCAGCCCCAGGCCGTGGCCGTCGGTGGCGTGACCGGCGTCCGCCTCATGCGCCCTGTTCGACCGGAGCTCTGGATGGACCCAAGGCTCAGCCGCTCAGGTGACAAAGGTGGCGTCGTGCTCCTACAGTCCTCGCACCGGGTGGCGCATGTACCTCTGTCCTGGACGACGCAGCGTGGCACTAGAAACACACGTACACTACGCCGCAAAGAAAAAACACAGATTACATGGTTCTGCTTTTTTTTAAAGATTACAATACTCTTCTGCTTTTTGTTGATTTTTACCGGGGGAGGTTTAAGCAAGGGCTTTTGCTTGATGAGATTGAGACATTGAAAATACTGAATTGTGGCGGGCCGATCGAACAAATGGAAGGCTATATTGCTCGAGACCCGTGGCAGCTCTTGTGGAACGCGTGCACGATGCATTGATCACTCACCGGTTGGTACACTATTGTCTCCCTGCTCTAGGGTTTTTTAGTTGAAAACAATCTGGGGCGCCACTGCGGTGCTAATGCAGATATGCGTGAGAAACCATGGGCCCACTCGCGGGAAGGGAAGCCAGTATGACTAGTGGGCCCGTGGTTGCACTCTGAATTGTTGCCGGATTTTATGAAACAAGGCAAAACCTTTGTCTTTTCTTTAATTAAGCAAGGAATGATATGGCAGGAGCAGGGATTTTTCTTTGACAGACATTTTGCTTACGACTTCAATCATTTTTAAGAGTTCTTTTTACTAATTTCCCATGAGTTTAGGACGAACTATGGTTGTGTTGTATGGTTTTATTTGATGCACATGCGGTACCTCTACTGCTACAGTCTATTGTTGCTGTTTGGATTGAAGGCGAGGAGTTTGGACGGTCGAGCTAGTAGTTGGATTGAAGACGAGGAGTTTGGACGGTCGAGCTAGTGGTTGGGAACGAATTCATGGTCAAGTCCAAGAAGAAGGAAGTTACTACGTAGTAAGCTGGTTGTGTTGGAGTTTGATGTATGTTCTCACTTGTGAGGTAGCAGTTCATGCTGTGGAGGTTGGAGGATTAAGAATTTTTTTCCAGATCACAATCAAACTTTTAACTATGTGATCTCCTCGAGATTCGTCCTTAATTAAGGAGGAAACAATGATAACGCAAGTCGACAACAATGTCAGAGAAAATAATGTGCCGATGACAAAGGCAGTGACAATGCGGAATGGCATCAATGGCATATAGAACAAGAGGTCCACACATAGACGGTTAAGAGCTGAAGTTGAGACACCGGCCCGAAAGAGTTGAAGTTGAGATACTGGGTTAGACCGGTGTTCAGGGACCGGTTGAAATATCGATGACAATGGTGGTGGTTCGGTCAAGGTGGAGTGGCAAGACGGCATGGTAGGGCGGCCAACGCGAGCACGAGCAGAACAAATGGTTTAGCGAAGTAGGTGACGCTGGCGGAAAAAAATTCTAGACGCAAATGAAACAGTGCGACCATTGCATCTAAACAATAGTCCTAATAATAAGTTTTGATTAGAAAGGAAAAGATGCGACCATGTTCAGTGTAGCACGGTATTATAAATAATGATTGTACCTTTTTCAAAGTGTAAATAATGGTGTTTGTAGCAGCTGCTCAAACGGGTCATGTTTTCTGTAGGTGGAACAAGTAGAGGTGGCTAGGAAAATTTTGGATGGGGTTTTCCATTTGATGCCGAAAATACTTCCTTTCCAGCTTAAAACTTGGGTGGCACTGGCACACCAAACTCGCAATAAACAGCAATATCTAAACCAGAAAGAAAGTGGACCTCTCAAAGTACACCCATCTGATATGACGTTTAGTAAAATATACACTAATTGCATAAAAGCAACTTCAATGGGGCGACCAAACGGACACATATTTTGTTTGGATTTTGTTCGTTTGGGTCGCACGTCCGCCGAGCGGACATGAGGTGGACACGAGTGGCCGGTGGATGAACCCAACGCAGAAGATGCAAAAATAGGACAAGATTTCCTCTCGCGCCGCCGCGCTCCTCCGCGGCAGTGGCCTGCACGACGCTTTCCTCCTATGCCGCCGCTTTTCCCCTCCCACCACGGCCCACCACCATGGCCGACGACCCCCCATCTGCCGCGCCCTACCGCTCCTTTGACAAAGACGAGGAGGGCACCGACGGCGACGCCTTCAACAACGATTCCCACCCAGCCGCTGACCACCCGCTTCCCGACTGCCCGATCCCTCCTCCTCCAGCGCCCGCTGCTGCTGCCTTCCCTGAACCAGTCGGTCCAGTTTCGCCGCCTCCGCTACATCTGGCGCCCGGCCTTCAAGCGCGACGGCGAGCACCCCAGCGCCCTACGCCGGTGGCCTCACCGGTGAGCTCTGCGGCGACCTGCATCGTTGGCTTCTTCGCGGCGGGTGTGAAGGAAATATGACGCGACGGTTGTGGACGAAGTGCGGGTCGCTGATAGGTGGGACCAGGGCGGACACGGGAGGGGAGGAGCGGACGAGGGGAGTGCCCAGTTTTGTCCGTCGCGGACCCATTTTGGCCCATTTTTGCGCCCAGTTTGGGTCGGGGAGGATATATATATAATATATGATGTGGTTAGGATGGGCAATGGACCCTTTTCAAGAATCAACCAAGAAAAAAGCAAGTACTGGCAATGGAGGCCACTTCCCGAGGCCGGGGGACGAAACACACAATTTCGTCCAATATCTCGCACAGGACACGGATAAAGCCCGTGGCGGAGACGCGGCGCGAGCATCACGTCGTCACGTACATCCGAATCGCTCGCTCTCGCTCGCTTGCTGTGAAAGATTTCTGCCCCGTTCGCGCTCAAAGCTCTCGGATATCGCAGTGACTGCGAAATCCGCTGCTCGGATTGCCACAGAGTGCCAATAATGCAAGCGTACACAGCTGTGCAGATGCACCTCGACGATGTGCCGTGAATGGCACCACGCGTCCATGCATCACGTGCCCAACAACCCAAAAGCTTTTATCTGTGGTTTGGATTTTTGGTTCCCCGTCTTGGAAACTTCGTTCGGTTATTATTTCCAGCTCCAAGCCGAACGAAACAGGGACGGGCCGGGCGACCGTGACAGGTTTGTCCGTCCGGGGTACCTGACCTGACACGGGCTCTGCGTTGTCCAGCTACCAGAGCACGTGCTTCGCGTTGGGGAAAGACTTGGGACGATTTACTATAGCTGCTGGGGTTTCCTCAAAGGGCAATGATCTGCGCCGGCGCACCGGCTGAACGGTTGGGCCGGTCGAGCCCCAACCGTCAGATCTGGTTCCCTGCACCGTCAGATCTGGTTCCCCACCTCCTTCTTCAACCTCCCGCACGGGAAAGGGACGGGCCCCCTCGTGCGCGTCGACGCCCCAGCACGCGCCGACCGCCTCGCCTCGCCTCGCCTCGCCTCCTCACCACCGGTCGCCCTCGCCGTCGGTCGCCTACGGCCGCCCTCGCCGCTGGTCGCCCGCCCTCACCTACATCGTCTTCGTGTGTTTCTGAAAACCTCTGTGGATGCAGCAGCCGTGGTTACGGCCAGTCGAGGTTGCAGCTCGCCGCGACCCCGTAGCAGCTCGCCGGCGACCGGTTGCAGCATCCGCCCCTGCTCCCCGTGCTGGATCTCGCCGCCGAAATTCACAGAAACCCACCACCGGCATCTCGCCGTCGTGACAAAATGGATGTAGCAAAAACTGTGGACGGTAGTAGCAAAAATCCACATGGTTGAAGCAAAGATGTCACAAGGTCGTAGCAAAAAAAAAGCCGGTTCCAACACAAAAACAATGTCGCCGGTTGAAGCTTTTCACGCATACAATTGAAGCATTTCTCTTAGCGGTTGCAACTTTTCTGATTTGCGTATTGTCTAGTTGTAGCTTTCTATCTCAATGGTTGGAGCTTTTTCCAACTACGGTTGAAGCTTTTCTATCAATGGTTGTAGCTATTTTTCTTTTTAGCAGCGCTTGGTCAAGACTTTTTGTGTCGTTTTGGTTGAAGCTTTTTTCATTGAGGGTTGTAGCATTTCATGTCAACGGTTGTAGCTTTCCCCGATGGCGCTGACAGCTTGTAGCTTTCTCTACATCCGGTTGAAGCTTTCCATCAAGGGGATGAAGCTTTTTGTAAAAACGGTTGCAACATGAGGGGTTGCAACAGGTTCTGCAGAAGCCTCTGGTGTCACCAATCGCCGCCCGGCTCGTCGGCGGCGAGGGCAGAAGCACGAGGCGCGTGGGAGTTGCAACCGCCGGAGGTGGGGGATTGGTCAACGGCCTTGCTGCATCCAATGGCGAACTGGGCTTTAAAGCATGGCGGGGTGAGATCTACATCCATGGACGCACGGAGGATTTGACCTTCCATGGCCGACCGCAAGATGCGGGCGTCGGCGCTGCAACGATGGACGCAGGAGACAAGGATGAGAGCGAGATCCGTGGAGCTGCGAGACGGAGATGAGGCGAGATCCGCGGGATCCGCACCGCCACGTGGTTGCTCACGAGTGGATCGCGCGTGCGCGCGTGGAGTGGACCGGCCGAAGCTTCGGCCGGTGCCCCGGCCCCAAACACTTCCCTTCCTCAAATCAGCCCGGCTTACTTATCTTAGCTGCCTTGGTTTGACCTTCGGTATAGTAGGTTACAGTTGCTGTTAGTAAGGATTGACCGACCTTATTAAAAACGACAGATGTTGTTAACGGATGATATGGGCACGATTGCAACAGGTTGCACCGTTGCACGGCGGTGTAGTCCAACTTGGAAATGCATGCGTACGTGCTGGGTTAGCTCCGGCGGCCTGAGCTTGAGCGTGCGGCCGCCTCGCAGCACTGCACGTCTTGCCATGTTCCGACTCTCTTTGCAGTACAGACACGGCAAGCTTTGTACAATCAATGCACCCCCGAATACACTCCGGTGTAGTACTTCAAATGTGGAAATTCTATGCAACTGACCATTTCCCATTGGACTTAAAAAATGGTTATCTCCCCGCTGTTATCTCCCAGTCAACAATTGTAGCTTTCTAATTAAGATAATTTAACCCGTTGTGCTTGTATAGGAATCTTACTATCTGTGTGATAAGATTCATTGGCTATTAACACATAACTGAAGAACAGTTATTGCGAACCAAACTGTGGTTGGATGGTTTGAGAGACTGTGGTATCCCAGCCTACCAGGGTTCAAATTCTGGTGCTCGCATTTATTCCTGGATTTATTTCAGGATTTTCGGCGATGCGCATTCAGTGGGAGGAGACGTTCCCGTCGACGACGAGGTGCCTACGGTGACTTCGTAAATTTCAAGATGATATGCCGGCTCAGTCTTTCGGAGGTGCTCTTATTTAATTTTCGGTTGAAAAGTAGCAAAACCAAAAGTTTGAACGGAGTATTTCAGTTAAGTTCTACATAAAATAGAAAGGAAAATAACTATGTGTTTTGGATCGAGTTAATAATATTTTGTGCTTTTGAACAAGTAATTACTTAGGGCTTCTTTGATTCACAAAATCTCTAAACACGTGAATTGAAAAATTAATAGAAAGATCGAACAGAGCAGAGCTCAGCTGGCTAGATTTCTTGTGGTGGAAATTGCTCATCTGGGTTCAAGTTCTAGACTTGACACATGTGCTCACATTTTCCTAGACTTATTTCAGGCTTTCCGGCGATATTCGTCCAGCGGCGTGTTAGTCAATGAAGCGTGTGCAACGACTTTGTCAATCTCAATAATTACCGGCTATCTCTCCAGGTGTTCATAGGGGGAGTGTGTGCACGCTTATACGCGTGAATGTATGTGCGTGTATGTGAGTGTGTGCTCTATTTCTGTAAAAAAAACAGAGTGGCATGTCATATTGAACAATATATGAATGTTTTATTGCGCACGAAAAAACTAAATGATTCTTCACATAAGCTTGAAGTGGTAGCAAAATTCCTATGAACTATAGTATACATGAATTTGGGAATGTTTTTTATGGATTGAAATCCTACCAACCAAATGAGACACATAAGGAAAATTCCTATGGATTGGAGGCGGTCGGCACGGTCTTCAACGATATCGTTTCACCACCGCACCATGAAAATCAACCGCCAATAAGTCTCTTCTCTTTGTTGTTTTGTGAACGCGCGTCGATGTATTAGAAGAAGAGAGAATAAGAAGTGCAAATGATCCGGCGGTATGCTGTGGTTTCAAACATCACCACGGCAACATATGGTGGGCAACCAAGAACACTGGACAATGCTCTATCTCCTGCCATACCCATCTCCAAATGTCCGACAGCCCTCTTGCACCAGACAACATCCACATCTCAATCTTACTAGCAATGTGCCTACGGAGCTCAAAAGCAACAACCGTCAAGGGCTGAAAGACGGCTCCGTTACACTGCTTCCACAACATCCAGACGGTAAGGACGGCGATGGAGTCGAAGCCCTTCCTTTGTGCCTTACGGATTAGCGCACCGACTTGCATGCCACCACTCCACGAGAGTTTCATCCAGACTAGGCACGAGCTGGCCGGGGCCGCAACGAGAGAGGGTAGAGTGCCAAACCTCTCTGGCAAACACTCATCGGCTTCAAAAGATCCCGAATCAACTGCAATTTGTGACACCACCGCACCGTGAAATCAGCTGCCATCAGCTGGACTATGACATCCAAGGGAACCCTGAATCAACCACCCATTTCACAACATTTTCCTAAAAAGGGACGTCCATCTCTCTGATAAAAGGTGGACAGAATTATTGGTTCCGCACATATATATGCGTCAACCCAAATGCATACGTCATGACCCCATTATTTCAACGTTGAGATCATACCAATACCGGAAGGAATTCTTTTTTTTTTTTTGAGAAATTTTCATTCCAATTACGAATCAGTACAAAGTAGTTGACTCTTGCAATCACACTGAAACGCAAACACAAAGGACCATGAACACCTAGAGTACCCTAAGACAACCATAACACAAGAAGATCTCCAGAGCCCTGTGTCATCATCCCTGAATCTTGAGAGAAGACCCCTGCAGCAGAAGGATCTGCAACCAGTCGCAAACAGGTCATCATCTTCGACCACGGTACAATTGCCGCCACGCTGCTTCCTCCTTTCTTGACACCAGCGCTGAGAGGGCATGGACATCAATCCAACACACCTGCAACAGTCGTCGCCATCTTTGTCTTTGAGTACTGCGAAAAGTGTCCCTTCCGAAAGGAAGAGAACTCGAGTCATCCGACCGGTCCAGCACCGCGGCCGGGTCATCCGCCCGGACAAAGCAGGATCTCCCATCAGCATCAGCGCAGAGGAAGGAGAAGAACAGTAGCAACAAATCATACCAACAAAGAAGAAGAAAGGTCTTCGTCACCGGTGACGCCGCCGGTTCCCTCTCTCTCCGTCGGCCGCTCCAGCGGCGGGAGGGAGGGGAAACCCCGGGTCTGTTCGCTAGGTGGGTGTGTGGTAGGGTTAGGGTTGAGGGAGACGCTGCCGAGGCCGTTGCGGTGGTGTCGCGTCGGAATAATTTTCTCCGGGCTCCGTTCGCGGTCAGGCGAGGCTTTTGCCTTCGTCTAGGAGCCAGCGGTGTTGGGGATCCCCGGATCTCGTCGAAGTCGCGGGCTATGGTGGTTGAAGGTTTGTCGGCACTGGCCGTTTGGATTCTCAGATGGGCGATGGATGCAGCGACACCGGAAGGAATTCGAAGCAAGTTTTTCAGTGAAATATTCCTACCGTGCACCGCGTCGCGCGGAGGGACAGCCCTTCGGCGCCACGCAGAGCCTGTCGTGTCCACGCCACAGGAATGCACGCTATTCGCCTCCTTCCTTGCCGTGATCGATCGAGCTATTTTATGTGCAGGCGGAGGGTCCGGGAAAAGATCGAGAGCAAGGGCAAATTAGCAGACGCATGCACCGGCCACACGTCTTGCTATAGAAAATGTTACATGGACGTATGTACCGACATGTGTTTGTATGTGTGTCCAGTAAAAGATCCGGCTATATCTAATTGTGGCAAGAGCTGGTTTTCCACATGCAGACGTAGGATGGCGACGAAACCGGAGGCCCGGCGACGATGACACCTTGAGTCCTTGACGGCCCTGCCGGCCGGCCGTCGCCCGCCGTTGTGTATTCAGCTGTGGATCGTCGGCGTGGAACGTACTATATATGCAGTATGGACCAGCCCGTACGAACGGTACCAATCATACGGATACCGCATATCGAACGTACGCGGTGCGTGCCCGAAAATTCTATGTCAACGGACCTTTACGGACTATTACGGGGCTTCTCTTCGTTAACTAATCTCCACCCCCTGATTTTCAGGGGGTGTGGGTCTCTCATCTTGATTTCTTCCAATTAAATGATTCCAGCTCAGCTTCCCCGTAATAGTCCATTGCCATGTCCCCGTGCGTGTAGCAAAGCTCGTGCGTGCCGGCCGATGGATGCAACCACATGCATGCGGGTGCCGTGTGGGGCGCGTGGCCGTGTGCGCGTGAGCTCGTGGACCACGCGGGCGCGCCCTGTGCCGGGCGCGTACACCGGCAGTGAATCTTGGACGTCGTGTCTGGCAGCGCATGTGCATGCAGGGCCGGCCGAGTCCGATATCTCCTTTCTTTGGCTCTCACAGGTCGGAAAACTATGCGACCGGCCATCATACATTCCCACGTCGATCGGCTACGTTGCAGCTTGCACGGAAACTGCCGGCGCAACCCCATCATCAGCATGGACTACGGAGATACAAGGGAGACAATTCGGAGAACTCTGCTCTTCCACGGTAGTTGCCACGACGCGGAACGCATTCACGTTGTCGCCCTCGGTGGCGCGACGGGCGCCATGTTCGGCCGGAACTTGGGAGTTGGATGGACCCTCCCAAGGATTAGGCGACAAAGGTGGCGGTGTTCTGGTACAGTCCCTCCACCGGCCGGCGCATTTAGCTCCGACACGGACGTCGCATCGTGGCACTAGAATCACACGTAGTACTGCTCCTACAGGGTTCTGCTTTTTGTTGACGTGCATCTCCCGCTTAATTGGTTATAAGTATACGGAGTTTAATCAAGGACCACCCATTCCTCGTTCGGTGGGTCTAGCCTGGGGTTTACAGACATTGATAATGCCGTTGGAACGGAAGGTAGGCTCGTGGCGCAGCTGCATCGACTGATCACTCTCACCACCGGTTGGTACACTACCGAGTGCTGCGGAGCACACGCAGGCATCGATCTCTTGCCGGCGGTGTACGGCCCTGCTTTGTTTATGGTGTAGATCGAGGACGTGGAATTCTGGAAGGGAACACCGAACACGTAGGCAGATGTCATGCGTATATGTCTTGATTAGAGTGACTCGTGTTCGAATCGTTCGTGATTAGGAGGTTTCGGTCGGTATCGTTCGGTGCACGTTAGGCTTGGCATCTTTAGGTGTAACTGTGTGTAGGTCTGTGTTGCCTACGGCGAGAGCGATGTATGGGTGACGTCGAGATGATCCACGGGTGTAAATCCGGCCTCTCACGGAGTGATGCCTCTTGGTGTTCGGAGACGTCGAATATGCTCAGCATTTTATTTTTTTTGCAATGTAGGTTAGCAACTTAGCATAATATTTCTAGAGCTTAATGATCCACATAGTCGTATACAAGTACACAAGGGAATACTGCGGCGTCCGGCATGCATGTGCAAATGCGTGATATATATGAACCACCTTTCAGTGTTACCATGCGCCTCATAATGTGACTTCAGCAGTGTTGGTAGGCTCTCCTCGCAAAAAAGAAAAGAAAAAAAAAAGCAGTGTGTTGCTATGCAGAGTACTCGACCAAAGCGTTCTTCTTTTGAAACACTGCAAAACTTTTTTTCTTATCTCTATATACTACTCCCTCCACTCGTTTATATAAGGTGTATTTGTTTTTTCAAAAGTTAAATGAGTGCATGTTTGATCAAGTAATTAGAATAATATATAAGTATCCACAATACACAATTTATATCATGAGGTTCCCATTTCACCTCTCGTTTGTCCAATCTTTCGTATATGTGTTCCACTCTTTACTTCTCCTCTTTGATTTTTTCGTCCCATCTTTGATTTTTTTTCTCCCATCCATTCTCCCTAAAATAGAAGCAATTATCTCAAGTTTTATTAAACTTATCAAAATAAAAACATATTTTGTTTGGTAAATTATTAAATTCTTATCAAATAAGCGCTTAACAATAATGACAGGTAAATCATGACGATTGCATACAAGAATTTGCTATAATTTTAGCACATCAATGTAATAATGGACGTGCAGTTATGGGCTAATCTACTACTAGAATGTTTATACTCCCGTTGCAACGCACACAGGTAATTATCTATTTTATTTAAATAGACGAAAATCTTATAGTAACTGAACTCATACTTTCCTTGATGTTAATTTCCTTGAACTCTGGCGGCGATCATCACCATCCCAGGAGGGAGTTGGTATCCAATTATTTTGAGAGAAAATTATCGAACCGCTCAACATATTTGTTTTTGGTTCTACGGTGCAGGCGAGACGCATGAAGTTGTACTTACTGAAACAAGATGTTGCAATGAACCTGGACAAACGTCCGCCACGACCGTGGTCAATATGGCGTCCGGGGAAGTTTTCATCCATGCACACAACGTGATCCACCTTCATGACGACGATGGCCGACGGCGGTGGCGGCCGGAGGAAAAGCGTCCACGGGGTTCAGAGCTGCGCCGATTTCTCGCTTTAGTCTTGAAAGGGATTATTTCTCGCTGTGGCCAAGATGCGGAAGTCGCTGGACGGGATCGTACGCCGCGTCGACAATTTGGAGCAGCCGACAGACACGACAACAACTCAAGGCCTGTGGACAGAGCCGCCACAAACAGAGCGACAGGGCTCTGATCAGCACCATTCAGGACAGGACACTCGAGGTCTGCGCGTGTCATTCCAGCAGAGGAATCGCGGTGAGCAGTCCAAATCGCACGCTCATTTCCCTGACGAGTTCTCTGATGACAATGAGGATTATGAGAGATCACCGCAGTCGCAGTTTCACTCTGCCCCTGGGAAATTCTCCGCACGCATTGCTCGCTCTGATTTCCCCAGATTTGAGGGAGATAACCCCAAGTGGTGGAAAAAACAGTGTGAAAAATACTTTCGGATGTACAATGTTCAATCAGAATTATGGGTCGATTTCGCCACTATGCACTTTGCAGGAAATGCAGCCCTCTGGTTGCAGACGTATGAAGCAATGCACACTATTGATAGCTGGGCCGCTCTGTGTGTGGCCGTGTTCGCGAAATTCAACAGGAACAAGTATTCTCGAGCAATTGATGTGTTCTTCTCTCTCAAGCAAACTGAGTCTGTCGATGATTATGCTCATGTGTTTGAAGAGCACATGCACAAGATGCTTGTGTATAACCACTCCTACGATGAAACCTTTTTCATCAACAGGTTCATTGAGGGCCCGAAACCTGCTATCTATGCGCCGATCAAGCTGCAACAACCTAACTAAGTGGATCTAGCTTACTCCTTGGCACAGACACAAGAGGCATTGTTGGCTAAAGATACTTCCAAATACAGCAAAAGATGAGAAAACAGAGCCAATGCCAAAAATTATGTGCATCAGGGCATTATGGGAACAACACCAGCACAAGATAAACCCCCTGAGACACATCAAAGAGCTCCAGATCGAGTGGATAACCTCAGGGCACAACGCCGAGCGCATGGAGAATGTTTCAAGTGCGGGGAGAAATATGGTCCAGGACACAAGTGTCCCACAACAGTCCAACTTCATGTACTGGAAGAACTGATTGAGGCTCTACAGATGTCTGAAATTTCTGAAAGTGAATCTGAAACTGAACAGCCAGCCGAACAGCCTGCGGTCGATAAAGGAACATCAGAAGAAGCATTCATGAAACTGTCAGTCCATGCAGCCCAGGGCACTGCTTCAAAGGATAGTATCCGATTACAGGGCATGGTTGGTAAGAGACAGTTGTTGATCTTAGTTGACTCAGGTAGTTCCACAAATTTCATCAGTGCAGAGCTAGTGAAACACCTACAGTGCCCAGTGGAAGAGATACCAGCGGCTAAAGTAATTGTGGCTGATGGAGGACTGTTACATTGCAACAAACAGGTTCCTAACTTGCAATGGTTTTGTCAAGGAAACACCTTCAACACATCTCTGAAAGTGCTACCCCTGGGCACTTATGACATCATTTTGGGCATGCAGTGTTGGGGAACGTAGTAATTTCAAAAAAATTCCTACGCACACGCAAGATCATGGTGATGGCATAGCAATGAGAGGGGAGAGTATTGTCCACGTACCCTCGTAGACCGTAAGCGGAAGTGTTATGACAACGCGGTTGATGTAGTCGTACGTCTTCACGATCCGACCGATCCAAGTACCGAACGTACGGCACCTCCGAGTTCAGCACATGTTCAGCTCGATGACGATCCCCGAACTCCGATCCAGCAAAGTGTCGGGGATGAGTTCCGTCAGCACGACGGCGTGGTGACGATGATGATGCTCTACCGGCGCAGGGCTTCGCCTAAACTCCGCGACGATATGACCGAAGTGGAATATGGTGGAGGGGGGCACCGCACACGGCTAAGGAACGATCACGTAGATCAACTTGTGTGTCCTAGGGTGCCCCCTGCCCCCGTATATAAAGGAGCAAGGGGGGAGGCCGGCCGGCCCTTGTGGGCACGCATTCCTACTCCTACTAGGAGGGGGAAAGGAAGGGGGAGAGGGAGAGGGAAAGAGGGGGGCGCCGCCCCCCCTTCCTAGTCCAAATCGGACCAGAGGGGGAGGGGGCGCGCGGCCCATGCTGGCTGCCCCTCTCTCTCTCCACTAAGGCCCATAAGGCCCATTACTTCTCCCGGGGGGGGGGGGGGTTCCGGTAACCCTCCGACACTCCGGTTTTCTCCGAAAACGCCCGGAACACTTCCGGTGTCCAAATATAGTCGTCCAATATATCAATCTTTATGTATCGACCATTTCGAGACTCCTCGTCATGTCCGTGATCACATCCGGGACTCCTAACAAACTTCGGTACATTAAAACTTATAAACTCATAATAAAACTGTCATCGTAACGTTAAGCGTGCGGACCCTACGGGTTCGAGAACTATGTAGACAAGACCTAGAACTATTCTCGGTCAATAACCAATAGCGGAATCTGGATGCCCATATTGGTTCCTACATACTACGAAGATCTTTATCGGTCAAACCGCATAACAACATACGTTGTTCCCTTTGTCATGGTATGTTAC
This sequence comes from Triticum timopheevii, assembly GCA_963921465.1. Lineage (NCBI taxonomy): Eukaryota > Viridiplantae > Streptophyta > Magnoliopsida > Poales > Poaceae > Triticum > Triticum timopheevii. The sequence goes on from OY997264.1 coordinate 83,471,056, forward strand.
TTGCCCGAGATTCGATCGTCGGTATCCAATACCTAGTTCAATCTCGTTACCGGCAAGTCTCTTTACTCGTTACGTAATGCATCATTCCGTAACTAACTCATTAGCTACATTGCTTGCAAGGCTTATAGTGATGTGCATTACCGAGAGGGCCTAGAGATACCTCTCCGACAATCGGAGTGACAAAACCTAATCTCGAAATACGCTAACCCAACATGTACCATTGGGGACACCTGTAGTACTCCTTTATAATCACCCAATTACGTTGTGACGTTTGGTAGCACCCAAAGTGTTCCTCCGGTAAACGGGAGTTGCATAATCTCATAGTTACAGGAACATGTATAAGTCATGAAGAAAGCAATAGCAATATACTAAACGATCAAGTGCTAGGCTAACGGAATGGGTCATGTCAATCACATCATTCTCCTAATGATGTAATCCCATTAATCAAATGACAACACATGTCTATGGTTAGGAAACATAACCATCTTTGATTAATGAGCTAGTCAAGTAGAGGCATACTAGTGACTATGTGTTTGTCTATGTATTCACACATGTATCATGTTTCCGGTTAATACAACTCTAGCATGAAAAATAAACATTTATCATGATATGAGGAAATAAATAATAACTTTATTATTGCCTCTAGGGCATATTTCCTTCATGTAGTGGCTAGAAACTATGAGTCCTATGTGGGTGGACTGGAGAAAGAAGGTCATGAGATTCAAATATCAGGGAGTTAGGATCACTCTAAGAGGAATAAAAGAGAAAGTCATTTCCTGCACAGGCATAACTAGCAAGCATTTGCAAGGGGTACTTAACACTGGTGCCGAAGAGCAAGTGATTCAACTAAATCCATTGTGGAAGCCCATGATACTGATCAATTCATCCCTCCTGCAGTGCAAGAAATTTTGGCCAAGCACAAACAAGTCTTCACAGAACCTGACAAGCTCCCTCCTCAGAGGTCATTTGATCACCAAATCCCTCTTCTACCTGGAGCTAAACCTATCAGTGTGAAACCATACAGATACAATCTAATGCAGAAGACTGAAATTGAACAACAAGTAACTCAGATGTTACAGCAAGGAGTCATCCAGGAGAGCACTAACCCTTTTGCTTCACTTGTGTTGCTGGTCAGAAAGAAAGATGGAACTTGGCGTTTTTGTGTGGACTACAGAATGTTAAACTCTGTCACAGTGCCCCATAAGTATCCAATGCCAGTAGTGGATGAGTTACTCGATGAGTTGGCTGGTGCTACATTTTTCACTAAGCTGGATCTTCGATCAGGATATCATCAAATACGAGTGGTTGAAGGAGAGGAACATAAAACAGCCTTTAAAACTCATCATGGCCTGTGTGAGTTTAAAGTCATGCCCTTTGGTTTAACCAATGCCCCTGCAACTTTCCAAGCGGCTATGAATGCCCTGTTTGCCCATTTGTTGAGACATTGTGTGCTTATCTTCATGGATGACATCTTAATCTACAACCCAGATTTGAAAACACATCTTGAGCACCTCAATCAGGTTTTCACTATACTTCAAGAAAATCAGCTCTTTGTGAAACTTAGCAAATGCTCTTTTGCTCAAACAGAGCTGGAATACTTGGGACATATTATCAGTGCCAAAGGAGTGCAAACTGACCCCACTAAGATCAAAGTTGTGCAGCAGTGGCCCAGGCCTACCTGTGTTAGAGATATCAGAGGATTTCTGGGTCTCACAGGGTACTACAGAAAATTCATCAAAAATTATGGAATTATTAGTAGGAGTTTATCTGATCTAATGAAGAAAGATACTGTGTTTGCTTGGACACCAACCAATGAAGCTGCTTTTCAACATCTTAAGACAACATTAGCTCAAGCACCAGTTTTGGCACTCCTAGATTTCAAGAAGCACTTCACAATTGAAACTGATGCTAGTAATCAAGGGATTGGGGCTGTACTGGTGCAAGAAGGTCATCCACTTGCTTACCTTAGCAAAGCCCTGGGGCCCAAAGCCCAAGACATGTCCACATATGAAAAAGAGTGCTTGGCTATGCTCCTTGCTGTGGAAAAATGGAAATCTTATCTGCAGCATGCTCCTTTCACCATTTCCACAGATCATCAAAGCTTGACACATCTCCAAGAGCAAAAACTCAGTGGTACCATGCAACAGAAAGCATTTCTTAAACTGCTAGGTCTGCAATACAACATCATCTACAGGAAAGGCATGGATAATGCATCTGCAGATGCCTTGTCCAGATCTCCTGCCCCAGTGGAGTTGTCTGCTACCTCCTTATGCACACCCAAATGGTTAGCTGTTGTGACAGAAGGATACCAGCAGTATGAGGCAGATAAGGAATTACTGCAGGAACTGTCCCTGACTGGTTCTAATGACAAAGGTTATACTCTACATCAAGGAGTGATAAGGTACAAAAACATGATTTGGTTGGGCCACAACAAAGAAGCTCACCAAGCTATTATGCTTTCTTTGCATGACAGTGGAGTTGGAGGTCATTCTGGATTCCAGGGCACTTACCAATGCATCAAGGGACTGTTTGCTTGGCCAACAATGAAACAGGACATCCAAACCTATGTACAAGCATGTGTGGTGTGTAAACAAGCAAAGTCTGAGCATATTAAGAAACCAGGACTATTAAGTCCGTTGCCCATTCCTAAAGAAGCCTGGAATATGGTCAGCATGGATTTTATTGGAGGTCTCCCCAAGAGCAAAAACTTTGACACAATCCTGGTGGTCATCGACAAGTTCAGCAAATATGGGCAATTCATTCCCTTGTGTCATCCCTTTACTGCTCTACAAGTGGCACAAATATATGTGGATAACATCTATAAGCTTCATGGTCTTCCCCAGGTTCTGATTACTGACAGAGATCCTATATTTACCAGCAATATCTGGCAAGAATTGTGCAAACTCACTGACACCAAGATGAATATGAGTTCTGCTAATCATCCCCAGACTGATGGTCAAACGGAGAAATTGAATCAATGCTTAGAAACTTTTCTCAGATGCTTGGTCCATTCAACTCCCAAAAAGTGGGCCTATTGGTTATCTCAGGCTGAGTACTGGTACAACACAAACTACCACTCTGCACTTGGAACAACCCCATTTCAGGTACTGTATGGGTATCAACCTCGACACTTGGGCATTGCCAATCTTCAGAGTACTCTGGCCTCTGATCTGTCTGGATGGTTTGATGAAGTCATGTACCTAGGGTTGGGTCATAGACCTGATCTAAGTACCCTTCCCAAGGACACCCTCAGAAGAAACTGCATTCCAGTCGACCAAGAGGGACTTCACTCGACGTACTCGAAGGACTCGACCATGAAGACTCACTCGACCACCAGGAGATCAAGAGCCACTCTGCATCCAAACGGTCTGTAATTAAGTAGTCTTTATGGCATTTAGGACACTTTATGTAAGGCGTTACCAGTAACGCCTAGACTTAATGTACTTCAAACCCTGCATTACTGGGGGCCGGAGGGGTCTGGCAGACACTATATAAGCCACCCCCCACCTCAGTGTAAGGGGTTCGCACCCTTGTAATCCATACACACATAATCCACTCGACCGCCTCAGGGCTCCGAGACGTAGGGCTGTTACTTCCTCCGAGAAGGGCCTGAACTCGTACATCTCTTGTGTTTACAACTGCTCCATAGCTAGGATCTTGCCTCTCCATACCTACCCCCATTCTACTGTCAGACTTAGAACCACGACATTTGGCGCCCACCGTGGGGCAGGTGTCTTAGCGATTTTTGGAGAAGTTGCAATTGTTCCAATTGCTTCCATCATGGTTCCTGGTGGAGTTTTGGTCAAGGGCCGCGAGATCCGTCTCGGCGCGCTCACCTTCATCGCCGACGACTCCGCTTGGCTCCAGGAGGCTCCACTCGACGTCGATACGCTCCCCGTCCGCGGTGCGACGCATTTTCGCGCATGTGTCCGCGGCGTTCTGCTGCGGCAACCGTCGACTCTATATCGGTCGACTCCCCTATCGTCCTCCCTCCCTGTCTCCCGCCAGCGCAAGCGCTCTGGTCGGTCGAGGCTCCAGCGGTGGGTGAGGCACGCGGTAGTTCGCCAGACGGCCACCACCCAAGTTGCGGAAATCGAGCCCGACGAGTCCCTCTACGGCCTGTTCGATCTGTCGACTGGCTCCGTAGAGACTGCATCCGAGTGCGATAGCAGTGATCTGGCGGCAGAAGTTTTGATGGTCAACGGGCCTCGTAGCCCTCCCGGCTTCCCCCGCGGCGATGGGGTGGACGGTGGAGGAGACCCCGCTCAAGTCCATGAGGAGTACCAACCCGAGCCACTTAATTCTCTGCAAAGGGAAGAACTTTGCCGCAGGAACATGGATGCCCTGCATACTTTCATCGCAGGAGAAACCCCCGAAGCTCGCGCCTTGGAGGAGGCACGTTTTGCCAACTTGGCTGAACGCAGTCGTCTGGAGAACCTCCAGCGAGCACTCGACGAGCACGCGCGGCAACGAGTGTCCGACTCCAGTCGACGTCAACTCTTCCCGCCGACTCAGGTATATCAAACCCCGATTCAGAATTTAGCAGCTGCAACCCGTATAGCAGAGTCAATTCAGCCCTCTCGGTCGGAGGCTGGCAGCGGTTTGATGCAGATTAGGGATTTGCTCCGGGCACCAGGAGATCAGAATTCAGCCTTGTCACAGTCACGCAACAGAATTCACAGTCGATCCGTTGCTTCGAATACGGTTCAGTCAGCTCACAGCCCTAGATCGCCTCCGCGGCGTGAAGGGTGCGAGAATCTACGAGACCAATATGGTGACCGATACGATCGTGATGATAGGCGTCGAGTGCCCACTCCTCCTCTGAGGGATGGGTCTTACGCTCATCGGCAGCAAGATGACAGGCGTCAACTCAGTGTGGGGCGAAGAGCTCTGGTCGACCCCCGGGAACCAGGCTTTGACGCACGATCCATCATCGTGCAAGGCTTGGTCGATCGGAACAGGGCTCATCGAGGTGGTCATGACAGAGATGCGCCCACTAGCAGCTGAGTGCATGTTTCTCGTCCAGAATGTTTCAGCAGGGCTATCAGAACCGCGGTGATTCCCCCCAACTTCAGGTTGGCGACTGGAGTCAGCAAGTTCACCGGTGAGTCTAAGCCTGAAACTTGGCTTGAGGACTACCGAGTGGTTGTACAGATCGGCGGCGGGAATGACGAGGTGGCTATGAAGCACTTACCGCTCATGTTGGAAGGTTCGGCCAGAGCATGGTTGAATCAGTTAACTCCAAGCAGCATTTACACTTGGGAAGATCTTTCCCGAGTGTTCGTCAGAACGTTCGAGGGAACTTGCAAGCGACCAGCTGGGTTGACAGAGCTTCAAGTTTGCGTGCAGAAGTCGAATGAGACCTTAAGAGAGTTTATTCAGAGATGGGTCACTTTGTATCATACCGTGGAGAACGTGTCTGATCATCAGGCAGTCTGCGCCTTCAAGGATGGTGTTAAGAACAGAGAATTGAGTTTGAAGCTTGGTCGGACCGGAGATATGACCCTGAGTCGGATGATGGAAATTGCTACCAAGTACGCCAACGGCGAAGAGGAGGACCGACTCCGGAGTGGCAAGTACAAGCCGAGTCAGTCGGAGAAAGGAAACTCCAGTCGGAAGCAGAAACGGAAAGCTGAACCAGCGGCTCCTAGAGAGGCTCTGGCCGTGACTCAGGGCAAGTTCAAAGGAAAACCCAAAGGATCCTGGAACCCCAAGAAGGTGAAGGATAAAGAAGGAAATGACGTGATGGATATGCTGTGTCACATCCACACGAAGAAAGATGAAGAGAGTAATTTCAATTACCCGAAGCATACCACTCGGCAGTGCAGGCTCCTGATCCAGCAGTTCCAAGGTAAACAGCCCAAGGATAAGGAAAAGGAGTCGGACAAAGCCGAAGACAAGGAGGACAGTGAGGGAGGATATCCTCATGTTAACTCCACTCTGATGATCTTTGCGGATGTGGAGAGCAAGAGCCGACTGAAGGTTATCAACCGTGAGGTGAACATGGTCGCTCCGACGACACCCAGTTATCTGAGATGGTCCTAAACTCCCATTACATTCGACCAGTCTGATCACCCGACTCATATAGCCACCCCTGGGAGGCAAGCTTTGGTGGTCGACCCGGTCGTCGAAGGCACTCGACTGACGAAGGTGCTAATGGATGGTGGTAGTGGACTGAATTTGTTGTATGCGGACACGCTGAAAGGAATGGGCATTCCGATGTCCCAACTGAGCACCAGCAACATGAGTTTTCATGGAGTTATACCTGGAAAGAAGGCTGAGTCACTCGGTCAGATAGCTCTAGACGTGGTGTTCGGTGACTCGAAGCATTTCCGCAAAGAGAAGCTGACATTTGAAGTTGTAGACTTTCAGAGCGCTTACCACACTATTTTGGGGAGACCAGCTTACGCACGGTTCATGGCTCGACCATGTTACGTGTACCTCAAGCTGAAGATGCCCGGCCCCAAAGGCGTGATCACTATCACTGGTGATCGGAAAAAAGCAGAAGAGTGTTTCCAGAAAGGCTCGAAAATTGCCGACTCCCAGGTGACAACAGTCGAGTTTGAAGGGTATAAGAAAAATGCAGACCCGAGTGATTTGTTGCGGGCTAAGGAACCTGCCACCGAATCAGCGTTTCAGTCGTCCGGTGAGACAAAGCTCGTTCACATTCACCCGACCGATCCCGATGCAGCTCCGACCCATATCTCAACAACACTTGACCCTAAATAGGAAGAAGCGCTCATCCAGTTCCTCCGTGAGAACTGGGACATCTTTGCATGGAAGCCAGCTGACATGCCGGGTGTTCCCAGGGGACTGGCTGAGCATCACCTTAGAGTCGACTCAGCAGCAAAACCAGTCAAAGAACATCTTCGACGGTCCGCCGTCTAGAAGAGAAAGGCCATTGGCGAGGAAGTGGCTAGACTGTTGGCAGCAGAGTTTATCAGAGAGATATATCACTCCGAGTGGCTCGCCAATGTTGTAATGGTTCCCAAGAAGGACAAGTCACTCCGCAAGTGCATTGTTTTCAAGCACATCAATCGGGCCTGCCCGAAAGATCATTTTCCTCTCCCTCGCATCGATCAAATTGTCGACTCGACTGCGGGATGTGAGAGATTGTCTTTTCTAGACGCCTATTCCGGGTACCATCAGATCCGTCTGTACACGACCCGATGAGATAAAACCAGCTTTCATCACTCCATTCGGGTGCTTCTACTATGTCACCATGCCATTCGGCCTCAAGAATGCCGGAGCCACGTTCATGCGAATGATTCAGAAGTGTTTACTCACTCAAATCAGTCGGAATGTGGAAGCGTACATGGATGATATCGTGGTCAAGTCGCGAAAGGGTTTCGACCTGTTGACTGACCTCGCTGAAACATTTGCCAACCTCATGAGGTATGATATCAAGCTCAACCCATCAAAGTGCACATTCGAAGTTCCTGGTGGCAAGTTACTCGGTTTTCTCGTTTCCGAACGAGGAATCGATGCTAACCCAGAAAAAATCGGCACTATACTCCGAATGAAATGCCCCGTGCGGGTGCACGATGTCCAAAAACTTACTGAAGGCACTCGACTGACGAAGGTGCTGATGGATGGGGGTAGTGGACTGAACATATTGTATGAGGAGATGCTAAAAGGAATGGGCATTTCGATGTCCAGACTCAGCACCAGCAACATGAGCTTTCATGGAGTTATACCTGGAAAGAAGGCTGAGTCACTCGGCCAAATAGCTCTAGACGTGGTGTTCGGCGACTCAAAACATTTCCGTAAAGAGAGGCTGACATTTGAAGTCATGGATTTTCAGAGCGCTTACCACGCTATTTTGGGGAGACCAGCTTATGCACGGTTCATGGCTCGACCATGCTACGTGTACCTCAAATGAAGATGCCCGGCCCCAAAGGCGTGATCACTATCACTGGCAATCGGAAGAAGGCAGAAGAGTGTTTTCAGAAAGGCTCGAAGATTGCCGATTCCCAGATAACAGTGGTAGAGCTGGAGGAATACAAGAAAAAAGCAGATCCGAGTGATTTATTGCGGGCCAAGAAGCCTGCCACAGAATCAGCATTTCAGTCGTCTGGTGAGACGAAGCCCGTCCACATTCACTCGACCGACCCCAGCGTAGCTCCGACTCATATTTCCACAACACTCGACTCTAAATAGGAAGAAGAGCTCATCCAGTTCCTCCGTGAGAACTGGGACATCTTTGCATGGAAGCCTGCTGACATGCCGGGAGTTCCCAGGGGGCTGGCTGAGCATCGCCTTAGAGTCGACTCAAAAGCAAAACCTGTCAAAGAACATCTTCGACGGTCCGCCGTCCAGAAGAGAAAAGCCATTGGCGAGGAGGTGGCTCGACTCCTAGCAGCAGAGTTTATCCGAGAGATATACCACTCCGAGTGGTTCGCCAATGTCGTCATGGTCCCCAAGAAGGACAAGTCACTTCGCATGTGCATAGATTTCAAACATATCAATCGGGCCTGCCTGAAAGATCATTTTCCTCTCCCTCGCATTGACCAAATTGTCGACTCGACTGCGGGATGTGAGAGATTGTCTTTTTTAGACGCCTATTCCGGGTACCATCAGATCCGTCTGTATGGACCCGATGAGATCAAAACAGCTTTCATCACTCCGTTCGGGTGCTTCTGCTATGTCACCATGCCATTCGGTCTCAAGAATGCCGGAGCCACATTCATGAGGATGATTCAAAAGTGTTTACTCACTCAAATCAGTCGGAATGTGGAAGCGTACACAGATGATATCGTCGTCAAGTCACAAAAAGGTTCCGACCTGTTGACTGACCTCGCCGAAACATTTGCCAATCTCCGGAAGTATGATATCAAGCTTAATCCATCAAAGTGCACATTCGGAGTTCCTGGTGGAAAGTTACTCGGTTTTCTCGTTTCAGAACTAGGAATCGACGCTAACCCAGAAAAAATTGGCACCATACTCCGAATGAAACGCCCTGTGCGTGTGCATGATGTCCAGAAACTTACTGGATGCTTGGCCGCATTAAGTCGATTCATCTCTCGCCTCGGTGAAAAGGCATTGCCTCTTTACCGACTGATGAAGAAGGCAGACAAGTTCGAGTGGACTCCAGAAGCTGATGCAGCGTTTGCCAAGCTAAAAGCTCTGTTCTCTACCCAGCCGGTGCTTGCTGCTCCAATCATCAAAGAGCCTCTGTTGCTTTATATTGCAGCCACAGGACAAGTCGTCAGTACAGTACTTACGGTCGAGTGGGAAGAAGAAGGGAAAGCCTTCAAAGTTCAGCGCCCAGTGTACTATCTGCCTGAAGTTTTGACTCCATCAAAGCAAAGATATCCTCATTATCAGAAGCTTGTGTATGGGATCTACATGACCACGAAGAAGGTTGCTCATTATTTCTCTGATCATTCCATTACAGTTGTCAGCGACGCTCCACTTTCAGAGATTCTGCACAACAGAGATGCAACTGGTCGAGTGGCGAAATGGGCGATTGAACTCCTTCCCCTTGATATCAAGTTTGAGGCAAAGAAAGCCATTAAGTCCCAAGCAATAGCAGATTTCCTTGCCGAGTGGATTGAACAACAGCAGCCGACTCAAGTTCACTCGGAGCATTGGACCATGTTCTTTGATTGCTCTAAGATGTTAAATGGTTCCGGTGCTGGGGTTGTCCTGGTTTCCCCCAGGGGAGATAAGCTCAGATATGTGCTCCAGATTCACTTTGATTCCTCCAACAATGAGGCAGAATACGAGGCCCTTTTGTATGGGTTGCGCATGGCCATTTCACTTGGCGTCCGACGCCTTATGATTTATGGCGACTCAGATTTGGTGGTCAACCAAGTGATGAAGGAGTGGGACGTTAGAAGCCCAGCCATGACTGGATACTGCAATGAAGTGAGGAAGCTGGAAAAGAAGTTTGAGGGGTTAGAGCTCCATCATATACCCCGACTGAAAAATCAAGCGACTGATGATTTGGCAAAGATAGGTTCCAAGAGAGAAGCCATTCCCAGTGGTGTGTTCTTGGAGCATATCCGTACTCCGTCAGTCAAAGAAGATCCTTTCACCGAAGAAGCTCCACAGCCCAAGAGTGCCACAGATTCGACTGAGGTTGAGGTCCCAGCAGTGGTCGACTTGGTCATGGAAGTTTTAGTGATCACTCCCGATTGGACAATTCCATATATCGCATATATCCTGAGAAAAGAGCTCCCGGAGGATGAAGAAGAGGCTCGACAGATCGTCCGTCGATCCAAGGCCTTTACTGTGATCAAAGGACAGTTGTACAGAGAGAGCACGACTGGAGTTGGTCAGAAGTGCATTACGCCAGAAGAAGGTCGAATAATCCTTGATGACATCAACTCAGGGACCTGTGGCCATCATGCGTCCTCTCGGACCATTGTGGCCAAAGCATACCGAGCCGGATTTTATTGGCCAAGGGCGAATGAAATGGCGAAGGAAATAGTCGACAAGTGCGAAGGATGCCAATTTTACTCCAACATGTCACACAAGCCTACATCAGCTCTGAAGACCATTCCACTCGTCTGGCCCTTCACAGTATGGGGTTTGGATATGGTTGGTCCCTTGAGAACAGGACAAAGCGGTTTCACACACGTTCTGGTAGCAGTCGACAAGTTCACCAAGTGGATTGAGGCTAAACCCATCAAGAACCTTGACGCCGGTACTGCTGTCAGCTTCATCAGAGAACTGATTTTCAGATATGGAGTCCCGCACAGCATCATCACTGACAATGGATCTAACTTCGATTCGGAAGAATTCAAGGCATTCTGCGCATCTCAGGGCACTCGAGTCGACTATGCTTCAGTCGCCCATCCCCAGTCGAATGGACAAGCGGAGCGAGCTAATGGCTTGATCCTCAAAGGGTTGAAACCCCGACTGATGCGTGACCTCAAGCATGCGGCTGGGGCATGGGTCGACGAACTTCCCTCGGTGTTGTGGGGTCTAAGGACCACGCCTAATCGGTCGACCGGAAGAACTCCATATTTCTTGGTCTATGGAGCCGAAGCGGTGTTACCGAGTGACTTACTCCACAATGCTCCTCGAGTCGAGCTCTACACCGAAGCTGAAGCAGAACAAGCGCGGCAGGATGCAGTCAACCTCCTAGAAGAAGAAAGGGAGATGGCTCTGATCCGATCGACCATCTACCAACAAGACTTGCGTCACTTCCATGACAGAAACGTGAAGAGTCGAGCCTTCCAGGAAGGAGATTTGGTTCTTCGAGTGGATCAGCAGAAACCACACAAGCTTGCTCCTTCTTGGGAAGGACCTTTCATCGTTACCAAGGTTCTCCACAACGGAGCGTACCATCTCTACAACGTCGAGCACAAAATTGATGAGCCCCGAGCTTGGAACGCGGAGCTACTCCGCCCATTTTACACTTAAGTTTTCACTCGGATGAGTTGTAATAAAAAGTACTTCTATAGTTCATGTTTTGCAAGATAATAGTGTCATAATTTCCCCAATGATTTTTGTCACTTTTATTTGTTCAGTAAAATTCCCCCTCAGTGGGTGGCTTAGCTCCGAATCCGTTTCGCCTAAGTTTGTAAAAAAATCCTTACCTTGTGGCGAGCCTGTCTTCCACTCGGGGGCTTAGCTTCGAATCCGTTTCGCCTAAGTTTCAATAAAATCCTACCGAGTGGTGAGCCAGACTCCCACTCGGAGGCTTAGCTGCAGTCCAAGTACTCGCCTAAGTTTCAATAAAATCCTACCGAGTGGTGAGCCAGACTCCCACTCGGGGGCTTAGCTGCAGTCCAAGTACTCGCCTAAGTTTCAATAAAATCCTACCGAGTGGTGAGCCAGACTCCCACTCGGGGGCTTAGCTGCAGTCCAAGTACTCGCCTAAGTTTCAATAAAATCCTACCGAGTGGTGAGCCAGACTCCCACTCGGGGGCTTAGCTGCAGTCCAAGTACTCGCCTATGTTTCAATAAAATCCTACCGAGTGGTGAGCCAGACTCCCACTCGGGGACTTAGCTGCAGTCTAAGTACTCGCCTAAGTTCAAATTCAACGTGCAGTAGCAAGGAAGACGAGGTGCAGGTCGACTGTGACCCTCTCCTTCGAGCTACGCCACAAGTACAACGTGCGGTCGCAAGAAGGATGAGGTGCAGGTCGACTGCGACCCTCTCCTTCGAGCTACGCCACAAGTACAACATGAAAATCCTACCGAGTGGAGAGCAGACCTCCCACTCGGGGGCTTAGCTGCAGCCCAGTGCTCGCCTAAGTTATAAAAATCCTACCGAGTGGAGAGCAGACCTCCCACTCGGGGGCTTAGCTGCAGCCCAGTGCTCGCCTAAGTTATAAAAATCCTACCGAGTGGAGAGCAGACCTCCCAGTCGGGGGCTTAGCTGCAGCCCAGTGCTCGCCTAAGTTATAAAAATCCTACCGAGTGGAGAGCAGACCTCCCACTCGGGGGCTTAGCTGCAGCCCAGTGCTCGCCTAAGTTATAAAAATCCTACCGAGTGGAGAGCAGACCTCCCACTCGGGGGCTTAGCTGCAGCACAGTGCTCGCCTAAGTTATAAAAATCCTACCGAGTGGAGAGCACACCTCCCATTCGGGGGGCTTAGCTGCAGCCCAGTGCTCGCCTAAGTTTTGAAAATCTTACCGAGTGGAGAGCACGCCTCCCACTCGGAGGCTTAGCCGCAGCCCATTGCCTGCCTAAGTGAATTGGGGAACAAGTCGATTGCAATAAGCACCTTGCTTTAACCTGCAAAAGACATCTCAAACCAAATGCAAGCATATTCAAACATCGAATACAAGTTCGGATAGATACCTAACGGAACCAAAAGTGCTCAGGCGCCAGGCCTGTTAAGGTTTGTTGGTTACAAAATCACTCGGCATACCGAGGCAAATTTGAAGTGTCGAGCTCAAGAAGTTTTTTACCCCTCCTGTGGAGGGATGGAAGGTGCAACAAACTCATCAAGGTCGATTCCATCCGTGATCCGAGTGGCAGCGGCGATGAAAGTCTCCATGAAAGACCGGAAATCATACTTCTTGGTCTTAGCCACCCGAAGAGCCGCCAACTTGTCCTCTCGTGCATCCTTGCAATGGACTCGGGCCAGACACAGAGCGACATCTGCACCGCACCTGGCAGAAGACTTCTTCCACTCCTGCACTCGACCAGGGACTGTGTTCAGTCGAGTCATCAGAGACTCGAGGTCATTCTGGAGCGTCTCTCTGGGCCAGAGTGCAGCGTCGATGCGGGAAGTAGCGACCTTCAGCCTTGCGAGATAATCAACGACGGCGGCAACACGAGATTCGAGTCGGAGCACGTTCATTGCGACTTCATCATTCACCGGAGAGTTGATGGGGTCTAGGTTTGGCTCCAGTCGACCAGTTTCTTCTTCAAAGTTCTGGCAAAATTCTGCAAGCACGACTACCGAGTCAAGATAACAGTCGAATGGAAAGATCATAGCTAAAATACATGTTTGGTGTAAAAGTTTACCTTCGAGCATGAGGAATAGCTTCTTGGCGAGTCCGCCCAGATAAGCCTCCAAATCTTTTCTCTTCCCCACCAACTCACTGGCTTTGTCATTCAGGGCAATCTTGTCGCTTTTCAGTCGACTCACTTCTTTGTTGGCAGCGTCAAGAGCAGCTTTCAGATTGGTGTTTTCTTCTTCAAGCTTGGTGACCAAAGCCAACTTCTCGTCTGCGAGCTTGGTCTTTTCTAAAGCTGTTTTCTGCATCTCAGCTAGCTCAAGGTCTTTCTTCTTCTGGGCCTCCTTCACTTTGCCTGCAAAGTTACAACAAGGTCAGACTTTGAAATAAATGAGGGGCAAAAGCAGTCGTCGAGGCCTCACCAATCATACCTTTAGCTTCTTCCTTCGCCTTCGCCAAATTCTCCCGGACTAGCTTCAGATCAAGCTCGAGTTGGATATGTTTGTTCTCCAACTCGGTGTAACGAGCTGCAAGGTCGCAGGATTTCTACGAAGAACCAATCGACAAAATGTCAAAGACAATTCACTTCCGAGTGACTAAGGAAAAATCGTACGTTTCTAAGACTACGGTCGAATACAAATATTCAACCATAGTCTCGGGCACTACACCCAGTGGGTGCACTCAGCGTGCCCGCACTAGTTCTATCAAGTCAAGAGTCGACCAGTCGACCAACAAAAAAAATAGGAGATGCTCTTCAGACTGTAGTCCACTGCCAGCAGTCGACCACAGTCTCGGGGACTACACCCAGTGGGTGCACTCAGCGTGCCCCCACCGGTTTGGGAAATCCATTCGACCTAGTCGATTGAAGAAAAAACTTAACTTATAAAGCCTATGGTCGACTGCCAGCAGTCCACCATAGTCTCGGGGACTACACCCAGTGGGTGCACTCAGCGTGCCCCCACTAACCCGGAATTCCAATCGACACACCCAGTGGGTGTAGGACAATTAATACGGATTTCAGAAAGAAGAATATCATATCCTAACAGAACAAGCGATGACCGACTGACTTGAACGTTACTTTGAAGAGCGGAACTGGCGTCATAGGCTGCCTGGCTGGCTTCTCGGATGGCCTTCACTCGCTCCATCATGACTCCCGCCTGGCGTATTGCTTCTTCCGCAGCGCTGGCCCTATCCTCTGGGACGAAGTGGGTCGAGAAGAGTGAAGGCTGTGCAGCACTCGACGATGTGGGGTGAGCACTCGTCAATGGCACCACGAAAGATACGGTGGGCCGAGTGATGTTCTCTCCCTCCGTGACCAAAGCCTCGGGCGCCGGCACGTTCTGAGTCGCCTTGCCAGCAGACGTTTTCCTGCTCCTCCTCTGCTTCAGTGGTTCCTCATCGTCGTCGTCAGGAAGGGTAATAACGACATTAGATGGAGCTACAGAAAAGAATCAAAAATTAGAGACAAAAAGTCAATCGACTGAAGACAGAACGGTGAAAATCGTACCAGGTTTTGAAGTGGCAGCGTCTTCCATCTCATGATCGTCAGCCCTGGCTGAGGTATCAGAAGTAGCAGCGCTGCGGTTCCAGAAGTCAGTCGGATGATTCATAGGTCGACCAAGAATAAGTTCATGGGGAGCAGAAAAACTCAAGTAGCATCATTACCCTGAGATAGTGGGAATCGCCACCTTCATCTTCGGCAAGACCTTGGCCGGCTTCGAGGGTGCCACCTTGGATTGCTTCGGAGCTTTCTCATTCGGCGCCGGAGAAGTGGTTCGAGGGCGCTTGGTCGACTGAACAGCAGTTGCGACCCCCTTATCACGCTCGGTTGCAGGGTCATGGGCGAGCTTTGAGCGCCTCTCCGAGCGAGGCGGTACAACTTCCTCCTCCTCCTCCTCTTCTTCCTTCCCGTCAGAGTCGTCATCTTCATCATCATCAGCAGCGTCCGAATCCCAGTCCTCTTGGCTTTCGCCCCCACTTCCTTCCTCCTCTTCAGTCGGCGTCAGTGCTCCATTGGGCATCGAATATAGTTCGGTGGTGGCCTGACAGACAGCAAAACAAAGATTAATCGACCAATTTGCAGCAAAAACAGAATAAGTATGGCAAGATTACAATTGGGGATAAAGTGAGCATACCGTGTCTGGGGTGGTCGAGTGGCGGGATCCTCCTGGCTCCTCGAGGATTGTCTTTATTCCCTGTGATCGCGGCCATCCACCTCTCCAGTGTGGCGTCGTCGACTGCTTATGGATGGACCCGGGTTTCATCCTCGGTTCCACAGTACAGCCACATACAATGGCCTCGATACTGAAGTGGCTGGATGCGCCGCCTAAGGAAGACCTCTAGAAGGTCCATACCCGTCACTCCTTCCCGAACTAACTGGACTACACGCTCCATCAACATCTTCACTTGGGCTTTCTCCTCAGGGAGCACCTGCAGAGAAGAGGGCTTGTTCGCTCGGTCCATGGAGAACGGAGGGAGACCACTCGACTGCCCTGGCATCGACTCGTCTTGGCAGTAGAACCAAGTCGACTGCCATCCTCTGACCGACTCGGGGAGAGTCATGGCCGGAAAGGTGCTCTTGCTCCTCATCTGAATCCCCAGACCCCCACACATCTGAATAACCTTGGTCTTATCGTCATCTGGACTCGCCTTTTTCACTGTCTGAGAACGACAAGTGAATATGTGCTTGAACAGACCCAAGTGCGGTCAGCAGCCCAGGAAGTTCTCACACATGGACACGAAGGCAACAAGGTAGGCGATGGAATTTGGATTGAAGTGGTGGAGTTGTGCCCCAAAGAAATTCAAGAAACCACGGAAGAAAACACTCGGAGGCAGGGAGAACCCACGGTCGACATGGGTAGCCAGAAGAACACACTCACCCTCCCGCGGCTGTGGTTGCCACTCGTTCCCCGGGAGCCTCGATGCTCCGTGGGGGATCAAACCTTCGTTGACCATATTGGTGAGATCCCTCTCGGTGAGATCCCTCTCGGTGAGATCCAGTCCCCTTGAACCCAACCGTACGGCAGGCGGGACCTTGACGAGGATCCGCCCCGACTGGTCGCTCTCCCTTTCGCCTTCCCCGACGCCGTCGCCTTCTTCGCTCGCTCCAGAGCCGCCGTCTTCTCCTTCACCATTGTTGCCGGTGAGGCGTACGAGGAGTGGTTGGGTGGAGGCGAGAGCAGGCGCTATGGGCGGAGGCGGAGAGGGCAGAGGGAAGAATGGAGAGATACTGTTCAAAAACCCTCACCGGGCGCCTTTATAAGGACACTTCCGAGTGGCTGATGAGTGGGCCCGGACGATCCTATCACATCCCGAAACAGTCGCGCGTACGCGATACGTGGCGAAAAAGGCGGCGCGGAAATCAAGGCGTCTATGCCCTATCCCATCCAAGCGCCGCGGTCCGCCCCGCTTCGCGCGCTTCCCAAAATTCGGATCCCACGAAATCCGCTAACAGCAAATCAATCTATCAGACGAAATATTTCCTGCGACCCGTCGCTCGAAAATTATCAAGTTCAAAAGTTCACTCGACGAGAGAAAAGAATGGATCAAGGCGACTGAAAGAAAAGTTGCTGTTATCAATGAAGAGATTATTGGTCCAAGATGATGCATGTCAAGAATACAAAAGTAGGTCGGAAATATTATCAACTCCTTCCTCACTCAAACCTCGATCCATTCGGGGGCTAATGATGAAGTCATGTACCTAGGGTAGGGTCATAGACCTGATCTAAGTACCCTTTCCAAGGACACCCTCAGAAGAAACTGCATTCCAGTCGACCAAGAGGGACTTCACTCGACGTACTCGAAGGACTCGACCATGAAGACTCACTCGACCACCAGGAGATCAAGAGCCACTCTGCATCCAAACGGTCTGTAATTAAGTAGTCTTTATGGCATTTAGGACACTTTATGTAAGGCGTTACCAGTAACGCCTAGACTTAATGTACTTTAAACCCTGCATTACTGAGGGCCGGAGGGGTCTGGCAGACACTATATAAGCCACCCCCCTCCTCAGTGTAAGGGGTTCGCACCCTTGTAATCCATACACACATAATCCACTCGACCGCCTCAGGGCTCCGAGACGTAGGGCTGTTACTTCCTCCGAGAAGGGCCTGAACTCGTACATCTCTTGTGTTTACAACTGCTCCATAGCTAGGATCTTGCCTCTCCATACCTACCCCCCATTCTACTGTCAGACTTAGAACCACGACATGGTTGGCTGAAAGGAACCCGATGCAAGGATTGATCCGAGAACACCTGTTGCGAGCTCAACACAGGATGAAACATCAGGAAGACACTAATCGATCGGATCGACAGTTTCAAGTTGGCGACTAGGCATTTCTGAAGCTGCGGCCCTTTGTGCAACAAACTGTCGTCAGACGTTCCAACCACAAGTTGGGTTTCAAGTATTTTGGTCCGTATCAGATCACTGAACGTGTCGGCGAGGTTGCATATCGTTTGGCCCTACCAGAGACTAGCAAGATTCACCCCGTGGTACACATTTCGCTGCTCAAACCGGCTGACCCACCAACTCCTACTTCAGACACTGTGGATTCACTATTTCTGTTGGGGGATAAACTATCCAAACCGGCTCAAATTCTGCAAACAAGGCTGGTTCGTGTGGGTGGACACACACGCACGCAATAGATGATTGCATGGAGTGGACTTCCAATTGCAATGGCGACTTGGGAATGGTCTTCAGCTGTGACTGCAACGACAGCGGCATGATGAACAGTCGAGGACGAGCTGTTCCTTAAGAGGAGGGGAGTGCAACGACCTGGGCCAGGCCCACCTGTGTGCTACTGGGCCTTTGTGGCTCAGCCCGTGTGGCGTGTGTGGATTAGGCATATAAGCATGTGGCTGGCGTGTGTGAGAGGCATCAAATTGTAATCACAACTATTATTCCTTATTCAAGCTTTCCTCCCTCCTCCTTTCCCCTTCTCCAAGTTCTCTCTATCTGAGATATTCCTCTTGGTTCGAGATCCACATCCCGGCGAGACGCAGGGAGGTTGTCGGTGTCAAAACCGGCGGATCTCGGGTAGGGGGTCCCGGACTGTGCGTCTAGGCGGATGGTAACAGGAGACAAGGGACACGATGTTTTTACCCAGGTTCGGGCCCTCTCGATGGAGGTAAAACCCTACTCCTGCTTGATTGATATTGATGATATGGGTAGTACAAGAGTGGATCTACCATGAGATCAAGGAGGCTAAACCCTAGAAGCTAGCCTATGGTATGATTATTGTAATGGTTATGTTGTCCTACGGACTAAAACCCTCCGGTTTATATAGACACCGGAGAGGGCTAGGGTTACACAGAGTCGGTTACAATGGTAGGAGATCTACATATCCGTATCGCCAAGCTTGCCTTCCACGCCAAGGAAAGTCCCATCCGGACACAGGACGAAGTCTTCAATCTTGTATCTTCATAGTCTTGGAGTCCGGCCGATGATTATAGTCCGGCTATCCGAACACCCCCTAGTCCAGGACTCCCTCAGTAGCCCCTGAACCAGGCTTCAATGACGATAAGTCCGGCACGCATAATGTTCGGCATTGCAAGGCGGGTTCCTCCTCCAAATAATTCATAGAAGATTGTGAACACCAGGATAGTGTCCGGCTCTGCAAAATAAATTCCACATACCACCGTAGAGAGAATAATATGTACACAAGTTCAATCTGCTGATGTTTTTTGTAGCGTGACGTCACACCACTACCAAGCTTTTACTGGAATCGTTTTTTATTATACCACCTCAGCGCGTTTAGCGAAGCGGTTTCCTTGGCACGTCTTGTCGAAGCAGAGATCGTGTTCCCCTTATTCCGGGATTCCCATCAATACGGACGTGGGTAACCCAACCGTGCCCGCTGCCACGCCTCCCCCATCGGAGGCGAGTCCCGAATGGTCACGTTGACGGCTCTTGGTGTTCTCCCTCTTTATAATGGGACCAAGGCTCATTTATTTTATTCAATCCTCCACCGAATCTTCTCCTTGCCCCAGGTTCCAACACCCAGAGCCCCAGATTCGAGCGCTTCGGACCTCCAACAATGTCCGGCTCCGACCTACAGGGCCGGTGGATGCCCTCCGCCGTCACGGAGGAGGACGTGCTAAAGCTGCGAGAGGCCAAGTACCTGACTTATGAGATTTCGCACACGCGGCCCGCCGAAGGGCAGGTCATCCCCATCCCTAAGACCGGCGAGTACGTCGTTTTTGTATACCACCTCCGTCGGGGCTTAGGCTTCCCGATGGATCCTTTTGTGAGAGGGCTCATGTTTTTCTACGGGCTGGAATTCCATGACTTGGCTCCGGAGTCCATCCTCCATATTTCTTCATTCATCATTGTTTGTGAAGCCTTCCTTCGCATCACCCCTCACTTCGGCCTGTGGTTGAAGAGTTTCAATGTGGAGCCGAAGATGATCGAGGGGCGTCGAGCAGAGTGCGGCGGGGCGGCCATAAGTAGGAGGGCCGATGCCCTGTGGCCCGAGGGCTCCTTCCAAGAGGAGCTCGGTTTGTGGCAACGGGAGTGGTTTTATATTACCGCTCCCAGGGGCAGCAGGCAGAAGCCGCCGCCCGTATTCCGCTCGGGACCTCCACGACGATTGATGTCGTGGGTCAACCAAGGGCTCAACTGGGGGCCGTCAAAGGACGTGCCCCTATTGCAGGGCCGGATTCGAGACCTCCAAGCGAGGGAGATCGATCTGGTCGTGGTGATGCAGGTTATGCTGATTAGGCGTCTCCTGCCCTGCAAACGCCGTCCTCTCCGGTTATGGGAATTTAATCCGGAGGGACCACGGATTCTCCAACACTTCATGGGTACAACACCCGTGGAGATGTACAAACTGTTCTTCGGATCACGGGAGGTGTGTTCGGAATTGACCGAGGACGCCGGCCTAAGCTGCAATCGCCCGGATACTCAAGTAAGTAGCTCTGTATTCGGACATGCCATTTGTTTGCCTTTTTACAATTCGCCTTTTAACCCATTGTCCTTTAACAGGAGTGGATAGCGCAAGCAAAGCTGATACAGTGTCCGGCCCCCCTCCCAGAGACTGCGCCGGATCCCGTGCTGGTCAGGATGCTGGAGGTCGCGCCTTCAGAAGAAGGCGAAGGGGAAAATAGAGGAGCTACCGCCTCGCCAAAGGAGGCTCTTGAAAGAGGGGGGGATCGAGAATCCCTCCCTCCAAGGGGAGAAGAGGACCGCCTCCGAAGACCCGGGGGCCAAAGCCCCTAAGCGGGGGAAGAAATCTTCACCAAAGGGTCCCACGTCCGGGGAGGCCCCGGCCGCATAGTCTCCCTTAAAGAATCAGTCCTCCAGCAAGCCGTAAGTAGAAAAAAGGGATTTTTGTAATCAGGGACATCCCTATTTGTGCTTCTGAGGATAACTCAAGTTTTTACCTTGTAGTTCGGATCTCCGTCCTTCACAGATGAGCTCGTCTTTGGGGGACCTTCATCCGGAGATGGTGGAGAGCGAGACGCCTCCGTCCGCTGCACCGTCGGATAGGGCGGACGAGCCTGAAGTGTCATCACGGAGGGTATCCCCGAGTCCGGCAAAGCCGAAGAGTTCGGCGCCGACTAGTGTTCAGCCGGGGGAGCTGAAGGATCTGCTTGAGAGGGCGTCTATCTCAGACGATCATCATGCATTGATGAGTATGGTGATTGGAAGGATTTCGTCCGCCGAAGGCGGATTGCGCAACGCAGTCAGGAGTTTGCTGGCGGGGTTTGAGGTACGTAAAAATGACACACCTTTTGACAATTTTACACATAAAGTGCGCCCTGTATAGATAGTAGCCCCTGAGACTCGGTAGGTTGTCAAAAACGACAGCGTGCCGAGGATCAAAATCGCAGGTTTTAATTTTTGTCGTTCCTATGTAGGTGGCGGATCGTCCGGGGGCCAGCCGGACTGATGGAGTTGCTGAACTAAAGCGGCAACTCGACATTGCAGATGCGGACATCGCGCTAGTGCACAGGCGACTGGACGAGTCGCAAGGTAAGTGTTTATTTGCGGTCACCTAGCAAGAGAGCCGAGGCCCACCTTTTACAATATGTGTGCTTGATGCAGATGGTGCCGCTGCTGTGGAGAGCCCTCGGGCAGAACTTGCTCAAGCCAAGGAGCAGGCCAGAAGGAGTGATGCGGCTGCCTCGAGGGCGGCCGAGGAGTTAGAAGCCGAAAGGGCTGCACACTGCCGAAGCAGGGAAGAGATGGCCGAAATGGCCGTGAAGTTAAAAGATGCTACCGACCGCAATGAGGTTCTTGAAAAAGAGCGCCTAGCGGAGTGAGAAGACCTGGGGAAGGCCACCGCCGAAGCCAAGGATGCCCGTTCTGCAATGCAGGCTATAAAGGAGGAGCTGCGCCAAGCCGGGGACATTGTGGCTGGCAAGCCTTTTCTGCTGCGCCGAAGGTTTACGGATCCAAAGTATGCTCAGCTCGGCCAGCTGTGGGGTCCGGAGGATCCTTATATGGACTTAGCGGCGAGTGCGGCGGATGCTGTTGTGCACTTCCGAAGTCAAAAGGATCACAAGACGGAAGAGCTGTTTTGGTCTCAATTCCATAGTCCGGATCGTTCACTTCCGCTGACCGATCGGTTGGCCGAATGGGCTGAGCTGAATAGGTTGTCCGGACTTGCCATGACGGATATCGTGACTCATGTCTGGCCAGATAGGCCCAAGTCGAAGAGCTATTTTGGCTTATTGCAGCAATTTCTTGGGGCGGTGCCGCATATCAAGGCGATGAAGCGGTCGGCCTGCATAGAGGGTGCACGGATGGCCCTCGCCCGTGTGAAGACACATTGGACATAGATGGATGCCACCGCTGTTGCGACCCAGGGTTCGGACGAGAGCCGGTTACCCGCCGAGCACTATTTTGGGGAAGTTCTGCGTGGTGCTCGTGTAATAGAGTCGCAGTGCTCAAAAAATGTCACGTTCAAATGAACGTTTTGGTTTGTAAAACGATGTTTATGATGTAAGCGCTTTTTATACTTGTGCGTCCAAGTAGTGAAATATCTCCTGTGCGGCCGTTTATGTATACGTATGTATAACCTGAAAGATGCAGTCGTCGGCTTCAGCCCCCACGCACAAGGTGCGGGGGTGTTCACAAAAAATAGCGCATTTTCACACTTAATCCGATGTCTCGGTCCTGTGAAGGAGGTGGTAGCGTAGCAAACGAGGCAACTGGACTATAATGCTTTATCACTTTCACTTAGCCATAGGAGTTCGAGGGTGGGGCTACGATATAGCCCCTAGTGGTGCCGTGCTCTCCGAATTCGGGGCGCGTGTGTGCCTGACCGGGAAACGGCCCTTCGTCAAAGCGGAGGAATTCTAAACATTCCAGTAGTCGATCGAGTGGTTGACCAGTCTCTCGCTGTATCATGACAGTCAGTTTTCGGCTTTCTCTACTGAGGTGCTCGCCCAGCCGAACTGGGGCACAATTGCAGTAGTTCTCCTGGTGCCGCGTTAGCCGATGATACGGAACGTAAGGCAGCAAAACACAGGAGCCGGGCAAACCCAACATTTGACCAAAGACATGATTCGGAGCTGATGCATATAAGGCCTAACTCGAGATGCCGAACACTCCCTAGGGTGTTCGGTCTTTATAATAATGGGCAGAACAATGCCCTGAGCCCCTAGTGTCCAGGTACGGGCAAGGTCTTCTGACGCGGCCGATTCCAAAACGTCAGTCTCCTCTCTGGTTATAATGAGAAACCAGGGGATTATAGCAATAAGAGACAGTAAAAAAGGTTTACGCAGGGTCTTAATCTGAAAAGAATCCTTGCAACGGGTCCCTACTGCACGTCTGCGCCTGTGTCTCCGTTGTGCCGTATCCTGGACGGGTGTGCATGTTGTTCATCTGTAAAAAGAGAGGAACTTAGTTTGAAAGGAAGTCGTGCGAAAAGTGCATAAAAAGTTGAAATATTAATGAATGAATAAAGCCGTGGCTATATTAGCTCATTATTGCTTATACACACAACCCCTTGTGAAGGGGTGTGCGGCTAGGGAGCCCCTAGCCTATTTATGCCGGACTCGTCTAGTCGTGTCCGGGGTCTTTGAACGACCTTTTAATGAAATGATGCCACGTGAACTTGGAATTTTAAGTGTAAGAGACGCGTAATGTGGTATTGCGTTGAAGCGGACATAAGCTTCATGTCCCAATAGTGCTTCATAGCTACTTTCGAATGGGGCGACATGGAAGATTAGCCTTTCGCGTCGAAAGTTGTCGGGTGACCCGAAGACAACTTCTAGTAGTAAGGAGCCCGTGCATTTGGCGTAAGGGCCTGGCGTCACTCCTTTGAAGGAAGTGTGGCTATATCGAATTTTAGTAAGGTCTATCCCCAACTTGCAGATTGTGTCCGGATATAGCAGATTTAAATCGCTGCCGCCGTCCATCAGGACTTGCGTAAATTGTAGTCCGTCGACTATAGGATCCAATATCAGAGCAGTCCATCCTACATTTCGGATACTTCTGGAATAATCCAGGTGGTCGAAAGTGATTGGTTTTGACATCCAATTTTGAGGTTCCGCTGGGGTGGACCGTGCGACACCTACCTTAGCGGGTGCCGCACTATCACATGAAGTGAGTTTACTGTTTTGACTTCTTGTGGGAAAGTCTTTTGTTTTCCGGTGCTCTGCTGGTGGGGTTCGTCATCATCCTCGCTTGGCGCGTCGAGCCCCTTGTGTTCGGCGTTGAGTCGGCTGGACTGTTTGAAAACCCAACAATCTCGGTGGGTGTGGTTTGCAGGCCTTCCAGGGTTACTGTGGATTTGACATATCCGATCCAAAATTTTGTTTAAGTTGGATAGCTCATCACTGTTATCTTTAAGGGGCAATGTTTTGTTGTTCGGCCGCGAGCTTTTGAATCCGGCGTTGGCCGCCGTGTTCTTTGGGCTTTTTTCTTTGTTTCGGCGCTGATCCTTTCTGCGCCGTGATTTTTCGTTTCCATCTTTGATTTTGGATGTACTCGGGTCGCTGGTGCTGCATCTTGCTAGCCAGCTGTCTTCCCCCGCGCAAAAGCGGGTCATGAGGCTTGTTAGCGCGGCCATTGTTCTCGGCCTCTCTTGGCCGAGGTGTCTGGCGAGCCATTCGTCTCGGACATTATGTTTAAAAGCTGCTAAGGCTTCAGCGTCCGGAGAGTCGACTATTTGGTTCTTTTTGGTGAGGAACCTGTTCCAGAATTTGCGCGCTGACTCTCCGGGCTGTTGATTTATGTGACTTAAATCATCTGCATCCGGAGGGCGGACATAAGTCCCTTGAAAATTTGCTCTAAACGCGTCCTCGAGCTCTTCCCAACTTCCAATAGTATTTTCTGGGAGGCTTTTGAGCCAATGCCGAGCTGGCCCTTTGAGCTTGAGGGGTAGATATTTTATGGCGTGGAGATCATCTCCTCTAGCCATGTGTATGTGGAGGATGTAATCCTCAATCCAGACTCCAGGGTCTGTTGTTCCGTCGTATGCCTCTATGTTTACGGGTTTGAACCCTGCTGGAAATGCATGATCCAGCACCTCATCTGTGAAACATAGTGGGTGTGCGGCGCCCCTGTATTTGGGTGTGCCGTTGTCTTCGAACACTTGGCATGTTGTGTTGCTTCCTGGGGCCCTCTTTTTTGGCCCATAAATGGACCTGACCGGGCCATCTGTTTTCCGAGGATCATGAGTCGGCTTGTGTGCGGCGCCGCTTGTCGCTTTTGGCCTGTAATCTGGTCGTCTATCCGGCCAGGCGGCCTCTTTGTTTTTTGACTATGGGGGCTCTATGGCTTTCTCGTCAAATTCTGGCAGCAGCTTGCGCTTCGGGTAGCTCTTTGTTTGGTGGCCATTGCCATATTTGTCCGCGGTCTTGAGTACTTTGCTCCACCTCATTCTGAGTATGTCTTCCGCTGTTTTGAGCTTCCTCTTTTCCTTCTTCAGACTTCTTGCAGTGGCGAGAAGTCTTTTGTGAAGGTTCTTATGCTCCGGTGGTCTGTCCGGCGTGAGATCGTCTGGACTGTTGTTTTCGCCGGGCATAGATTGATTATCTGATTCATCCTGTTCGGATGGTTGCTTGGTTGCATGTTCGACGCCCACTGGTTTGTCCTGCTCTGTTGCTGGGTCCTTAGGAGTGCTGTTGTTGCCGAGGCGGGACTTAGGGCGGTGCCTACGTCGCCGTTTTGGCTGTTTTTCGGCGAAATTATCCTTTGCCGCTTCCCGTTGTTCCTCGTTATCGCTTCCTTTTGGGGTGTCCACCATATCTACATCATGGGTTGAAGTTTCCTTCCAGTGCCCCGTAGGCGCTGGTTCTTGGTCGTCTCCGGCATCGTCGTCCGTACCATCCATGTCGTCGGAGTCGTAGTCTAGCATGTCGGTTAGATCATCGACAGTGGCTACAAAGTGGGTGGTGGGTGGGCTTTGAATTTCTTCGTTGTCCGCATCCCAACCATCCTGGCCGTAGTGCGGCCAAGGCTCTCCGGATAGCGAGAGATGCTTTAGCGAATTTAAGATGTCGCCGAAGGGCGAGTGTTGAAAGACGTCTGCGGCAGTGAACTCCATGATCGGCGCCCAATCGGATTCGATTGGCAGGGGCGCGGGAGGTTCGGAGTCTGGCATGGAGTCCGGCGCCTCGGAGTCACGAGCTTTATTAGGGACGAGGTCAGTGTTTGGCTCCATCGCCGTGGAAGTTGCAGCTCCCGAGGCGGTGTCCAGCCACCCGTCCTCGATCTGCGCGATCGGCTCCGAACTATGGGTCGGAGCGGATTCGTGTGCGGCCTCCAGGATACTGTCCGGCGGCAGAGTTAGATCATGGCCATCGCGACAGTGCGGCACGCTCGGCTGCGGCTCGGATCCATCGAAGATCAAGTCTCCGCGGATGTCCACCGTGAAGTTTAGGCTATCAAATCTGACCTGATGGCCAGGGGCGTAGCTTTCGATCTGCTCCAGATGGCCAAGTGAATTGGCCCGCAGTGCGAAGCCGCCGAATACGAAGATCTGTCCGGGGAGAAAAGTCTCACCCTGGACTGCGTCGTTGTTGATTGAAGAAGCCATCAAGCCTATCGGTGACGACACAGAGGAACTCTCAATGAAAGCACCAATGTCGGTGTCAAAACCGGCGGATCTTGGGTAGGGGGTCCCGGACTGTGCGTCTAGGCGGATGGTAACAGGAGACAAGGGACACGATGTTTTTACCCAGGTTCGGGCCCTCTCGATGGAGGTAAAACCCTACTTCTGCTTGATTGATATTGATGATATGGGTAGTACAAGAGTGGATCTACCACGAGATCAAGGAGGCTAAACCCTAGAAGCTAGCCTATGGTATGATTGTTGTAATGGTTATGTTGTCTTACGGACTAAAACCCTCCGGTTTATATAGACACCGGAGAGGGTTAGGGTTACACAGAGTCGGTTACAATGGTAGGAGATCTACATATCCGTATCGCCAAGCTTGCCTTCCACGCCAAGGAAAGTTCCATCCGGACACGGGACGAAGTCTTTAATCTTGTATTTTCATAGTCTTGGAGTCCGACCGATGATGATAGTCCGGCTATCCGGACACCTCCTAGTCCAGGACTCCCTCAGAGGTGCTACGGGACCGTAGCACAGTTGAGCACTAAAAAAGGCTTTACATAGATGTAGCGTTTTTGTAGTAGAACCCTAGTGGACAGTTGACTACTAAAGCCAGACGCAATACTCCTACGTGATTCTGCTTTCGGTTGATGCCATGACATGTGCCATTTGATTATGGAGTTTAATCAAGGACCGCGCATCCTGCTGGATTGACCTGAGACATGAACAAAGCTGGATTTGGTGGATACAAATGGAAGCTTCTGCTGCTCTACTTGCCGTGAGTGCCCGAATGGCGGTTCTCGCGTGACTTACCGGTTCCCCGGTTGCGGTTGGTACACTGCTGCCTACACTGGAGCACTCTTGTACCACAGTCCTGCCTAATCTATGGTGCAGATTGACCATCGATGACGTGGGACAAGGTTTTCACTTTCAGCTTTATAAAAAATTGTGCACCAACTGAAATCACTGAAATTTAGTGATTTTGGTTTGCGTTTGGGCCAAATGACTGAAATATTCATTTGAAATCAATTAAATGCTTAAACTTTTTAAAATTATTTTTGGAAAACATTTGAATTCATGTGTAGCACTAAAATTGATGAAATAATTTGACAAAAGGGTAAATATTTCATTGACTTCTGAAATTAGTGAAATTCAGTGAATTTCATTGGAAGTGAAAACCATGCGTGCGAGGAAACACGTAGGCGCGCGTCCATACATCATATATCTTGATTAAATGTATAAGGGCTGGAGCTCGAATGATCGATGCATTGTGAGGTTTTGGTTGGTATGTTTCGTTAGGCTAGTCATAATGGGAGTAATATAAGTAGTAACATAGATGCCACATAAGCAAAAAAATGACGTGTCATGTAATTAAAGAGGAGAGAGGCAAATAGAGTAACATAATATATTACCATCACATAGCGG